>CM060417.1:63411400-64011400 GCA_030545235.1 Helianthus tuberosus | reverse complement strand
CTGGGATCGTAGTATGACTTTTGCGGAAAATCCTCAGGTATCGGAACCTGGCTCTTTCCAAACATCATTCCTTCATAAACTCTACCCAAAACATAAGTTTCATAAAAAATAAGATATAGCAAATTTAGAAACTTTGCTAATCACTTGAAGACACAACCCTGAATACATCATTTTCAATTATCGAACAAAAAGATTTATCATCTAAATCACTGATGAACCACTTGAATGAATATCATTTTCATTTCAAACATCTTCAAACAAACTTTCCCAAACCTGTTCGTCATGTTCAGCACTCGAAATTTTGAAAATCAGCTTTTCAACATCAGTTGTCTAAAATCTTTTTGAATTTTTCAAAATTTATGCTAAAACACACCGAAAATCTTTTTGGATTTTATATAAAGAAAAGAAATGCAGTAAAGAAATATTTACACACAATATTTTTGTGAGTTTGTGTAAGAGGATCATATCAGTTTATGAGATAAATCACCAACACCGTTAAGCTATAAACATTTTAAGTTCTAAACGATTCACTTAGATTGTCAGTATATTGATCCACTTAAATTCTCACACAAAGTTCAACTGTTTCGAGATACGAGATTAATCTTTTAGAGACTTAATCTTATTCGCGTGTCCCGCCTCAGAATATACTCCCGTATCCAGATCCCAATATTCAGTCTTACAGGTGAGTATACCTAGATGATATCTGTAACGGGTTAAATTACGAAACCGTGAGAGCTCAGGTCAGAACTTCCGTTCAGCAGAGAGATGACGGCTCGACTTTTGGTGGGTCCCCTTTAGAGGATCTTTTTTTTTTACAACAGCACATGATTGACATTTTTCAATGTTTCATCATTTTTTATGCCGAGGGTGGCGCTATATTTCAAGCAAACGAAAAGTATTCTCCGGGGACTAGGCCATTGCTTCCACAAAATCAGAAGTCCCGGGATAATACCCCAGATATCACTAAGCATAAAGACCTAGTATCTCAGAAAGAGGGGTCCTTCAAACAAGATTTCGGGGGTTACCCATATATCCGAGAGATGTTCCCCACGATATAAGCAAGTTTGAATTTAGGTTTATATCTCGTCACAATCTACTAAATGTGCAAAAACCTACTGACACATCATCAGTGAGACCGTTTATCACATTTTAACTTTCCATTTCTTTAGCATGTTGTGAACGTCTACTGATGTACTATCATTTCCTCTTTTATACAACAAAACTTGTTTTTGATTTTATCATGTTTTTTACCTTTTTCAAATTTTCAAATGCAAACACATTTTAGGAAATTTGAAAACAAACTGTACAAATAAAATGACAACTGATTTTCAAGCTTCAATTCGCCATCCACTTGGCATAAACAATCAGAACTTCCCTTCACAACAAACTATTTTCCCATTGATTTCAAAACACTTAAGTTTGTTTTAATCAAATGGTTTTTCCAGAAAATAAGTTGTGTTGATTTTATAAAACCACTTGTAGGTTAGGGGTTCATCACATTGTTCTCCAAAAATATCATTTGTAGTAAAAACAAGTACAACTTAATGTCCTTGATTTACCACTTGTAAGTGAAAACCATCTTCAACCACTAGCAGGTTCACTTATCAACCAAAACCAATTGTAAATCAAAATATAACAGTATAAAGATATCACCTGCAGATTTACCAATCAACCATTTCAAGAATGATGCCGATTCCTGCTCCACGCTTACCAACCTGGGAGCTCCGGCAAGTCAGGAATTTATGGTGAAAATGCTGTCACCCAAGCCTGACCAGCCTTGGGTGATGTTGGTACACACCTATCCCACCAACATTTTGATTTATAAAAATCTTTTGCACTTTTAACCTTCCCATCAACCATCTTCCCGAAAATATGTTTAACTTTTCCATTAAACGCCTTTTCAGCATCAAATTCTTTGTTACCAGCAAAGAATTGACCTGAAATCTCAGTTTTACCAACCTTCAACTTCAAATTTTCCTTAGAAAATTTAGGGAAGTTTTCATCGTTCACCTCTGGAACGGAATTCTCATTCTTCTTCTCAACAAATGACTCCTCTGATTTTATGGAATCAGATTCATTGTCAGAACTACTTTCAGATTTTACAACCCATTTTTGTTTGTTCAAATCGACACTTCTTTTGTAAAAGTGTTTTGAAGTTTCACCAACTTCCAAAGTCGATTTATCAACACATTTTCTTCTATTTTCAAGATTAGAAGAAACTTCCTGTTTTGAATAAGTGGACTCTTGGCAGTTCCAAGCAATGTGTCCAACTTTTTGGCATTTAAAACAAGTTCTTCTGTCAACTCTTTGAGCAAATTTCTTCACATTCCTCTTAACTTCAGCAAGAAACTCTTGATTTGATTGTTTCCATAATGGTTTCTTTTGCTCTTCATCACAACTTCCTCCTGAAACAAATTTTGTTTTTGGTTTATAATTTTTCTCATTTTTATAATTTTCTGAAGAACTAAAACCAAGACCTTGTTTTCTGAAATTACCGTTATGGTTAGCTTTCTTTTGATAACCTGAACCATAACCGTAACCCTTTTTCTTGTTCAATCTCTGTTGAACTCTTGAAGTGTACTTTTTAGGTTTTTCATGAAGATTTAAATCTTTTATTTCAGAAATATTAATTTCTGTTAATTTGAAAACTTGTTTGATCATTTCAGTTTTGACACTTCTTATAGGAAATTCTTCATCAGAATATAATTTGTCTGAATCATTCAAAGTATATGCCACTTTGATCGATCCATCATTCAAATTAGATTTTGATAACAAGAATTCTTTATTGTAAATCCTTTTAACCGGTGAACTCGGACTCTTCTCAGACGAACTCAAACTATCTGACTTAGACTCCGACTTTGACTCTTCATCCGTATCTAACACCTGATCGACCACTTTCTTTAATAACTCAGACTCATGATCAGTGTCAGACGCTGTGAATGTAACATCAATATTGTCTGGTAATTCATCAATGATTTCAGACTTTAACTTGATGTTGACTGCCTTTTTTAGACGCTCCTCGTTAGGATTCCTGGGAGAATAACTTTCATGGATCGGGGGCGGACATCTGTTATACTTGACACTTGGTTTCTTACCAGTATCGGAATCTTCAGTCTTTTTCTCCATGAATGCTTCAAGACCTGCAACAGTAGGATAAACACGATCAATCAAATAATCACATGTTGTATAACTCAACAACAATCGTTTAATCCTTTCACTCTCAATCTTCTCAAGTTCTAATTCCTGTTTCAGCTTTGCACAATCTTTGATATACTCATTAATAACACTTTGTTTTGTCATTAATGTTACGCTCATTTTTGTCATTGCATTTTCAATTTCTGAATTCGTCTTTTTCAGACTATCAACTGTTTTGTTCAGAACATCATATGACTCCTTCACATACTTCACATCGGACAGTAAATCTTCTTTAATTTTCTCCAAATCAGCAATCTTCTTATCTTTCTCATCACAGTTCTTGCAAGATTCTGAACATTTCTCACAAGGTTTAGTAACCTCAACTATCTTTTCAACCTCGACAATCTTCTCAACTTCAACAAGTTTCTCAACTTCAACAACTTTTTCTATTTCAACAATCTTTTCCACAATTTTCTCAACTTCGACTATTTTTTCGACTTCAACTAATTTTTCCACCACTTTCTCCACTTCAACAATTTTCTCTACTACTTTCTCAGTTCTTGATTCAACACTAGCTTCTCCAGCTTCTGTCTTTGCCTTTTCATCAGTGAGAATTTTTGCTGCTTCCAGCTCTCTCCTCAATCTGGCAATCTTCTTCTGATTCAGCATCTCCATTTTATCTGCAAAAAAGAAATTAAAGCTGTCAGGATCTAAGCCTTTTCTAGCTTTGTTAAGATGTTCTTCTTCATCATCAGTATCAATATCACTTCCAAGATATGGAAAAATCGGAATTCTTTTCTGATTAGCTTCATCTTCACCTAGAATTCTAGCAACAAGAGCTGAACCAGGTATGTATTTGTCCCAACTAAATCCCTCTGCAACTTTTTCATCATCTTGATGAATAAGTAAAGCTTTCTTCTTTCCATCTTCAATAGCACGAGCAGGTGCAGTTTGCGGTTGTTGAGCAATCTGATGGAAAATTGATTTCTGATAATAATTGTTCTTTTCTTGATTCTCGGTTACTTCTTGGTTTTTACACTCTCGTTTAAAGTGTCCCTTTCCTTTGCAATGAAAACAGGTTACTTTTAACTTGTCAAATCCTAATGGAGAAGTAGCCAATCCCCGAAACTCATCTCTTCCTGTGATTTGTTGAAATTTTTCTGCACGTCTCACAGCACTAGCCATACACCATTTCACATCCATCAACTCAAGTTCCTCTGCATCAATTTGGTCATAATCTTCTTTTGTAAGCATCGGATTTCCAATCTTGCCAGCAATCAAACTTTCATATGATTCCAACATAGCAACGAAAGATGCCATGTGTTGCTTGGCTATTTCTGGAGACAAATTTTGATCATTTTGAATGTTCAGAGTAACATTACATTGCAGATTTGTAGAATTCTGCTGTTGAGAAATTGGTGTGGTATGATTTGGATCAAAACTTGAATACGAAGATGAAGATCCATCACTCTGAGTTACATTACTATTCTTTGTTCCAGAAGAACTGTCAGCACTAAAACCAGTTTGGATCTTTGGACTAGAGCTGGGGGTAGCCTCAAACTTGTTCCCTCTGTAATACAAACTGACATCTTGTTTGCCATTTGGATTCGTCATGATAGCAGTTTTCTGAATATCCAGCTCCTGCTCTTCAATCTTTTGAATAAATTGTGCCAAATTCATACTCTCAGACTTTCTTGTATGTTTTAAAATCATCAAATAAGTTCCCCAGTTATGCTGTGGTAGTGCTTCAGCTAGTTAATCGACCCACTCATCATCCTCTTTCTCAATATTCAATCTTTTCATTTCTAATACCAGATGACAATATCTATCAATAGTCTGCTTTGTTGTTTCATGGTCGAAAGCTGAAAACATATCAAACGATTTCTTCAATAATGCCTTTTTGTTTTTGATCATATCAGCGCTTCCTTTGAATTTCTGAATCAATGCTTCCCAAATTGACTTAGCTGTATTATCATGTTGAAGCAAAACAAAAATATCTTCTTTAATCGCTTGTTGAAGATTACTGATCATCATTTTCTCACTTGTAAATTTCAATTTGTCACCCTCTGAATAGTCAACAATAGCCTTTTCAATTCCACGTTCATTCTTAGGTTTCTCATAATCTTTCAGCAATGAACACCATGCATCAAATTTGTAAGCTTGCACCCAGTTCTCGAATCGATTTTTCCATCCTTGAAAATCTTCAATGTACATTAGCTTTGGTGGTTTCTGATAAGTTCCTGTTTCATTCTCACTATACACTATTTCGGCAGCAGTAATAGGTGCAATCGGTGTAGCAAATGCATTGTAGAATTCCTCGTCCATGTTTCGAAAAATTTTTCACAAAAACTCAGATTTCAAACGGAATACCACACTCAAGGGAAATCAAGTCCTGAAGCGAAAACAGACTTGAAGCGAAATTAACCCTCAAGGGAAACCACAATTGAAGCGGAAACACCTTTGAAGCGAAATCACACTTTGAAGCGAAATCAACTATTTCGCTTGAAACAACTCAAGCGGAATATCAACTTAAAGCGGAATAAGGTGAATTTTTTCAAGCGGAACTACAATCACAAGCGGAATCAGGTGTCTTTTCAAGCGGAATATCGGATTCAAGCGGAATCAACCTGCTTATCTCGCTTGAACTGTTGCTGACGTCATCTTTTGCGATCGTGTTTTCAAGCGGAATTAAGTATTTTACCATTTTTTAAGCCGAATTAAGGTCCAATTCTCTCTAGGATTAGTTAAAACACTGTTTCGCACTTAATATGCGAAATTCAAAACTTTTTGACCGTGAAAACTAGTTCAATTTCAAAAAGAAGGTGTAGAAATCAGAAAATGAGGCAGTTTTGGCAAGAACTCTTCTTCCTGAGCTCTGATACCACTTGTAGGATCGAGTTGTGACCCAAACGAGTCAATCGGAAGAGTTCTAGTCTGTTTCAGAGGCGGAAACTAAGAAACAGACGTTGAAAACAGCTTGTTTAACTATTAATCGTCTTGTTTATTGATTATAACAGCAATACAGATCAAATAACGCGTCGGCAGCAGTTCGGTACCGGAAACAAGAGCATTACCACTTATCTCAATTGAAGACCTATATATAGAGATGAGATTCCGCTTGAAAGTGAATTACACTTTCAAGCGGAATTACCTCAAACACACACTAAAACCTCCTATTTTCTCGTACAACGCGCCCTGATCTAACAATTCTAATACTAGACTCGATACAAGATGAAGTCGACAGACGTAATGCACCAACATATATAATTAAAAATAAAAATAAAATCAAGTTTTATGTGTCGCTCAAGGGCCGCGTAGACCATTAGGGTCTCTTACGCGGGGCGCGACAGCTCGGAGTCAGGGCTGCACCCGGTGCCGCCACGTGTCGGACTCGTTTTGAAGCTAGTGCAATGACTGGGCCAGGCTAGGGCCTACCCAGCCTACTACGCGGGCCGTGTAGCCCTTGGCCTCATCTTACGTGGGCCGCAAGGAACTCGAATTCGGGCCCTATAAATAGAGGTCATCGGTTGTTCAGTCGAAATCGTTCACAAATCTTTCTCTCTCGAATTTTCTTATAGTATAAGTAATTCTCGGGCATAATACCCCCTAATTAACGAAGTTCAGCCCCATTGTAAGTATTATAACCCCGATTACGTATTAGATACGCTGCCCGATTGATCCAGGGTTCCGTAACGGCTGTCGAGGTTCTGCCCGACGTAGTCGTTGGAATGCCGTCTCGGGGAGGGTATTACTAATGTAAATATTGGGTTATTATACTAACACATGTACATTTGTGTAAGTAATAGATAACTACCAGGAAACCCTTAAAGGAAATCTAAGACAGCAATGTGAGTAATCTCCTTTTTGTAAACTGTTTTTACAAAACCTTAAATATTTTACAATGTGATTAGCAGTGATTGAGTCTTTGTAGTTCTTCAATTACTGCCGGTATGTTGGGGTTTTGTATACAAAATGTGGAACACGTTACCATTGGACAAAGAGTTAGCCAATGTGTAATATGACCCACCAGTCAGAATTGACAGTACTGAATGATTAATTGTGTAGATGTAAACATTGTAATAGCTCTCATTACTAAGAAAATTGACAAAACTCTTCTTGATTAAACTGGGATTCACTCACCAGTATTTCCCACTGACAAAATGTTTTTAAACACGTTTCAGGTAACAAAATGTGAAAGCCAACTAGAAGCCAGCTGGACCGCACTGAAGGCTTGGAAAAAGTGGCTATAAAAGTTACCTAAATAAAAGATGTTTTATTCAATAAAATAGGGATTTTCCCTATGAAAATGGTTGTAATGAAAACTTGGGTTTTATCCCAATGTGTTTAATATTATAAAAGCGTGGTATTTACTCTGATAAATATTTCCTAACTACGGTCCTAATGAAATTTCCGCTGCCAAAATGATAAACACCGATACCACCAAAACTGGTCTCACGGCCGCCCATTCCCGGGACAGATAAGGGACGGGGGTTGCGACAGAAGGTGGTATCAGAGCTAAGCCACTGATTCAGCCACAGAAGTGTTCTGCTAACACCAAGATATTATTCAAATTGTTAGGAAATTAATTATGGAAATACGTGCATATCTGCATTTTATTGTTGTGTGTTATTTGACTATTTGTTAGTTTACAGGATGAGTGATCAAGGACCCTCAGACGCTTATCGTTAGTTGTCTGAGTCACCTAGGAGTGAAGGTACCTCTTCACAGCCTGCCCTCTCTGGGTATTCTGCTGACCATGAAGAAGAGATGTTTGTGTTTAAGGCTCAGTCTGAAGAGCCATTCTCTTAGAAAAAGAGAGGAAGGTTCAGTAAGGGAGCACACGAGCGTAGGAAGAGAATGAGAAAGTTGCAACAGCAGAGAGTCCTAGCAGTAGCTAAGCAAGAGACAGATGCCCACACACAGTGTCAAATAATATGGATGCAAAGTGATTGTTAATGAGAAACGTACCGGTGACCACGTTAGGGTCCTCGCGTGCGTCTCTTGCTCCAATCACAAATGCTCGAGCCGGAGCGTTGTTTCTCTCTGGGCAGTTCTTCATGAAATGATCATTGCTTCCACACTTGAAGCATCCTTGCCCTTTCTCGTTACCATTCTTGCTACCAGCACCGTTTCCATTTCCACCATTGTTCCTATCATCAGCCCCGTTACGATTTCCATTCCCGTTCCTCTTACTCCAACAGTCTTCTGTTCGATGACCCAATTTACCATATTTGTCGCACCTTGGAATGCGACAAGCTCCATCATGATGATACTTACACTTTTGGCATCTAGGTATGGAGCCTTGGTATGCTTTGGTTACATGGGTTTTCGCCTCCTGGGACGGGTTAGCGTCATGCTTCTTGCTGAAACCCTTGTTGTTACGAGTTGCTTGGTTCAAACTTGTATGCTTTCTCTTCTTGTCACCAGACGACTCAGCATGTGTCTCGGTCTTCTCTGTTGGGTTTAGTGATAACTTCTTCATACGAACACAATCTTCAGTCAGACTGACAGCCAGAGTTACAGCCTCCGTGATTGTTTGTGGTTTGGCCGACGTCACCATGCCACGAAACTCTGGGGCCAGTCCCCAAATGTAGCGTTCAACGCGCTTGAATTCGGGAGTCACCATGTAGGGAAGCACTCTAGACAGATCGTGGAACCTTCGAGTGTAACCATTAATGTCAGCACCTTCCATAGTCAAGTGCCAGAACTCCGTTTCCAACCTTTGGAGTTCGGCACGAGAGCAGTACTTCTCTCTCATTCTGTCCTTTAGCTCGTCCCAAGTTAGGCCATAAGCGGCATCATCGCCCAAGGTTTGGACTTGCAGGTTCCACCAAGTCAGAGCTTCATCGACAAACAACCCAGTAGCAAGGGTGACTTGTTGACCCGCGGTACACTTGCTCATGCGGAAAGTAGCTTCAGTCTTCTCCGTCCAGCGCACAAATGCTACTGCACCTCCTGTGCCGTCATAGTTCATCGGCTTGCAGTCGAGGAACTGCTTGAAAGTGCAGCCTGGAATTGATTCAACCAATTCACATGTGAGCAATCGAAGAAATAATGAAACAAAGACCGTTCATAAATTTCCTCATGCTTAGTACAGTGTCTCAAGGTTACCTTGAGCTGCATTGCCTCCAGACGAATCTCCATTCCCATTACGCCTAGCGTTGCTTGGTCCTCCACTGTCCTGGGTACGGTTCGCCTCGTACTGGGCGATGGCAGCGGAGATCCTTTCCTCCAGCAGGGCGTTCAGCTCTTCAGCAGTTCTTGGCAGTGGGGGAGGAGGAGGTTGATCATCATTGCGAGCATTCACAGCTTTCCTGGGTGCCATGTTCTGACAGAACATAACACAACAGGGTTAGGCATTTGTTTGATATCGTCACACTAGACAGTCGTATCATATATATTCACAGGGATATATATACCACATAAATGACATCAAACAATTATTACTCTAGCAGAGTACTTAGTAGGCTTGCACTGAGGGAATCTATACGTGACAAGACTTGCTGTGATTTTTGTGCACTGAATTCCATAATTATGTATGCATCCATAATCACGTAACTCCTTGCACAGTCCGCACAGTTCGTTTCATCCTCGTATTTCTTCCTTCGGATGGGCCATCGCTTTCAGATAAAGTCACGTATACTTGTGACATTCTACTTCTAGTACATGCTAATTATCACACATAATTGCAAGTAATTTCTAGTCAACGACAAGTGCTACTCTAGTGCACCCTAAGTCTCGTAGTGTCTTTTCTAGACTCATGTAGACAGTTTCAGGTAGTGGATGTCGCGGGACGTTTTATGCAATGAAAACTCTTTGAAAATTGTTTTCGTGAATGGATCCTAGAGATTGTAGACTAGACTCGAGAAGGAATCCTGGTTCACTACAATCGCAGCTCTGATACCAATCTGTCACACCCCTTTCTGCGGCGGAAGCACGAGGTGTGATCATGAAAGGTTCTCATTGCATACGAAGAGTAAACATACTACATGCTCAAAAATAACTTCAAATATTACATTACTAAAAACATATGTCAAGTGTTTACAACACTAGATAACATATTGTCTTAAAAGTCACGACTTTATTTAAAGATAAACAAAGCGACATCCACGAGCATGAGTAAGACCACGCGCACATCCATCCTAGTTACCTGAAATACATGTGAGTTTTGGAAAAACGTCAACATAAAGTTGGTGTGAATTCATGCAGTTTTGTATTTTACGTTTGTATACTTTGTATAAAAACATAGTTGTGAATAAATCAAGTTTTTCTTGAGTACTCCACGTACTTCAAGTTATATATCAATCTTCTTGAGTACCCCACGTACCTCAAGTTACATATCAATTTTCTTGAGTACCCTACGTACTTCAAGTTATATATCAATTTTCTTGAGTACCCCACGTACTTCAAGTTATATATCAATTTTCTTGAGTACCCCACGTACTTCAAGTTATATATCAATTTTAGTATGGTATGAATTTTATGTAAATACAGTATTTCTGTAAATATCAGGATTGTTAATGGGTTGCAAAGCCATTAACATGTGACACGACATAGGAAGTCACCAAACCTAAGGCATTTAATTGGTATATTCTGAGACACAAAAGCACTACTCGATTCTCGCCCTCACCGAGAGTGTGGCTACCAGGCACCCGTTAGATCTAACCTTTTGTTCTGCGGTCTAAGTATGTACACGATTAATGGTGCTTCTGTACCCTATTCGTGACACTATTTCTCATAACGCATCCTACTTGGTTCTCGTCCTCACCAAGCGCGTTTCTTGTTATCATTTCTCATAGCACCACATACTTGGTTCTCGTTCTCACCAAGTGCGCTTCTCATATTCTTATATTTCGTCACACTTGGTTCTCGTTCTCACCAAGTGTACTTCTTGTATTCTTATATCATACCAATTATAAATTTTGTACATTTGTACATGTATTTCACCCCCGAAGTTATAAAAAACTGAAAACAGTTAAAGAGAAAAGGGGGAGCATGAACTCACAACTTTGCGTTCCTTGCGTCGTAAACTTCACCGGATTTGCTTAATTAACGTCGTAACCTATACGCGTTTTCTTAACGTTAGTCACTAGACTTGCGTCGCACAAGTACAGTCACTCTCTTTTGTATATATTCTTGTGTTAAAAATATTCTATATTTTTAACTACGTATCTTACTTATATTATTTTCTCAAAAATAAATATAAGCTTTTTGTATTTTGCACATTGCACCCGAATTATGTATCTTGTATGTTGTATGCGTATTTTTATATTTATACTCCTCATGAGTATTTAGTGTATTTTTAAGTCTTAATACACTAGCACGTATAACACATACTATATACACTTAACACACAAGTTGGTGATCAAATAATATATATTTTTTTTCTCAAAAATATATACTTACTATCCATTTTTATTTTTGAAGAAATCCTCATTTCTAATCACCAAAAATTAGGGAAACCTTGGTAATACTCTTAAATACATTTTTAGGGAATAAGTTTCTTAAAAAAACTTATATTTTCTAAGTGTCAAAATTTATAAAAATTTTGACAGAGTTTCCCCTAAAAATGGAGGTTTCCCATGTTTTCAAAACATGTGTTTATTTTCTTTTAAATCGTTAACAATCATCAACAACAATTATCAACAATACTCATCAACAATAATCACTAATTTCTCCATTTCATGAACTTGAATATTTACAAAAATGTGTAGTAACTTACTAGCACATTTAGTAAGTCTTGTTATCTTTAAAAATAAGTTTAATTTCTTAAAAACTTTATTTTTAAAGAATATGAAGTTTCACAACTTCTAGTCAAGATTCACAAAAATATTTCTTTGTTGAACTTCCTTTCGTTACACAAGTGTCTACACACTTTTTGGTTCTCAAAAATGTCTCTATTTCGAGAAAGATCCGGCTTTTTAAACATGATTTCATCAAACACTTGGTTATTCAAAAATACCACTTGTAGATCCGTAGATCTACTAATTTTGAACATTATTTCGTAAGTAAAATCGTTTTTACACAAGTTCATGATTAGTGTGTGGTAGAGTTTCATCATTTAACCCTTTTTATTCTTAAACAACTCTATGTCATGATCCATGATCATGACCAATCCGGGTTAGACGATGATCCGAGCTACCACAACATAGATCGGCACTAAATAATCACCACAAAACAAGTCTTACAAGTTTTACACCACATCATAGCTTTTATCCAACTTAGTTATCATTTTAGTAGACTTTGTGTTATGTTCTTGTGTGTGTTTGATTTTTAACCATTAAATCATCTATTAACCATCATAAACAAGAACTAGAGGATGTTTTTAGAACACTTACTACTAGCTCAAGGCTAGGGAAGTTCAAGAGGGCAAAAGAGATGGATAAAAGCAAATGGTGAAGGTCCTTCAAGTTCCGTGAGCACCGAGCCTCGTTAGCGACCTTCTTACATCTCCTAGTGGACTTGGAATGGATGAGCTTGGATCGAAGGTGGTGGTGGTGCCTTGGTGGTTCTCGGCCGAGGGTGTTAGAGGGAGGAAGAGAGAAGGTGAAAGTGTGGTGTGTGTTGTGAAATGGGAGTTAAGGTATTAGTGGACTAATTTATAATCCATGTCTTGCCATTAACCAACATATATTGTGTCCACTAGATATCAAGCATAAGGATTAAAATAATCAAAGAAATCAAGGAGTGGGATTTATGTCCCCTAATCGGCCACCAATGGGGGGGGGGGTAAAGTGTAACTTGTAATGGTTAGTTACTTGGTTTAGTTAGGACTCAAAGGTGTTAGTTAGGATACTAGTGTGTGTTATTTAATGTATAGTGTGTTAGGGTGTTCGGGGGCCCTAACTAGCTTAGAAAAATAAAAACAATGCTTCTAGCATTATTTTGGTGTTTCGGGTATTGGCCGGTTGTTCGGTTAGATACCGATTCGTTAAAGTGCTAAATTACACTTTTTAGGGTCTTTTAAGTACCTTTCTTGTACCCTTTCGATTCCCAACACTTAGGAAAATATTTTGGATGATAAAACGACATTTCTGCAAAATATTCATATGTTTAAATGCTGATTTATTGCTGAATTATATAAATTCTGCACTTAAAGTGCGTTTCGGGTGCTTTTTAGAGCTTATTTTCGCTTTCGTATTGCATATATATTAAACCCTTGTATGTACTCTTGGGTTTTAATGCATTCTTGTTGTCGGACCTACACCTAGGCTCCAATTTTATTGTCTGACTGCTTTCTGCAGTTTTGTTGACACAGTGTGTCTTACCGGTGAGTTTACTATTATTTTTGACGCAACGCTCTCGATTATGCATAAAGCAATATTTTGTAGTATACAACATGCATGAATTCACTTGTTTAGTATATAATCAGACATTGCTGACAATTAAGCACATAATTGCAGTCATTAAGCAATAATTAAAGTGTACGGAAATTACCGGTTTGGTGCCAGTTGTCACAGTCTCCCCCCGTTAAAAGAATTTCGTCCCGAAATTCAGGCTGAACTAACTCTCGCAGGAGTCTTCTTGAATAGGTGGGGATACCTTTCTTTGAACTGGTCTTCACGTTCCCATGTATACTCGGGTCCGTGCTTAGAGCTCCAACGTACTTTGACAAGTTTTACGCTGCTCCTCCTGGTCTTGTTGACTTTCCAGTCGGTAACCTCAACGGGTTGTTCTGTAAATCGGAGGGCTTCATCAATATGCACTTCATCCATCGGGATGATCACGCTTTCTTGTGTTGGACTCTTCTTTAGGTTGGATACATGAAACATATCATGTACTCCATTAAGTTCTTCCGGTAACTCCAACTTGTATGCCACGGTACCAATTCTCTTCAATATTCTGAATGGTCCGATAAATCGTGGATTCAGCTTTCCACGCTTTCCAAATCTGACTACGCCCTTCCAAGGTGAGACTTTTAACAACACTTTGTCTCCCACCTTGAATTCTACTGATTTCCTTTTTGGATCAGCGTAGATCTTTTGTCGTTCTCGAGCCGCCTTAATGCGCTCTCGGATCTGCGCAATCTTGTCGGTTGTCTCTTGTACAAGTTCGGGACCAACCATACGCTTATCTCCAGCGTCTGCCCAACATAAGGGTGATCGGCATTTGCGGCCATACAGAGCTTCGAACGGCGTGGCTTTTATGCTCGTATGATAACTGTTATTGTAGGAGAACTCAACTAAAGGTAGATGAGTATCCCAGCTGCCGCCTAGATCCATGACACATGCGCGAAGCATATCTTCTAACGTTTGTATCGTCCGTTCGCTCTGGCCGTCTGTTTGCGGATGGAATGCCGTGCTTAGATCTAACTGAGATCCAAAGGCTTCCTGAAATGATTGCCAGATTCTTGAGACAAAGCGTCCATCTCTGTCTGAAATGATTGAGATTGGCACTCCATGACGTGCCACAATTTCTCTTAAGTATATTTCAGCAAGCTTTCCAGTGCTGTCTTTTTCTCGGATCGGTAGGAAGTGCGCAGACTTCGTTAACCGATCAACTATTACCCATATCATATCGTGCCCTCTCAGGGTCCTGGGTAATTTCGTTATGAAGTCCATCGAGATTTGTTCCCACTTCCACACGGGAATTTCTGGTTGTTGTAGTAGGCCGGACGGTTTCTGATATTCTGCCTTAACCTTAGCACAGGTTAGGCATTTTCCAACATAGACAGCAACGTCGCTTTTAAGTCTCGGCCACCAGTAATATTCCTTCAAGTCTTGATACATTTTGTCCGATCCTGGATGGATCGAATATCTCGATTTGTGAGCTTCATCAAGGATGACTTCTCGTATGCCACCATAGAGTGGAACCCAAATACGCTTCTTGAAGTATAAGGCTCCCTCTTCGTTTGGCACCATGTACTTCAGCATACCCCGTAGGTATTTAGCTTTACAGTTCTCTTCTTTAAGAGCTTCTTGTTGTGCATCCCGAATGCGTGCAGTGAGGTTCGTTTGAATCGTCATTTCCAATGCTCGAACCCTTAGGGTCTTAACCCTTTCTTTTCGGCTCAACGCGTCCGCTACAACGTTTGCCTTTCCAGGATGGTACTTAATCTCACAGTCATAATCGTTCAGTAGCTCGACCCAACGTCGCTGGCGCATATTCAATTCCTTCTGATCAAATATGTGTTGTAAGCTTTTGTGATCTGTGAAGATTGTACATCGAGTACCATATAAATAATGTCGCCAAATCTTCAAGGCGAATACTACCGCACCTAGCTCCAGGTCGTGCGTGGTATAGTTTCTTTCATGAACCTTCAATTTTCTTGAAGCGTAAGCGATGACTTTCTGGCGTTGCATGAGCACGCAACCCAAGCCTTGTCGTGAGGCGTCGCAGTATACCACGAAGTCTTCAGTGCCTTCGGGTAATGATAGTATCGGTGCATCGCATAGCTTGCTCTTAAGTAACTGGAAGGCTTCTTCTTGTTTGTGACCCCAGTCGTACTTCTTGTCTTTCTGTGTAAGGGTCGTTAGCGGTTGAGCTATCTTTGAGAAATTCTCGATGAATCGCCGATAATAGCCCGCTAAGCCCAAAAATTGTCGAACTTCGGTTGGGGTCTTGGGAGCTTCCCAATTCTTTATTGCTTCTATCTTGGACGGGTCTACATGAATGCCCTTCTCATTCACAACGTGACCAAGAAATTGTACTTCGCGAATCCAGAATTCGCATTTCGAGAACTTTGCATAAAGCTTCTCTTTCTTCAGTAGTTCCAAGATGGTTCTGAGATGTTGCTCGTGCTCTTCTTTCGTTCGCGAGTAAATCAGGATATCATCGATAAATACAATCACGAATTTATCGAGATATGGTTTGCAAACGCGGTTCATCAGATCCATGAAGACCGCTGGTGCATTCGTCAACCCGAATGGCATCACCAGAAATTCGTAGTGCCCATAGCGTGTTCTGAATGCAGCCTTTGGTACACTTTCCTCTTGGATTCTCAGCGGGTGGTATCCAGACCGAAGGTCGATCTTGGAATAGTAGCTTGATCCTTGCAATTGATCAAATAAGTCATCAATCCTTGGTAGCGGATACCGATTCTTGATAGTGAGCTTGTTCAATTCCCTGTAATCGATACACATCCGCAGTGTTCCATCCTTCTTCTTTACGAATAATACTGGAGCTCCCTAGGGTGAGAAGCTTGGCCTTATGAATCCTTTATCCAACAACTCCTGGAGCTGTGTAGATAATTCTTGCATTTCGGATGGCGCAAGTCGATAGGGTACCTTGGCTACAGGAGCAGCTCCCGGAACCAAGTCTATACGGAATTCGACTTGTCGTTGCGGAGGTAGTCCTAGCAGATCTTCAGGGAACACATCAGGAAATTCCTTCACCACAGGAATGTCTTCGAGTTTTGGCTCCACAGCCTTCTTGTCTATAACGTGTGCTAGGAAAGCGACACATCCTTTCATTAAGCACTTCCGTGCCTTCATGCAACTGATGATTCGAAGAGGTGCGTCTCGTTTTTCTCCATGCACGATGAGAGTTTCACCATTCGCGAAAGGGATGCGAATGATTTTCTCATGACAAATAACTTCAGCTTTGTTCTTGGACAACCAGTCCATTCCGACTACTACATCGAAGCTACCCAATTGAATAGGTAGGAGGTCGATGCTAAATCTTCGTTCACCAAGTTCTAGTGTGCAGCCTCTCACAACTTCGCCCGATTCAACAAGTTTACCATTGGCTAGTTCTATGGAGTAAGGAATTTCTAATGTACTAGATTCTATTCCAAGTATGCGTTTAAATTCCACAGACATGAAGCTATAATCGGCGCCAGTGTCAAATAATATGGATGCAAAGTGATTGTTAATGAGAAACGTACCGGTGACCACGTTAGGGTCCTCGCGTGCGTCTCTTGCTCCAATCACAAATGCTCGAGCCAGAGCGTTGTTTCTCTCTGGGCAGTTCTTCATGAAATGATCATTGCTTCCACACTTGAAGCATCCTTGCCCTTTCTCGTTACCATTCTTGCTACCAGCACCGTTTCCATTTCCACCATTGTTCCTATCATCAGCCCCGTTACGATTTCCATTCCCGTTCCTCTTACTCCAACAGTCTTCTGTTCGATGACCCAATTTACCACATTTGTCGCACCTTGGAATACGACAAGCTCCATCATGATGATACTTACACTTTTGGCATCTAGGTATGGAGCCTTGGTATGCTTTGGTTGCATGGGTTTTCGCCTCCTGGGACGGGTTAGCGTCATGCTTCTTGCTGAAACCCTTGTTGTTACGAGTTGCTTGGTTCAAACTTGTATGCTTTCTCTTCTTGTCACCGGACGACTCAGCATGTGTCTCGGTCTTCTCTGTTGGGTTTAGTGATAACTTCTTCATACGAACACAATCTTCAGTCAGACTGACAGCCAGAGTTACAGCCTCCATGATTGTTTGTGGTTTGGCCGACGTCACCATGCCACGAAACTCTGGGGCCAGTCCCCAAATGTAGCGTTCAACGCGCTTGAATTCGGGAGTCACCATGTAGGGAAGCACTCTAGACAGATCGTGGAACCTTCGAGTGTAACCATTAATGTCAGCACCTTCCATAGTCAAGTGCCAGAACTCCGTTTCCAACCTTTGGAGTTCGGCACGAGAGCAGTACTTCTCTCTCATTCTTTCCTTTAGCTCGTCCCAAGTTAGGCCATAAGCGGCATCATCGCCCAAGGTTTGGACTTGCAGGTTCCACCAAGTCAGAGCTTCATCGACAAATAACCCAGTAGCAAGGGTGACTTGTTGACCCGCGGTACACTTGCTCATGCGGAAAGTAGCTTCAGTCTTCTCCGTCCAGCGCACAAATGCTACTGCACCTCCTGTGCCGTCATAGTTCATCGGCTTGCAGTCGAGGAACTGCTTGAAAGTGCAGCCTGGAATTGATTCAACCAATTCACATGTGAGCAATCGAAGAAATAATGAAACAAAGACCGTTCATAAATTTCCTCATGCTTAGTACAGTGTCTCAAGGTTACCTTGAGCTGCATTGCCTCCAGACGAATCTCCATTCCCATTACGCCTAGCGTTGCTTGGTCCTCCACTGTCCTGGGTACGGTTCGCCTCGTACTGGGCGATGGCAGCGGAGATCCTTTCCTCCAGCAGGGCGTTCAGCTCTTCAGCAGTTCTTGGCAGTGGGGGAGGAGGAGGTTGATCATCATTGCGAGCATTCACAGCTTTCCTGGGTGCCATGTTCTGACAGAACA
The DNA here is from genome assembly GCA_030545235.1 of Helianthus tuberosus. Lineage (NCBI taxonomy): Eukaryota > Viridiplantae > Streptophyta > Magnoliopsida > Asterales > Asteraceae > Helianthus > Helianthus tuberosus. Next base: position 63,993,069 of record CM060417.1, on the reverse strand, counting down.
TAACACAACAGGGTTAGGCATTTGTTTGATATCGTCACACTAGACAGTCGTATCATATATATTCACAGGGATATATATACCACATAAATGACATCAAACAATTATTACTCTAGCAGAGTACTTAGTAGGCTTGCACTGAGGGAATCTATACGTGACAAGACTTGCTGTGATTTTTGTGCACTGAATTCCATAATTATGTATGCATCCATAATCACGTAACTCCTTGCACAGTCCGCACAGTTCGTTTCATCCTCGTATTTCTTCCTTCGGATGGGCCATCGCTTTCAGATAAAGTCACGTATACTTGTGACATTCTACTTCTAGTACATGCTAATTATCACACATAATTGCAAGTAATTTCTAGTCAACGACAAGTGCTACTCTAGTGCACCCTAAGTCTCGTAGTGTCTTTTCTAGACTCATGTAGACAGTTTCAGGTAGTGGATGTCACGGGACGTTTTATGCAATGAAAACTCTTTGAAAATTGTTTTCGTGAATGGATCCTAGAGATTGTAGACTAGACTCGAGAAGGAATCCTGGTTCACTACAATCGCAGCTCTGATACCAATCTGTCACACCCCTTTCTGCGGCGGAAGCACGAGGTGTGATCATGAAAGGTTCTCATTGCATACGAAGAGTAAACATACTACATGCTCAAAAATAACTTCAAATATTACATTACTAAAAACATATGTCAAGTGTTTACAACACTAGATAACATATTGTCTTAAAAGTCACGACTTTATTTAAAGATAAACAAAGCGACATCCACGAGCATGAGTAAGACCACGCGCACATCCATCCTAGTTACCTGAAATACATGTGAGTTTTGGAAAAACGTCAACATAAAGTTGGTGTAAATTCATGCAGTTTTGTATTTTACGTTTGTATACTTTGTATAAAAACATAGTTGTGAATAAATCAAGTTTTTCTTGAGTACTCCACGTACTTCAAGTTATATATCAATCTTCTTGAGTACCCCACGTACCTCAAGTTACATATCAATTTTCTTGAGTACCCTACGTACTTCAAGTTATATATCAATTTTCTTGAGTACCCCACGTACTTCAAGTTATATATCAATTTTCTTGAGTACCCCACGTACTTCAAGTTATATATCAATTTTAGTATGGTATGAATTTTATGTAAATACAGTATTTCTGTAAATATCAGGATTGTTAATGGGTTGCAAAGCCATTAATATGTGACACGACATAGGAAGTCACCAAACCTAAGGCATTTAATTGGTATATTCTGAGACACAAAAGCACTACTCGATTCTCGCCCTCACCGAGAGTGTGGCTGCCAGGCACCCGTTAGATCTAACCTTTTGTTCTGCGGTCTAAGTATGTACACGATTAATGGTGCTTCTGTACCCTATTCGTGACACTATTTCTCATAACGCATCCTACTTGGTTCTCGTCCTCACCAAGCGCGTTTCTTGTTATCATTTCTCATAGCGCCTCATACTTGGTTCTCGTTCTCACCAATTGCGCTTCTCATATTCTTATATTTCGTCACACTTGGTTCTCGTTCTCACCAAGTGTACTTCTTGTATTCTTATATCATACCAATTATAAATTTTGTACATTTGTACATGTATTTCACCCCCGAAGTTATAAAAAACTGAAAACAGTTAAAGAGAAAAGGGGGAGCATGAACTCACAACTTTGCGTTCCTTGCGTCGTAAACTTCACCGGATTTGCTTAATTAACGTCGTAACCTATACGCGTTTTCTTAACGTTAGTCACTAGACTTGCGTCGCACAAGTACAGTCACTCTCTTTTGTATATATTCTTGTGTTAAAAATATTCTATATTTTTAACTACGTATCTTACTTATATTATTTTCTCAAAAATAAATATAAGCTTTTTGTATATTGCACATTGCACCCGAATTATGTATCTTGTATGTTGTATGCGTATTTTTATATTTATACTCCTCATGAGTATTTAGTGTATTTTTAAGTCTTAATACACTAGCACGTATAACACATACTATATACACTTAACACACAAGTTGGTGATCAAATAATATATATTTTTTTTTCTCAAAAATATATACTTACTATCCATTTTTATTTTTGAAGAAATCCTCATTTCTAATCACCAAAAAATAGGGAAACCTTGGTAATACTCTTAAATACATTTTTAGGGAATAAGTTTCTTAAAAAAACTTATATTTTCTTAGTGTCAAAATTTATAAAAATTTTGACAAAGTTTCCCCTAAAAATGGTGGTTTCCCATGTTTTCAAAACATGTGTTTATTTTCTTTTAAATCGTCAACAATCATCAGCAACAATTATCAACAATACTCATCAACAATAATCACTAATTTCTCCATTTCATGAACTTGAATATTTACAAAAATGTGTAGTAACTTACTAGCACATTTAGTAAGTCTTGTTATCTATAAAAATAAGTTTAATTTCTTAAAAACTTTATTTTTAAAGAATATGAAGTTTCACAACTTCTAGTCAAGATTCACAGAAATATTTCTTTGTTGAACTTCCTTTCGTTACACAAGTGTCTACACACTTTTTGGTTCTCAAAAATGTCTCTATTTCGAGAAAGATCCGGCTTTTTAAACATGATTTCATCAAACACTTGGTTATTCAAAAATACCACTTGTAGATCCGTAGATCTACTAATTTTGAACATTATTTCGTAAGTAAAATCGTTTTTACACAAGTTCATGATTAGTGTGTGGTAGAGTTTCATCATTTAACCCTTTTTATTCTTAAACAACTCTATGTCATGATCCATGATCATGACCAATCCGGGTTAGACGATGATCCGAGCTACCACAACATAGATCGGCACTAAATAATCACCACAAAACAAGTCTTACAAGTTTTACACCACATCATAGCTTTTATCCAACTTAGTTATCATTTTAGTAGACTTTGTGTTATGTTCTTGTGTGTGTTTGATTTTTAACCATTAAATCATCTATTAACCATCATAAACAAGAACAAGAGGATGTTTTTAGAACACTTACTACTAGCTCAAGGCTAGGGAAGTTCAAGAGGGCAAAAGAGATGGATAAAAGCAAATGGTGAAGGTCCTTCAAGTTCCGTGAGCACCGAGCCTCGTTAGCGACCTTCTTACATCTCCTAGTGGACTTGGAATGGATGAGCTTGGATCGAAGGTGGTGGTGGTGCCTTGGTGGTTCTCGGCCGAGGGTGTTAGAGGGAGGAAGAGAGAAGGTGAAAGTGTGGTGTGTGTTGTGAAATGGGAGTTAAGGTATTAGTGGACTAATATATAATCCATGTCTTGCCATTAACCAACATATATTGTGTCCACTAGATATCAAGCATAAGGATTAAAATAATCAAAGAAATCAAGGAGTGGGATTTATGTCCCCTAATCGGCCACCAATGGGGGGGGGGGGGGTAAAGTGTAACTTGTAATGGTTAGTTACTTGGTTTAGTTAGGACTCAAAGGTGTTAGTTAGGATACTAGTGTGTGTTATTTAATGTATAGTGTGTTAGGGTGTTCGGGGGCCCTAACTAGCTTAGAAAAATAAAAACAATGCTTCTAGCATTATTTTGGTGTTCCGGGTATTGTCCGGTTGTTCGGTTAGATACCGATTCGTTAAAGTGCTAAATTACACTTTTTAGGGTCTTTTAAGTACCTTTCTTGTACCCTTTCGATTCCCAACACTTAGGAAAATATTCTGGATGATAAAATGACATTTCTACAAAATATTCATATGTTTAAATGCTGATTTATTGCTGAATTATATAAATTCTGCACTTAAAGTGCGTTTCGGGTGCTTTTTAGAGCTTATTTTCGCTTTCGTATTGCATATATATTAAACCCTTATATGTACTCTTGGGTTTTAATGCATTCTTGTTGTCGGACCTAGACCTAGGCTCCAATTTTATTGTCTGACTGCTTTCTGCAGTTTTGTTGACACAATGTGTCTTACCGGTGAGTTTACTATTATTTTTGACGCAACGCTCTCGATTATGCATAAAGCAATATTTTGTAGTATACAACATGCATGAATTCACTTGTTTAGTATGTAATCAGACATTGCTGACAATTAAGCACATAATTGCAGTCATTAAGCAATAATTAAAGTGTACGGAAATTACCGGTTTGGTGCCAGTTGTCACACGTTTGGTCGTACGGTTGCCTTGTTCGGTTAACTATGACGAAACACGAACGGACGCGAAAAACGATCCAAATTACACGACGAATAGAATTTGATCATGCCAATCACTAAAATAAAATATTTTAATAATTACATAAATTTTTGGATGTCCGGATATATTCAGAACGTAAGATATGCGCGAAAATGCAAACTTATGCACTTTTTGACGCTTTTAGTCCCTGATTGACCAAGAAGTTTATTTTAGGATACCAAACCCCTCAAAGCCTATTTCTAAGCTATGTAAAGGATATTTAGGGTATGTTTAACTTATGATCAAGTTCTGGAATGTTCGTTACAGTATGAATCGGCATACTTTCGCAGTTTGTCAAAATTAGTCCCCGTAAGCGAATAAACTTGATTTCGACACACCAAACCTTCCAAAACTTATTTCTAAGTTATGTAAAGGTTATTTAAGGTATGTTAAGCCCATGTCACTGTTTCGAAGTGTTTGTCACATTAAACTGATTACGTTTACGCATCAGGTCGCGTATAACTTTCCAGAAAGCGATTTAGAGCTCGAAATCGAATGAGAATTGATATATGCAAATGACACACATATTTATACAAATACCAAGTATGAAATACAATATTTCATTGATTTGGTATTTGTTTGATGGTCGTGGAGGAACAGATGTCACAGAACCCATGCCCCAGTACCCAGACCCAGTACCAGCACCTGCACCCCCAATGAGTGCAGAAAATGTGCAAGAGCTCCGAACTTTCGGAGAAGAGATTTTAGAAAGTAGTGAGAGGATGAGACAGGTTGGAGAATGACTCGTCTGGAAGTACGACGAGCGTAATATGGAGTTCTGGATGAACCCATATTAGTGAAGGTGATGGAGGAGATAGTAATAATAATATAATATATATATATATATATATATATATAATATGTGAAAAAATATATATATATAATATATTTGTGTAATAATAATAATAATAATATATGTTGTAGTATAGACCACCTCATGGTTAGTGATGCATAGTAATATTGTAATTTTAATTCCAGTTTTAGTGTGTATTAGACACATACTATATAAGAAAGAGTAAGTCACAATGCTCGATGCTTTTGACCAATATGTGTGTTGTGTGATTGTTGCCTAAATTATTAATTATTTTGTGATATTAATAATTGGCAAAGGTTTAAAATTCAGATGGACAATGAAGTGGGCCAGGAAAACCAGAATAATGATAACCAGAGTAACAATAACCCGGATAATGAAAACCCGAGCAACAACAATAATGGAAACCAAGTGGATAACAGTGCCATGCAACATATAGTGGCAGAAGGGATAATAGATGTGATGCCATATATTATCAAAACGGTTAAGGAAGCGGAAAATAAAAGTAAACATGATAGTAAACGACCTTCTGAACCTGAACATAGTGTAAACAATGGACCCATACTTCAAGTTCCCATTCCCAAAAGAAGAAGAACCATGTCTTATGGTTGTTCTTATAAAGGATTCTGGTCTTGTAAACCAATGGAATTCTCGGGCAGTGAAGGGGTCGTTGCATTTCCACGCTGGATAGAAAAGACTGAGGCAGTCTTAAGAATAAGCAAATGCGCGGAAGAGGATAAGATAATGTTTGCTTCCAATCTGTTTAAGAATTCAGCACTAGAATGTTGGAACACTATCCTCCAGTCTAGGGAAGTGATAGAACTTACAATATGGAATGGGAGGAATTTAAAAACATGGTGGAAAGAAAATTCTGCCATCCCAATGAAAAAGAACAGATAGCAAACAAGTTCCTAAACCTTAGGATGATTGGGGTAGATAGTAAGGGTTATACTACATTATTCTTTGAATATGCTCGAATAGTACCAACCCTTGCATCACCAGAACCAGTATTAATCTCCCGTTACATCTGGGGATTAATTGGGGAGATTAGGCATGTAGTCAAGGCAGCTAGACCCCAAACCATAGAAGAAGCTGTAGAACTAGCAAACACCTTGACAGATGAATTAGTCCGTACACGAGAAGAGGATCAAAGGAGGAACCTAACCCAGAAGCTTACTCAAGAATTCCGTTCTGGAAATTCTAACCGTGGGAAAAATGTAGGTTCTACCTCTACACCCTGTTGCAGGTATTGTAAAAGGAAGCATTCCGGAAGATGCTCCATATACTGTAACTTCTGCAAAATATCTGGACACAAGGAGGAAGATTGTAGGAAGAAGCCTAACAACCGGATATGCTACAACTGTGGAGAACAAGGTCATACCAAGCCTAACTGTCCAAAACTAGCTCCAGCCACGAACACCAAGAATACTAAAAATGCTAGAGCATTTGTTCTGACTGCAGAAGAAGCAAAGATGATCCCGGATGTGATCGCCGGTACGTTTTTAGTTAATGATGTTTTTGCTAAAGTATAATTTGACTCTGGTGCAAACCAAAGTTTTATTAATACTTCATTTTGCAAACTTCTCAATCAACCATTAACTAAACTCCCACAAGAATGTTAAGTAGAAACAGCAAATGGGGAAACCAGTAAGATTTCTGAGATCTTGCAGGGAGCAAGAATAGAAATTTTAAATAAAAAATTTATTGCAAACATTTACCCAATGAATCTGGCAGGATTTGATGTTGTGTTAGGAATGGATTGGTTAATAGCCAATAAAGTCAGTATTTTATGTGATCAAAAGTCAATCCAAGTAAATTCACCAAGGGGTCAAAAGATCACAATTAAAGGAAATAAAACCACTAGATCCACAAAGTTCATCTCTGTGATGAAAACAGCAAGTTATATAAGAAAATGATCATTAGTGTATTTGATTTCCATAATCACTAACACTAAAGGAAAAGAACTAAAGGATATTCCAGTAGTATCCCAGTTTTCAGATGTATTTCTAGAAGAGTTACAAGGGCAACCTCCAGACAGAGAAGTTGAATTCAGAATCCATCTACTACCAGGAACTGCACCAATTCCCAAAGCACCTTACCTTTTGGCAACCGCAAAAATGCAGGAACTGAAGAAACAATTAGATGAATTGTTGGAGAAGGGATTCATACAGCCAAGCTCATCGCCATGGGGAGCACCGATTTTATTCGTTAAAAAGAAGGACGGATCAATGCATATGTGCATTGACTACCGTGAATTGAACAAGGTCACGATTAAGAATCGGTATCCATTACCAAGAATCGATGATCTGTTCGACCAGTTGCAAGGAGCACGATTTTTCTCTAAAATCGACTTAAGGTCAGGATATCATCAATTAAAGGTACAGGAAGAGGACATTCCTAAGACCACTTTCAGAACAAGGTATGGCCATTATGAATTTATTGTCATGCCATTTGGTTTAACCAATGCCCCAGCTGCATTCATGGACATGATGAACTGAATATGTAAGCCATATTTGGATAAATTCATAATTGTTTTTATAGATGATATTCTTATTTATTCCAAATGCAAAGAAGAACATGCAGTGCATCTGCACACACTTCTAAGTTTATTGAAAAAAGAAAAGTTTAATGCTAAGTTTTCTAAGTTTATTGAGAAAAGAAAAGCTTTATGCTAAGTTTTCGAAGTGTGAGTTTTGGTTAGAACATGTACAGTTTCTCGGACATTTAGTCAATCATGAAGGAATTCATGTAGATCCCACCAAAATCGAGGCAATTACCAAATGGAAAACCCCTGAGTCACCAACCGAGGTTAGAAGTTTCTTAGGATTGGCCGGTTATTATAGAAGATTTATTCGAGATTTTTCTAGAATAGTCATTCCCTTAACTAAGTTAACCTGTAAATCTGTTAAGTTTGAATGGGGACCAAAATAAGAAGAAGCCTTTAGAATTCTTAAGCAAAGATTAACCCATGCACCCATACTAGCATTGCCAGAAGGAACTGAAGACTTTGTAGTCTATTGTGACTAGGGGTGTGCATGGGTCGGTTTTGACCAAAAACCATAACCATAACCGCGATGTCGGTTATTGGATAACCATAACCATAACCGATCGGTTATGGTGGTTATGGTTATTTGGTTTTGATGGTTATAGCGGGTCGGTTATGGGTGATTAACCATGTATTTACCTTAGCTAAAATAGCTTATTTTTTTAACATGGAATAAATTGTTATTGCATATTTGTATATATTAGTATATTATATAGTATTAAAGAATACGTATAATCTATAATACTAATATCAATTATTATCGAATATTCAAATAAAGTGATATGATACATTCCATAAATTCAAATAAACATTAAAAAAAAACACAAAATGATATGAAAAACCCATAAGTACTAAAAATCTTCTGTCAAAAACATCAAATATTAAAAATATGGTGAAAAGTCCTAAATCCTACAAAGATTTATTACATGTCGGTTCGGGTCGGTTATTGTGGGTATGGAAAAATTGATAACCATAACCGACCCGCTACTTTCGGTTTTCAAAAAAATCATTAACCGACCCACTAGTTTTTTATTTGGTTCGGTTTTTTCGGTTCGGTTTTGTCAGTTAATGTAACACCCCGAAAATATAAACCTTTTATTATATTCGATGTCGGTAATAAATAAAAGGAACTAACTAGGAATAAAAATGACCTAGTTAGATAAAAGTCTTGTAGTGACATGTGAGTTGGTTAAAACACCTAAAATAAAAACCTAACAATAGTTTGGGGGCTAAAGGTGTTAACATTGAAACTAATATTAATTAAAACAAAAAAAAAATACCAAACACACACTTGTGTGTGTGTCTGGTACGAGCAAAACACAGGGGGCGACCAAGAAACCTCCAACAAACCCTAGTTCATGAAAATTTCCCAAATTGAAGGCCAAATTCTGTTCCAAATCAAAATCCAAGCATAAGATAGTGATCTCCTCAGTAAAGGGGTCATAAGGTATGTAGAATTTCATAGAAAGATTACATCTAAATTTCTGGATGAACACTCATAATTCGAAATTATGTTTGCATGATTGTTGTTTAGATGAATTTGGAATGAAATTGTGTCTAGGAGTAAACCCTAGTCATTAGATTGCTGAAATTATGCTTATTACTTGAGAATTCCATAATCACCAATGTAGGTGATTAGTGGGTTTTGTAGGAACATGTTAAACACTAGGATTATGATTGTCATTCTAGAGTATTTTTAGTTCTATGAAGCAATTTCAGATTTGTTTATGTGAAAATTCGATACAAACTTGCCTAATTGATGTTAAGCTTGGCTAAATAAGTAGTCATGAACTTGACTATAAATTTTATGAAATAATGCCCTTTAGGTGTTTGTAGAAATGCCTAAAAGAAAACTAAATGATGGAAATTTGAATTAAAACGCGTATTTGTATGTTGTGGCAAACTATGCGTTATGTGATATGAAAAGAGTTCTAAACAAAAGATTTGGTTGAACTCTATAGGCAAGGAAAACCGAGACGTCGAGCGGACAAGCCGGGGGCGATACCCGTTTAAAAGGAGCGCTTTGAAGGTACGTAACTTTCGGTTTCGTTACAATATGCATAAACAATGGTATTAGAAATATTAACGAGATTATAGTGTAAAATGCGAGTTTGGTAAGTCAATCAGGTGACGAAATTCACTCGACAAACCAAACGGGTCAAAATAAACGGTTAAAGCATGTTTGGAATGTCAATGAAGTGATGTAATTCACTCGACAACCAAACGGGTCAAAATAGTTAATTTGATATGATTGTTGATAATATTGTTTAATTAGTCGTGTTTGGAATGTCAATGAAGTGATGTAACTCACTTGGTAACCAAACGGGTCAAAATAAACGGTTAAAGCATGTTTGGAATGTCAATGAAGTGATATAATTCACTCGACAACCAAACGGGTCAAAATAGTTAATTTGATATGATTGTTGATAATATTGTTTAATTAGTCGTGTTTGGAATGTCAATGAAGTGATGTAACTCACTAGAAAGCAATGTTGATGAATTATGGAAGTATGTAACTTGTCTCATTACATTATGTAAATTTAATATTGTAGTCATTCAAAGTTGTGTTTTAGAATAAGGGTTGTATTAGGTGAAGTGACGATGATCACTACTTAATTGAATGAATCAAAATTAGATTAGAAAACGTTGCGTAGTCATTAAAAAATGGAGGATTCCATAAATGAGCCAAACGGGTCGATTAGATGTTTAATTGACTGTGATAATGTGTTTCGAATAGCATTTGGCGATAATAAGTCAAAAGAGCGTGAAACAATAGATTTGGTAATGAAACGCCAATGATCGTAAGCCCCGGATGACGGGTAAATAAGTTATGTGGTTAAAATAATAGTAGTAGTACAAATAGTGCAAAAAAAAAAAACTATGCGGGTCGAATAAATAGAAAGGGATTTATAGACTTTTAGTCAGTAAATTCAATTTTTGATATAATAATCATGATAGTTGCGTCGGTAATTTAATTACGGACGCGTAGGAAAAAGAATCGCCCTAAACGGACACTTAGATAAAAAGTTATGCAGGTTTAAAGTTAGAATTTTTATAAATTTCGGAGCTGGGCATAAATGCAGGAAAAAGACCTGCACTCGCTGGAAAATGGTCTCCCCCGCGGCACGCGGAGAGAGCCATTTAATCTGTCGCGACACGCGAGGCTTTCTCGCGGCCCGCGTAAGCTTATAGGTGTCTGTCGCGGGGCGCGACAGACCTAAATGCTGAAAATTTTATTTTTTTTCCATTGTTTGATTTTGGAACTTGATTACATACATTTTAATGTTGTCAAAACTAACAATTGATGTGGTTTTGACACTAGGTGATCTTGGACTCAACCCGGATGGCGATCGAGCATGTTTTCAAGAACCGAACACAACACTTTTGAAGCTTCCGCGTTAATATAAATTGTTTTAACTAAATGTGAACATGTAGCTCTTGATGTCACTTTTGTATGTTTTAAACTAGTAGGGATGTTAATCCTAAATACTCTAATCATGTAAGAATATTAAACGTAACAACTTTTTGTTAACCCGTATTTTACGCAGACTAAATACGTGTTTAGTAGTATATTCATATTAAATTAATACGGGTGTTACAAGTTGGTATCAGAGCTCAAGGTTGTCAACAAAGTGTGTTCGGTTCAAGCTCGATCAATCATCCTGTAAGAATTAGTTATTTAGTAGATTTTATTAGATTATTAGAAAAAGGAATTCGAGTTGATGTGCATGGGAAGATCGTGTTAATACACTCAAACCCGGAAAGTGCACTAAACATGAATGGTTTAAGCAAGTTACAAACTTGGCTAAATCAAAATGAAAGATGCAAACGATAGTGGAACGAATTGTTTGACAATTGATATAAACATTTCAGAATTGAGATGTCTAATGTCGGTACAAGATGATTAGGTAGTATGAATCCTAATCATAGATTGAACATAAAATAAGTATTTGTAAAGTAAGTATATTTGAATGTCTCGTATAACAATACGGGCAACATTGAATAGTAAGATTAATAATAAATTGGAAATGTTTGAATGAGATGATGACCGCGTCTTAAGAGGACGGGGGTTAAATAATTTAAATGGCAAAATGTTCGGAAGCATGACAAAGAACATGCTAGCAAAGAACCTAAATCAAGTGATGACTTGAGATAACGGAGTGCCAATCAAGTACACGTTCTAAATTACGATAAGACAAGTAGAATGCAGCAATTCACATAATGAACGATAGTTGCATATATGCATATATGATTAGTGAAATGAATGAATTATGTAAAAGAAAAAAAATATATATATATAATATATGTATATATAAATAAATAAGTAAGGGCGGGTATGTGAAACTGAGGTAAAAGTAATTTCGATAAATGTTGCAATGGGAAGGAGTGCGCGTACACTCGAACCCGAGAATGCAATGAAAGATAAGTGTCATAATGGGAAGGAGTGTGCGTACACTCGAACCCGGGAACTTAATGAAGTAAATAAATTTTGTGTTGGGAAGGAGTGTAATTACACTCGAACCCGGAATTTGCAATAGTAGTAAATGGCGAAGACAAGGTTATAGACTGGGCTAAACCAAATAAAAACATGTAGAAACATCGTTTATATTGATAAACGATGTGGGTAAATTCCATACAACGACATGGAATAATAAAATGAAATGAATTGATTTCTGTTATTATTATAGTGGGATGATGTCAACCATAGTTGGCGACTATACGGTATCCCTCATGACTGAGGAGATGCACGAAAGAATCTATGGAAAATCGGAAAGGTTACTGAAGCCGTTTAACCCGGAATAAAGGAAAGGATATAGGTCACCATGATAACGGCAAAGAAAGAAAAGATTAACGAGTTGAGAGAAAGCCCATTGGGGTGAGTATTGCAGGTACACGTATTAAAATTTCATTAAGATAACGTTGGGCAACAATTAGACAATGGATTGAGGCTAAGAATGAGAAATTAAGACTTGGGCGGAAAATATCCTCAAGGAAAACTAAATAAACGATACGTATTATTCGCCACTGCGAATAAGAAAGTATAGTTAAATGCGGATTTAGAAACTTGGGTTTGGGTAACCATCCAAGTAATACGTTATTAATTAAATCCTTATGAGGAAAAATAATGATCACATCAAGGGGTGTGATTGTATAAAAGAGTAGTAAAATTAACATTATAAAAGTGATGGGACAAAAACGGGTAAACCCCAAAAGTCATATAACAATAGTAGTGGTTTTACCGAATAAGGCTTAAGAAATGGACCTTTGTGACGTTAATAAAAGAGACGGACCTAAGGGTCGCTAATAGAAAGAAAGCTGTGTTCAGATCAAATAAGTAAAATGTTTTACAATAAAGGAAAACGCAAACTAGTGAAGCTGGGGAGTTAAAAAAAATAAGAATGAACCGGATAACGGTAAGCAAAGAATAAACCGACGTGTAAACGACGGGAGAAGTCATAGAGTCGGAAGAATAGTTCGAACAAAAACAAATGTAGCCTTGGACTACGGTCAAGGTCAATAAAAATTCAAAAGCAAAAGTGAATGATTCCAAACATAACAAGGGGTGCCTTGACGCTATATGTGTAGATATACATTTTAATAATGACACGAGTAAAAGATGAACCTACACCTTCGGGATTACAAGCAAATGTCAAGGTCTACGGGACCAAAAAGACCCTTAGGTCACAAAAAAAAAAAAAGAGAGAGAGAAACGAACTACTAGGGTCTCATCTTTAAAAGGTGAAAACCTAAGGAAATAGCCTACGAGGCTGAGTGAAAGAACCTACGGGTTATTAGGACTAAGTAAGGAAATGAGTTATAACTCCTCACCGGAAATAATGAGGAAAAGGAACAAATCCTTGGAAGTAAGTTTCTATGATATGAGTAATTGACATAACTTAAAGAGATAAACGTTAAACTAAAATTCAGTTTTAGTGATAAACGGCGTTTAACAAATATGAATGCTACGAGACAAATTAGAAAATAGTTGTTAATAAAGGATGTAGGTCTTAACACCGATGGGTGTAAGACGATACGTTAGAAAGAAGATTTTAATAATAAAAAGTTATGAAAACTTAAACATGACGTGATGTGATGCGATCATGGTCATAAAAAAAGTAATATAGAATATAATCATGTTGTAGCGCGAGTTACGGGATAGGAGATCATAAACTCGCGTAAGTCCAAATATGGCAAAGAGTAGACTCAAATTAACGAGACATGAGGTGACAGTGACTACTCAGTCTAGCCGATAAGATCATCCAAGGTCAAAATGGTGTTGTGGTTTATATAAAACGCTTGTTAATATAGGGTTATATGAAATAAACATATTGACTAACTCATACTATTGAGTGGTCAAGTGGCAATTGAGACAAATAGGTGGCAAGATAAGAAATACAAGACACAAGTTAGAATCCGTGAGGACTTACACGTGAAAGACGCATGCGTCGAGGCAAAGGATAACTTTCGACTAAAACAAAGAATGCTTAAAAAAAAAAAAACGAAACTAAGTTAGTTTGGTTCGAACCAAAGAACTATTTAAAGAAGGTTTCGGGGACGAAACCCTTTTAAGGGGGGTGGACTTGTAACACCCCGAAAATATAAACCGTTTATTATATTCGATGTCGGTAATAAATAAAAGGAACTAACTAGGAATAAAAATGACCTAGTTAGATAAAAGTCTTGTAGTGACATGTGAGTTGGTTAAAACACCTAAAATAAAAACCTAAAAATAGTTTGGGGGCTAAAGGTGTTAACATTGAAACTAATATTAATTAAAACAAAAAAAAAATACCAAACACACACTTGTGTGTGTGTCTGGTACGAGCAAAACACAGGGGGCGACCAAGAAACCTCCAACAAACCCTAGTTCATGAAAATTTCCCAAATGGAAGGCCAAATTCTGTTCCAAATCAAAATCCAAGCATAAGATAGTGATCTCCTCAGTAAAGGGGTCATAAGGTATGTAGAATTTCATAGAAAGATTACATCTAAATTTCTGGATGAACACTCATAATTCGAAATTATGTTTGCATGATTGTTGTTTAGATGAATTTGGAATGAAATTGTGTCTAGGAGTAAACCCTAGTCATTAGATTGCTGAAATTATGCTTATTACTTGAGAATTCCATAATCACCAATGTAGGTGATTAGTGGGTTTTGTAGGAACATGTTAAACACTAGGATTATGATTGTCATTCTAGTGTATTTTGAGTTCTATGAAGCAATTTCAGATTTGTTTATGTGAAAATTCGATACAAACTTGCCTAATTGATGTTAAGCTTGGCTAAATAAGTAGTCATGAACTTGACTATAAATTTTATGAAATAATGCCCTTTAGGTGTTTGTAGAAATGCCTAAAAGAAAACTAAATGATGGAAATTTGAATTAAAACGCGTATTTGTATATTATGGAAAACTATGCGTTATGTGATATGAAAAGAGTTCTAAACAAAAGATTTGGTTGAACTCTATAG
Organism: Helianthus tuberosus; assembly: GCA_030545235.1. Taxonomy (NCBI): domain Eukaryota; kingdom Viridiplantae; phylum Streptophyta; class Magnoliopsida; order Asterales; family Asteraceae; genus Helianthus; species Helianthus tuberosus. Next base: position 63,978,047 of record CM060417.1, on the reverse strand, counting down.
GCAAGGAAAACTGGGACGTCGAGCGGACAAGCCGGGGGCGATACCCGTTTATGTTGGACCGTTTTGCGACCCCGAAAAGTCAGTTGAGAACGTTCATCTTCATGTATAAAGGCGGAATCAGTATACACGAAGTTACACAGCTTATCCTCTTCAATTTCTTCTCTTTATTAGCTTTCTAGAATGATTTTGACAGAGTTTCGTTACCAAGCTAATGACCAGATTCCGCTCCAAGTTCTTGTAATGACAATAGCCGGACCCCTATATATAGTAGATCTGATTCCACCCCAACTGACATGTTGATTAGGAGTGGAATCTGATTCCACCCCAACTGACATGTTCATTACGAGTGGAATCTGATTCCACCCCAACTGACATGTTCATTACGAGTGGAATCACCTAGGAGCGGAATCACTAAGTTACATCAGGAGCGGAATTAACATATAAACCTGATTCCACTCCAAGTGACACAAGTGTCATTTGGGGCGGAATTACAATCTAAAATTACTATTTCATTTCCGAGCTCCAAACTAACCTATCTAGACCTAAGACTCACTAAAGACGTAGTAAACAGACATTCCGTGCACCAACAGACTCCCCCTTGGATGTTGACGAAGTCTTTGGCCTTGAGTCTTCAGTCTTGGTCTTCTCTCCAACTCTCTGTCTTCATATCATAAGCACTTTATCTTCACAGGTTCAGGTTCACTTCCTAGCTTCATTTCCAGAATTCCTTTGATCATTGATCCAGACTCCCCCTTTCACAGACTCCCCCTCTCAATATGCTAGAATCTGAGGTCTTGATCTGGTTCAAGCTTTGACATTTAGCATCCATAGGAATAATGAAGTCCAAAACCTGTTATCCTGCACATCCTCTACCTTAACATAAGTTTCACAAATTTATAACAGTTAGATTTAAGAAACTTACTGGTAGACATCATTTATCCAACAATCATACAAGTTATATCAAGTTCAACTGAATGACCTTGATTAACTAAACACACAAACTTTCAAAACATTTGTATATGACATTCAAAGTTTTTAACATATTCTCCCAACCCTCTAGTTCATCAAGTTTAGCACTTGGAATTTTGAAAATCCGCTTTCCAACATCAGTTGTCGAAAATCTTTTTGTATTTTCAAATTTTTTTGCTAAAACACTCCGAAAATCTTTTTGGATTTTGGTTTTAGAGAAATGCAGTAAAAAAAATATGTACAAACAATATTTTTGTGAGTTTGTGTAAGAAGATCATATCAGTTTATGAGATAAATCACTAGCACCGTTAAGCTTTAATCATTTTAAGTTCTAAACGATTCACATTGATTGACGATATGTTTGTCCTCTTAAACTCAATCTAAAAACTTTCGAAATGCTTACCGATATGTTAAGGTATATTAATTTTGCACTAAATTCTTATGGACCCCACGATCTCAGCATATCCCCTCATCATGCAATACACTGACTCAAGTAATGCCTTTAAACTTTGATCAACTGTGATATGTGCGAAAACAAAGCAGAATGTTTAAACATTAACAATCAGGTCGATACTTCCGTATACGAAGAGAAAGTCCAATGTTTAAACAAAATAAGAAAATAAAAATAAGTTGAAGTTGTTTAGGCTTTAACCACCAGGTCGATACTCCCGTATACGCAGAGGTGATCCAAAGCTTAAATGAAACACCAAAGAAAATAAAGCAGAACATTTAGGCAACAACATCCAGGTCGATACTCACGTATACGCAGAGGATGTCCGATGCTTAAACAAAATAAAGAAATAAAACAAGTTTAAATCTTTGCAAAATAAAATGCACAAAATCACATTGACTTTTCAGCAAGTTGTGAAAGTTCACAAACTGACCGGTTTTTATGTCTTTCGACATTCAGCGATTACTGAGTAGGTACACAGTCAAGAAGGACAAAACTAAGTACTATGCTTTCAACCATGTTTCCCACTAGAACTAGGCTTTTTCATTTAGTTTGTATCGTTATCGCAAATCTACTAGTCTAGCTGAGCCTACCGTCACATCGTTAGTGAAGTCGTTTATCACATTTGACATTTCATATCTTTAGCATGCTGTGATAGTTCACTGATTTACTATCATTTCCTCTTTTTCACAACAAAACTCATTTTTGCTTTTTCAATGTTTTTGGTATTTTCAAATTTTCTATTTTTTTAAAAATTTTTCTCCCCCTAAAATCAAAATATGTTTCAATTTTGATTTTCAAAGGAAAATTTGAAAACAAAACTGACAACCGATATCGAATTACTTCAATTCGCCATTCACTCGGCATAAACAATCAGAACTCCCCCTGACAACAAACTATTTTCCCATTTAGATTTCAAAACACTTAAGTTTGTTTTAATCAAAATGGTTTTTTCGGAAAATTAGTTTTGTTGAATTAACAAACCACTTGTTGGTTAGGGGATTACAACATCACTTTGTTCTCCTTTAACCATTTTGAAAGATTTAACAGTTCAAGATTCTATCAACACAAACACTTGTAGAAAATCAAGTACAATTTAATGTCCCTGATTTACCACATGTAAGGCGAAAAATCACCAGAGTGAAATTTCTCAAGAAATATGCCGATTCATGTTCCACGCTTACCAACCTGGGAACTCTGGCAAGTCAGGTTTTTCTATTTGAAAAGATTCACCCAAGCCTGACCAGCCTTGGGTTTGACAGTTTTTACCTCAATTTGAGGCTCCTCTGATTTTACCGAATCAGAATCATTGCCAGAACATGGCTTGTCTGACTTTGACCTGTCAGATTCATTGCCTGATGGTGGCTTGTCTGACTTTGACACATCAGATTCATCGCCAACCATTTTCTTCTTCTTTTCTTCGTTTGTCCTCAGATTTGTATCCGATGAATTCGTCTTTCTTGACTTTGCAATCGAGTTAGTTGAATCATCAGAACTCTTATTCAATCTGTCCGGTAAACCCGAGGACAAAATCTTTTCGAGATACTCTCTTGCTTTCTTCCTTTTCTTTCTCAGTCTGTCTTTCTGCCCATGTGAAAGTTTAACTTTCTTTTCTTGAATTGTCTGATCTTGAACTTTAGGTTTTGTAACCTTTTGTTCATGGGACTTGATGTTGACTGGTTTCTTTGCCATTCTTTGAGAATTAACCCTCAATCTTTCATTTGATCTCCTTGGGCAATCTCTGGCAATGTGTCCTCTGATGTGGCATTCATAGCACCTTCTTGTTTCGAGTCTCTGGCTTTGGCAGTTAACAGCAATGTGTCCTTGATAGCCACAAGTGTAACACACTCTGTTATCATACCTTTCACCACTTTCATACCACATACCGTCTTCATACCACACACTTAGATCAAAGCATTGATTTTCCCTGTGGTAATCACCATTTCTTTGTTTTCTATCATTGTAATGATTTGTCCTTGAAGAATCTTCATCCCATCTTCTCCTATAAGCTGGATTTGTCTTTTGATCACTGTGGTCAAACCAGCACCACTTATTACCTACATTTTGTGAGATTTCATTTTTAAATTTTTGTGATTTTTGATAATGATTGGATGACTTATCTGATGAGCTTTTATTTTCTTTTTTAAAATTTTTCAAATTTTTAACTTTTTGTTTCTGTTCTACACTCTTCTTAACAGGTTTTTGTTTAGAACATTCACCTGTTTCAGTAGATTGCAAAACAGTGTTTTGAAATTTTTCTTGTAAATCTAAAAATATTTTTCTTTTCTTTTCTTTTTCTATTTCATCATCAGTCTTGTCATCGCAATCTTCAATTTTGACTTTGTCAAAATTTGTGACATTGTCACTTATTGGAACAACATTGATTGGTTTTGGACACACATATGGTGCAGAAGTCACAAAACCTTTCAATTTCTTCTCAAGCTCGTTAATTTTATTTCGAGCAATTTCAGCTTCATTTTCAAGCCGAATGATTTTCTGAAGATGAGAATTTATTTCAATCTGTTTTTCAAGATTATTTTTACCAAAAATATCTCTCTCATCTTCTAAAATCTTGATTTGACTTTGAAAATCTTTTTCAAATTTTAATTTTTCATGTTCAAAATTTTCAATTTTTTCTTTTAAAATTTTGTTTTCTGTTGTCAAACTGTTCACATCACTAAGCAGTTTGACATTTTCAGACTTCAATCTCTCACAAATTTCTTGCATTTCAAGAATCTGTTTATTATCAGATTCTTTCTCATCCTTCAAGCTTTTGATTTTCAATGTTAAACTCTCCACATCCTTCAAGAGTTTCACATTGTCTGCTTCTGATTTTTCGCATTTCGAACACTCAATTTTAGAACTTGAAGATCCATTCTTCTTGGATTTTTTTTTCTCAGCTTTTTCAGTCATCATAACTTCACATTTTGTTTGACTTGAAATCTGCTCCTCCTCAGAATCTGAATCACCATGATCAAATATTGGCATGTTCTTAGCTTCTTGATCATCATTCACTGCCAACTGATTACCAGTAGCAACTTCATCATCATGATCACCAGCATTACTAGAATTTGCTTCATTGTCATTTAAAGTTTCATCTTTTTCTTTTTCTTTTTCATTCTCTTTGTCACCTCCCCACCATTTTCTCTGTAAAGCTTCTTCTTCTTCAGCAAAACATTTAACTAGAGCTTCCTCACTAAGAGTTTTATCATCAATAGCAATGTTTCCATCTTCATCAAGATAACACTTTCTGTCCGGATCCCATCTATTCGCTCTCCTCGCTTCCAAATAGATACGAGAAATACGCATCATCTTCCAGTGAGCTCTCTGTTTTCTGTATGCTAATTTTTGTTCTTCTGTTCTTGTATCTTTGAAAGGTTTTATTTCATCCATCTTGTACGTTCCTGAAAAATCAGCAAAACACTTAGAAAATTTTTCAAAGTTTTGAAACACAGTAAGTTCGAGCGAAATCAGCTTTAGAGTGGAATCACAAATTTGCACTTTGGAGCGGAATCACAAATTTGCACTTTGGAGTGGAATCACAAATTTGCAATTAGGAGTGGAATCAAAAATTTGCAATTAGGAGTGGAATCACAAATTTGCAATTAAGAGTGGAATCACAAATTTGCAATTAGGAGTGGAATCACAAATTTATGTCTTTAAGAGCGGAATCAGAAAGTATATTACGAGCGGAATCAGATTTCAACTGATTACGAGCGGAATCAAACTTTAACTGATTACAAGCGGAATCAGACTTCAACTGATTACGAGCGGAATCAGACTTTAACTGATTTTAGGAGCGAAATTAGCTTTATCAGTGAAGATAGTTACGAGCGAAATCAGGTTATTAGATCATTTTAACCATTTTTAATCCGAGTTTTAACCTGAATCTTTCTAGGGTTTGTTAAAACTAAGTTTTACACAATATACTCGAATTTCAGTCCATTCCGACCGTTGAAACTAGTCCAGTTCAGAAAAGTATAAAAAGAAGTGAGTAGAAGTAAGAAATTCTGATAGAATCAAGCTGCTATGGTATGAACTCCTCGTCCTGAGCTCTGATACCACTTGTTGGACCGTTTTGCGACCCCGAAAAGTCAGTTGAGAACGTTCATCTTCATGTATAAAGGCGGAATCAGTATACACGAAGTTACACAGCTTATCCTCTTCAATTTCTTCTCTTTATTAGCTTTCTAGAATGATTTTGACAGAGTTTCGTTACCAAGCTAATGACCAGATTCCGCTCCAAGTTCTTGTAATGACAATAGCCGGACCCCTATATATAGTAGATTTGATTCCACCCCAACTGACATGTTCATTACGAGTGGAATCACCTAAGAGCGGAATCACTAAGTTACATCAGGAGCGGAATTAACATATAAACCTGATTCCACTCCAAATGACACAAGTGTCATTTGGGGCGGAATTACAATCTAAAATTACTATTTCATTTCCGAGCTCCAAACTAACCTATCTAGACCTAAGACTCACTAAAGACGTAGTAAACAGACATTCCGTGCACCAACAGTTTAAAAGGAGCGCTTTGAAGGTACGGAACTTTCGGTTTCGTTACAATATGCATAAACAATGGTATTAGAAATATTAACGGGATTATAGTGTAAAATGCGAGTTTGGTAAGTCAATCAGGTGACGAAGTTCACTCGACAAACCATACTGGTCAAAATAAACGGTTAAAGCATGTTTGGAATGTCAATGAAGTGATGTAATTCACTCGACAACCAAACGGGTCAAAATAGTTAATTTGATATGATTGTTGATAATATTGTTTAATTAGTCGTGTTTGGAATGTCAATGAAGTGATGTAACTCACTCGATAACCAAACGGGTCAAAATAAACGGTTAAAGCATGTTTGGAATGTCAATGAAGTGATGTAATTCACTCGACAACCAAACGGGTCAAAATAGTTAATTTGATATGATTGTTGATAATATTGTTTAATTAGTCGTGTTTGGAATGTCAATGAAGTGATGTAACTCACTAGAAAGCAATGTTGATGAATTATGCAAGTATGTAACTTGTCTCATTACATTATGTAAATTTAATATTGTAGTCATTCAAAGTTGTGTTTTAGAATAAGGGTTGTATTAGGTGAAGTGACGATGATCACTACTTAATTGAATGAATCAAAATTAGATTAGAAAACGTTGGGTAGTCATTGAAAAATGGAGGATTCCATAAATGAGCCAAACGGGTCGATTAGATGTTTAATTGACTGTGATAATGTGTTTCGAATAGCATTTGGCGATAATAAGTCACAAGAGCGTGAAACAATAGATTTGGTAATGAAACGCCAATGATCGTAAGCCCCGGATGACGGGTAAATAAGTTATGTGGTTAAAATAACAGTAGTAGTACAAATAGTGCAAAAAAAAAACTATGCGGGTCGAATAAATAGAAAGGGATTTATAGACTTTCAGTCAGTAAATTCAATTTTTGATATAATAATCATGATAGTTGCGTCGGTAATTTAATTACGGACGCGTAGGAAAAAGAATCGCCCTAAACGGACACTTAGATAAAAAGTTATGCAGGTTTAAAGTTAGAATTTTTATAAATTTCGGAGCTGGGCATAAATGCAGGAAAAAGACCTGCACTCGCTGGAAAATGGTCTCCCCCGTGGCACGCGGAGGGAGCCATTGAATCTGTCGCGACACGCGGGGCTTTCTCGCGGCCCGCGTAAGCTTATAGGTGATCTGTCGCGGGGCGCGACAGACCTAAATGCTGAAAATTTTATTTTTTTTTCCATTGTTTGATTTTGGAACTTGATTACATACATTTTAATGTTGTCAAAACTAACAATTGATGTGGTTTTGACACTAGGTGATGTTGGACTCAACCCAGATGGCGATCGAGCATGTTTTCAAGAACCGAACACAACACTTTTGAAGCTTCCGCATTAATATAAATTGTTTTAACTAAATGTGAACATGTAGCTCTTGATGTCACTTTTGTATGTTTTAAACTAGTAGGGATGTTAATCCTAAATACTCTAATCATGTAAGAATATTAAACGTAACAACTTTTTGTTAACCCGTATTTTACGCAGACTAAATACGTGTTTAGTAGTATATTCATATTAAATTAATACGGGTGTTACAGTTAATTTGGTTATGGTTCGGTTAATTCGGTTTTTTGCACACCCCTAATTATGACGCTTCTAAGTTAGGTTATGGATGTGTGTTAATGCAACGTCAAAAGGTTATAACTTATGTGTAGGATCGGTCTGTAACCCAAACGAGTCTATCAGAAGAGTTCTCGGTCTAATCAGAGGCGGAATTCATTGATTAGACTTAGTAACAGCTTGATTCACACTTAATTGTCTTGTATTATTGATTTAACATGTTTACAGATCAGTAGACACGTCGGCAGCACTTCGGTACTGGAATCACGAACCTTACAAATGAACTAGCATCAAGCCTATATATAGGGTTGTAATTTCGCATGGAATTACCATTTGCTATTTCGTGCGAAATAGCTAGATGTTGTTTCATGCGAAATTAGCTTTTCACACTCAAACCCTATTGCTATTTCTCGTACTACGTGCCCTGATCTAACAATTCTAGTACAAGACTCGATACAAGACGAAGTCGACAGACGTAATGCACCTACAGACTCCCCCTCGGATGTTGACGAAGTCTTCGGTGTCGAGTCTTCACAATCTTTAGCCTTGATCAGTCTTTGGGCTCTTTCAAAATATCTAACAGAGTAAGCATCCTCTATCCTCTCTTCTTGTCTTCTCCAGAATCTCCACATGGCTCTTATCTCACTCTAATTCTCTTGATCAGATTCAGGATCAAACACTGGCTCTAGCATCTTCAACTCTTCTCCCCCTTGGATGTTGATCTACTAGCAGACTCCCCCTTAAATTGTTCTTGGATCGAAAACCTGACTTTCACAAGTTCTAGAATCGCAACCTGGCTCTCTCATAGCCATAATCTGCACATTCTCTACCTTAAAGTAAATTTCACAAATTTAAAATTTTGACAAATTTAAACTCTACTAACCACTTGTAGAAACAAAATCACAATATCAAATAATGATATAACAATTTAATTTCTGATGACCACTTGTAAACAAAACATTTTTCTTACAACACTTTCCCAAACCAGTTCGTCATGTTTATAGCACTTGGAATTTTGAAAATCAGCTTTTCAACATCAGTTGTCGAAAATCTTTTTGAATTTTTCAAAATTTATGCTAAAACACACTTAAACTCTTTTTGGATTTTTGATATTAAAGAAATGCAGTAAAGAAATATTTACAGACAATATTTTTGTGAGTTTGTGTAAGAGGATCATATCTGTTTATGAGACAAATCACCAATACCGTTAAGCTTTAAACATTTTAAGTTCTAAACGTTTCACTTAGATTGTCAGTATACTTATCCACTTAAATTTTCACACAAAGTTCAACTGTTTCGAGATACGATATTAGTATTTTAGAGACTTAACCTTATTCGCGTGTCCCACCTCAGAATATACTCCCGTGTCCAGATCCCAATATTCATTCTTACAGGTGAGTATACCTAGATGATATCTGTAAAGGGTTAAATGCGAGGGCCATGAGAGCTCAGGCTATTGCTTCCGCAAAATCAGAGAGATGATGGCTTCGACTTTTGGTGTGTTCCCTTTAGAGAATCTTTTCTTCAACAGCAAATGATTAGCATTTTTCAATGTTTCATCATTTTTTGTACTGAGGGTGATGCTATATTTCAAGCAAGAGTAAAGTATTATACGGGGACTATGCCATTGCTTCCGCAAAATCAGAAGTCCCGGGATAATACCCCAGATATCACTGTGTATAAAGACCTAGTATCTCAGAAAGAGGGACCTTTCAAACAAGATTTCGGGGGTTACCCATATATCCAAGAGATGTTACCCACGATATAAGCAAGTTTGAAATTTAGGTTTATATCTCGACACAATCTACTAAATGTGCAAAAACCTACTGACATATATTCAGTGAGACCGTTTATCACATTTTGACTTTCCAATTCTTTAGCATGCTGTGATAGTCCACTGATGTACTATCATTTCCTCTTTTTACAACAAAAACTCATATTATCATTTTATCATGTTTTTGACTTTTTCAATATTTTCAAATGTTTTTGGATTTTCTGAAATTTCTTACTCCCCCTAAAATTCAAAAACATTAAAAGAAATTTGAAAACAAACTGTACAAGTAACATGACAACTGATATCAAATCACTTCAAATCGTCATCCACTTGGCATAAACAATCAGAACTCCCCCTGTCAACAAACTATTTTCCCATTATGATTTCAAAACATTTAAGTTTGTTTTAATCAAAAATGGTTTTTCAGGAAAATAAGTTTTGTTGATTTTATCACTATGTAAAATCGGGGTTATCATCACTTTGTTTTCCAATCATTTTGTATGAAAGTTAAATCAAGTTCAACTTAATGACCGTGATCAACCACTTTATAAGTGAAAACCTTCTTCAACCACTTGTAGGTTCACTTATCAACCAAAACCACTTGTAAAATCAAAATATAACAATTTCAGGAAAACTACCACTTGTAGGTTTACCAAACAAACTTTTTTCAAGAAAGATGCTGATTCCTGCTCCACGATTACCAACTTGGAAGCTCCGGCAAGTCAGAATTTTAAGTAGAAAATGCAGTCACCCAAGCCTGACCAGCCTTGGGTGAAATTGATTCAACAGTATCCCAACCTCCTTTTGATCTGTAAAAATCTTTTGCACTTTTCACTTTCCCATCTACCATCTTTCCGAAAATATGTTTGACTTTCCCATTGAAAGCCTTTTCAGCATCAAATTCTTCTTTACCAGTAAAGAATTGATCTGAAATCTCAAACCTACCTTTTGATTTCAAATTTTCTTTTGACAATTGCGGAAAGTTTTCATCGTTTAACTCAGGAACGGAATTCTCATTCTTTTTCTCAACAGATGACTCCTATGATTTTATGGAATCAGTTTCATTTTCAGAACTACTCTCAGATTTTACAACCCATCTCTGTTTGTTCAAATCGACTTTTCTTTTGTAAAAATGTTTTGAAACATCACCAGTTTCAAAAGTTGAATTTTCAAACATTTTAAATTTCTCAGTTAATTGTTTCTTTTCATCAACACATTTTTCTTTCAATTTTGAGTTAAAAGAAACTCCCTGTTTTGTGTCGTTGGACTGTTGGCAATTCCAAGCAATGTGTCCAATCTTGTGACATTTAAAACACGTTCTTCTCTCAACTCTTTGCTCAGTTCTCATCATCATATTCTTCTTCTTTTCAGCTAGAAACTCTTGATTTGATTGTTTCCAGAAAGATTTCTTCTGTTCTTCTTCTGAACTTCCTCCTGCAACAAATTTTGTTTTTGGTTTATAATTTTTCTCATTTTTATAATTTTCTGGAACAATAAATCCTAAACCTTTCTTTTTGAAATTACTGTAATGGTTTGGTTTCTTTTGAAAACCTGAACCAGAACTGTAACCTTTCTTTTTGTTCAATCTCTGTTGAACTCTTGAAGTGTACTTTTTAGGTTTTTCAGCAAGATTTGTATCTTTTATTTCAGAAATATTAATTTCTGTCAATTTGAAAACCTGTTTGATCATTTCAGATTTGACACTTCTTATTGGAAATTACTCATCAGAATATAATTTGTTTGAATCATTCCAAGTATATGCCACTTTGATTAATCCATCATTCAAATTAGATTTTGATAACAGGAATTCTTTATTATAAACCCTTTTAACCGGTGAACTCTGACTCTTTTCTGATGAACTCGAACTTTCAGATTTAGACTCCTACTTTGACTCTTCATCCATATCCAACACCTGATCGACCACTTTCTTTAACAATTCAGACTCATGATCAGTGTCAGACGCTATGAATGTGACATCAATATTATCTGGTAACTCATCAATGATTTCAGACTTTAACTTGATGTTGAGAGCCTTATTTAAACGTTCCTCATTTGGTTTTCTGGGAGAATAACTATTCCAAATCGGAGGCGGACATTTGTTATACTTGACACTTTGTTTCTTACCAGTATCCGTATCTTCTGTCTTTTTATCTTGAAATGCTTCAAGACCTGCAACAGTAGGATAAACTCGATCAATCAAATAATCACATGTTGTATAACTCAACAACAAACGTTTGATTCTTTCACTCTCAATCTTTTCAAGTTCCAAATCCTGCTTTAGCTTTGCACAATCTTCAATATACTCATTGATGACTTTCTGCTTTGTCATTAAAGTTGAACTCATCATTGTCATAGCAGCATCAACTTCTGTATTTGTCTTTTTCAGACCATCAACTGTTCTGTTCAGCACATCATATGATTCCTTCACATACTTCACATCAGACAATAAATCTTCTTTCATCTTTTCTAATTCAACGATCTTCTTATCCTTCTCATCACAATCTTTGCAAGATTCTAAACATTTCTGACAAGGTTTAATGACCTCAACTATCTTTTCAACCTCGAAAACCTTCTCAACTTCAACAATTTTTTCAACTTCGACTATTTTTTTGATCTCAACAATTTTTTCTACCACTTTCTCAACTATCTTTTCAACCACGTCTGTTTCTTCATCACATTCTATTTTTACCTCACATTCTTCATCTTTGACTTTTTCTGTTGAATTTTCTTCAGCTTTTGCTTTTTCAGCTTCCAACTTTGCCTCTTCTTCAGCAATCCTTCTTTTCTCTAACTCTATTTTCAATCTAGTAGCCCTCTTTTCATTCAACATCTCGATCTTATCTGCAAAAAACAAATTAAAACTAAATGAGTCTAAACTTTTTCTTGCATTATTAATGTACTCTTCCTCATCATCAGTATCATCATCACTTTCTGATGATCTAAAGATCTTTGTTCTTTTGACTCCTTGTTCTTCTAAGATTCTAGCAACAAGTCCTGAACCCGGTGGAATGTATTTATCCCAGCTAAATCCCTCTGCAACCTTTTCATCATCTTGGTCAATTATACCATAACAAGCTCTTTTCTCTTCAATGGTACGTGCATGTGCAGTTTGTGGTTGTTGAGCAATCTGATGAAAAATTGATTTTTGATAATAATTGTTTTTTCCAGACTGATCTTGTCTTCCATTTGCTTCTTTGTTTTTGCACTCACGCTTAAAATGACCTTTTGCTTTGCAACGAAAACAAGTGACCTTTGATTTGTCAAACCCTATCGGAGATGCACTCATTTCTCGAAAATCATCTCTTCCAGTGACTTGTGTAAATTTTTCTGCTCTTCTAACTCCACTGGCTAGATACCACTTGATGTCCATCAACTCAAGTTCCTCCGCATTAATTTGGTTATAATCCTCTTTGGTAAGCATCAGATTTCCAATTCTGCCAGCAATCAAACTTTCATATGATTCCAACATAGCAACGAGTGATGCCATGTGTTGCTTAGCTTTTTCCGGAGAAAGATTTTGACCATTTTGAATGTTCAAGGTAACATTGCACTGCAGATTTGTAGAATTCCTTTGTTGAGGACTTGGTGTTGTAAAATTTGGATCAAAGCTTGAATATGAAGACGAAGATCCACCACTTTGAGTCACAGTACTTCCCTTTGTTCCAGAAGAACTATCAGCACTGAAACCAGTTTGAATCTTTGGGCTTGGAGTAACTTCAAATTTGTTTCCTCTGTAGTATAAACTCATATCTTGTTGAGCATTTGGATTAGACATGATAGCAGTTTTCTGGATATCCAGCTCATGCTCTTCAATCTTCTGAATAAATTGTGCCAGATTCATATTTTCAGATTTTCTCATGTGTTTTAGGATCAACAAATAAGTTCCCCATTTCTGTTGTGGTAATGCATCAGCTAGTTTATCAACCCATTCATTGTCATCTTTCTTTATTTCCAATCTTCCCATTTCCAAAACCAGATGACAATATCTATCAATGGTCTTTTTTGTTGTTTCACCTTCTAAGGCTACAAACATATCAAATGATTTCTTCAGTAAAGCCCTTTTGTTCTTGATCATATCTGCACTTCCTTTAAATTTTTGAATCAATGCAGTCCAAATTGATCTTGCAGTACCCTCATGTTGGAGTAAAACAAAAATATCTTCTTTAACTGCTTGTTGAAGAATACTGATCATCATTTTTTCACTTGTATATTTCAATTTTTCAACATCTGAATAATCACAGAAAGCCTTTCAAGCCCACGTTCATTTTTCGGTTTCTCGTAATCTTTCTCTAATGAACACCATGCATCAAACTTATAAGCTTGCACCCAGTTTTCAAACTAATTCTGCCATCCTTTAAAATCTTCAATGTACATAAGCTTTGGCGGTTTCTGATAAGTTCCTGTCTCATTCTCATTGTACAATGTTTCGGCAGCTATAACTGGTGCAACTGGTGTAGCAAACGCATTGTAAAATTCCTCTTCCATGTTTCAGTAACAAGTTTTTCAAAACAAACACTTTCAAACGAAATTACTCAAGCGAAATAATCTCCTCAAGCGAAATAACCTGCAATACAGATTCAAACGAAATACCAAACACAAACGAAATTAGAATTTTCAAGCGAAATAGTAATTTCGTTCGAACAGACCAAACAAAATATGATTTCGTGCGAAATTAGCTACAATTTCAAACGAAATAACACTAACTCAAACGTAATACCCTATTTTCGTGTGAAATACCCACTTTCAAGCGAAATAAGTTGATATTTCAAGCGAAATCAATTGCCTATTTCGTGCGAAATACTGCTGACATCATCATGACCGATCTGTTTTTCAAGCAAAATAGCCAGTTTTATCAGTTTTAGATCGAATTAAGGTCCAATTCTTTCAAGGATTCATTAAAACACTGTTTCGCACTATATGTTTGAAATTCAATCCATTTTAACCGTGAAATCTTGATTAATTTTGAAAAGAAGGTGCAGAAGTCAGATTTTTAAGCTGAATTGGTAAGAACTCTTCTTCCTGAGCTCTGATACCACTTGTAGGATCGGTCTGTGACCCAAACGAGTCTATCAGAAGAGTTCTCGGTCTAATCAGAGGCGGAATTCATTGATTAGACTTAGTAACAGCTTGATTCACACTTAATTGTCTTGTATTATTGATTTAACATGTTTACAGATCAGTAGACACGTCGGCAGCACTTCGGTACCGGAATCACGAACCTTACAAATGAACTAGCATCAAGCCTATATATAGGGTTGTAATTTCGCATGGAATTACCATTTGCTATTTCGTGCAAAATAGCAGATTGCTATTTCGTGCGAAATAGCTAGATGTTGTTTCATGCGAAATTAGCTTTTCACACTCAAACCCTATTGCTATTTCTCGTACTACGTGCCCTGATCTAACAATTCTAGTACAAGACTCGATACAAGACGAAGTCGACAGACTTAATGCACCTACATTACGCCTCTAGACAACTTAAGAATCATGAAGACAATTATTCAACCCATGATCTAGAATTAGGAGCTATAATTTTTGCCCTTAAAATTTGGAGACATTACCTATACGATAGTAAGTTTACCATTTTCACCGACCATAAGAGTTTAAGGTATGTTTTTGGGCAAAAGGAATTGAATATGAGACAAAGACGCTGGATAGAGATACTTAGTGATTATGATTGTAATATCCAGTATCATGCAGGAAAGGCAAATGTAGTAGCTGATGCTTTAAGTCGAAAGTATCATGAAAAGCCAAAAAGGGTACGTTCTCTTAAGTTAAATCTGCAAATAGATTTAAATGAACATATTAGAAAGGCACAAGAATCAGTAATCAAGGATGATACTGAAAAATTAAAAGGAATGATTAAGGAATTAGAACAAGGAACAGATGGAATTTGGAGGTTCCATAAGAAAAGAATGTGGATACCTAAATTAGGAAACCTACGCCACCGTATATTAGGAGAAGCCCATAAGTCTAAGTATATGATGCATCCTGGAAGTGATAAGATGTATCAGGACTTAAGGAACAATTTTTGGTGGATAGGAATGAAAAAGTGATGGGATTTTAACATGTTTATCAAAGAAATTTCATCCATATGAAATTAAAACGCAGCGAAAATAATATTTAAAACATGTTACTTTTAAAATATAAATTCCATTTATATGAAAAATCCCAAAACCCGGATCCATATATGAACGTGCATACTATCAAACATAACCATAGGATGTTTAGAAAACTACCTTCTTGGAGTACAAGGATGATGAAACGGATGATGCTTCTTGAAATGGTTGTCCTCAATAGTAGAAGACCTCAAGCTTGTATACCCCAAGCCTCCAACAAACACTACGATTGTAGCTAGGATTTCAACACTAAAATTCAAAACCGAACACTTGAATGATACTTATGATGACCGAAAATTAGAGAGCTATTTCTCTAGTTCTTACAAGTTCATCTCTTGCATTTTTGTTATACAAGTATTTATAGAGCCATGAGAGAGAATTGCCACCCACCATGACCAATCATGTGCCAACTTACACATGCAGGTGCATGAAACCCCATTGGACCAAAAGTCTTGGTTAGACCACCCAATCACATCTTCTCTAACACATGCAAAAGCATGAATTGTGATTGGATCAAGATCTCATCTTGGTAAGACAAAAGGGGGGGGGGGGGCACTTATTTATAAAAAAAAAGATTTCTTTTATAAAATTCAAGTCTTGGTTTATATATTTATAACTTTTATAAATATAACACTACATAAATGCAAGACTTTATACAACCTTTTAAAATGTTATTTAACCCATTAAATAACAAAATAAAATATTCTCTCAAAATAAATTATCCATATAATTTATTAGTTTGTCAAGTGTAAGTATTTAGAAAACCAATTTCTAAATATTGTAAGTGTTAATATTTATTTGTTTGATCATATCACAAATAAATAATATAAGTGTTTGTCTAGCTTGTTATTGGGTATGACTCGACTTGGATCATATCGTACTAGCCACATCAATTTAATATGTGTCTTGGGCATACAGAGTCCAACAATCTCCCACTTGCACAAGATACATAGAAGATTGATGCAAGTAGTAAATGACGCCTAACTACGGTTTACTACCCCCAATACGTATGACTATATTTGCCATTCAATAACATCATCCCTTTCAAGTCCCTTACTTGAACATGATTTAGGTGAATCTATCATTTATCCTTTCGTTACAGATGTCATGTTAAATCCAGAGACATAGAGTGATCACTCTCTATTGATTCAACTTTAGCAGGCCTTAGACATCTTACTCTCAACGAATAAGAGGAACAAATCCCTTCTTGACTACATACGTCTCTCACAATCACCTTGCACCACACCTGAGTTTAGCCTTGTGTACTGCCTTATTACAGACAGCTAAGAACTAGGTCAAGGTATAATACTTGGTGAATATCAAGACCCAATATGTATCTCAGGTCAGAGGATACTATGATATTCGCCTTTACTCAAAATTTACTTATGATCAATCACAAATGATTCCATGCAGTAATATTTGAGAGCGAGTCAGTCCAATATTTGTATCCCACAAATATCTATGAACTTTGGCAGCAACACTTTGCTCTATATTCATTCTAAATGAATATCCACCAATCTAAGTTCATAATAGTCTTACATTCATATTTGTTCCCACAATTATGATCGAATACGGACATTTAGAATAATTAACTTATTCACGGATTTAAACATGCTAAAATGGAACATAACTCAAAATACCATAAAGAGTTATATTAACAATTGTTCCAATATCCAAATACAAAATAGATCAAATCCAATCACTAGAATATCGAAGTCCTAAGGCACAAGTATGACCCTTTCATGCTTTGCCCATTCAAGGAGCTTCGTGAGTGGATCCGCAATATTTTGATCAGTGTGAACTTTGCGAATACATATATTTTCCTTTTCAACTTAATCCCTTATGTAGTTGAAAATCCGCTCAATGTGCCTAAACTTTTGATGTGCACGAGGTTCCTTGATTTGAGCAATCACACCATCGTTATCACAAAAATCTCTAGGGCTCCCGAATGGTAGGGACTACCCCTAGATCGGCAATAATTCAAGTGGTAGATCCATATGAATTATATCGATTAATGAAGCGGCGATGTATTCTGATTCTGTAGTGGACAATGCTACCCTGATTGTGATCGAGAATCATTTCGATCAGTTTGGAAACTCGCATCCATGTAACCCTTTACAACGATTTCTTCTTCACCAAATCCATATATTAGAAATATATCCTTAGTCCTTCTAAGGTATTTCAATATATTTTAACAGTCACCCAATGACCGTTACTTGGATTTCGCTGGTATCTTCTAGTCATGCTTAATGCACATGACATGTCCGGCCTAGTGCATATCATTACATACATAATGAATCCTATAGCTGACACATATGGGATTCCTTTCATTCTTTCTTGCTCATCCTTTGAGCTTGGACATTGAGACGCATTCAATATTGTCCTCTCTTGAATAGGTACCAAACCTTTCATAGAGTTCTTCATCTTGAACCTTTTCAAGACTTTGTCAATGTATGCACTTTTGTTTAAACCTATCAAGCGCCTTAATCTATCCCTGTAGATCTTTATTCCCAAAATATAGGCGTCTTCACCATGATCCTTAATGGAAAAACAACTTCCAAGCTAGGTTTTAACACCTTCCTTGTTTGGAATGTCATTTCCAAATAGTAGAATGTCATCGACATACAGTACTAAGAAAGTGATGATGCTCCCACTAGCCTTTATACACATAAGTTTTATCGACGTTCTTGATGAATCCATATTCCCTAATCTCTTCATCAAAACGGTGATTCCAACTTCTAGATGCTTGTTTCAATCCATAGATTGATATCTTTAACTTGCATACTTTGTTAGGATGTTTTGGATCGACAAAACTTTCAGGCTGAACCATATGGACATCTTCCTCAAGATATTAAGGAAAGCCGTTTTGACATCCTTTTTACAAATTTCATAATCATATTATGCAGGTATGGCAAATAATATCCTAATTGACTTTAGCATCGCCATAGGCGAGAAGGTCTCATCATAATCAACCCTTTGAGTTTGAGTGAAACCTTTTGCTAAGAGTTTCGTTGTACAAGTATCCAAGTTTCCATGTATATATGTTTTCTTCATGAAAACCCACTTACTTCCAACCACTTTGGAGTTAAGAGATTTCACAACCAATTCCCATGCTTGGTTGTTATACATGGATTGCATCTCTACGTTCATGGCTTCAAGCCTTTTGTCACAATCGGATTTTGACATTGAATCATGGTATGTGGTAGGTTCATCCGAATCTACCACGTAGCATCCATCCATGAAAAATCCTTATCTTTCAGGTGGACTACTAATTCTACCAGATCTGCGAACATTTTGTGTGTTCTGATCAACCTCTTGATCATTTTCAACAACCTCTTGTAGAGTGCTAGTATCAACCAAACGTGTATCGTCTTGTGGTTCTTGATCCTCCTCAAGTTCCATTGTTCTACCACTAGTTCCTTCCATAAGGAACTTAGCTTCTAAGAACTTACCCTTTCGAGTAACAAATACCTTTTGCTCGGTTGGGTCGTAAAAATAATATCCTATATCATCTTTAGGATATCCTACAAAGATACACTTAGTAGATCGGACTTCCAATTTATTTGGAGTGTATTGCTTAACATAAGCTTCACAACCCCAAACCCTTAAGAATGATAATGATGGAGGGTTTCCATGCCATATTTCAAAAGGTGTCTTTTCCACTTTCTTGGTTGGGGCCATATTTAATATACGGACTGCGGAGAGCAAAGCGTAACCCCAAAACGATAGAGGTAATGTGCTTCTAGCCATCATAGATCGAACCATACCTAA
This sequence comes from Helianthus tuberosus, assembly GCA_030545235.1. Lineage (NCBI taxonomy): Eukaryota > Viridiplantae > Streptophyta > Magnoliopsida > Asterales > Asteraceae > Helianthus > Helianthus tuberosus. Next base: position 63,958,823 of record CM060417.1, on the reverse strand, counting down.
TAGAGTTCGATTTCTCCTTTCGGACACACCATTGTGTTGTGGTGTTCCAGGTGGAGTAAGTTGTGAGATGATTCCACAACTTCTAAGATGATCTTGAAAAGCACCACTAAGGTATTCACCTCCTCTATCAGTACGAAGGACTTTGATTGTTTTCTTGAGTTGATTTTCTACTTCACTTTTGAAGTCTTTGAACATTTCAAATGCTTCATCCTTGTGTCTTAGTAAATACACATAACTATAACGACTATAGTCGTCGGTAAAGGTAATGAAGTATCTTTCACCATTCCTAGTCATCGGCTTAAAAGGACCACATGCATCTGAATGTATGATACCTAAGAAATCTATTGCCCTTTCCCACTAAAGGGTTTCTTAGTCATTTTACCTTGTAAACAGGATTCACATGTATCAAATGAACCAATTTCATTTGTTTCCAAAAGACCATTCTTTTGAAGTGTTTACATGGGACATCTGTTTATATGATCAAGGCGATAATGCCAAAGATAAGTCTCACTCAAATCCATTTTGAGTTTGTTGGTGATTGCTTGGTACATTGAACTATCAAATGATGTATTATTATGAACCAATTCATAACTACCATTTGAAGGCATAGTTTTAAAGTAAAACATGTCATTCATCGAAATATAAATGTCATTGTTTACAAACTTTAAATCAAAACATATTGTCTCAAAAGGGAAACTTAAGTAATGTTCCTAGTCAAAGCAGGAGCATTCAAAATATTTTAAAACAATTTCCAAACCATTTGGAAGTTTCAAAACATAGTCTCCTTTCTTGTAATGCTTATTTCTTTTGAATTCTTGCAATAAATTGCAAATATGAGTTCCACATCCGGTATCTAATACCCATGTGTTAGAAGAAATATCATTAAGGTCAATATGTATCATTAAGATTGTACCTGAGGTTTGTCCTGCATTCCTCTTAGTTTTTCAACTCTTTGAGATAGGTTGGACAATTCCTTTTCAAATGCCCTATCTCACCATATTCAAAGCATGGATCGTTCATGGCAACCTTTTCCTTCTTCTCTTTTGGTTTTGGTGGTTTCGCTTTAGTCTTTCTAATCATTTCCCTTTGAATTACCCGTTTCCATTTTCAACATTTGCTTTGGTGTCGGGGTGATGCCCTTTCTAGTTGCCACCCTCATTGATCGTTAGAATGGATAAAACCCTTTTATCCATATTTGAGCCTTTCGAGGTGATCAATGTGGCTTTTCATCTTAAAGACATAAGATGAGTCCGATTGGGTTTCCTCCATTCGACATGCATGAAGCGCTCGAACCGTTTCGAAGCGTTCTACCCTTAGGAACATTTCCTACAATTGGGTAATCATGTCGTATGCTCATGATGTTCAAAATCCTTTTGAATCTTGGGAATCACAATTCCTAACATGAGACAAGAGGTTTGCATAGTATCCTTGATATACTTAATCCAATCGTTATAGGCATCCTTATCTTCCATAAGATGTTCATCGGGATTAGGATCGTTCAACACATAGGATATATTTTCTTACTTGAGAACGATTCTTAAGTTTTGATATAAATCCATAAAGTGTTATGATTGAGACGATCCTTTTCAAGGATTATTTTTAGTGATAGGTTACGGACGGTTTGGGTAATATTGTTAGTGGCCATCTACAAAATTTAACAAGTTCAATTTTAGTATTTTCGATATTATTATATTTTAATCATTAATACCCTTTTGTATCTCATAGAAAATTAATAATTAAAATCTAGAATCCAACGTTACATTTAAATATTGGTTAGGTGACCTTTATCCCTCTATTTAAATTAACAAGGTAGTCAACGTTTGACAATTGCAACTCTTTGCAACTTCTAGCCATATGGGATCGGTTAAACATCTTTATGTTTAGTTGGCATGTTTAATCCCATCAACACCTTTTGTTCCCCATGCTTCGGTGACCCTAAGTTCATCGTTTCCAAATCAAGTCGTCCAACTTACACACACATGTGAGTTTATACACATAAGTGGTTAGGTGACCTTTATCCCACAAACATGGTAAACCCACCTCGAACATACAAGTTCCCTCAAATGTGGTTAGGTGACCTTTATCCCACAATAAGAGTTCCAAAGTGTTTCGAGTGTTGTGTAAAAGGATGGTGTTTGACTTGTTTTATAAAAGGGTTTTTAATATTTCAAAATTCTAGTTTAGAAAATATTATGTACCATACATTTGCATGCATTCAAATCAATGGTACTTTTAGTGAAAACTAATTTTCAAGGTTCTTTTTAATAAAACCCATTTTATTATAAAATCATTAATTTTTAATAAAACCCTTATTAACCATTTTAATGATTTTGTCAAGAACCAATTTTACGCTTGTTGTTGATTATTAGTTTGTTAAGTCATGCATATCTACATATCATCTAAACAACAAAATAAACAACCACACAAGCATAACATACATAACAATAGGTGCATAACCATAGCCAACTATTTTGACAACACTTTTTAGCCGAAACAAGTGTGCCAAAAGGTCCTTCCTTAGGGGTGAAAAATGACACAAGTAATGTGTCGATTAACTCCCACTTGATCCCGCATCCAAATGCTTCAAGTCTTCCTTTTGTGTTGTGATTTCTTCACTTTCTTTGAGCTTCCAAAATGTCCTTTAATTCAGCTCCAAACTCCTTTGGACTTCAAAAATGTGTTTTGGTTATTGGGCTAAAATCCCGTTAAGAACTATGAAGTCCTTTAGGCCCGAAATTAGCCAAAACCAAAATCGCATTTTTTTGTGCATCTTCTTTTACAAAATATATCCTAATACATTTTTTTCTAGTAAAATAAAATGCACCTAATCTATTTATTTTACATACCAAATGAAAATAAATAAATTACATTTCTTCTAATGGAAGAACAAAATAATAATTATTACAACCCATTGAAATAATAAATCACAACACAATCATTCAACACAAGGTCATGGCTAGGTCATATGCACCAAAATATATATCCAAATATATATATATTAATTTCAAGAAGCATAAAAAAAAATGGTTCCCTTTTATGACCATTTTCGGCTATGTACTAAAAAACCGAAAAGGTAAGTTTTGTCCAAACAAACAAATCATCCATATGAAATAATTTTTCAAGATTCTCTTATGCATGTAAGAAAATAATCTTGAAAAACAAAGGGATAACCATATTAAAATTTTTGGCCATAGGGTTTTATTCAGACCCGAAATTCGAAATTTTTAATCTATTGAAGCATGCACTCATATAAGCGGCTCTGATACCATTGATGGGATTTTAACATGTTTATCAAAGCAATTTCATCCATATGAAATTAAAACGCAGCGAAAATAATATTTAAAACATGTTACTTTTAAAATATAAATTCCATTTATATGAAAAATCCCAAAACCCGGATCCATATATGAACGTGCATACTATCAAACATAACCATAGGATGTTTAGAAAACTACCTTCTTGGAGTACAAGGATGATGAAACGGATGATGCTTCTTGAAATGGTTGTCCTCAAGAGTAGAAGACCTCAAGCTTGTATACCCCAAGCCTCCAACAAACACTACGATTGTAGCTAGGATTTCAACACTAAAATTCAAAACCGAACACTTGAATGATACTTATGATGACCGAAAATTAGAGAGCTATTTCTCTAGTTCTTACAAGTTCATCTCTTGAATTTTTGTCATACAAGTATTTATAGAGCCATGAGAGAGAATTGCCACCCACCATGACCAATCATGTGCCAACTTACACATGCAAGTGCATGAAACCCCATTGGACCAAAAGTCTTGGTTAGACCACCCAATCACATCTTCTCTAACACATGCAAAAGCATGAATTGTGATTGGATCAAGATCTCGTCTTGGTAAGACAAAAGGGGGGGGGGGCACTTATTTATAAAAAAAAAGATTTCTTTTATAAAATTCAAGTCTTGGTTTATATATTTATAACTTTTATAAATATAACACTACATAAATGCAAGACTTTATACAACCTTTTAAAATGTTATTTAACCCATTAAATAACAAAATAAAATATTCTCTCAAAATAAATTATCCATATAATTTATTAGTTTGTCAAGTGTAAGTATTTAGAAAACCAATTTCTAAATATTGTAAGTGTTAATATTTATTTGTTTGATCATATCACAAATAAATAATATAAGTGTTTGTCTAGCTTGTTATTGGGTATGACTCGACTTGGATCATATCGTACTGGCCACGTCAATTTAATATGTGTCTTGGGCATACAGAGTCCAACAAAAAGGATATAGCAGCATATGTTGCAAAGTGTTTAACCTGTTCACAAGTTAAAGTTGAACATCAGAAACCCTCAGGTTTGCTGCAACAATTAGAAATGCCTGTATGGAAATGGGAATTGATAACAATGGATTTTGTTACGAAATTACCCAAAACAAGAAAAGGTAATGATACAATGAAGGAAACTTTCAGTATGGAACAACTAGCTAAATTATATGTAAATGAAATAGTTTCATTACATGGAATTCCTCTATCAATTGTTTCTGACAGAGATAGTCGCTTTACCTTTCATTTTTAGACAAGTTTCCAAAAAGCAATGGGAACCAAGTTGAATCTAAGCACCGCTTATCATCCTCAAACGGACGGACAAAGCGAAAGGACAATTCAGACACTGGAGGACATGCTTAGAGCTTGTGTAATTGATTTTGGAGGTAATTGGGATGATCATTTACCATTGATAGAATTTTCTTATAATAACAGTTATCACACAAGAATCAATGCTGCACCATTCGAAGCACTTTATGGACGAAAGTGCCAAACGCCAGTCTGTTGGGCAGAAATTGGAGAAAAGCAACTATCTGGACCTGAGATAGTACAAGAAACAACAGACAAGATCATTCAAGTCAAGGAACGATTGAAAGCAGCACGTGATCGACAAAAGAGTTATGCTGATAACAGACGAAAGCCATTGGAATTTCAGGTAGGAGATAAAGTATTATTGAAAGTCTCTCCTTGGAAAGGAGTGGTAAGATTCATCAAAAGGGGAAAGCTAAGCCCCAGGTATGTTGGACCTTTTAAGATTATTAGAAGAATAGGACCTGTATCCTATCAGCTACAACTGCCAGAGGAAATGGCAGGAATACATGATGTATTTCATGTATATAATCTCAAGAAATGTTTAGCTGATGAATCACTGATGGTGCCTCTTAAGGATATAGAGGTAAATGAATAGTTAAAGTTTGTAGAGAAGCCTCTACAGATTGAAGACATGAAAGTTAAGAACCTCAAGCACAAGAGATTAGTTCTAGTCAAAGTGAAATGGGACTCCAAAAGATGACCAGAATACACATGGGAGCTTGAATCAGAAATGAAAAAGAACTATCCAAACCTATTCCAGTAGATCTCGAGGACGAGCTCTAAAACAAGGTGGGGAGGATATAACAAACTCCTAAATTATTCTGACACCCTAATATATTTTAAAAAACCCTTATATGTCTCAAAATATACCCCGTATGTGAAAACCGATCCCAATATACAATATATATTTAAAAATAAAAATAAAATCAAGTTTTATGTGTCGCTCACGGGCCGCGTAGACCATTAGGGTCTCTTACGTGGGGCGTGACAGCTTGGAGTCAGGGCTGCACCCGGTGCCGCCATGTGTCGGACTCGTGTTGAAGCTAGTGCAATGACTGGGCTAGGCTAGGGCCTACCCAGCCTACTACGCGGGCTGCGTAGCCCTTGGCCTCATCTTACGCGGGCCGCGAGGAACTCGAATTCAGGCCCTATAAATAGAGGCCATCGGCTGTTCAGTCAAAATCGTTCACAAATCTTTCTCTCTCGAATTTTCTTAATTAGGGGGGGTATTATGCCCAAGAATTACTTATACTATAACAAAGTTCTGCCCCATTGTAAGTATTATAACCCCGGTTACGTATTAGATACGCTACCCGATTGATCCAGGGTTCCGTAACGGCTGTCGAGGTTCTGCCCGACATAGGCGTTGGAATGCCGTCTCAGGGAGGGTATTACTAATGTAAATATTGGGTTATTATACTAACACATGTACATTTGTGTAATTAATAGATAACTACCAGGAAACCCTTAAAGGAAATCTAAGACAGCAATGTGAGTAATCTCCTTTTTGTAAACTGTTTTTACAAAACCTTAAATATTTTACAATGTGATTAGCAGTGATTGAGTCTTTGTTGTCACACCCGCTCGTAGCGGAAACGCAAGGTGTGATCTGTATGGTTTTCATTGCATAAATATCGATGTACATGAACAAGCTATATGAATAAAACATACTCCATTGCCATTACATAAGTGTTTCAAAAGATTATAACATAAGTTTAAGGTGTCGGTTACAAACCATTATCATAAAAGTAAAGTATTATTGTTTCATACATTAACATGAAATAAACTACTAAGGTTTAAACCATCATATTTCTGCAAAGAGGCGGAATAAAATAGTTAAACCCTTCAAAAGATGGCATGGAGTTCTCGTACTTGTTATCTTGACTGGGAAACCCGACATGGTCCTTTAATTCCCTGAAATACATGTTAAGTTTGGAAAACATCAACAAAAGTTGGTGAATTCATGCAATTTAGTTGTAAACGATGTATTAAAAATGTGAGTTGTAGTATGTAAAGCGTCAATGAAATCGTTGATCATTAATGTTTTGCAAGGACATTAATATGTGTGACGAAAAAGGAAGCAATCCAACCCTAGACGATTTTATGTCGACTCCTATCGACTGGGACACAAACGCACTCTTCTGTATGGGTCCACGACCAAGAGTGGGGCTCGCCAAAACCCATTAGATCTAACCACTTGTACCTAGGTCCAAACTGGATTAATGGTGCTTATATGTATAACCCTAATTCGCACATGATCTAAGGTGTTTCATTCCCTAACTTTAACATACGATTGAACATGTATCTTCCCCGATAGTTGTAAAGTTGTAAAACATTTAAATGAATAGGGGACATGAACTCACAGTATCGCGTCCTGTGAATAGATGTAAATAAGATCTCACGTGCGGTCGTCCTGAATAGCGTTGCGACCTACAAATGTTCTTATTTTTGTTAGACACTTCGGTCTTTGTAAAGAACTTGAGTACAAGTCTTGTGTCTTCAATATGTGTAAGACTTGTATGTCTTTACTGTTTGTTAACTGTGTATTCGATGAATGAGTTGTTCAAATGTTATATATATATTTTTCACCAAATATATATATATAAATGTTATCTTGTATCTTGTGAGTTGTATAGTCGGATCTAGTCCGCTAAATTTCGTGTCTTAAATGTATCAACTGTATAGTTGTGTTTCCAATAATGGTATCATTGGGCCAAGCCCATGTTTTCAAGTTATTGGGCTTAAATAGTGCTGGGCCTTAAATAGTGTTGGGCCTCAATAGTGTTGGGCCTCAAATAGTGTTGGGCCTCAAATAGTGTTGGGCCTCAAATAGTGTTGGGCTTGAATAGTGTTGGGCTTGAATAGTGTTGGGCTTGAATAGTGTTGGGCTTGAATAGTGTTGGGCTTGAATAGTGTTGGGCTTGAATAGTGTTGGGCTTTGGCCCATATGTTTGGTGTTTGGGCTTAGCCCACGAATTTATGTTAAGCCCATTTGTAAAACAATAGCCCATTAAGTGTAAGTAAGCCCATTTGTAATAGAAAATAGTCCATTAAATAAAATAGCCCATTTGTTATAATTTAGCCCACTTGTAAGTGTAAGCCTTTCATTTTTATAAAAACCTTTTTATAAAAATTTACTAAGTATAATTGTTAGTAAATAAAAACATACTAGTTTTTATAAGTTTATAAACATCCGAAATTCGTTATTGATAGCATACTTATATTTCGTGTCGAAAAATCGTCTAAACGTCGTAGTAACTCTCCGGATTGGCAATTCACTTATGTAGTCGTCCGTCGTTCATTTTGACCATAAATGGTGTCCGATTATTCGAATCGTCCGTAACTCGTTTTAAGGCGTAAATATGTGAAGTCTTGTAGGACTTTCGTTATAAAGTGTTTTGAGTTTAAATGTGACATTAGATACAAGTTTCCTACTTTGATATATGTAACTAATACATCAAGTAATACATAACACAAAAATTGTCAAAATAACCAAATATATATTTTCTAAAAAAAATATATATTTATCTTGTCTAAAATTTACCAAAAATGTTGTTACTTTATAAAATAAAGTTTTTATGAAAAATGGCCATATAACCTTTGTATTTTTATCTTAACCATGTTTCATAAACATATCATTTTCTTTTTCTTTCAAATCATCACCAATTTACTCTACATCTTAACTAAACATATGAGACTTTTATAACATGAAATTATCAAGATGATATCCAAATCATGTAGGGTTTTAACCATGATCATTTCATATGCTAACAAGTTCAAAAACCAATTTTAATTTTAGTTTTAACAACTTTTATAAAAATCTCTAGTTGTATGTTACTTTTTATAATCTTGTGAAAGTCTTGTTTTTAAATAAAAACCTTATATACTTTCACAAGATCAATAATTATGATCATCCATTTAATCCTTTATGTTAAAAACCCTTTAACATAAACATGCATAATTTTTAGATCATATCTTAAAACATCTTCTAACAATTTATTTGTATCACCATCATCATAACAAGACTAAATATGCATATAACAAGTCTTAGATCACAATATAACCAAACATAAATATATCATGATTTTTATCTTTGCTTCTTTGTATTTTTCTCATGTTTATTGTGTATGATCTCTTGGTTATTATTAGTAATAATAACAATCATAAACTTAATACATTTGTATATAAAAAAAATAGATAAAGAAGCTTACTTCTAGCACTAGGCTAGGGATGATCTTAGAAGATTATTAAGAACTAAGAAGATGATAATCTTGATGGTAGAATACTTTTGTATGGATGAAAACCCTTCCTTTTACTTCCAAGAGCTTTAGATCACCTTATGTTACTTGGAAATCCATATTGATCATGAAGGAGGTAATAAAAAATAATTGGGTTTTTGAAGGTGTTCTTGTGAAAAAGATGAAGATAGTTAGAGTGTTCTTGGATGATGAATGATGAAAGAGGTAACATGTAGTAACTTAGTGATTAAGGGTTGTAACTAATCATCTTTCTCATCCACTAGTAATAACAAATATCTAGATATTTTCCCATAATAAACAAGGGGGTGGGACCCCTTGTTCACGGTCATAAGGTGGGGGGGGGGGGTCTTATGTGGTAAAAATAAGTTAGTTATTTTTTTAGATTTCAAATGAATATAAAGATGTAAGTATTTTGGTGTTTAGGGTTTGCAATTTTCCGAGATGTTTCTTGACTTGCAAAGACTATAAACTAGCTTTACAAGACCAAAATAATAATCACTAGTTCGCTACATGTGCCAAAATATAGTTCGGCTAGATGTATAGCGCTCGTTTCGCAAGTAGATAGTCGAAAGGTACGCTTAAGGAAGTTGTAGGAAAAATTCCAGTTATGTGTGTAATGGATATTCCATAATTATTTTTATATGAAATTGGTGCCTAAACATCAATTTTTGCATCTTGTAATAAAATGCAATTGCTGAATTTTGCGGAAAATTCATGAAATGGTCACTTTTAGCGCTTTTCGGATAGTTTTTAGTGCTACCGGGCATTGGTAAAATATTAACCGAACTCTTGTATTCCCATATAGGGTTTAATATATAACTGATGTTGGACTCTCATCCGAGTCCTAAAGATGTCATTTTAGATGTTTTCTGCGGATCCGGAGTTTTCGTCAGCACTCTAGTTCACTAGGCACTACTCTAGTTGTTTCGGTGAATTGTTTGCACTATTTCAAATGTACCCAATAAAAGTGAATCATGTGTAATAATAAATGAATATTCCATGAGTTTTCTAAGATGTATATCATGTAATCATGCAGTCCGAATATTCAAAACACATACTTGTATAATGTAAATCACCGTTTTAAATGTAAGTAAATTACCCGAAAGTGGCAGTTGTCACATTCTCCCCTTGTTATTTAGAATTTCATCCCGAAATTCTAGCTTGGTTATTCTTTGCAGGAGTCTTTAGAAATAGGTGGGGATATTTTGCCTTCATTCGGTCTTCACGTTCCCAAGTATACTCGGGCCCGTGACGAAAGTTCCAACGAACCTTTACCAACTTGATACGACTTCTCCGTGTTTTATTGACCTTCCAGTCCGTGACCTCAACAGGTTCTTCAGTGAATTGGAGTTTGTCGTCAATGTGAATTTCATCCACAGGAATGGTAACGGTTACTTGTATTGGACTCTTTTTAAGATTCGACACATGAAACGTGTGGTGTAGACTGTTAAGTTCATCTGGTAACTTCAACTTGTAGGCAACAGTGCCAATCTTTTCTAAGATTTCAAATGGTCCAATGTAACGCGGGTTAAGCTTTCCACGTTTACCGAACCTCACTACGCCTTTCCAAGGTGAGACTTTCAACAAAACTTTCTCTCCAACCTCGAAAGATGCTGGTTTTCGTTTTCCATCCGCGTAGATCTTTTGTCGATCGCGAGCCGCCTTGATACGGTCTCGGATCTGAAAAATTTTATCCGTAGTATCTTGGACTAGTTCCGGACCAATTAATTGACTATCGCCTGTTTCCGCCCAACATAGCGGAGAGCGACACTTTTGACCATAAAGAGCTTCGAACGGTGCAGCTCGTATACTTGTATGGTAGCTGTTATTGTAGGAAAACTCAACTAAAGGTAGATGATTATCCCAATTGCCGCCTAAATCCATAACACATGCACGAAGCATATCTTCGAGTGTTTGGATAGTCCGTTCGCTCTGGCCGTCAGTTTGTGGATGGAAGGCCGTACTTAGATTCAATTGAGATCCAAAGGCCTGTTGAAATGATTTCCATATTCTTGACACAAAACGACCGTCTCGGTCCGAAATGATTGAAATAGGCACTCCATGACGAGCCACTATTTCTTTGAGATAGATTTCCGCTAGTTTCTCAGTACTATCCTTCTCCCGAATTGGTAAGAAGTGTGCGGACTTTGTCAATCTATCGACGATTACCCATATCATGTCATGACCTTTCGTGGTCCTGGGTAACTTCGTAATGAAGTCCATAGATATTTGTTCCCATTTCCAAGCGGGAATCTCGGGTTGTTGTAGTAAACCCGATGGTTTTTGATACTCTGCCTTGACCTTCGCGCAGGTCTAGCATTTTCCAACATAGATAGCAATATCCTTTTTGAGGTTAGGCCACCAATAGTACTCTTTTAAGTCTTGGTACATCTTATCTGATCCAGGATGGATCGAGTACTTTGACCTATGTGCTTCCTCAAAAATGAGATCTCGGAGACCTCCAAAGAATGGAACCCAAATTCTACCTGCAACGTACAAAGTTCCATCTTCCTTCGGCACTAACTGTTTTTCCATGCCTCGAAGTGATTCTTCTAGAATATGCTCTTCCTTGAGCGCTTCTTGTTGTGCATTTTGAATTCGTGCGGTAAGATCTGTGTGAATCGTCATCTCTAGTGCTCGCACTCTTAGTGTTTTAACTCGTTCCTTGCGGCTCAAGGCGTCTGCTACAACGTTTGCCTTGCCCGGATGGTACTTGATTTCACAATCATAGTCGTTTAATAATTCAACCCAACGTCGCTGACGCATATTTAATTCTTTTTGGTTGAATATATGTTGTAGACTCCTATGATCTGTGAAAATAGTGCACTGTGTACCATATAAGTAATGCCGCCAAATTTTTAAAGCAAATACCACCGCGCCTAGCTCTAGGTCGTGAGTGGTATAGTTCTTCTCGTGAACTTTCAGTTGGCGGGACGCGTATGCGATAACCTTTTTACGTTGCATGAGTACACAACCCAAACCTTGATGCGAAGCATCACAGTATACCACAAAGTCATCGGTACCGTGGGGTAATGATAAGATTGGTGCAATGCACAACTTGTCTTTAAGATGTTGAAATGCTGCTTCTTGTTTCTCTCCCCAATCGAATTTCCTGTCTTTCTGTGTAAGAGAAGTTAGCGGTTGAGCAATCTTTGAAAAATTCTCAATAAATCTCCGATAATATCCCGCTAAGCCCAAAAATTGTCGCACTTCAGTAGGAGTCTTGGGCGCTTCCCAATTCTTAATCGATTCAATCTTCGATGGGTCTACTTGAATACCCTTCTCGTTCACTATATGCCCGAGAAATTGTACTTCACGAATCCAAAACTCACATTTGGAAAACTTCGCGTATAGTTTCTCCTTCTTGAGTAGTTCTAAGATGGTTCTCAAATGTTGTTCATGCTCGTCTGCCGATCGTGAGTATATCAAGATGTCATCAATGAACACTATGACGAATTTGTCGAGATACGGCCTGCACACGCGGTTCATTAAATCCATGAAGACCGCCGGTGCGTTCGTTAAACCAAAAGGCATAACGAGAAACTCGTAATGACCGTAACGAGTCCGAAAAGCTGTTTTCGGTATGCTTTCTTCTTGAATCCGTAACTGATGATACCCCGATCGTAAGTCTATCTTTGAATAAAAACTCGACCCTTGAAGTTGATCGAATAAGTCGTCAATCCTCGGTAGTGGATACCGATTCTTGATGGTGAGTTTATTCAACTCTCTGTAGTCGATACACATTCTGAATGTCCCGTCCTTCTTTTTCACAAAAAGAACTGGAGCTCCCCAAGGCGAGAAACTCGGTCTGATGAATCCCTTATCCAACAACTCTTGAAGTTGTGTGGACAATTCCTGCATTTCAGAAGGTGCTAATCGATATGGAGATCTGGCTACAGGTGCGGCTCCTGGTACCAAGTCGATGTGAAATTCAACTTGTCGATAAGGCGGTAATCCTGGTAAGTCTTCAGGAAAGACTTCAGGAAATTCTTTTACTACCGGAATATCTGTCAACATCGGCCCATCGGCCTTCTTGTCCACAACATGTGCTAGAAAGGCAATATAACCTTTCCGTAAGTATTTCTGTGCTTTCATGCAATTGATGATCCGCAATGAGGTGTCACGCTTCTCTCCATGTATAACAAGTGTCTCTTCGTTCGGTAGTGGTAGGCGAATGATCTTCTCGTGGCAAACGACTTCAGCTCGATTTTTGGATAGCCAATCCATGCCAACCACTACGTCGAAACTACCCAATTCAACGGGTAAGAGATCGATATTGAATTTTTGTTCACCAAGTTCTAAGGTACACTCCTTAACAACTTCTCCCGTCTCTATTAGTCTACCGTTAGCCAATTCTATAGAATATGGAACATCTAGCTTACTAGGTTCCAAGCCCAGAATATTTTTAAATTCTATAGAAATAAAACTAAAATCGGCTCCGGTATCAAATAATATGGATGCGAAATGATCATTGAGGAGGAACGTACCAGTGACCACATTAGGGTCTTGGCGCGCATCTTTGGCTCCAATCACAAATGATCGACCACGAGCTTGAATTTCTTTAGGACAGTCTTTCTTGTAGTGATCTTTGCTTCCGCATCCAAAGCATCCTTGACCACGACCATTCCCGTTCCCATTCTTGTTACCAAAACCACTTCCTGATCCAGTATTATTTCCCGTTCCCCAACATGATTCAGTACGGTGGCCAGTCTTGCCACACTTGTCACACTTGACAACCCGACAATCACCCAAGTGATGAAATTTGCATCGCTCGCACTTAGGTAAAGTACCAGCGTACTTCTTAGGACCAGTGTCGTTTGTGGCTACAAACGCCCTTGCATCCTTTTGCGAGTTATTCTGTCGCCTGTTGTTGTTGTTGTTGTTGTTGTTGGGGTTATTGTTATTGTTGTTGTAATTGTTGTTACTGTTGTTGTTGTTATTACCGCGGGTTCCCTTCTTGAAATTCGAGTAACTCCTCTTCCCACGGTTGGAAGACTCGGCATGTGTTTCCTTCTTATCATCACCTTTCTCAGTGAATATCTTCATCCTGACCCCGTCTTCAGTAAGACTCACAGCTATAGTCACAGCCAGAGTAATAGTTGTGGGTTTAGCTGCAGTAACCAGACTTCGAATCTTGTCAGAAAGTCCCCAGATGTAGCGTTCGATACGCTTGTATTCTGGTGTTACAAGATAAGGAATCACGCGGGACAGATCATGAAACCTTTGTGTATATCCCGTGATATCAGCTCCGACCATGGTAAGGTTCCAAAACTCGTTCTCCAACTTCTGGAGTTCAGCACGAGAACAGTACTTATCCCTCATACGTTCCTTCAGTTCATCCCAAGTCAACGCATAAGCAGCGTTTTCACCCAAAGTTTGCACTTGTAGGTTCCACCATGTAAGAGCCTCGTTGAGAAACAAGCCAGTAACGAAAGTGACTTGCTGATTAGCGGAACATCTGCTCATTCTGATAGTGGAATCCGTTTTCTCCGTCCATCTCACATAAGCCACAGCACCGCCTGTGCCATCGTAGTTAAGTGGCTTGCAGTCCAGAAACTGCTTGAATGTGCACCCTGAAATTGGACAACGGATTTTTAAATGAGCAAACAGTGAATCGCATGAATAGATTTAGAAAGAAATTTGATAAGTCGTAACAAAACAGCTAAATGTTACCCGTATTATTTGTTCCACCTGAAGTACCGCCTGGACCCTGGCCTCCTGATCCGCCGGTGCCACCACTTTGTTCGACACGGGATGCCTCATACAGTGCGATAGCTTGAGCGATTCTCTGTTCTATAAGTGCATTCAGTTCCGCCTCGGTCGTAGGCATTGGTGGAGGTGGGGGTGGATTAGTCCGTGAACGTAAGACTCTCCTCGGTGGCATGATTCTTCCAAAGGAGAAATAGGATAAAGATTAGACGTTGATTTGGTTTGTTAAAAAAATATTCATAACATTAATAGCAATATCACCACCAAACATATAATGCGAGTAAATAAGTTAATATAAACGATAAGATATGTCCAACCAGACCACTCAGATGCATTTAATAGATAACACCAAGTTTTTCATATATATAGTCAACCGGTTACATAATCGTTTGAAAGGAACAAAAATAGACTCGGGCTACATAACCCGGTCATACTAGTCTAGTACAACAAAAGAGATAACAAAATCTTCCTTCCAACTGTGTGATCCGCTGTATGTCGGTTGTCTTCAAAACTTGGTGTAGCATCAATATGTACACAAAACGGATATAGATACCCGTCCCAAAAGTATAATACATGCAAACATAGTCTATGGTGGGGGAAAAACTGGTGGTGGAATCGGGAACAACAACCTGTGAACATCAGAAACCCTACCCTCCAAATCTAGAACCAAACGGTTCAGGAACACAATCTGCTGCTCGAGCGTCAGAACACGAGCAGGTAAATCAACTGGTGGTATATCTGTCACACCCCGACCACGTAGAACATACAAAACGTGGCGGAAACATCGGGGAGTGTTGTAACAGAATTAATCGTTTCAAATCCATGGCAATTGAAGTTTCGTTTTATTGATTAAAAGTGTTACAATGTCTTAACAAACAAAGGAATACAACATAATTAACTAGTCTTGCATCTTTTATTGTCACTAAAGCCCAAGTCTGCCTATGTGAATCTTGATCATCTTATGCAACAGCTCCTGAAAAACACATGTGAAAATAGGTACGTCAGCATAAAAATGCCTGTGAGATACATAGGTTTTGTGAAAATAGGTTTCATGACTTATGTTTGAGAAAATGTTTAGTCATGAACCTTGTAATTTGCTTTGTCTTGTAAATCGTTTGAAAATCAAAAAGATCAGATGATATGTATAAATAAGAGAATAATTGTATGGTTAAATGAATAACCATGTAAAAATTAGTTTGTATAAGATAAGTTGTTTGTAAAACAATGTCTTGTGAAAAGTATGTTATTTGTATAAAATGTTCTATGTCATAAACTGAAATGATTCAAATAACGCTACGATATGTAATACCATACAAACACTTACATATAGGAAGTACCAGCGGCGTATCCACCATGCTTGTATCATATTACAAACGCCTCGTTACTTAATCACTTACTCAAACCAAACCATCAGGATGTAATGTTTAACAAGTGTAGAAATGTTCATGTATAGTCAAATACGGTTCACACGGTTCACAGATACAAACGGTTCACAGATACAACGGTTCACAGATACAAACGGTTCATGGATACAAACGGTTTACAGATACAAATGGTTCATAGATACAAACGGTTCACAGATACAAACGGTTCACAGATATCAACGGTTCACATAGTCAAATGATTTCAACGGTTCACATAGTCAAATGTTTACAACGGTTCAATATGTAGTATAATGTGTTCATATGCTGGATAAGCATATGCAACAGAAAAGCAATGTAAAACAATGTACTAAGTATGCACACAATGTACATACATAGCATGAAATGTAATGAAATCATGTACTATAATGTACTAACAAACATAGCAGGTATATGATGTGAAAATAGGAAAGCATGAAAGTAACAAGTAGGCACATGTGTCTCACCCCAAAACAGTTTGGAAAACAGTAAAAGAGGGGTCTATGTACTCACTTGAGATTGCTTAGTAGTCCTTGAGTAACAACCAAACAATGCTAGAGATCGCGGATATCAAACGGCACCTAATATAGGTAACTATGTTAATAACCGGACCTAAATCGGATGATTGGATAGAATGAGGGTTCGTAAACCAAACGAGTATAGAGACTCGTGTCATATGGTTTAACAAAGCCTACATACTAAATGAAACCTTAATCTAAGTGCTTTCGACCCATTACGACCCGTTTAGATAGCTTATGCTACTTTAACGCGTCGTTCGCGTGAAACGCGTTCGGACCGCCTAACTAGTCCTATGACAAGTGTTATATGCCTAAACATGTTACATAATCAGTTACGTGACAAAAGTTTAGGTTACATATGCTAAATTACCAATTATACATGAAAAGGGTATTCTGGTAATTTACCTAAGGCATATAAACTACCTATCATACAACTACTTAAACGATGTGACCATAGGGTATAACCTCGGAAGGTTATTCCCTACCTACTATGGTCACCTAATGTATTTGGTCGGATCCTAATGATCGACCAAACTGGGTCGGGTTCGAAGGTATAAGCGATTTATCAGATCGCTTACCCTACGACCCTAGACAACGTGGTAATCAGTAGGCATAGTCCCAAGGGACTATAACCAACGTGATTACACTCACGTTGCGAAGTTCAAACGAACTTCGCATTGACCATTACTGGTCAACGCTGAAAGTCAAACAAAGTTTGACTTTCGGACTCGAAAAGCAGTAAAATAAGGAAAAGAACGAAAGAATACTTACGAAGGGTCCCCGAATGCTAATCTAGATCACAATAACTCAGGTATGAAACAATGGTTCCAACTTAGAGTCACTTAGATCAGATTCTAGTGGTTTTAGAAGCAATGGGGGTGGGGTATTTATAGTTTTCGGGTAACCGTTAAGATCGTTTGTCGAATATCGTGCCTTAATCGTAACCGTACAAGTGTCGGAAAGTTGTGGTGGCTAAAAATGGTGCTTATCAGCTGAAATGTCAAGTGGTGAGTGTGTGGTTGTGTTTAAAACAGCTGGAAGTTGCTGACTGTTTGTTGTTATCTAATCAGACAGGCGGACGCGGCCCGCGTTAGGATCAGTGAAAACTCAGGCGGGCCGCCTGAGACTTCTGATCAGCAAACATGTTTGATAATTGACAGTTTCAGTCCCTGAACGTGTTTAAGGCCATTTCCGACACTTCTAAGGCCCGTAAAGCCAACTTTAAGGCCCTAAAATGTTGCCTAAACATTGTGGACATGAAACATGCTCAGAAATATGTCGGGTGTTGGTTCGTTTGGTCGTACGAACGCGATGTTCGCTTAATTACGACGGAATGCGCATAAGCGCGTAAAACGATCCAAATGACGAAATGAATGGATTTTTCTTAAGCCAAACACTAAAGCATAATATAGTCATGCTTACATAAATTTTTGGATGTCCGGATGTATTCAGAACGTAAGTTATGCGCGAAAATGCAAGCTTGTGCACTTTTTGACGCTTTTAGTCCCTGAATGACCCAAAAGTTTATTTTAGCACACCAAACCCCTCAAAGCCTATTTCTAAGCTATGTAAAGGATATTTATGGTGTGTTTAACTTATGGTCATGTTCCGGAATGTCTGTTACAGTTCAAATTGGCATACTTTCACAGTTTGTCAACTTTAGTCCCTGTAAGCGATTTAACTTGTTTTTGCAATACCAAAGCCTTCAAAACTTATTTGTAAGTTATTTAACGGTTATTTAAGGTATGTTAAGTATATGTCACTATTCCGGAGCGTTCGTTGCATTAAACTGGTTATATTTACGCATCAGTGCGCGTATAACCTTCCAGAAAGCAATATAGAGTTTGAAATCGAACAAGAATTGATATGTGTAAACGATACACATATATTTACAAATCCCAAGTATAAAATACAATATTTCATTGGTTGGGCATTTATTTGATGGTCTCAGTGACACAGGTGTCACAGTCTCCCCTACTTTAGGAAATTTCGTCCCGAAATTAATTCGTAGGAGTGTATTTGTGACTTTGTGTCAGATAACCACCAGAGATATGTAAAGCATAATCCTGCCATTTCCTTAACGGACATTCTTCAGAACGAAAATGAACAGATGGAGTCATTTTCCTCAACGAGTATTCTTCAGAAGCGGAAATGAAGGAATAAACAAACGGGGATTCATTTCCTTAACGGAAAATCTTCAGAAACTAAAATGAACAAACGGAGTCATTTTCAACGGTTGCTTCCTCAGAAACGGAAATGAAAATGATAGACAAACGGATATTCATTTCCTCAACGAATAATCTTCAGAAACGAAAATGAACTAACGGAGTCATTTTCAACGGTTGCTTCCTCAGAAACGGAAATGAAAATGATAGACAAACGGATATTCATTTCCTCAACGGATAATCTTCAGAAACGAAAATGAACTAACGGAGTCATTTTCAACGGTTGTTTCCTCAGGTTCGGAAATGAAGGATTAACAACGGATATTCATTTCCCTCGACGGATACTCTTCAGAACGAAAATGCACAAACGGAGTCATTTTCCTCAACGGGTATTCTTCAGAATTGGAAATGAAGGATAAACGGATATTCATTTCCTCAACGGATATTCTTCAGAAGTGAAAAATGAATAGCTAGTTCATTTTTCCTCAACGGATACTTCATCAGAATTGGAAATGAATAGGGTTAACTTCTAGGTACATGACAAAGCTCGCTGTGGTTTCTGTGCACTAAATTCCATAATTATGTATGCATCCATAATTACGTAATTCCTTGCATAGTCCGCACAGTTTGTCTTGTAATGTTCATAAGCACATAATCACATAGTTGTTTAATTGTTATTATCTTGTTATTGATTGCTATTAACTTGGCACCTCGTACTTCGTTTCTCTTGGAAGAAACGGGTACTTAGGATTTTCGTGAAAAACGCAAGAGATCATACAATGGAAGAAATTTGGGAGTAGTCTGTTCTTCAAGGAATGCGGTTCCTTGATTGTCGGTATTGTAGGGGATATGTTGTTTATACATACAATCACATAAATACATTGCAATGTAAATAAAAGATTTATTTATAAACAACGATAACAACTGTTTCATGGATCGTGACAACAAAAGAAAATAATACATAAGACGTGATTATTTCTAAACGATGTTGTCTTCTGGTTGGTCAAATGCTCATCCCTGCGCTGGATTTGCATTAGCAAGCCATGGGCAATTCCTACGAAAATGGCCCATCTCGCCACAGTTGTAGCAAGATCCCTGTGGAAAACGAGCTTGAGCAGGATTGTTGCCAGCTTGATTTGGTGCAGCTGCGGTTGGGCAAACCCTAGCTGTATGACCTATAAGTCCGCAAACTTGGCATGTGCGGCACTTCACCCCAGCATGATGATGTAGGCCACATTGGTTGCACAAGGGTGCAGTTCCGTTGTAGGGTTTCCTGGCAGGGGGTTGAGCTGGTTGGTTGAGGACGGCTTGATCATTGTGAGCGACCACAGCGTAGTTCTGAGAAGCCTTTCGCTTCTTTGACCTCTTAGGGGATCCAGTCTGTTCATCCATGATCTTTGATTCCTCGATTGGTTTCGATTCTTCGACCGGCTTCTTGTCACCTTTTCGGAAAAGTTTACCTTTCCTGATCTTTGATTCAGTCAAGGTTGCAGATAGCTCAATGGCCTGTCTAACTGTAGTAGGGTTGCTACCAGTCAAAATGTCTTGTATTGAATCAGGGAGGCCATCAATGTACTTTTCGATTGCCTTATCCAAAGGCGTGACCATGTTTGGGCATAACAGACTCAACTCCTCGTAACGGTCCGTGTAGGCTCGATGCTCACCACTGTCTTGCTCAAGATTGTCGAATTCCCTTTCCAAAGCCCTGATCTCGTGTCGAGGACAGAATTCCTTTATCATAAGGGCCCTAAGTTCAGCCCATGTCTGTGCTAGAGCAACCTCTGCACCACGATCTCTCATAACCCCGTTCCACCACGTAAGGGCTCTCTTCTGGAACACACTCGAAGCAAACTCGACCTTGCGATTGTCAGGACACTGCACGTGGCGGAAAGTATTCTCAATGCTCTCGAACCATTGAAGAAGCCCAGTCGCTCCCTCAGAACCACTAAACTTGAGTGGTTTCGCCGAGTTAAAACTCTTGAAATTGCATGGACCATTGTTGTTGTTGTTGGCTTGATTCCATAGAGCAAAGAGGTTTGGGAATTGAGCAGCCATTTGCTGCGCAATGATTTCTGCCAGCTCGGCAGTCGCTATCTGGTTCTCGCATGGAGGAGGCATTCTAAAAGAGGAAACATGAAAGGAAACGAGTGAGAGAATTAGACGAAAAGAATGAGATGAAACAAATCTGATGAAAGCAAGGGTAGTGGTCATTTGTTTGTTACCACAAGGTAAACAAACGACACACAGTGACTAATCAAAGTAAATGGGTCAAAAAATAATGTATCGCGAAGACATGCTCGCCTATAAGTGAACACTCATCCCAAGAATTCCTAGGTAAGCACAACTGGTCTCGCGTCTGATGAGATATATACGAAGTGCTTGCCTAGACAGAAAACCCAGAATACAGGCATTCACCCTTCCAGTTTGCACGTGTTCACATTATTTAAAACCCAAAACCTTGATGAGATTTTGAAAACTCAAAGGGGTTCAAAACCATATAACAGAGGGTTCAAAACCTTACAATAAAGGGTTCAAAACCTTGTAATCAATCATCCTAGAACAGATGATTAGTTTTCAAAGCGGTTTCGAAAATTATGTTCTTGTTGGGGTAGTCGCCTAAGGATAGGTGACGGTATTGTTTTATGACTAAACGCAAGTAAACTCGCGTTAGGGTCCTAAGAAGGTTATAGACTAGGTCAAAGCATTACTAATAACCTAATTCCCTATAACCATTAGCTCTGATACCATCTTTTCTGTCACACCCCGACCACGTAGAACATACAAAACGTGGCGGAAACATCGGGGAGTGTTGTAACAGAATTAATCGTTTCAAATCCATGGCAATTGAAGTTTCGTTTTATTGATTAAAAGTGTTACAATGTCTTAACAAACAAAGGAATACAACATAATTAACTAGTCTTGCATCTTTTATTGTCACTAAAGCCCAAGTCTGCCTATGTGAATCTTGATCATCTTATGCAACAGCTCCTGAAAAACACATGTGAAAATAGGTACGTCAGCATAAAAATGCCTGTGAGATACATAGGTTTTGTGAAAATAGGTTTCATGACTTATGTTTGAGAAAATGTTTAGTCATGAACCTTGTAATTTGCTTTGTCTTGTAAATCGTTTGAAAATCAAAAAGATCAGATGATATGTATAAATAAGAGAATAATTGTATGGTTAAATGAATAACCATGTAAAAATGAGTTTGTATAAGATAAGTTGTTTGTAAAACAATGTCTTGTGAAAAGTATGTTATTTGTATAAAATGTTCTATGTCATAAACTGAAATGATTCAAATAACGCTACGATATGTAATACCATACAAACACTTATATATAGGAAGTACCAGCGGCGTATCCACCATGCTTGTATCATATTACACACGCCTCGTTACTTAATCACTTACTCAAACCAAACCATCAGGATGTAATGTTTAACAAGTGTAGAAATGTTCATGTATAGTCAAATACGGTTCACACGGTTCACAGATACAAACGGTTCACAGATACAACGGTTCACAGATACAAACGGTTCATGGATACAAACGGTTTACAGATACAAACGGTTCATAGATACAAACGGTTCACAGATACAAACGGTTCACAGATATCAACGGATCACATAGTCAAATGATTTCAACGGTTCACATAGTCAAATGTTTACAACGGTTCAATATGTAGTATAATGTGTTCATATGCTGGATAAGCATATGCAACAGAAAAGCAATGTAAAACAATGTACTAAGTATGCACACAATGGACATACATAGCATGAAATGTAATGAAATCATGTACTATAATGTACTAACAAACATAGCAGGTATATGATGTGAAAACAGGAAAGCATGAAAGTAACAAGTAGGCACATGTGTCTCACCCCAAAACAGTTTGGAAAACAGTAAAAGAGGGGTCTATGTACTCACTTGAGATTGCTTAGTAGTCCTTGAGTAACAACCAAACAATGCTAGAGATCGCGGATATCAAACGGCACCTAATATAGGTAACTATGTTAATAACCGGACCTAAATCGGATGATTGGATAGAATGAGGGTTCGTAAACCAAACGAGTATAGAGACTCGTGTCATATGGTTTAACAAAGCCTACATACTAAATGAAACCTTAATCTAAGTGCTTTCGACCCATTACGACCCGTTTAGATAGCTTATGCTACTTTAACGCGTCGTTCGCGTGAAACGCGTTCGGACCGCCTAACTAGTCCTATGACAAGTGTTATATGCCTAAACATGTTACATAATCAGTTACGTGACAAAAGTTTAGGTTACATATGCTAAATTACCAATTATACATGAAAAGGGTATTCTGGTAATTTACCTAAGGCATATAAACTACCTATCATACAACTACTTAAACGATGTGACCATAGGGTATAACCTCGGAAGGTTATTCCCTACCTACTATGGTCACCTAATGTATTTGGTCGGATCCTAATGATCGACCAAACTGGGTCGGGTTCGAAGGTATAAGCGATTTATCAGATCGCTTACCCTACGACCCTAGACAACGTGGTAATCAGTAGGCATAGTCCCAAGGGACTATAACCAACGTGATTACACTCACGTTGCGAAGTTCAAACGAACTTCGCATTGACCATTACTGGTCAACGCTGAAAGTCAAACAAATTTTGACTTTCGGACACGAAAAGCAGTAAAATAAGGAAAAGAACGAAAGAATACTTACGAAGGGTCCCCGAATGCTAATCTAGATCACAATAACTCAGGTATGAAACAATGGTTCCAACTTAGAGTCACTTAGATCAGATTCTAGTGGTTTTAGAAGCAATGGGGGTGGGGTATTTATAGTTTTCGGGTAACCGTTAAGATCGTTTGTCGAATATCGTGCCTTAATCGTAACCGTACAAGTGTCGGAAAGTTGTGGTGGCTAAAAATGGTGCTTATCAGCTGAAATGTCAAGTGGTGAGTGTGTGGTTGTGTTTAAAACAGCTGGAAGTTGCTGACTGTTCGTTGTTATCTGATCAGACAGGCGGACGCGGCCCGCGTTAGGATCAGTGAAAACTCAGGCGGGCCGCCTGAGACTTCTGATCAGCAAACATGTTTGATAATTGACAGTTTCAGTCCCTGAACGTGTTTAAGGCCATTTCCGACACTTCTAAGGCCCGTAAAGCCAACTTTAAGGCCCTAAAATGTTGCCTAAACATTGTGGACATGAAACATGCTCAGAAATATGTCGGGTGTTGGTTCGTTTGGTCGTACGAACGCGATGTTCGCTTAATTACGACGGAATGCGCATAAGCGCGTAAAACGATCCAAATGACGAAACGAATGGATTTTTCTTAAGCCAAACACTAAAGCATAATATAGTCATGCTTACATAAATTTTTGGATGTCCGGATGTATTCAGAACGTAAGTTATGCGCGAAAATGCAAATTTGTGCACTTTTTGACGCTTTTAGTCCCTGAATGACCCAAAAGTTTATTTTAGCACACCAAACCCCTCAAAGCCTATTTCTAAGCTATGTAAAGGATATTTATGGTGTGTTTAACTTATGGTCATGTTCCGGAATGTCTGTTACAGTTCAAATTGGCATACTTTCACAGTTTGTCAACTTTAGTCCCTGTAAGCGATTTAACTTGTTTTTGCAATACCAAAGCCTTCAAAACTTATTTGTAAGTTATTTAACGGTTATTTAAGGTATGTTAAGTATATGTCACTATTCCGGAGCGTTCGTTGCATTAAACTGGTTATATTTACGCATCAGTGCGCGTATAACCTTCCAGAAAGCAATATAGAGTTTGAAATCGAACAAGAATTGATATGTGTAAACGATACACATATATTTACAAATCCCAAGTATGAAATACAATATTTCATTGGTTGGGCATTTATTTGATGGTCTCAGTGACACAGGTGTCACAATATCCACTGGTGGCATCTGGGGTGGTAGTGGGGGTAATGGTGGTGATCCTGGTGGTGGTGGTGGATCCTGGGGTGGTGAATGGGCTGGTGGTGGTGGAGCCAAAAGTACCAAACCAAGCAGGTGGGTAAGCTCATCCTCGAGTTCACTAACTCGACGGATAATAAAGTCTATCTGATGCTCGAGTGTGAGCACACGAGCCGGTAACTCGGGAGTAGCAACTAGGTAATGCAATGGGTGGTATGGGTCTGTGATGGGCATATCATGTGGGTGTAGGTCCATGTCCCCGGGTGGTATATGGGCATGTCCTGAGGGTCCTGCCTCGTCAGTGTGGTCTATATGTGGTAGAATAGGGGCAACATGATCATGTGCAGGGGCAACTGGCACATCTGGTAAGACATCATCCAACTCAATGTCTGCATTGCGCTGTAGGCCAATGGCCTGCAGTGCGGATGAAGTAACAGATGCATAAGAAGAAGCATCTGAATCGGTATCGGAGTCAGAAGAAATGACAATAACCGGGACTACCGGTGCAGCGACCTCCAAAATAACCACGTCATGAACATCCCCGTCTCCCAACTCATCACCAAAATGCTCCACAGGAATCACAGGAACTACAGCGTCGTCATCCTCGTCGAGGTCGTCAATGAACGGCATAATAGCAAGAGGAAGGATATCCCAGGGTATAACCTCAACCACATGTTCACCCTCCGGGTGACCCATGATAACTACGTCGTTGAGCTGCGGAGGCACATCTAATATTTCATCGTCGATAATATCACCTAGCAATGCGAATGGCTGGAAGTCATCCATATCGCCATCCGATCCTGTCTCGCTATCAGAAGTAATCACCTGAACCTCAGGTACATAATCGTCATCCGAAGAGGGTATCATGGGATCCACATCGTCATAAATGTTACTTCCTTCAGAGGAAGACATGATATCCTGAGGAATAAGTTGTTCGACACGTATGAGTATTTGTTACTTTACATATATACACAAAATGTATTTTTTCACATAATGTTCATTTTAAGTTATCCTATTTGAGTTGTGTGGATTAACTTAAAGTTGCATGTCTACCATTTAGATGACTAAGACACTAATGTCCTTGCTTGATTTGTATGAGATGAATTCTTGTTTGAAAATGGACCATGAAAAATGTTTATGCAAGTGAAAACATTTGTTTGTATTTAACTGGTTTTCGTGAGAGATCCCTAGTGATTGTAGACTTAGACTCGATAACGAATCCTGGTTCACTACAATCGATGCTCTGATACCAAACTGTCACACCCGCTCGTAGCGGAAACGCAAGGTGTGATCTGTATGGTTTTCATTGCATAA
The DNA here is from genome assembly GCA_030545235.1 of Helianthus tuberosus. NCBI lineage: Eukaryota > Viridiplantae > Streptophyta > Magnoliopsida > Asterales > Asteraceae > Helianthus > Helianthus tuberosus. The sequence goes on along the minus strand of CM060417.1, from coordinate 63,932,917 downwards.
ATATCGATGTACATGAACAAGCTATATGAATAAAACATACTCCATTGCCATTACATAAGTGTTTCAAAAGATTACAACATAAGTTTAAGGTGTCGGTTACAAACCATTATCATAAAAGTAAAGTATTATTGTTTCATACATTAACATGAAATAAACTACTAAGGTTTAAACCATCATATTTCCGCAAAGAGGCGGAATAAAATAGTTAAACCCTTCAAAAGATGGCATGGAGTTCTTGTACTTGTTATCTTGACTGGGAAACCCGACATGGTCCTTTAATTCCCTGAAATACATGTTAAGTTTGGAAAACATCAACAAAAGTTGGTGAATTCATGCAATTTAGTTGTAAACGATGTATTAAAAATGTGAGTTGTAGTATGTAAAGCGTCAATGAAATCGTTGATCATTAATGTTTTGCAAGGACATTAATATGTGTGACGAAAAAGGAAGCAATCCAACCCTAGACGATTTTATGTCGACTCCTATCGACTGGGACACAAACGCACTCTTCTGTATGGGTCCACGACCAAGAGTGGGGCTCGCCAAAACCCATTAGATCTAACCACTTGTACCTAGGTCCAAACTGGATTAATGGTGCTTATATGTATAACCCTAATTCGCACATGATCTAAGGTGTTTCATTCCCTAACTTTAACATACGATTGAACATGTATCTTCCCCGATAGTTGTAAAGTTGTAAAACATTTAAATGAATAGGGGACATGAACTCACAGTATCGCGTCCTGTGAATAGATGTAAATAAGATCTCACGTGCGGTCGTCCTGAATAGCGTTGCGACCTACAAATGTTCTTATTTTTGTTAGACACTTCGGTCTTTGTAAAGAACTTGAGTACAAGTCTTGTGTCTTCAATATGTGTAAGACTTGTATGTCTTTACTGTTTGTTAACTGTGTATTCGATGAATGAGTTGTTCAAATGTTATATATATATTTTTCACCAAATATATATATATATATAAATGTTATCTTGTATCTTGTGAGTTGTATAGTCGGATCTAGTCCGCTAAATTTTGTGTCTTATATGTATCAACTGTATAGTTGTGTTTCCAATAATGGTATCATTGGGCCAAGCCCATGTTTTCAAGTTATTGGGCTTAAATAGTGCTGGGCCTTAAATAGTGTTGGGCCTCAATAGTGTTGGGCCTCAAATAGTGTTGGGCCTCAAATAGTGTTGGGCCTCAAATAGTGTTGGGCCTCAAATAGTGTTGGGCTTGAATAGTGTTGGGCTTGAATAGTGTTGGGCTTGAATAGTGTTGGGCTTGAATAGTGTTGGGCTTGAATAGTGTTGGGCTTTGGCCCATATGTTTGGTGTTTGGGCTTAGCCCACGAATTTATGTTAAGCCCATTTGTAAAACAATAGCCCATTAAGTGTAAGTAAGCCCATTTGTAATAGAAAATAGTCCATTAAATAAAATAGCCCATTTGTTATAATTTAGCCCACTTGTAAGTGTAAGCCTTTCATTTTTATAAAAACCTTTTTATAAAAATTTACTAAGTATAATTGTTAGTAAATAAAAACATACTAGTTTTTATAAGTTTATAAACATCCGAAATTCGTTATTGATAGCATACTTATATTTCGTGTCGAAAAATCGTCTAAACGTCGTAGTAACTCTCCGGATTGGCAATTCACTTATGTAGTCGTCCGTCGTTCATTTTGACCATAAATGGTGTCCGATTATTCGAATCGTCCGTAACTCGTTTTAAGGCGTAAATATGTGAAGTCTTGTAGGACTTTCGTTATAAAGTGTTTTGAGTTTAAATGTGACATTAGATACTAGTTTCCTACTTTGATATATGTAACTAATACATCAAGTAATACATAACACAAAAATTGTCAAAATAACCAAATATATATTTTCTAAAAAAAATATATATTTATCTTGTCTAAAATTTACCAAAAATGTTGTTACTTTATAAAATAAAGTTTTTATGAAAAATGGCCATATAACCTTTGTATTTTTATCTTAACCATGTTTCATAAACATATCATTTTCTTTTTCTTTCAAATCATCACCAATTTACTCTACATCTTAACTAAACATATGAGACTTTTATAACATGAAATTATCAAGATGATATCCAAATCATGTAGGGTTTTAACCATGATCATTTCATATGCTAACAAGTTCAAAAACCAATTTTAATTTTAGTTTTAACAACTTTTATAAAAATCTCTAGTTGTATGTTACTTTTTATAATCTTGTGAAAGTCTTGTTTTTAAATAAAAACCTTATATACTTTCACAAGATCAATAATTATGATCATCCATTTAATCCTTTATGTTAAAAACCCTTTAACATAAACATGCATAATTTTTAGATCATATCTTAAAACATCTTCTAACAATTTATTTGTATCACCATCATCATAACAAGACTAAATATGCATATAACAAGTCATAGATCACAATATAACCAAACATAAATATATCATGATTTTTATCTTTGCTTCTTTGTATTTTTCTCATGTTTATTGTGTATGATCTCTTGGTTATTATTAGTAATAATAACAATCATAAACTTAATACATTTGTATATAAAAAAAAATAGATAAAGAAGCTTACTTCTAGCACTAGGCTAGGGATGATCTTAGAAGATTATTAAGAACTAAGAAGATGATAATCTTGATGGTAGAATACTTTTGTATGGATGAAAACCCTTCCTTTTACTTCCAAGAGCTTTAGACCACCTTATGTTACTTGGAAATCCATATTGATCATGAAGGAGGTAATAAAAAATAATTGGGTTTTTGAAGGTGTTCTTGTGAAAAAGATGAAGATAGTTAGAGTGTTCTTGGATGATGAATGATGAAAGAGGTAACATGTAGTAACTTAGTGATTAAGGGTTGTAACTAATCATCTTTCTCATCCACTAGTAATAACAAATATCTAGATATTTTACCATAATAAACAAGGGGGTGGGACCCCTTGTTCACGGTCATAAGGTGGGGGGGGGGGGGTCTTATGTGGTAAAAATAAGTTAGTTATTTTTTTAGATTTCAAATGAATATAAAGATGTAAGTATTTTGGTGTTTAGGGTTTGCAATTTTCCGAGATGTTTCTTGACTTGCAAAGACCATAAACTAGCTTTACAAGACCAAAATAATAATCACTAGTTCGCTACATGTGCCAAAATATAGTTCGGCTAGATGTATAGCGCTCGTTTCACAAGTAGATAGTCGAAAGGTACGCTTAAGGAAGTTGTAGGAAAAATTCCAGTTATGTGTGTAATGGATATTCCATAATTATTTTTATATGAAATTGGTGCCTAAACATCAATTTTTGCATCTTGTAATAAAATGCAATTGCTGAATTTTGCGGAAAATTCATGAAATGGTCACTTTTAGCGCTTTTCGGATAGTTTTTAGTGCTACCGGGCATTGGTAAAATATTAACCGAACTCTTGTATTCCCATATAGGGTTTAATATATAACTGATGTTGGACTCTCATCCGAGTCCTAAAGATGTCATTTTAGATGTTTTCTGCAGATCCGGAGTTTTCGTCAGCACTCTAGTTCACTAGGCACTACTCTAGTTGTTTCGGTGAATTGTTTGCACTATTTCAAATGTACCCAATAAAAGTGAATCATGTGTAATAATAAATGAATATTCCATGAGTTTTCTAAGATGTATATCATGTAATCATGCAGTCCGAATATTCAAAACACATACTTGTATAATGTAAATCACCGTTTTAAATGTAAGTAAATTACCCGAAAGTGGCAGTTGTCACATTTGTAGTTCTTCAATTACTGCCAGTATGTTGGGGTTTTGTATACAAAATGTGGAACACGTTACCATTGGACAAAGAGTTAGCCAATGTGTAATATGACCCACCAGTCATGATTGACACTACTGAATGAGTAATTGTGTAGATGTAAACATTGTAATAGCTCTCAATACTGTGAAAATTGATAAAACTCTTCTTGATTAAACTGGGATTCACTCACCAGTATTTCCCACTAACAAAATGTTTTTAAACACGTTTTAGGTAACAAAATGTGAAAGCCAACTAGAAGCCAGCTGGACAGCACTAAAGGCTTGGAAAAAGTGGTTATAAAAGTTACCTAAATAAAAGAAGATGTTTTATTCAATAAAATAGGGATTTTCCCTATGAAAATGGTTGTAATGAAAACTTGGGTTTTATCCCAATGTGTTTAATATTATAAAAGCGTGGTATTTACTCTGATAAATATTTCCTAACTACGGTCCTGATGAAATTTCCGCTGCCAAAATGATAAACACCGATACCACCAAAACTGGTCTCGCGGCCGCCCGTTCCCGGGACAGATAGGGGACGGGGGTTGCGACAGTAGGCCACTTTACCAATTCTTTCCAGAATCTTAAAGGGACCCATGTAACGTGGCGCTAGTTTCCCTTTCTTGCCGAATCGGATCACCCATTTCCAAGGTGAAACCTTTAGGAGGACGTGATCCCCAACTTCGAACTCTAGTGGCTTGCGGTGTTTATCGGAGTAGCTATTTTGATGACTCCGAGCTTTCAGGAGATTCTCTCTTATTTGGAGAATCTTGTCTGTCGTTTCTTGATTAACTCGGGACCAGTGATCTATGCGTCTCCGATCTCGTGCCAAACAATAGGCGATCGACATTTTCTACCGTATAGCGCCTCATAGGGTGCCATTTGTATATTAGCGTGACAACTGTTATTGTACAAAACTTCTATTAAGGGTAAATGCGAGTCCCAATTACAACCAAAATCTATAACGCACGAACGAAGCATGTCTTCGAGGGTGCGGATCGTGCGCTCGATCTGACCGTCGGTCTGGGGATGGAATGCGGTACTGAGATTGAGAGTCGTACCGAGAGCGGATTGGAATGTCTCCCTGAGACGTGAGGTAAAACGACCATCGCAGCCAGAGATGATGTCACGAGGCGTCCTGTGTCAACAAATGACTTCTAGTGTGTGCGAAGCGTGATATGTTTTTATTAATATTTTGAGCCCATTTTACGCATTAGTCAAGTTTTAAATTTATAAAACATGATATTCTACTAACACTAAACACACACTTGGGCAAGTGCACCCATCGTGAGCGTAGTATAGTGTTCGTAAGATACCGAGGTCGTCCAAGGACACAAGAGCTTTTAGTACCGGTTTATCCTCAACTTCTAATCAATCTAAATTTTTTTGAGAAAAGATTTGAAACATGAAAATAAAAACTAAAAATGCAGAAATAAAAATAAAATAAAAAAAGATAGACAATATGAATCACTTGGATCCGACTCGCCTTTAATGTATCCTTTGATGATTTTCGCACTTTCGGACTTTTAAAGAGATTATCTTAGTTATCGTAGTAGGCCCCTCTTTTGAAGGTGACGTTACCCTCAACCTAGTGGTTTGAGTCAGCAAGGATACAATCCCAAAGGGTAGGAATATTGAAAGATAATTAATTAAGTTATTAATGCGAAAAGTGGCAGACCCCTCTTTCGAAGGTGACGTTACCCTCGGCTAAGTGGTTTGAGTCAGCAGGGATACAATCCCAAGTAGCCGGTTTAACGTATTAATAGTAGTTTACATATGAGGGGTTCAAGCTATTCGCCCCCCCCCCTGTTGGTGCACCTAGTGTCTGTTAACTTCATCGTAATCGAGTCTTATGTCTAGATAGGATAAACGAGCACACAACAGGGTCGAAATTAGGGTTTATACATGTGTTTCTAGGTAATTTCGCTTGAGAGTGACATAGACATAGACATGTTCAAGCGAAATCAACACATGTGATTCCGCTTGAACATGGCTGTGACACATTCAAGCGAAATCATGTAGTCTATATATAGGTGTTGTGTGTTGTCATTTGAAGCGGAACCTGGTCATTGTGTCTGAGCCGAGGTGCTGTCTGTGTGTTATCTAAATTGTGTAAAAGCTCAGGATTGATTAATAGAAGGATAATTGAAAGGAAACAAGATGTTTGACATTGTTTGCATTGATTCTGCCTTTGTAAATGATGATGAACTACTCAACTTGACTGTTTAGGGTCACCGGAACGATCCTACAAGTGGTATCAGAGCTCAGGACGAGGAGTTCATACCAATTCAGCTTGATTTTACCGGATGCTCACTCATTCTACTCTTTCTTTTCTGATTTGGACATATTTCACGGTTGAAATAGCCTGAAACTCACACATATCAAGCGAAACATAGTGTTAACTAATCTTTGAAAGATTTGGACCTTAATTCGAACAAAATCTGATAAAAACTTGTATTTTCGCTTGAAACTGTTCGTAAAAAGATGACGTCATAGGTGATCTAGCTTGAAATACCTTGGTTATCTTGCTTGAAAAGTAACATTTACACGTGATTTCACTTGAAGATAGCTCATTTTATCTGATTTCGCTTGAAAATCACATTCCGCTTGAAAGTTCAAGCGAAATAGGAGATTTCGCTTCAAGAAGCCTGATTTCGCTTGAACTTGTTTTGCTATTCCGCTTGAAAAGCTATCTTGCCTAAAAGCTGATTTCGCTTGAACAGATTTCGCTTGAATTTGTCTTTTTCAAAATCAAGAATTTTCTAAGTGTTTGTCGATCATTTCAGGTACGTGAAGATGGATGATTTCAATCCATTCTGTGATATCTTTGCTTTTGCTAGAAACGGTGGGGATGATACTTCTAGCAACACCAATGAGAACACGTCGAATGCAAAGAAAACTTTGTCGGATGCTTTAGGTGTGGAAAGTGCATACGGAACATATAACAAACCCCCAAAGTTGATGGCGATCGAAGAGTACAGTCGGTGGGCCAAGAAATTTGAAGAATGGTTAAAGGCATTTGCGTATACCAGCTGGAAAAGTCTAAAGAATGGATACAATGATGGAGGGAAAAATGGTGAAAATTTAACATCAACTGAAGAAATAGAAGTTTTTGTTGCCGAGCAAAAGTGTATCGCGTTGATGTTTCAGTCTGTTCGAGAAGATATAATATCTTTGATCGAGTATAACAATGCTAAAGATCTGTGGAAAAAGTTAGAAGTGAAATGTTTGGGTAGTGCAGAAATAGTGAAAAACAAAAAGAAACTGCTAAGAAAAGAGTTTGATTTATTTGGTTGTTTAAAAAATGAATCAGTTTGTAAGATGATTGAGAGGTTTGGGCATTTGAAGTTAGAGCTAGCAAGAAATGGAATTATTTATTCTCAAGAAGAGTTAGTCGACAAATTGTTTGACTCGTTGCCAGATAAGATGGATTGGCAATACTATGCCTTGATGTTGAAGAATACGATCAAGTCTGAGGAGCTTACAGTTGATTTGTTGATTGAAAGACTAGAGAGTCACGAGCTGGAGATAAAGAAAACACACAAAGTCAATCATTCGTCATATCAACAGAATTTGGAGCTGTATTATCCAAAAAGCATGATTCCCAAGAATGCGTCTCCCAAGACAGTTTTTTCTGCTGAAAATTCCAACACATCTAGCAAAGAGAGTACAAGCAGTGGATTTGACAGTGGCTCTTCGTCAACTTCAAACCAATCAGCTGCAAAGAACTTATTTCAATGCAACATCCTTGTGGATTTAAAGAACGCTCAAAACTTCAACGAGGAGTCTGCAAAGCAACAGATGGTTTTCTTAGCTTCTGTGCTAGAGTCGTATGAGAGCCTTGTGGCAGGCAAGATAGGCAACACCAACCTAACAAAGGAAGACTACGATCAAATAGATCCTGAGGAGATGGAATTGATTGACATAAGGTGGTGTATGGCCAGTGCAATGAGAAGGGCACAGCGTTTTATGGAGATTACAGGAAGAAAGTCTATTGGTGGACCATCTACCAAGTTAGGCTTTGATAAGTCAAAAGTGACCTGTTTCAAGTGTAAACAGAAAGGTCATTTTAAAAGAGAGTGCCGGAATGCTTATGCTGATGATTCTGAAAATCCGTTCAAAGAAGATTACTACAAGAGAGCAATTTATCATCAAAATAAATCAGAAGCGCCCATAATGAAACAACTTGAGGATAATAAAGAAAAATCCAGAGCTCTTGCTGTGATTCATGACGATGAAGGTTTTGACTGGAGCGAGTTGTTACCAGAGGAGGATGCGGTTGGATATGCTTTTATGGCAAAGATTGTTGAACCTGTTCCTTTTAAAGATAACAGAAATGAAGAAGAAAAGTATGTCAACAGAAAGATGATAGCTCAAAACAGAATGATCAGAATATCTGATATATACACTGAAGCAAAAAGGGCGAAGAGATGGGATCCAGACAGAGAATGTTATCTTGACCCCATGGGAAACATTGCTATTGACTATAAGACCCTCGATCTTGAAACCATAATTCAACAAATTGTTGAAGAAGAAGAGGGTTGGCAAAGAAAATGGTGGGGAAGCGGAGAAGAGAAAGAAAAAGAAAAAGAAGAAAAGTCAAAGAAGATTGATGATGGGATCATTGATACTTCACAAGAGTTGACAGCTGAAAACTTGGGAAAGATGGCTGACAAAGTGCTGGCTGCTAAAGAACTTGAGGTAGACTCTAAGTCCGTATCTGAGTCTAAAAGCCAGGTCAGTTCAAATGCGTCAACGAGTGTGTCAGGTAAGAAAGTTAATGGTGACGTTGACTGCAAAAATTGCATGAAAGAGTGCAAAGTTTGTAGTACAATCACTTATCTAAATGGTAAGAAAGTTGATGTTCTGACTGATAGAGTCAGAAGTGTTGAGGATCAGATCCTTAACCGTGATAAAATGTTGAAAGCTTCGAATGACAGATTAAAAGAATTAACTGACAAAATTGATAAAGAAAAAGTTAGGAAAGAAAATGAACAGTTAGTTCTTGAAAATCGTCAGATTTCAGAAAAATTTGAGAAGCTTAAACGAACGGTTAAAGATGCTGATGACAGAAATGGTAAGACATTTAAAGAAAATAATCATCTGTCGGGAGTTCTTCGGGTAAAAGAAGAATTAATCAACCAACAACTGGATGAGATTGCTAAGTTGAAACTTCAATTTCAAGAAGTTAAAATTGAAAATGAACGTATCCAGTTGAAGTTGAACAGTTACAGCTCCGCAAGCTTTGTTTTACAACACATTGTTCCCAAACCCACTGGGAAGAACAAAGCAGGCGAAGATGTGTATGCTGATGGAACTGGGGTGGGGCTTCATCAGGTTCCACCAACAGTTCTAAACAATTATTCAAAGAAACAATCAGGGTTGGTTAATAATGAAGATGAAACGAATGAAATAAAACTTCCAGAGTCAATTGATGTTACATTTTCTTCATCATCATCTGATGATAGTGTTCAAACTGAGATTGTTAAAGGCATGGCTGAAAGTGTTTTGGATAGTGATTCAGCTGAGGATGAAGAGTGTTTTCTGGACAATTACATTCCGAAACCAAAATCCAAAAACAACTTAGGTGATGAACCGAGTCTTGTGATGTACAAGATGGCTGGATCTGATAAGTTGTATTCGGATTCTGAGTTTCCACTGGAGAATGTTAATGTGAACAAATTGAAAAATGTTTTCAAACTGGTTGAAATTGATCAGTCTGAAGTAGAAGGTTTGAATCAGACAAAGAGGCAAATGAATTTTGAAAAAGATAAAGCTTACTACAAGAAACCTGTTGTTCCACCACGTTTTTATAACAACAATCGAAACAGATGGTCGGGTGGATATCAGGGTGGTAAGAACTATCAAAGGAAAAATGTTCAAAACAAGAAGTTTGCTGAGAAAAGGTGTTTGTGAATAGTTCAAATTCACTTTCTGATGAAGAATCTGAAATTTTTTCAAAATCAAACAAAGAGTTCTTTGAGAAGAAAGCATCGCAGTCTCAGTCTGAAGGCACAAGTCGGGTAGTTGACACCCGAACATGCTTCAAATGTAATCAAGTTGGGCATATTGCACGAAAGTGTACCAACTTGAAGCCTAAGACTGAAGTTGTGATGAATTCAAGAAAGAAAGTTGATGTGAAGGGAAAAGCTCCAATGGTTGTTGAGAAAATTTTGAAAAATGAGAAAACAAAAGTCAAAATTGAACCTGTTAAGAATGTGGTAATTAAAAATGACAAATTCTATAAACGGGTTGCATCACCTCAACAAACATGGAAGCCAAAAGTTGTTGAAAAACCAAAGGTTTCTGAGTCAGAAAAACAATCGTCTTCTACCACTCCGGTAAAGATGGATGTTCCTTTGGATTATTATGAAAAGTTGGAGAAACAATCTTCTATTCAATCAGAGAAGAAGAATGTTCAAAAGAAAGGTCAACCAACTGGTCAACCTAAGAAAAATGAGTTCTTCTTATACAAAAAGGTTGAGGTTGAATCGGAAGAAAGCTTAAAGATGAATGATGAAAATTTTCCACCACTTTACACTACAAAATCTCACATTAAAGTCCAGTTACCTGAGTCGAAAGAGGCTTGGGTAGCATCAAAATCTCATTAAATGTTTTGTGATATGTGCAGGAGCTTCCAAGATCTATTTCACGATGGATTATGGATAGTGGAGCTTCTCGGCACATGACGGGGAAAACAGCCATGTTGTACGATGTCAGAAATTTCAATGGTGGTTATATAGGTTTTGCAGGAAATCAAGGTGGTAGAATAGTTGGTGAAGGAACGTTATCTAACGGGATTGTTACGTTTGAAAGAGTTAACTACATCGCCGAGCTTGAAAACAATCTTCTGAGTATTTCTCAGATCTGTGATAGGATGTATACCACGCACTTTACAGACAAAGAATGTTTGATCTTGAAACCAGGATTTGTTATCCCTGAAGAATGGATTATCATGAGAGCGCCTAGAGTGAATGATCTGTATGTATTAGACATAAGTGTAGCAACTACAACAACGGGTCAAGCACACTGTTTTGTTTCTAGAGCAACTGAGAAGGAATCGCAATTGTGGCATCGCAAGATGGGCCACATTCACCTACGAAAAATGAATCACCTGGTGCATAATGATTTGGTTCTGGGTGTTCACATTAAAGGTTTTCATCTGGAAGGAGAGTGCATTAGCTGCGTCAAAGGCAAGCAAAAGAAGAAGTCACATCCTCAAAAGAAAGTCAATTCAGTTTCCAGACCCTTAGAGAGACTTCATATGGATCTTTTTGGTCCAGTAAATGTCAAAAGTATTACAGGGGATCTCTACTGTCTTGTGGTAACTGATGATTATTCCAGATTTTCATGGGTATCATTCTTGAAGTCTAAAGATGAGACGTTTGATAGTTTGATGGCGTTGTTCAAGAAAATTGAAAATTTGTACCAGAGGCGTATCAAAAGGATCAGAAGTGATAATGGTACTGAGTTCAAGAATAACAAGATGGAAGAGTATTGTGATGGAAGAGGTATATTGCATGAATTTAGTGCTCCTTACACTCCGCAGCAGAATGGAGTAGCTGAAAGAAAGAACAGGACGCTAATCAAAACGGCTAGGACGATGCTTGCTGATTCAAAGCTACCAGTAAATTTTTGGGCAGAAGCAGTATCAGCCGCTTGCTATACACTCAATCGAGTTCTCACAGTGAAGAAATTCAACAAGACATGTTTCGAGCTGATCAACAATCGTAAACCGAACCTGAAGTATTTAGAACCGTTTGGGTCTCCCTGCACAGTTCTAGAGCCTTTTGGTAAATTTGGTCCAAAGAGCATTGAAGGAATTTTCGTGGGTTATCAAAGTCCGTTGAAAAGAGTCTTTGTTCCAAGCTTGAAGCAGATTATTGAAGCACACAATGTTGAGTGTCAAGGTTACACAATGCCACCACAGAATCCAGGCGATTCATGGCGTTTTCATTATGACACGTTGTGGGATTCGTTTGACATGGAAGAAGAAAAGGAAGAAGAAGAAGACTTCTTTGACGAGTTGGATATTTTGAGAGAGTATGAAGAATCACAGGAAAGATTCCCAGCAGTGACTTTCAGTCGACAAAGACAAGCTTCGAACGATGATGAAGCAGGTCCAAGTAATGCTGGAGAACATGATGATATTCAACAAAATGAAATTGCTCATGATAATCAGACGGCACAGAATGATAATCAAGAATCTGAGAACATGCCAGTATTTGATCATGGTGATTCAGATTCTGAGGGGGAGCAAATTCAGATTTCGAGTCAATCAAACCCAGTCAGTGAAGAAGGTGCAAATCAGAATGTTACTAATCTGGAAGGCGAGGTAGATGTTTCAGGCGAGGTGATGCCGAGAACTCTTTCATACCATCCAGAGGAGCTGATCATTGGAGAATTGCAATCAGGCGTTCGTACTAGACGTCAAATTGACTAAGGCCTTACTTGTTTTTATTCTACAGTAGCACCTTTACAAACTAAGTTTTCACTAAGTTGTTTTATTTCGCAGATCGAACCGCGAACATACAAAGAGGCGCTAACTGAAGATTCTTGGGTCAATGCTATGCAAGAAGAGTTGAGTCAGTTTGAGAAGTTAGGAGTGTGGAAGTTAGTAGACTTGCCTGATGGTCAGAGGAAGATCAACACCAAGTGGGTGTTCAAATGTAAGAGAGACGATAGAGGAGTTGTTGTTCGTAACAAAGCTCGACTCGTAGTTCAGGGATTCAGTCAGCAAGAGGGTATAGATTTCACTGAAGTATATGCTCCGGTTGCTCGACTAGAAGCGATAAGAATCTTCCTAGCATTTGCATCTTGGAAAAACTTCAAAGTTTATTAGTTAGATGTTAAATCTGCATTTCTCTATGGGAAGGTAAAAGAGGAGGTATATGTCGGACAGCCACCGGGCTTCACCGATCCAATCCACAAAGACAAGGTCTACTTGCTAGACAAAGCGCTGTATGGTTTACACCAGGCCCCGAGAGCTTGGTATGAGACATTGTCTCAACACCTGCTAGCCAACAGCTTCATTCGTGGAAAAGTGGATGCCACTCTCTTCACCAAAGAGGTGGACGGACTGCTTCTGATTGTTCAAATATATGTGGACGACATCATATTTGGGTCAACAAATGAAAATTTGTGCAAAGATTTTGAACAAGTTATGAAGCAGAAATTCGAAATGTCATCGATGGGTGAGATGAAATTCTTCTTGGGACTTCAGGTTGATCAACTGCCTAAGGGAATTTTCATACATCAAACGAAGTATGTTCATGATATCTTGGAGAAATTCGAGATGTCAGGTTCTACTCCAGCATCCACTCCATTAGCGACGAATCATGGGATAAATCCTGATCTCACCGGAGAGAAGGTAGATGAACCGATGTATCGTTCCATGATCGGATCGCTGATGTATTTGACAGCTTCAAGACCCGATATCATGTACCCAACCTGCCTCGCAGCAAGATTTCAATCTAATCCGAGAGCGTCGCACATGGTAATAGTCAAAAGGATATTACGCTACCTTAAAGGAACTCCATCGTTGGGGTTGTGGTATCTAAAAGATGGCGAATTTATGCTCGAAGGATATTCCGATTCAGATTTCAGAAGCAGCAAAGTTAATGCTAAATCAACAACAGCGGGGTGCCAGTTCTTTGGAACAAGATTGGTTACCTGGCAATGCAAAAAGCAACCTCTGTGGCTTTATCCACATGTGAAGCGGAGTATGTATCTGCAAGCAGCAGCTGCTCTCGGATCTTGTGGATCCAGCAACAGATGCACGACTACGGTTTGCAATTTCTAAATACCCCTATCTTTGTTGATAATGAGGCAGCGATTAACATTACTAAAAATCCTGTTCATCACGCTAAAACCAAACACATTGAAATTCGTCATCACTTCATCCGAGATTGTTTCGAGAAGAAGTTGATACGAATTGAGAAAATCCACACTGACGAACAAAAAGCTGATTTACATACCAAAGCATTTGACAAAACTCGTTTTCAATATTTGCTAAAACTGAATGGTATGAAGCTTTTATCGGTGTTGGAAGAGATTATTGGCGTTGATGAAGGAGACATTGTAGATGATGTTGAGAAGCAATCTGCAATGGTTTGTCGATTTTTTACTTGTTTTGGTATTTAGGGGGGAGAGTATAGGGTAATATTTTCAGAAAATACAAAAACAATAAAAATGACAAAAATACAAAAACATGAGATATTTTCAAAATCCAAAAACAATAAAAAACCAGAAAAGAGCTTGTGTAAAAAGGGAAAATGATAGTACATCGGCTTGACAGTTACGGTATGCTAAAGAAATGGAAAGTTTAAAAGGTTAAACAGTCTTGCTGATGATGTGTCGATAGGTTTTTGCACATTTAGTAGGTTTGTTCGTGTCACACCCCCAAAATCCACTTGCGGAGTACTACCGCTTGGAGGCGTGACTGACCAGGATCCAGCCACCAATTATACTGAGCATTGATTTGTAGTAAAAGTATTCACCAGCCGCAGTAGTTAGTAAACATCATATTTTAAAGTTCTAAAAGTTTTAAGTTCAAATGGTAGTTTAAACAAACAGCGGAAGCATAGACCAAACAGTTTCAAAACAAAGTTCATTGTTCAAGATTATTTGAAACCCAACACACGGGTTAAGACGACCACTACATATCCCCAAGCTGCAAGCTCCTGGTTCACTGGTTACCTGCAAAGCATGCAGTAGGGTGTCAACAGAAATGTTGGCGAGTTCACGAGATGACCAGTTTTAGCTTTTCAAAAGAAAATGTAGGTTTTTTAGGTAAAGCATTTATAATCACGTCATGGGGAGCTACCCCATATGAAAGCTACTAAACTTGAATTACCGAAACTGTTGACGAGAAGATTTGGTGCCCCAGGTCAATGTCTATCGTCATTGACCGAGATGCAAGGTCTATAGTTCACGCCCGATCTCCCCCGGTCACGGTGTGAGGTTGTCAAACCTAATAGCGCTATCAACTAATAACCCGTTCGCCCCCGGCGATTAATCGGTACTATAAGCAGGGACTTAATGTGATAGAGATTCGTTTAGTGTTGCTAGTTGTGATTTATAAATAATACCCAAACGTACCTCCCCCGGATGTAGTAGTACAAGAGTACCGTTTGCATATTCCCCTGGAAATTATCAGTTTGAAAACATTATTTAGTTTGTTCGTGTCCCTCCCTGGGACGCATGCTTTTAGTGTGTGAACTCACCTTGGGTTGCTCGGTAGGTTATTTACTTGGTCAATCACGTAGGTTACCACGTCCTAGCATGGTCACCAATACAGGTCAAGTTGGGGTACAAGTATTCACGTATAATCTACACATAACTAACACATAGCATACACAACACATGATCATCCAGCAAGTTATCGGGCCTATACTGATACGTAGTAGTGAGACAATGAACATCGACAACTATCATATAAATCATAAGTGTTATTGGGCCTATCAGATCACACTAACAGTTAACAGCTTCACAGAATCCAATTAGAACGGTATGCGCAGCCCACACGCCCTTGGCCCAATAACGGAGACAAGCAGCCCAGTCGAGACCAGGAGGTCAACACACAGCTTCGAGTCGCAACCGGAGGTTTCGACTTGTCATGGTCTGGTTGCGAGTCGCAACCGGATGTTTCGAGTTGTCATGTTTTGCCTTGAGTCGCAACCGTGCGGTCTCGAGTTGTCATGGTTTAGTTCCGAGTCGCAACCACCTAGTCTCGAGTCGCAACCGGGCGGTCTCGAGTTGTCATGTTTTGGTTGCGAGTCGCAACCGGATGTTTCGAGTCGCAACTTCGGTTACGTGCACAAGAATCCTTCTAGAACCTCTGACGTACTAACCAATGAGATTGCAATTTCATGAGGTTTTGTACTAACCAACCAGAATGTTTAAACATGTTTTATTGTCTAAATGCAATTCAAAACAGATCAAACCAAGCATATTTCAAATATTCAACAACATTCATATCATATTCATGTTGTTCATAATACCTTTTACACACTTTTACAATTTTCTTCATCATGAACTATTATGATCAAAGGTCAAACAAATCTTGCATCATCTATCAAACACACATTGGTCCTAAATTTTCTATCAAAAATCATTTAACAAATCATCTAGCATAAACCGGATAACATAATTTTTCATATATTCATAATCAACATTCAAGCATATTCAACACATACTCATCATATGTTCATCCTACATAACCTTGTATGTTATCTAACAATTTCCTAGCAAAACATGAACATGAACATATTTATCATTTATCACATATTTGATCCATCATTCATCATTCAACTACCTTGTCACTTTGTAATCATAAATCATCATTTTTGGCCAAACAACTAAAAGGAAACTAACCGGCTTGATGAGTGAGTATGAGAGATTGATGGACTAAGTTCCGAGTGGTGATCTCAAGCTAATCCGAGATGATCCGAGTCCCCTTTGTTGTCGCCGGTTCGATCCGAGAGAGGGAGAGGAGAGGAGGTGAGCTTGATTGTTAGGGTTTTAGTGATTTGAAGGAATGTAGGAGGGTGTGTGAATGGTGGGAGTGTCAAATGAGAGAAGGAGGGCTTGGGCATGGGTTTTATACTCGGTTTGGGTGGTGCACCCTACAATGGTTCCGAGTGGGCTCGAAGGGGGGTATATGGCCCAATCCGGCCCAACCGTTTCTGTTTACTCGAGACCGAGTGGTCTCGAGTCGGGTTCGGTTCACACATATACATATATATATACCACACATAGCACATTAAGGTAAAACGCAACTTTTCACTTAATAACACATATATACGCATAACGAAATTACAAGGCGTTCACTCGGAAAAACCTAGAGTGTCACATTATCCCCAAGTTTTAAGAACTTTCGTCCCGAAAGTTAAGGTAGCCACTGACAAGCTAGTGCAAATGCGAACGTTTCAACGGGGTGTCACATCATCCCCCCGTTAATTTGGAATTTCGTCCCGAAATTCGGTTGTAGCTTCAGTGCTGGAAGTTTCATTAGGGAACAACTGGGGATACTTGCGCTTCATCTGGTCTTCCCGCTCCCAGGTAAATTCTGGGCCATGGCGTGAGTTCCAACGAACTCGTACGAGAGGTATCTGGCTACGTTTGAGGGTTTTGATTTCACGGTCCGTGATCTCAATCGGTTCCTCAGTAAAGTGTAGCCGTTCGTCAATAGTAAGTTCCTTGTAAGGGATGACAAGTGTTTCATCTGACAGGCACTTTTTCAGATTAGACACGTGGAATACATTGTGCACAGCACTCAGTTCTTCAGGCAGATTCAACCTGTAAGCGGCCGTACCGATCTTTTCTGTAACTTCAAAGGGTCCGACATATCTTGGATTAAGCTTGCCCCGTTTTCCAAAACGAACCACCCCCTTCCAGGGTGAGACCTTAAGTAGAGCCCGTTCACCAACCTGGAACTCTTGCGGCTTCCTATCTTTGTCAGCGTAGTGCTTTTGACGGTCACGAGCTGCCGCCATGCGTTGCCTAATCTGGGCAATCTTTTCTGTGGTGTCGACTACATGTTCCGGGCCTGTGATTTGGCTGTCACCTACCTCCGCCCAGCAGAGAGGCGATCGGCATTTACGACCGTACAATGCCTCAAAGGGTGCTGCCTGAATGCTGGTGTGGTAGCTGTTGTTGTAGGAGAATTCCACTAACGGTAGGTGCTTCTCCCAGTTCTTGCCAAAATCAATCACACATGCCCTAAGCATGTCTTCGAGGGTTTGGATGGTGCGTTCAGACTGCCCATCCGTTTGCGGGTGATAAGCGGTGCTCATGTCTAAACGTGAGCCAAAAGATTTGTGCATGGCCTACCACAACTCAGAAGTAAAACGCGCGTCTCGATCGGAAATGATAGAGGTTGGTACTCCGTGCTTCGAAACCACTTCTTTTAGGTATACCTCTGCTAGGGTAGAGAACTTGTCTGTTTCTTTGATAGCCAAAAAGTGTGCAGACTTAGTTAAGCGATCCACTATTACCCAGATGGTGTCATTTCCGCGTTGAGACCTAGGCAGGCCAGTAACAAAATCCATGGAAATCTGCTCCCATTTCCATTGCGGGATTTCTGGCTGTTGGAGTAGGCCTGATGGTTTCTGATACTCAGCCTTGACTCTTGCACAAGTTAAACATTTTCTGGCATAGGTTGCTATGTGGGCTTTCATGCCAGGCCACCAATAGGTAGCCCTCAAGTCGTGGTACATCTTATCCGACCCTGGATGTACTGAGTAACGGGACTTATGAGCTTCATCCATCACAAGGTCACGTAAATTTCCAATAAGCGGAACCCATATGCGTCCGGCTACGTAGTAAGCACCGTCTTCTTTTTGTTCCAATCGTTGTCTCGATCCTCGCAGGGACTCAGCCCTGATGTTCTCGGCTTTCAATGCTTCAACCTGAGCGTTCCGAATTTGATTAGGGAGGTTCGAGTGGATAGTGAGCTGTAAGGCACGAACACGCTTGGGTTTGGTCTCCTTTCTGGTGAGGGCATCGGCTACCACATTAGCCTTGCCTGGGTGATATTTGATTGCACACTCGTAGTCATTTAGGAATTCGACCCATCGGCGTTGCCGCATATTCAACTCCTTTTGTCCCATTATGTGCTGGAGACTCTTGTGATCAGTGTAAATTGTGCACTTGGTGCCGTACAAGTAGTGTCTCCAGAGCTTGAGCGCGAAGACCACAGCTCCAAATTCTAAGTCATGCGTCGTATAGTTCCGTTCGTGGACCTTGAGTTGTCGCGAGGCGTAAGCAATAACTTTCTCGCGTTGCATCAATACGCAGCCAAGTCCTTGAATAGAAGCGTCGCAGTAAACGACGAAGTCGTCGGTACCTTCGGGTAAGGAGAGGATAGGAGCACTACAAAGGTTCTTCTTTAGTTCCTAGAAGGCAGATTCCTGAGCATCACTCCATTTGTAAGCAACACCCTTCTGAGTGAGTGTCGTAAGTGGTTGAGCGATCTTAGAGAATCCCTTGATAAATCTTCGATAGTATCCCGCCAATCCCAAGAATTGGCGAACTTCGGTCGGAGTCTTAGGCACAGGCCAATTTTTGATGGACTCGATCTTAGCGGGGTCAACATGAATCCCTTCCTGATTGACGATGTGCCCAAGGAAATGGACTTCTCTAAGCCAGAAGTCACATTTCGAGAATTTGGCGTACAGTTGCTCATTGCGAAGGAGTTCGAGAATAAGACGCAGGTGCTGTTCATGCTCCTCTTGGCTCTTCGAGTAGATTAGGATGTCGTCGATAAACACAATTACGAACTTGTCGAGGTAGGGTTTGCATACTCGGTTCATGAGATCCATGAAGATCGCAGGTGCGTTGGTCATTCCGAAAGGCATAACAAGGAATTCGTAGTGACCATAGCGGGTTCTGAAAGCAGTCTTAGAGATGTCCTCATCGCGGACTCTCAGCTGGTGATAACCCGATCGCAAATCGATCTTGGAATAATAGCTCGATCCTTGCAGCTGGTCGAACAGGTCGTCGATACGGGGAAGTGGATAACGATTCTTGATGGTAACCTTATTAAGCTCGCGGTAATCAATGCACATTCGGAATGAGCCGTCTTTCTTTTTGACGAAGAGCACTAGGGCTCCCCAGGGTGATGAACTAGGACGGATAAAACCTTTGTCCAAAAGTTCTTGTAGCTGAGTAGAGAGTTCCTTGAGTTCTGCGGGAGCTAGGCGATAAGGTGCACGAGCTACAGGTGCTGCTCCGGGAGCTAGCTCGATTTGGAATTCGACCTGACGGTGAGGAGGGAGTCCAGGTAGTTCCTCCGGGAATACCTCGGGATAGTCGCGTACAACTGGAAAATCTTCAATCCGGTTTTCCTTTTTCTGTGTGTCAGCCACGAGTGCCAAGATAGCGGTGTGTCCCTTTTGTAGACACTTCTGGGCTTTTAAGAATGAAATGATGCCTGTGACTTCTCCGCTCTTGTCGCCTTGAACTATAAGGGGTTTGCCAGGGGGACGGGGAATACGAATAGCTTTCTCCTGGCAGAGGATTTCAGCTCGATGTTTGGATAACCAATCCATACCAATAATGACGTCGAAGTTTCCAAGAACGATGGGGAAAAGATCGATACAGAAGGTCTGACCAGACAACTCTAATTTGCAGTTACGAATTATGTGTGAGGCCTCGAGGTTTCTACCATTAGCTATTTCAACGGTGTGCTTAGAGCTTAGCGGCGTAAGAGTGAGCTTAAGTTTCTTACTAATACGTAGGGATACATAACTAGCATCTGCTCCGGAATCAAATAGCATAGAAACATAACGATCATTAAGGAGGAACTTACCCGCTACTACGTTGGGGTCGTTCCTTGCTTCTCCGGCTCCAATCACAAAAACCCTTCCTCTTGCACCATTCCCGGCATTGTTGGCGTTGTTGTTGTTATTTCCCGCACCCTGATTGGGATTGTTCTGGTTTAACTGAGGACAATTCTTCTTAATGTGCCCCTCAGCTCCGCACTGGAAACAACCCTTGATGTTCCCATGATGTTGCTGCTGCTGTGGTTGATTTTGCCTTGCGGGATGAGGGCTCCTACAATCTTTGGCCCCATGTCCCATCTTGTTGCACCGCTGGCACTTGTTCTTCGCACAGGGCCCATGGTGATGCCGATTGCACTTGTTACATTTGGGGAGATGGCCCTGATAGCCACCCTGCTGCTGAGGGCCCTTGTTATTTTCAGTCTTCCTTTGCTGAGCCGGGGCCTGAGTAGAGTTAGCATCCTTACCCTGGTTTCCATCCCACTTTCGTTTGTTATCGCTAGAAGTTCCAGCAGTAGTACCGATCCTCTTGGGCAGCTTGCCCTCTTCCACAGCCTGATTGGTGAGTTTGTGAGCAAGACGAACCACGGGCTGTATGGTATTGAGGTTGGCCGAGGTCACATGGCTCCGGATTTCTGGGACCAAGCCTTTGATGTACAATTCGATCCTTCGATACATAGGTTGGGACATGTTTGGGCAAAGTGCAGCATAGTCGTTGGACTGCTTAGTGTAGGTCTCAATCTCTGATCCGACCATCTTGAGTGCATAGTACTCGTTCTCGAGTTTGTGGATGTCATCCCTGTGACAGTACTCCTCTTTGATCATGTCCTTGAAATCTTCCCATGCAGTAGCATTAGCAGTTTCCAGACCAAGCATCTGAATCTGTGCCTTCCACCATGAAAGCGCGTTTCCCTCAAGCGTACCAGTTGCGTACTTAACCCAGTTAGCAGGGGGACACTCGCAGACAGCAAAGACAGCTTCGGCCTTTTCAATCCAGTGCAGAAGGCCTATGGCACCCTCAGTGCCGTCGAAAGGGAGAGGCTTGCCATCCATGAAGGTTTTGAAAGTGCACACACGTGGTTGCGCAGGCGCAGGCTGACCTCCAGGGTGAGCTGCGAAAGCTGCAGCCACCGTGTTGAGCAAGTTAGCGAATTGAGCCTGAGTCATGTTAACGCTTCCTCTTCCGCGTCCACTCATTGTCTTCATAACCAGAAAATACAGTATGAGTGTAATATTGTAACGTAGCGAGAATGAGGTAGAAGAGAAATGTGTATCTATCTAATTAGGCACACTAGTATGTACAGTAGAGCAGTCAATATAAGATAAACAAGCAAGTAAACACAAGTCCGAGCTACGAGGTCTAGTATGCCGAGTCTTGCCCTTGGAGTGTAGTGTCGTCACGAGTCACGGGTTATAGTCTGGTTTTTCTCAAAAAGACTCTTCTTTTTAAAACCAAGTTCACTATAACCAATGGCTCTGATACCAATCTGTCACACCCCCAAAATCCACTTGCGGAGTACTACCGCTTGGAGGCGTGACTGACCAGGATCCAGCCACCAATTATACTGAGCATTGATTTGTAGTAAAAGTATTCACCAGCCGCAGTAGTTAGTAAACATCATATTTTAAAGTTCTAAAAGTTTTAAGTTCAAATGGTAGTTTAAACAAACAGCGGAAGCATAGACCAAACAGTTTCAAAACAAAGTTCATTGTTCAAGATTATTTGAAACCCAACACACGGGTTAAGACGACCACTACATATCCCCAAGCTGCAAGCTCCTGGTTCACTGGTTACCTGCAAAGCATGCAGTAGGGTGTCAACAGAAATGTTGGCGAGTTCACGAGATGACCAGTTTTAGCTTTTCAAAAGAAAATGTAGGTTGTTTAGGTAAAGCATTTATAATCACGTCATGGGGAGCTACCCCATATGAAAGCTACTAAACTTGAATTACCGAAACTGTTGACGAGAAGATTTGGTGCCCCAGGTCAATGTCTATCGTCATTGACCGAGATGCAAGGTCTATAGTTCACGCCCGATCTCCCCCGGTCACGGTGTGAGGTTGTCAAACCTAATAGCGCTATCAACTAATAACTCGTTCGCCCCTGGCGATTAATCGGTACTATAAGCAGGGACTTAATGTGATAGAGATTCGTTTAGTGTTGCTAGTTGTGATTTATAAATAATACCCAAACGAACCTCCCCCGGATGTAGTAGTACAAGAGTACCGTTTGCATATTCCCCTGGAAATTATCAGTTTGAAAACATTATTTAGTTTATTCGTGTCCCTCCCTGGGACGCATGCTTTTAGTGTGTGAACTCACCTTGGGTTGCTCGGTAGGTTATTTACTTGGTCAATCACGTAGGTCACCACGTCCTAGCATGGTCACCAATACAGGTCAAGTTGGGGTACAAGTATTCACGTATAATCTACACATAACTAACACATAGCATACACAACACATGATCATCCAGCAAGTTATCGGGCCTATACTGATACGTAGTAGTGAGACAATGAACATCGACAACTATCATATAAATCATAAGTGTTATTGGGCCTATCAGATCACACTAACAGTTAACAGCTTCACAGAATCCAATTAGAACGGTATGCGCAGCCCACACGCCCTTGGCCCAATAACGGAGACAAGCAGCCCAGTCGAGACCAGGAGGTCAACACACAGCTTCGAGTCGCAACCGGAGGTTTCGACTTGTCATGGTCTGGTTGCGAGTCGCAACCGGATGTTTCGAGTTGTCATGTTTTGCCTTGAGTCGCAACCGTGCGGTCTCGAGTTGTCATGGTTTAGTTCCGAGTCGCAACCACCTAGTCTCGAGTCGCAACCGGGCGGTCTCGAGTTGTCATGTTTTGGTTGCGAGTCGCAACCGGATGTTTCGAGTCGCAACTTCGGTTACGTGCACAAGAATCCTTCTAGAACCTCTGACGTACTAACCAATGAGATTGCAATTTCATGAGGTTTTGTACTAACCAACCAGAATGTTTAAACATGTTTTATTGTCTAAATGCAATTCAAAACAGATCAAACCAAGCATATTTCAAATATTCAACAACATTCATATCATATTCATGTTGTTCATAATACCTTTTACACACTTTTACAATTTTCTTCATCATGAACTATTATGATCAAAGGCCAAACAAATCTTGCATCATCTATCAAACACACATTGGTCCTAAATTTTCTATCAAAAATCATTTAACAAATCATCTAGCATAAACCGGATAACATAATTTTTCATATATTCATAATCAACATTCAAGCATATTCAACACATACTCATCATATGTTCATCCTACATAACCTTGTATGTTATCTAACAATTTCCTAGCAAAACATGAACATGAACATATTTATCATTTATCACATATTTGATCCATCATTCATCATTCAACTACCTTGTCACTTTGTAATCATAAATCATCATTTTTGGCCAAACAACTAAAAGGAAACTAACCGGCTTGATGAGTGAGTATGAGAGATTGATGGACTAAGTTCCGAGTGGTGATCTCAAGCTAATCCGAGATGATCCGAGTCCCCTTTGTTGTCGCCGGTTCGATCCGAGAGAGGGAGAGGAGAGGAGGTGAGCTTGATTGTTAGGGTTTTAGTGATTTGAAGGAATGTAGGAGGGTGTGTGAATGGTGGGAGTGTCAAATGAGAGAAGGAGGGCTTGGGCATGGGTTTTATACTCGGTTTGGGTGGTGCACCCTACAATGGTTCCGAGTGGGCTCGAAGGGGGGTATATGGCCCAATCCGGCCCAACCGTTTCTGTTTACTCGAGACCGAGTGGTCTCGAGTCGGGTTCGGTTCACACATATACATATATATATACCACACATAGCACATTAAGGTAAAACGCAACTTTTCACTTAATAACACATATATACGCATAACGAAATTACAAGGCGTTCACTCGGAAAAACCTAGAGTGTCACAGTTCGGGATATAAACCTAAAATTCTTACTTGCTTATTTCGTGGGGAACACTACTTGGATATATAGGTAACCCCTGAAATCTTGTTTGAAGGATCCCTGTTTCTGAGATTCTAGGTCTTTATACTCAGTGATATCTGGGGTATTATTCCGGGACTTCTGATAATGCGGAAGCAATGGCCTAGTCCCCGAATAATATTTTCCGCATGCTTGAAACATAGCGCTGCCCTCAGCATAAATGATGAGACAATAAAATTGTTAATCAATGATGTTGTAAAAAAGATCCTCTAAAGGGGACACACCAAAGTCGAAGCCGTCATCTCTTTGCTGAACGGAAGTTCTGACCTGAGCTCTCACAGTTCTTCGCAATTTAACCCCTTACAGATATCATCTGTGGTATACTCACCTGTAAGACTGAATATTGGGATTTGGATACGGGAGTATATTCAAGAGGTGGGACACACGTATAAGTTTAAGTCTCTAAAACATTAAATTCGTATCCTGGACAGATTGAAATGTGTGTGAGAATTTAAGTGGATCAGTATATCGACAATCTAAGTGAATTGTTTAATTCTGAGTATGTAATTGAAGCTTAACGGTACTTGTAACTTGTCGAATAGCTGATATGATTCCCTAACACGCTCTTCAAAAATATGTTTATAAATAGTTTACTTTCATTGCATTTTATTTCTGTATTTCATTTCTAGTTTAGAAACTTTATTAAAAATCCAAAAATATTTTACATTTCTGCTTTATTTTTGACAAACCAAAGTGGAGAGTTGATCTTCAGATTCGAATTGAAGCAGATGCAGGAAGTTTCTGGGCTGGATGATGACTTGTGAGCTTAACATGATAAAGTTTGTGAAAGTTGAAAAGTTAAAACAAGTTCATTAACTTGAAACTTGTAAATTTTCAGAAAAAGTTGAACAAAATGTCAGTGTGATTTATCTCTGATCAACCAAGGTCATTAAGTTGGACTTGGTAGACAAATTATGTAATCAGGGTCATTAACTTGGACCTGAATACTTAAGTGGATTTCTAATTCTGACAAGATCATCGAATTGAGTTTGAATGGTAAGTTTGGATTGAAATTATTATTGTTATATATCTTATATTTGGGTAGAGATTGTACAGGAATCAAGTTCCCCATGGCAACAAAATGTTAAAGTTTGAATCAGAATTTAAAGCCCTAGCCTATCGAGAGGGGGAGTCTGCGAAAGGGGGAGTCAGAATTCTGGATTAACACTCAAAGGGGAGATTGAAGATAAAAGATTGAAGAAGGAAGCTTTTACAATGTTAAGAAAATTTGGTAAAAGACTAAGACTAAAGACTCGACGCCGAAGACTTCTCAACATCCAAGGGGGAGTCTGTTGGTGCACCTAGTGTCTGTTAACTTCGTCTTAATCGAGTCTTATGTCTAGATAGGATAAACGAGCACATAACAGGGTCGAAATTAGGGTTTATACATGTGTTTCTAGGTAATTTCGCTTGAGAGTGACACGGACATGTTCAAGCGAAATCAACACATGTGATTCCGCTTGAACATGGCTGTGACACATTCAAGCGAAATCATGTAGTCTATATATAGGTGTTGTGTGTTGTCATTTGAAGCGGAACCTGGTCATTGTGTTTGAGCCGAGGTGGTGTCCGTGTGTTATCTGAATTGTGTAAAAGCTCAGGATTGATTAATAGAAGGATAATTGAAAGGAAACAAGCTGTTTGACATTGTTTGCATTGATTCTGCCTTTGTAAATGATGATGAACTACTCAACTTTACTGTTTAGGGTCACCGAAACGATCCTACACCCCCGGCATCCAATACCAGTGGGTATTGAAGGAGGTCCTAGTAAGCTTGGACCAGGTCCTTGCAGGATCTATACACTGAACAAGGTAAGAACCTTACCAAACCATTCCCCTAACCCCCGACCAGTAGTCAACATGCTTTTATATAGACCGTAAAAACATGAATGATGTAATCTTTTACTTTATATAGACAGTAAAGTAACGCCAAGACACCACGGAAAAATGATAGGAAGAATTCACCTTCAACGTAAGTCATTAATACAAAACCAAATAAAAAGTGCCGAAAGATTAAAAATCAAAGTAATACATAAAAGACTTGTCTTCACTGTCACACCCCCAAAATTCACCATGCGGAGTGTCACCGCTTGGAGGCGTGACATGACCAGGATCGAGCCACCAATCATATTGAACAACGCAATTAAGTAAGTGAAACCAACCACAATACAATTGGTGACCATAAGACAGTAACCAACTTTAGGTTAACAGCGGAAGCATAAAACGTAAGTCCAAATCATAAGTTCATGGTTCATAAGTTTAAAGTCCAATACGTAAGTTTAATAAGTTCATAAGGATTAAATATTTAGCACGGGACATAACGGTCCATATCCCACAACGACCTCCTCCTCGTGCAAGCTCCATAAGCATCTAGCGACCTGTAAGGCATGTAACAACGAGTCAACAACAAAGTTGAGTGAGTTCACGTTTGGTTGTTTAGTTTTAAGTTGTTTCCGAAAACATGGTTTGTCTTTCGTTGGCTTATTTTCTGTGGGGGTTACCCCAATGTTGAAAGTATGATTAACCAGTTCCTTCTTTGTTACCCAAACCATATCCATAATCAGTGGGGGCTTCCCCAGGTGAACTACTAGACCGTTAAGATATCGACAACTGACGAACAATAGTTGTGCCCTACGTCAATGTTCTATCATCATTGACAGTTTGCCATAGTCCATTAGTACACGCCCGTTCAAACGGCACGGTGTGAGGTTTGTTAAACCTAATAGCGCTATTAACTAATGACCCGCTCGCCATCGGCCTCGGCGATTAAGTCGATATAAAATGAGGGACTTAATGATAAAGTTTTGTCTAGTAAGTTTAAGGTTGTTGTCCTACCCAAGGAGGACAAATGTACGTATTCCACCCAAGGAGAATACGCAGAGTTTATATTGGCATCCTACCTATGGAGGATGGCGGTACATATCCTACCCAAGGAGGATATGTAGGTTCCGTTTTAATTCATTAACCCATTCCCAACCACCGGGAATCCCATGCCTTAGAAAGTGTGTGAACTCACCTCGGTTGCTCGGTTTGACTCTCAAAAATAGCTAACAGTCAAGGTCGGTCAATCACGTCCTAGTATGATTACCACTCAGTTTATTAGTGACTTCAAATAAGCACGAAGTTCCAACACGCATCTATCACATAACATGCATCACTTTAACGGTTCATGCCCATATAAACTTCCCATCTATTCCCACTCATAGACAAACATACGACATTGCACATAACACTTTTATTGACATATAACATGTTAGATTGTTCCCAGATAACCTACCCGACATTTACACACACAATTTACTACTTATGGCGTTTCAGCTTTAATCTTCAAAACTGGGCTGTTTTCGGGAATTTTAATAAAATAGTTACCCTATTCCAAAAATTCCCAAATTTTTACAAAAGATCTTAAACGATCCATATATTATTGTGTAAAAATATCGGGATCCAATTCATTACCAATATTTTATAAAAATTCATTTACCGGACTGCAATCAGATTTATCACTTTCTGACTGCAGTCCACGGAATAATTCGTCTAAAATTTATCGTAAGTCCGATTGACGAAATTCCAGTGGGAGAATTACTACGACATCAGTGGTCATCTACAGTACAAATTTCATGAGCTAATTCAACATAGACTTCAAGTTATGACTAAAAGTATAACACCCATTTACTGCAGTAAAAACTCAGCTTTAGCTGCAGTTACAAAACGCCCCTTTACAAATAGCAAACGAAGTCCAAAAATTATGATTTCAATGCCATTAGAACCGTATTTCATAATAACACGTTATAGACTCAAGAAAATCAAGTTTTTGTTAACTTATGATCTGGTTACAGCCAACTAAAGTTGGCTGTAAACACCATTCAGCATGCTTTTTAGAGTTTAAATGTTACTAAAACGCATCAACAAATGTTCTAACAACGGGTTTATCAAGAAATCAACGATCTAACATCATGCATGCCTTAACCAACCTTAACCCAACAAGATTTCATCTTCATGTAAACTTATGTTCGTGTTCTTTGTTCATTTTTCTTTTTATGTTCTTGTGTTAAACATCCACTAACAATCTTACGAATAATCATCATACAAGTAACCAAGAGTGAAGTCAAAGACTTACAACTAGCTCGAAGGCTAGGGATGAACTTATGAACAAGGGATGATGATGAAGATGAGGTGAAGAGCAAAGTATGGAGTTCCTTCAAGATCCACAAGCTACAAGCTTTCAAGAGTCACCTTCTAGCACTTGAATGGACTTGAAATTGGTTAAAGATGGTGGTGATATGGTGGAGGTGGTGGCAGATATGGGTGTGGCCGAGAGGAGAGAGGGAGAGTTGAAGGAGATGGTGTGTGATCTTTGAAGATATGGAATGGTATGGTGATTCTTACACACCATACTTATAAAGATCTCAAGATCTCAAACTAATATCTTGTTCACTCCAAGAAGCAAACAATCAAACAAAATATCAAGTAAAATCTTGGAGGTATGGGGGGTTTCGGTGGGGGGGGGGGGTTGGTTGTAATTTTTGTAACTAAATTGGTAAACATTAGTTAGTTTCCAAGTATTGTTTACATATAGTAGTTAGTAGAGATATTAGTCGGTGTTAGGGTGTTCGGGGATCATAACTAGCCAAGAAATAAATAAACAATATTCCTTGCAATATTTTGGTGTCCCGGGTAATGCCCGGTTGTTCGGTTGGATACCGTTCCGTTGAAGTGTTTAATTATTCCGTAAAGTGTCTTATATATATATATTTTTGTAACATTTTTTTAATTCCTAACACTTAGGAAAGCATACATGACCATTTAGTCAATTTTCTGCACATGACTAGTATGTTAACAAGCACATGTAAGTATGACACAGTAATCAGGAAACAGTTAAGTAATTCAACACAGTCACTAAGCACTTTAATTATCATTAAATAATCGTACGGATACATGTAATTACGAGGGTTGTCACATTCTCCCCCTGTTAAGAAAATTTCATCCCGAAATTTAGTGCGTGGTTACTGAGGAAGCTATAAGTTGTGGTGTTTACTGGCTTTTCCTGGGGTGTCACATCATCCCCCCGTTGATTTGGAATTTCGTCCCGAAATTCTGCAATAGCTTCAGCCTCAGTAGTGGTTGCACTTTTCTTAAACAACTGGGGATACTTGAGTTTCATTTGGTCTTCTCGTTCCCAGGTATACTCTGGGCCACGATGGGAGTTCCAACGAACTCGAACAAGAGGTATTCTGGTATGCTTGAGAATCTTAACATCTCGATCAGTAATCTCTACTGTTTCCTCGACGAATCGCAGCTGATCGTCGATAGTGAGCTCCTTAAGAGGAACTATGAGGGTCTCATCTGACAGACACTTCTTCAGATTCGACACATGGAAAACATTGTGAACTCCGTTGAGTTCTTCAGGTAGATTCAACTTGTAGGCGACTTTGCCGGTTTTCTCGATGATTTCGAACGGTCCGACATAACGCGGATTGAGTTTGCCTCGTTTGCCAAAACGAACTACACCTTTCCAAGGTGAGACTTTGAGTAGCACCCGATCCCCAACCTGGAACTCGAGTGGTTTCCTGCGCTTATCAGCGTAGCTTTTCTGACGGTCACGAGCTGCCGCCATTCGCTGTCGTATCTGAGCAATTCTCTCGGTTGTATCTACTACAAGTTCTGGGCCAGTGATTTGGATGTCACCAACTTCTGCCCAACAGAGAGGTGATCGGCACTTCCGTCCGTATAATGCCTCAAATGGAGCGGCTTGGATACTGGTGTGGTAACTGTTGTTATACGAAAACTCCACTAACGGGAGGTGTTTTTCCCAGCCATTACCAAAGTCGATTACGCATGCCCTAAGCATGTCTTCAAGGGTTTGGATGGTGCATTCAGATTGCCCATCCGTCTGTGGATGATACGCCATGCTCATGTCTAATCGAGAGCCAAAGGATTTGTGCATAGCTTGCCACAATTCAGATGTAAAACGTGAGTCACGATCAGAAATGATGGAGGTTGGCACTCCGTGCCTTGATACTACTTCCTTCAAGTAGATGTCTGCTAGGGTAGAAAACTTATCCGTTTCCTTGATTGCCAGAAAATGTGCAGACTTGGTCAATCGATCCACTATCACCCAAATAGTGTCATTTCCGCGTTGAGATCTAGGCAGGCCAGTAACGAAATCCATGGAAATTTGCTCCCATTTCCATGTCGGGATCTCTGGTTGTTGAAGCAGGCCTGATGGTTTCTGGTACTCAGTCTTGACCCTAGCACAAGTCAGCCATTTACTGACGTAAGTTGCTATGTGGGCTTTCATGCTAGGCCACCAGTATGTAGTCTTTAGGTCATGGTACATCTTATCCGAACCAGGATGTACTAAATAACGAGACTTATGTGCTTCATCCATCACAAGCTCGCGTAAGTTTCCATAAAGTGGAACCCAGATGCGTCCTGTTACATAGTAGGCGCCGTCTTCCTTTTGTTCTAACTATTTTCTTGATCCTCGTAGGGACTCCGCCCTAATGTTCTCTGCTTTCAATGCTTCAACCTGAGCATCTCGTATCTGAGTAGGAAGATTAGATTGGATGGTAAGTTGTAACGCACGTACACGCTTAGGTATAGTATCCTTTCGACTGAGGGCGTCGGCCACAACGTTGGCTTTGCCCGGATGATACTTGATCGCACATTCGTAGTCATTCAAGAGTTCGACCCATCGATGTTGTCGCATGTTTAACTCATTTTGCTTGAAGATATGCTCGAGACTCCTGTGATCGGTGTAAATGGTGCACTTGGTACCGTACAGGTAATGTCTCCATATCTTAAGTGCGAAAACAACTGCTCCCAGTTCCAGGTCGTGCGTAGTGTAGTTCCTTTCGTGAACTTTAAGTTGGCGCGATGCGTAGGCAATGACCCTGTCACGTTGCATCAACACGCAACCAAGTCCTTGGATGGAAGCGTCGCAATAAACCACAAAATCATCTGTAATAACCTGCCAAACCCTAGAATTGGCGGATTTCTGTTGGTGTACGGGGTGCAGGCCAGTTATTGATCGAGTCTACCTTGGATGGATCAACATGAATCCCATCCTTGTTTACCACGTGGCCTAGAAAGTGGACTTCGCGAAGCCAGAAGTCACGTTTCGAAAATTTAGCATACAGTTGCTCTGCTCGAAGAAGTTCCAGCATAAGTCGTAGATGCTGCTCGTGTTCCTCCTGACTCTTAGAATAGATCAGGATGTCGTCGATGAAAACAATAACGAACTTATCCAGGTAAGGTTTGCATACTCGGTTCATGAGATCCATGAAGACCGCTGGTGCATTCGTCAATCCGAAAGGCATAACCAGAAACTCGTAATGGCCGTAACGTGTTCTGAATGTTGTTTTGGAGACGTCCTCATCTCGGACTCTCAGCTGATGGTAACCCGATCTCAAATCAATCTTAGAGTAATAGTTAGACCCTTGCAACTGGTCGAACAAGTCGTCAATACGTGGAAGAGGATAACGATTCTTCACAGTCACCTTGTTAAGTTCGCGATAGTCAATACACATTCTAAAGGTACCGTCTTTCTTTTTCACGAATAACACTGGAGCTCCCCAAGGCGAAGAGCTAGGGCGAATAAAACCCTTATCCAAGAGCTCTTGTAGTTGCGAGGACAGTTCTTCAAGTTCTGACGGAGCTAGTCGATAGGGTGCTCGAGCTATGGGTGCTGCTCCAGGAGCTAGCTCGATTTGAAACTCGACTTGTCGATGAGGCGGAAGACCAGGTAATTCCTCAGGAAATACCTCAGGAAAATCGCGCACAATAGGAATATCTTCAATTCTCTTCTCTTCCACTGATGCGTCAGTAACGAGTGCTAGAATGGCAGTGTGGCCCTTTCGCAAACACTTCTGGGCCTTAAGGAAAGAGATAATGTCACACCCCGACCACGTAGAACATACAAAACGTGGCGGAAACATCGGGGAGTGTTGTAACAGAATTAATGTTTCACAACCATGGAAATTAAAGTTTCGTTTTATTCATCAAACAAGCGAGTTACATTGTCTTTAAACAAGAAATAAAGAGTGCATAACATAAATTAACTAGTTCTTGTCTCGTTTTAAGTCAATAAGGCACAAGTCCGCCTATGTGTATCTTGATAAGTCCTATGCATCATCTCCTGAAAACACATGTGAAAATAGGTACGTCAGCATAAAAATGCCTGTGAGATACATAGGTTTATGAAAATAGGATTCATGACTTATTGTTTAAGAAAATGTTCAGTCATGAACCTTGTAATTTGCTTTGTTTTGTAAATCATTTGAAAAGCAATAAGATCAGATAATAAGAGATAATAAGTATAAGTAAGAGGATAATGTATGGTTAAATGAATAACCAAGTAAAATGAGTTTGTAAAAGATAAGTTGTTTTGTAAAACAATGTCTTGGGAAAAGTATGTTATTTGTATAAAATGTTATATGTCTCTAATTGAAATGATTCAAATAACGCTACGATATGTAATACTATACAAACACTTATATATAGGAAGTACCAGCGGCGTATCCACCATGCTTGTATCATATTACACACGCCTCGTTACTTAATCAATTACTCAAACCAAACCAAACCAAACCAAACAATGTAAGATGTCTATGTTTAAACCAATTGTCAAAAGTCCTTGTATAAATCATGTCAAATGTTGATAGTCCAAAAGTAGTCAAGTAATGTGTAACAAATGTTATGTATGGTAAGTAAAATTAAGACTACTTAAACCATAAGTAAAATGCACAAAAACAAGGTATTGAAGTAAAACATAGTTTAAATCAAAGTTATGTTTTGTGTAATATATGCATGCTATACTGATATAGACATTTATGCGGTATTGTGAAAATTCATACATTCAAGCCTTGAGACAGCCGGATAACCCTTTTAGTCAAGGTTATCAAAAGAATATGTATTCGGATTCGGTCATTCCTTACGTCCAAACAAACCCGAGATTTCAGGAATGGGATTTGTTGTCGCACCCCTTTCTGCGGCGGAAGCACGAGGTGTGATCATGAAAGGTTCTCATTGCATACGGAGAGTAAACATACTACATGCTCAAAAATACCTTCAAATATTACATTACTGAAAACATAGGTCAAGTGTTTACAACACGAGATAACATATTGTCTTAAAAGTCACAACTTTATTTAAAGATAAACAAAGCGACATCCACGAGCATGAGTAAGACCACGCGCACATCCATCCTAGTTACCTGAAATACATGTGAGTTTTGGAAAAACGTCAACATAAAGTTGGTGTGAATTCATGCAATTTTTGTATTTCACGTTTGTATACTTTGTATGAAAACATAATTTGTATTTTGTATAAATCAAGTCTTTTGTGTACACCACGTACTCATATATAAATCAAATATTTCTGTATGTATCAAGTGTTAATGGGTTGCAAAGCCATTAACATGTGACACGACATAGGAAGTCACCAAACCATAGGCATTTTTCTGTAGTCGATTTACGACTGAGACACAAAAACACTGCTTGGTAAAAGAGTGGCCAAGAGTGGGGCTGCCCGGAACCCATTAGATCTAATCTTTTGTTCTGCGGTCTAAGTATGTACACGATTAATGGTGCTTCTGTACCCTATTCGTGACACTATTTCTCATAACGCATCCTACTTGGTTCTCGTTCTCACCAAGCGCGTTTCTTGTTATCATTTCTCATAGCGCCTCATACTTGGTTCTCGTTCTCACCAAGTGCGCTTCTCATATTCTTATATTTTGTCACACTTGGTTCTCGTTCTCACCAAGTGTACTTCTTGTATTTATATCATACCAATTATAAATTTTGTACACTTGTACATGTATTTCACCCCCGAAGTTATAAAAACTGAAAACAGTTAAAGAGAAAAGGGGGAGCATGAACTCACAACTTTGCGTTCCTGTGCGTCGTAAACTTCACCGGATTTGCTTACTTAACGTCGTAACCTATACGCGTTTTCTTAATGTTAGTCACGAGACTTGTATCGCACAAGTACAGTCACTCTCTTTTGTATTTGTATTGTTGTGTTAAAAATATTTCATATTTTTAACTACGTATCTTACTTATATTATTTCCTCTAAAATAAATATAAGTCTTTTGTGTTTTGCACTTCGCACCCGAATTATGTATCTTGTATTTTGTATGTGTATTTTTATGTTTATACTCCTCATGAGTATTTAGTGCATTTTTAAGTCTTAATACACTAGCACGTACAACACATACTATATACACTTAGCACAAAAGTTGGTGATAAAATAATATATATTTTCCTCTCAAAAATATACATACTTATATCCATTTTTATTCTTGAAGAAATCCTCATTTCTTATCACCAAAAATTAGGGAAACCTTGGTAATGCTTTTAAACACATTTTTAGGGAATAAGTTTCTCAAAAACCCATATTTTTCTAAGTGTCAAAATTTATAAAAATTTTGGCAGAGTTTCCCCTAAAAATGGAGGTTTCCCATGTTTTCAAAACATGTGTTTATTTTCTTTTAAATCGTCAACAATCTCCTCATTCAACAATAAACAATATGCAACTAGTTAAAATAGATATAATCGCAGAAATACATGAACTTGTGGTTTTTCCAAAATAGGTAGTATCCTTCCATTATTTTTAGTGGATCCTTTGGTATAGATCAACTTTGCTACTTGAAAGTCTCGCTTTTAAAGAAGTTACATCTTTACAACTTCCGGTAAACATTTACAAAAATAGTTATTTTGTCGAAACTTTGTGTTACACAAGTGTTTACATACTCGTGTGTTTGCTAAAATCATTCTTTTTCATGTAAGACTCGGCTTTAGAAAATATGATTTCTTTGACGCTCGGTCCTTTGAAAATACCGCTTGTAGATACGTAGATCTACTAGTTTTAAACACTATTTCACAAGTTAAATCGCTTTTACACAAGTTCATGATTCGAGTGTGGTAGAGCTTCATCTTCTAACCCTTGTTATACTTAAACAAGCTCTATGTCATAATCCAAGATCATGACTAAACCGGGTTAAATGATGATCCGAGCTACCACAACATAGATCGGGTCCAAATAAGCACACAAATCAATTACTACAAGATTTACACAACATATGAGCTTTTAACCATCATTACAAGTATTTTTAGTAGACTTTTATGTATCAACTTGTATGTTTACGAGTTTTAGCCGTTACATAACATTTTAACCACTTTAGAATAGTTCAAGAAGGTGATTTATGCAACATACCACTAGCTCGAGGCTAGGGAAGAATCTAAGCGCAAATAGGGTGGATAAAAGCAAGGTAGAGAGGTCCTTCGCCTTCCGTTTGCTCCAAGGTTCCTTATATGCGATCTTTAACACTTGTGTGATGTTGGAATTGGATGATCAAACTCAAAAATGATGGATGGATCTAGGGATGTTTGGCCGTGAGCTTTTAGGGAGGGAGAGAGAGTTGTTTTGTGGAGGAAAGTGATGAATGATCATGTTGTGTTAATGTTGTATCGTATAGACAATTAGGGTGGGTATTAACCAAGGGATTATATGCATCCTAGATATTAGACACAAGATTAGAATAATCAAATTATGGTACAAGTGTGTCCCCCTCATGGGGACGGTTTGGTTAAGGGGGGGGGTCTAGTTCGAAACCAACTAGTTAGTTAGGTTCTAGTTAGGTTAAGTGTAGTTACTAAGTGCTTAACCCGGTTAGTTGTGTGTAATGTTTTATGACGGGTGTTAGGGTATTCAGGGACCCTAACTGGCTCAGAAAAAGATAAGTAATGTTATTGGCAATATTTTTATGTTCCGGGTAAAGTCCGGTCGTTCGGTTACATACCGATTCGTTAAAGTGCTAAATTGCACCTTTTAGTGTTTAATAAGTATCTTTTTATAACACTATCGATTCCCAACACTTAGGGAAATATTCTGGATAATAAAATGACATTTCTGCATAATATTTATATGTCTAAATGCTGATTTATTGCTGTATTTTATAAATTCTGCACTTAAAGTGCGTTTCGGGTGCTTTTTAGTGCTAAATTTTGCTTTCGAATTGCATATATATTAAACCCTTGTATGTACTCTTGGGTTTTAATGCATTCTTGTTGTCGGACCTACACCTAGGCTCCAATTCTATTGTCTGACTGCTTTTTGCAGTTCTGTTGACACAGTGTGTCTTACCGGTGAGTTTACTAGTATTTTTGACGCAACGCTCTCGTTTATGCATAAAGCAATATTTTGTAGTATACAACGTGCATGAATTCACTTGTTTAGTATGTAATCAGATATTGCTGACAATTAATCACTAATTGCAGTCATTAAGCAATAATTAATGTGTACGGAAATTACCGGTTTGGGGCCAGTTGTCACAGTCTCCCCCCGTTAAAAGAATTTCATCCCGAAATTCAGGCTGGACTCACTCTCGCTGGAGTCTTCTTGAATAGGTGGGGATACTTTTTCTTGAACTGGTCTTCACGTTCCCATGTGTACTCGGGTCCGTGCTTAGAGCTCCAACGTACTTTGACAAGTTTCACACTGCTCCTCCTGGTCTTGTTGACTTTCCAGTCGGTAACCTCAACGGGTTGTTCTGTAAATCGGAGGGCTTCATCAATATGCACTTCATCCATCGGGATGATCACGCTTTCTTATGTTGGACTCTTCTTCAGGTTGGATACATGAAACATATCATGTACTCCGTTAAGTTCTTCCGGTAACTCCAACTTGTACGCCACGGTACCAATTCTCTTCAGTATTCTGAATGGTCCGATATATCGTGGATTCAGCTTTCCACGCTTTCCAAATCTGACTACGCCCTTCCATGGTGAGACTTCTAACAACACTTTGTCTCCCACCTTGAATTCTACCGATTTTCTATTCGGATCAGCGTAGCTCTTTTGTCGCTCTCGAGCCGCCTTAATGCGCTCTCGGATCTGCGCAATCTTGTCGGTTGTCTCTTGTACAAGTTCAGGACCAACCATACGTTTATCTCCGGCATCTGCCCAACATAAGGGCGATCGGCATTTGCGGCCATACAGAGCTTCGAACGGCGCGGCTTTTATGCTCGTATGATAGCTGTTATTGTAGGAAAACTCAACTAAAGGTAGATGAGTATCCCAGCTGCCGCCTAGATCCATGACACATGCGCGAAGCATATCTTCTAACGTTTGTATAGTCCGTTCGCTCTGGCCGTCTGTTTGTGGATGGAATGCCGTGCTTAGATCTAATTGAGATCCAAAGGCTTCCTGAAATGATTGCCAGATTCTCGAGACAAAGCGTCCATCTCTGTCTGAAATGATTGAGATTGGCACTCCATGACGTGCCACAATTTCTCTTAAGTATATCTCTGCAAGCTTTCCAGTGCTATCCTTCTCTCGGATTGGTAGGAAATGCGCCGACTTCGTCAATCGATCAACTATTACGCATATCATATCGTGCCCTCTCGGGGTGCTGGGTAATTTCGTTATGAAGTCCATCGAGATTTGTTCCCACTTCCACACGGGAATCTCTGGTTGTTGTAGTAGGCCGGACGGTTTTTGATATTCTGCCTTAACCTTAGCACAGGTTAGGCATTTTCCAACATAGACAGCAACGTCACTTTTGAGTCTCGGCCACCAATAATATTCCTTTAAGTCTTGATACATCTTGTCCGACACTGGGTGGATCGAGTATCTTGACTTGTGCGCTTCATCAAGGATGACTTCTCGTAGGCCACCATAGAGCGGAACCCAAATGCGCTTTTTAAAGTATAAGGCTCCCTCTTCATTTGGTGCCATGTACTTCAATGCACCCCGGAGGTATTCAGCTTTACGATTATCTTCTTTAAGAGCTTCTTGTTGTGCATCTCGAATGCGTGCAGTGAGGTTCGTTCGAATCGTCATTTCCAATGCTCGAACCCTTAGGGTCTTAACCCTTTCTTTTCGGCTCAACGCGTCCGCTACAACGTTCGCCTTTCCAGGATGGTACTTAATCTCACAGTCATAATCGTTCAGCAGCTCAACCCAACGTCGCTGGCGCATATTCAATTCCTTCTGATCAAATATGTGTTGTAAGCTTTTATGATCTGTGAAGATTGTACATCGAGTACCATATAAGTAATGTTGCCAAATCTTCAAGGCGAATACCACTGCACCCAGCTCCAGGTCGTGAGTGGTATAATTTCTCTCATGAACCTTCAGTTGTCTTGAAGCATAAGCGATGACTTTTTGGCGTTGCATGAGCACGCAACCCAAGCCTTGTCGTGAGGCGTCGCAGTATACCATGAAGTCTTCAGTGCCTTCGGGTAACGATAGTATCGGTGCATCGCAGAGCTTGTTCTTAAGTAGCTGAAAGGCTTCTTCTTGTTTGTGACACCAGTCGTACTTCTTGTCTTTTTGGGTAAGGGTCGTCAGCGGTTGAGCTATCTTTGAGAAATTCTCGATGAATCACCGATAATAGCCCGCTAAGCCCAAAAATTGTCGAACTTCAGTTGGGGTCTTGGGAGCTTCCCAATTCTTTATTGCTTCTATCTTGGACGGGTCTACATGAATGCCTTTCTCATTCACCACGTGACCAAGGAATTGTACTTCGCGAATCCAAAATTCGCATTTCGAGAACTTTGCATAAAGTTTCTCTTTCTCCAGTAGCTCCAAGATGGTTCTGAGATGTTGCTCATGTTCTTCTTTCGTTCGCAAGTAAATCAGGATATCATCGATAAATACAATCACGAATTTATCGAGATATGGTTTGCATACGCGGTTCATTAGATCCATAAAGACCGCTGGCGCGTTCGTCAATCCAAATGGCATCACAAGAAATTCGTAGTGCCCATAGCGCGTTCTGAATGCAGTCTTTGGCACGCTTTCATCTTGGATTCTCAGCTGATGGTATCCAGATCGAAGGTCGATCTTGGAATAGTAGCTTGATCCTTGCAGTTGATCAAACAAGTCATCAATCCTCGGTAGTGGATACCGATTCTTGATTGTGAGCTTGTTCAGTTCCCTGTAATCGATACACATCCGCAGTGATCCATCCTTCTTCTTCACGAATAATACTGGAGCTCCCCAAGGTGAGAAGCTTGGCCTTATGAATCCTTTATCCAACAACTCCTGAAGTTGTGTAGATAATTCTTGCATTTCGGATGGTGCAAGTCGATATGGAGCCTTGGCTACAGGAGCGGCTCCTGGAACCAAGTCTATGTGGAATTCGACTTGGCGTTGCGGAGGTAGTCCTGGCAGATCCTCAGGGAACACATCAGGAAATTCCTTCACTACAGGAATGTCTTCAAGTTTTGGCTCCACAGCCTTCTTATCTACAACATGTGCTAGGAAAGCAACACATCCTTTCCTTAAGCACTTCTGTGCCTTCATACAACT
The DNA here is from genome assembly GCA_030545235.1 of Helianthus tuberosus. Taxonomy (NCBI): domain Eukaryota; kingdom Viridiplantae; phylum Streptophyta; class Magnoliopsida; order Asterales; family Asteraceae; genus Helianthus; species Helianthus tuberosus. Next base: position 63,893,511 of record CM060417.1, on the reverse strand, counting down.
GATGATTCGTAGAGGCGTGTTTCGTCTTTCTCCATGCACGATGAGAGTTTCACCATTCGCTAAAGGGATGCGAATGATTTTCTCATGACAAATAACTTCAGCTTTGTTCTTGGACAACCAGTCCATTCCGACTACTACATCGAAGCTACCCAATTGAATAGGCAAGAGGTCGATGCTAAAATTGCGTTCGCCAAGTTCTAGTGTGCAGCCTCTGACAACTTCGCTCGATTCAACAAGTTTACCATTGGCTAGTTCTATGGAATAAGGAATTTCTAATCTACTAGATTCTATTCCAAGTATGCGTTTAAATTCCACAGACATGAAGCTATAATCGGCGCCAGTGTCGAATAATATGGATGCAAAGTGATTGTTAATGAGGAACGTACCATTGACCACATTAGGGTCCTCGCGTGCGTCCCTTGCTCCAATCACAAATGCTCGGGCCTGAGCATTGTTTTTCTCTGGGCAGTCCTTCATGAAATGATCTTTGCTTCCACATCTGAAGCATCCTTGGTTTCGCCCATTCTTGTTGCCAGCACCGTTTCCATTTCCACCATTGTTCCTATCATCAGCCCCATTATGATTTCCATTTCCGTTCCTCTTACTCCAGCAGTCTTCCGTGCGGTGACACAACTTTCCACACTTGTCACACCTTGGGATGCGACAAGCTCCCTCGTGATGGTGTTTACACCGATGGCATTTGGGCAAGATGCCCCGGTATCCCCTTACTGGTGCGTCGTTCATAGCTGCAAGAGATTCCGCCCCTTGAGGCGGGTTAGGGTCACGCTTCTTGTTGGAACCTTTGTTGTTACGAGTTGCTTGATTCAAGTTTGCATATTTCCTTTTCTTGTCACCAGACGACTCAGCATGCGTCTCGGCATTTTCTGTTGGGTTCAGTGATAGCTTCTTCATTCGAACACAATCTTCAGTAAGGCTGACAGCCAGAGTTACAGCCTCGGTGATTGTTTGTGGTTTGGCTGACGTCACCATGCCACGAAACTCTGAGGCCAGTCCCCAAATGTAGCGTTCAACGCGCTTGAATTCGGGAGTCACCATGTAGGGAAGCACTCTTGACAGATCGTGGAACCTTCGAGTGTAACCATTGATGTCAGCACCTTCCATAGTCAAGTGCCAGAACTCTGTTTCCAGCCTTTGGAGTTCCGCACGAGAGCAGTACTTCTCTCTCATTCTTTCCTTCAGTTCCTCCCAAGTTAGGCCATAAGCGGCATCATCACCCAAAGTTTGGGCTTGCAGGTTCCACCAAGTCAGAGCTTCATCGACAAACAACCCCGTAGCAAAGGTGACTTGTTGATCCGCGGTACACTTGCTCATGCGGAAGGTAGCTTCAGTCTTCTCCGTCCAGCGCACAAATGCTACTGCACCTCCTGTGCCGTCATAGTTCATTGGCTTGCAGTCGAGGAACTGCTTGAAAGTGCAGCCTTGAGCTGCGTTGCCTCCAGACGAATCTCCATTCCCATTACGCCTAGCGTTGCTTGGTCCTCCACTGTCTTGAGTTCGGTTCGCCTCGTACTGGGCGATAGCAGCGGAGATCCTTTCCTCCAGTAGAGCGTTCAGCTCATCAGCAGTTCTTGGCAGTGGGGGAGGAGGAGGTTGATCGTCATTACGAGCATTCACAGCTTTCCTGGGTGCCATGTTCTGACAGAACATAACACAACAGGGTTAGGCATTTGTTTGATATCGTCCTACTAGGCAGTTGTAGTATATATATATTGACAGGTATTTATCACATAAATGACATCAAACAATTATTACTCTAGCAGAGTACTTAGTAGGCTTACACTGAGGGAATCCACACGTGACAAGACTTGCTGTGGTTTCTGTGCACTGAATTCCATAATTATGTATGCATCCATAATTACGTAACTCCTTGCACAGTCCGCACAGTTCGTTTCATCCTCGTATTTCTTCCTTCAGATAGGCCATAGCTTTCAGGTAAAGTCACATATACTTGTGACATTCTACTTCTAGTACATGCTAATTATCACACATAATTGCAAGTAGTTTCTAGTCAACGACAAGTGCTACTCAAGTGCACTCTAAGTCTCGTAGTGTCTTTTCTAGACTCATGTAGACAGTTTCAGGCAGTGGATGTCGCGGGACGTTTTATGCAATGAAAACTCTTTGAAAATTGTTTTCGTGAAAGGATCCTAGAGATTGTAGACTAGACTCGAGAAGGAATCCTGGTTCACTACAATCGCAGCTCTGATACCAATATGTCGCACCCCTTTCTGCGGCGGAAGCACGAGGTGTGATCATGAAAGGTTCTCATTGCATACGGAGAGTAAACATACTACATGCTCAAAAATACCTTCAAATATTACATTACTGAAAACATAGGTCAAGTGTTTACAACACGAGATAACATATTGTCTTAAAAGTCACAACTTTATTTAAAGATAAACAAAGCGACATCCACGAGCATGAGTAAGACCACGCGCACATCCATCCTAGTTACCTGAAATACATGTGAGTTTTGGAAAAACGTCAACATAAAGTTGGTGTGAATTCATGCAATTTTTGTATTTCACGTTTGTATACTTTGTATGAAAACATAATTTGTATTTTGTATAAATCAAGTCTTTTGTGTACACCACGTACTCATGTATAAATCAAATATTTCTGTATGTATCAAGTGTTAATGGGTTGCAAAGCCATTAACATGTGACACGACATAGGAAGTCACCAAACCATAGGCATTTTTCTGTAGTCGATTTACGACTGAGACACAAAAACACTGCTTGGTAAAAGAGTGGCCAAGAGTGGGGCTGCCCGGAACCCATTAGATCTAATCTTTTGTTCTGCGGTCTAAGTATGTACACGATTAATGGTGCTTCTGTACCCTATTCGTGACACTATTTCTCATAACGCATCCTACTTGGTTCTCGTTCTCACCAAGCGCGTTTCTTGTTATCATTTCTCATAGCGCCTCATACTTGGTTCTCGTTCTCACCAAGTGCGCTTCTCATATTCTTATATTTCGTCACACTTGGTTCTCGTTCTCACCAAGTGTACTTCTTGTATTTATATCATACCAATTATAAATTTTGTACACTTGTACATGTATTTCACCCCCGAAGTTATAAAAACTGAAAACAGTTAAAGAGAAAAGGGGGAGCATGAACTCACAACTTTGCGTTCCTGTGCGTCGTAAACTTCACCGGATTTGCTTACTTAACGTCGTAACCTATACGCGTTTTCTTAATGTTAGTCACGAGACTTGTATCGCACAAGTACAGTCACTCTCTTTTGTATTTGTATTGTTGTGTTAAAAATATTTCATATTTTTAACTACGTATCCTACTTATATTATTTCCTCTAAAATAAATATAAGTCTTTTGTGTTTTGCACTTCGCACCCGAATTATGTATCTTGTATTTTGTATGTGTATTTTTATGTTTATACTCCTCATGAGTATTTAGTGCATTTTTAAGTCTTAATACACTAGCACGTACAACACATACTATATACACTTAGCACAAAAGTTGGTGATAAAATAATATATATTTTCCTCTCAAAAATATACATACTTATATCCATTTTTATTCTTGAAGAAATCCTCATTTCTTATCACCAAAAATTAGGGAAACCTTGGTAATGCTTTTAAACACATTTTTAGGGAATAAGTTTCTCAAAAACTCATATTTTTCTAAGTGTCAAAATTTATAAAAATTTTGGCAGAGTTTCCCCTAAAAATGGAGGTTTCCCATGTTTTCAAAACATGTGTTTATTTTCTTTTAAATCGTCAACAATCTCCTCATTCAACAATAAACAATATGCAACTAGTTAAAATAGATATAATCGCAGAAATACATGAACTTGTGGTTTTTCCAAAATAGGTAGTATCCTTCCATTATTTTTAGTGGATCCTTTGGTATAGATCAACTTCGCTACTTGAAAGTCTCGCTTTTAAAGAAGTTACATCTTTACAACTTCCGGTAAACATTTACAAAAATAGTTATTTTGTCGAAACTTTGTGTTACACAAGTGTTTACATACTCGTGTGTTTGATAAAATCATTCTTTTTCATGTAAGACTCGGCTTTATAAAATATGATTTCTTTGACGCTCGGTCCTTTGAAAATACCGCTTGTAGATACGTAGATCTACTAGTTTTAAACACTATTTCACAAGTTAAATCGCTTTTACACAAGTTCATGATTCGAGTGTGGTAGAGCTTCATCTTCTAACCCTTGTTATACTTAAACAAGCTCTATGTCATAATCCAAGATCATGACTAAACCGGGTTAAATGATGATCCGAGCTACCACAACATAGATCGGGTCCAAATAAGCACACAAATCAATTACTACAAGATTTACACAACATATGAGCTTTTAACCATCATTACAAGTATTTTTAGTAGACTTTTATGTATCAACTTGTATGTTTACGAGTTTTAGCCGTTACATAACATTTTAACCACTTTAGAATAGTTCAAGAAGGTGATTTATGCAACATACCACTAGCTCGAGGCTAGGGAAGAATCTAAGCGCAAATAGGGTGGATAAAAGCAAGGTAGAGAGGTCCTTCGCCTTCCGTTTGCTCCAAGGTTCCTTATATGCGATCTTTAACACTTGTGTGATGTTGGAATTGGATGATCAAACTCAAAAATGATGGATGGATCTAGGGATGTTTGGCCGTGAGCTTTTAGGGAGAGAGAGAGAGTTGTTTTGTGGAGGAAAGTGATGAATGATCATGTTGTGTTAATGTTGTATCTTATAGACAATTAGGGTAGGTATTAACCAAGGGATTATATGCATCCTAGATATTAGACACAAGATTAGAATAATCAAATTATGGTACAAGTGTGTCCCCCTCATGGGGACGGTTTGGTTAAGGGGGGGGGGGTCTAGTTCGAAACCAACTAGTTAGTTAGGTTCTAGTTAGGTTAAGTGTAGTTACTAAGTGCTTAACCCGGTTAGTTGTGTGTAATGTTTTATGGCGGGTGTTAGGGTATACAGGGACCCTAACTGGCTCAGAAAAAGATAAGTAATGTTATTGGCAATATTTTTATGTTCCAGGTAAAGTCCGGTCGTTCGGTTACATACCGATTCGTTAAAGTGCTAAATTGCACCTTTTAGTGTTTAATAAGTATCTTTTTATAACACTATCGATTCCCAACACTTAGGGAAATATTCTGGATAATAAAACGACATTTCTGCATAATATTTATATGTCTAAATGCTGATTTATTGCTGTATTTTATAAATTCTGCACTTAAAGTGCGTTTCGGGTGCTTTTTAGTGCTAAATTTTGCTTTCGAATTGCATATATATTAAACCCTTGTATGTACTCTTGGGTTTTAATGCATTCTTGTTGTCGGACCTACACCTAGGCTCCAATTCTATTGTCTGACTGCTTTTTGCAGTTCTGTTGACACAGTGTGTCTTACCGGTGAGTTTACTAGTATTTTTGACGCAACGCTCTCGTTTATGCATAAAGCAATATTTTGTAGTATACAACGTGTTATCAGTCAACATACATGGCAGAAATGTAATGTAAAACAATGTACTAATAGTGTACTAATGAACATAACAAGTATATGATGTGAAAACTGGAAAGCACGAAAGTAACAAGTAGGCACATGTGTTCCACCCCAAAACAGTTTGGAAACAGTAAAAGAGGGGTCTATGTACTCACTTGAGATTGCTCAGTAGTCCTTGAGTAACAACCAAACAATGCTAGAGATCACGGATATCAAACGGCACCTAATATAGGTAACTACATTAATAACCGGACCTATAATCGGAAGATCGGATAGAATGAGGGTTCGTAAACCAAACGAGTATAGAGACTCGTGTCATATGGTTTAACAAAGCCTACATACTAAATGAAACCTAACATAAATGATTATGACCCATTACGACCCGTTTAGGTAGCTTATGCTACTTTAACGCGTCGTTCGCGTGAAACGCGTTCGGACCGCCTAACTAGTCCTATGACAAGTGTTATATGCCTAAACATGTTACATAATCAGTTATGTGACAAAAGTTTAGGTTACATATGCTAAATTACCAATTATACATGAAAAGGGTATTCTGGTAATTTACCTAAGGCATATAAACTACCTATCATACAACTACTCAAACGATGTGACCATAAGGTATAACCTCGGAAGGTTATTCCCTATATACTATGGTCACCTAATGTATTTGGTCGGATCCTAATGATCAACCAAACTGGGTCGGGTTCGAAGGTATAAGCGATTTATTAGATCGCTTACCCTACGACCCTAGACAACGTGGTAATCAGTAGGCATAGTCCCAAGGGACTATAACCAACGTGATTACACTCACGTTGCGAAGTTCAAACGAACTTCGCATTGACCATAACTGGTCAACGCAGAAAGTCAAACAAAGTTTGACTTTCAGACTCGAAAAGACTCGAAAAGAAATAAAAGAACGAAAGAATACTTACGAAGGGTCCCCGAATGCTAATCTCGATTCAAGAATCTCAGGTATGAAACAAAGGTTTCAACTTAGAGCTCCTCAAATCAGGATTCTAGTGAGTTTTGCAATGGGGGTGAATGGGTATATATAGTTTTTGGTCCACCGTTAAGATCGTTTCATGGAATCCGTGCTTTAATCGCATCCGTACAAGTGTCGGAACCTTATGGTAGCTAAGAATGATCCTTATCATCTGACTAGACAATTGAGAATGTGTGGGTGAGAATCAAACAGCTGCAACCTGCTATTAAAAACACTGAATCTGGTCTGATAGAACCCATACGCATCGTAGGGCAAAAATGCCTACGCATCGTATGCCTGAACTTTGGCAGATTTACACTTTTGGTCCCTGTTATGCAATAAGGTCATTTTTGACACGTTTAAGGCCCGTTAACCCCATTTCAAAGCTCTAAAATGAAGTTAAAGTATAGGGAACTTAAAAAATGCTCAAAAATATCTCGGATGTCGGTTCGTTTAGCCGTACGGTTGCGATGTTCGGTTAATTACGACGGAATGCGCATAAGCGCGAAAAACGATCCAAATGACGCGACGAATTGATTTTTGGCAAGCCAAACACTAAAGCATAATATAGTCATGCTTACATAAATTTTTAGATGTCCGGATGTATTCAGAACGTAAGTTATGCGCGAAAATGCAAACTTGTGCACTTTTTGACACTTTTAGTCCCTGAATGAGCCAAAAGTTTATTTTAACACACCGAACCCCTCAAAGCCTATTTCTAAGCTATATAAAGGAAATTTAAGGTGTGTTTAACTTATGGTCATGTTCTGGAATGTTCCTTACAGTTCAAATTGGCATACTTTCGCAGTTTGTCAAATTTAGTCCCTGTAAGCGATTTAACTTGATTTTGCCATACCAAAGCCTTCAAAACTTATTTCTAAGTTATGTAAAGGTTATTTAAGGTATGTTAAGCCTATGTCACTATTCCGGAGTGTTTTTTGCATTAAACTGGTTATATTTACGCATCGGTGCGCGTATAACCTTCCAGAAAGCGATTTAGAGTTTGGAATTGAACAAAAGTTGATATGTGCAAATGATACACATATTTTTTACAAATCCCAAGTATGAAATATAATATTTCATTGGTTCGATATTTGTTTGATGGCCGTGGAGGCACAGGTGTTACAGTCTCCCCTACTTTAGGAAATTTCGTCCCGAAATTTATTTAGAGGAAACTTGTGAGAGTTTAAAATAAGAAGTTGAAAAGATCGAACAACATTGGTTAGGGTTCTGAACTTCTAGTAACTTTAATAACCTCATGCTTACAATGTAAGAGGGATACTTATATACAAGTATATGAAGCGTCATTGGTGCGTCCACCGTACCTCCATTACATCGTTCTCATTTTGTTATTGTTGTCGCTATCGGTTCTTACACATAATAAATCTTACTGGGTTTCTGTGCACTAAATTTCATAGTTATGTACGTGTCCATAATTATGCAATTCCTTGTACAGTTCACACAGTCTATTTTAAAATGTGTAGGGTAAAACCAAATGAACAAACATGTGATGAGTACGACTAGACCACCATAGAGTCTTTTTAATTAAATCAATAAATGATCTAAATAGACTATCAAGGAGTCTGTTCAGCTACATCACTAGATGTCATTCTTAACCAGATTGTGAATCAATCTTTTTTACTAGACCACTAAAAGGGTCTCTTATGAATCATGGAGTGGTACTATATAATCCAAGGGTCTTAACTATTACATAGAAGCCCATTAAGGATTTAAGGTAGTACCTTTTTGAATATCCTACTACGAATCCCTCATATGAAGATATGAAAGATCCTGCGAGGATTTGGATAACGAATATCCAGAGTATAAAAACACAAAATGCATAAAGGAAAACATAAGATGAATAAACACATAGTCACATAACCACAAAATTGTTTAACTAGAAGCTTGTTCTGCTAACAGAGCACATGTATTTAAAGTACAATAGGAATCCAATTAAGGACTCTGATTTGTATGATAATCATCCACAAGGGTCTAAATGCGAAGACAAAAAGATCCCATATGGATTTTAGAAGTTGAAGATGTTTTGAAATCTTGCACTGGATGTGCTTAAGTCAAAACATGAAGAAAGAAAAAAAATGCTTATGAAGTTGAGATGCCAGATATGCCAAGGCGACATATAAAGCGAAATTTGAAAGTTAAGTCAATGTATGAAGAAAATATTTTTGAAAACTATGCATGGGGTTCTTTTAAGAAAAATGTGTTTAATGTTTTTTAAACCTTATATATAATACTTTTGAAATCATAAAGTAGGTGTACTAGGTAAATATATTTATAAAAATGTTTTAAAATCATGCGAGATGAATTTTTTTGAAATTATGTATAAGGTTTTTGGAAAACATGAATGATGCTTTTCGAAATCATGCATTTGATAAGAAAATGTACTGTGTTAATATTGTCTTCATACTATATGAAATATTTTGAAATTAGGAAGGTTGGTTTTGATAACATGGCCAATGTTTTTTTTTTTTTTTGAAATAACATAGACAATGCATTTTAGAAAAATTGTTTTCAAACTATATGAAATGTTTTGAGATCATGAAGATTGTTTTTGAAATACTTGTACTGTGTATGTTGAAAAATCAAAACGTAATGGGTATGAGATTTGAAAATACCCTTAGTTATTTAACCAAGGATTCAAAGGCACAGATGTGCAGAAGCATGATTACTCATAATGTCTCTTTATTTTCTGTACTTTGTTTCTTAGAATGAAACGAGTACTTAAAATTTTCGAGGGAATCATGAGCGATCATTTGAAAGAGAGAATCACAAGAGTAGTTTGTAAGGAACATAGTTCCTTAATACAGGTATTATAGGGAAATGCCATAAACACATGTAATTATACTTGTATATCAGAATTGTGAACAACAAATTTTATTTATAAACAAACAGATTGTTTCACATTACAAGGATAACAAAAGAACAAAAGCATAAGACAGCAACATCCTTTGTTCAACCAAATGCTCATCCGTGGGTTGGATTTGCATTAGCAAGCTTTGGGCATTTGTTCCTGAAATGGCTCGTATCGCCACAGTTGTAGCACGATCCAGGCGGAAAGCGAGCTTGAGTAGGGTTGACTTGGAGTTGGGTAGCAGCAAGGTTTATAGCAGCTTTGTTTTGGGCAGCAAAGCGGCATGTGTTAATCAAATGTCCCAACCGTCCACAGTAGGTGCATTTGGAGCAGGGTATGAGGTTTGAATGATGACCGTTACATCACTTGCACCTAGGAGCAGTTCCTAAGTACGGCTTCCTAGCTGGTGGCCTTGCCACTTGGCTAGGTCCCGCTTGATTAGGTGTAACCGCTGCGGGTTTCCTTGAAGCCTTACGCTTCCTTGATTTTGGTGCTGGCTTGACTTCTGCTTCCTTTGATGGCTCTTGAGTGGCTTCATTGTCGAGAGGAGAGGCTTCATTGTTGAGACGAGCCATGGCAATGCCTAAATCCACAGTCTTCTGAATCACTTCGCCTATTTGCTGGACAAATTTGGCTGTTCGCTCGGACGTTTGACCAGTGCTGAGAGGAAGAGACATTCTAGAAGAAAATGAAAGACATAGGGAGAAACAAGTGAAAGGTTATTGGATAATCAATACCGAATGGTAACGAATGAAAATTGCGATCATTTGTTTGTTACCTAAGGCAAACAAATGAGATGGTGACAAATCAAAGTAAATGGGTCAAAAATAATGTATCGCGAAGACATGCTCGCCTATAAGTGAACACTCATCCCAAGAATTCCCAGGTAAGCACAACTGGTCTCGCGTCTGATGAGATGTATACGAAGTGCTTGCCTAGACAGAAAACCCAGAATACAGGCATTCACCCTTCCAGTTTGCACGTGTTCATATTATTTAAAACCCAAAACCTTGACGAGATTTTGAAAACTCATAGGGGTTCAAAACCATATAATAGAGAGTTCAAAACCTTACAATAGAGGGTTCAAAACCTAGTAATCAATCATCCTAGAACAGATGATTAGTTTTCAAAGCGGTTTTGAAATTTATGTTCTTGTTGTGGTTGTCGCCTAAGGATAGGTGACAGTATTGTTTTATGACTAAACGCAAGTAAACTCGCGTTAGGGTCCTAGAAAGGTTATAGACTAGGTCAAAGTTTTACTAATAACCTAATTCCCTATAACCATGAGCTCTGATACCATCTTTTCTGTCACACCCCGACCACGTAGAATATACAAAACGTGGCGGAAACATCGGGGAGTGTTGTAACAGAATTAATGTTTCACAACCATGGAAATTAAAGTTTCGTTTTATTCATCAAACAAGCGAGTTACATTGTCTTTAAACAAGAAATAAAGAGTGCATAACATAAATTAACTAGTTCTTGTCTCGTTTTAAGTCACTAAGGCACAAGTCCGCCTATGTGTATCTTGATAAGTCCTATGCATCATCTCCTGAAAACACATGTGAAAATAGGTACGTCAGCATAAAAATGCCTGTGAGATACATAGGTTTATGAAAATAGGATTCATGACTTATTGTTTAAGAAAATGTTCAGTCATGAACCTTGTAATTTGCTTTGTTTTGTAAATCATTTGAAAAGCAATAAGATCTGATAATAAGTATAAGTAAGAGGATAATGTATGGTTAAATGAATAACCAAGTAAAATGAGTTTGTAAAAGATAAGTTGTTTTGTAAAACAATGTCTTGTGAAAAGTATGTTATTTGTATAAAATGTTATATGTCTCTAATTGAAATGATTCAAATAACGCTACGATATGTAATACTATACAAACACTTATATATAGGAAGTACCAGCGGCGTATCCACCATGCTTGTATCATATTACACACGCCTCGTTACTTAATCAATTACTCAAACCAAACCAAACCAAACCAAACAATGTAAGATGTATATGTTTAAACCAATTGTCAAAAGTCCTTGTATAAATCATGTCAAATGTTGATAGTCCAAAAGTAGTCAAGTAATGTGTAACAAATGTTATGTATGGTAAGTAAAATTAAGACTACTTAAACCATAAGTAAAATGCACAAAAACAAGGTATTGAAGTAAAACATAGTTTAAATCAAAGTTATGTTTTGTGTAATATATGCATGCTATACTGATATAGACATTTATGCGGTATTGTGAAAATTCATACATTCAAGCCTTGAGACAGCCGGATAACCCTTTTAGTCAAGGTTATCAAAAGAATATGTATTCGGATTCGGTCATTCCTTAGGTCCAAACAAACCCGAGATTTCAGGAATGGGATTTGTCAAGTCCTATGGTACCACTACCTACTACCAAGCGGCATGATCGGTGTTAATGAATGTACATTGTCTCATTTAAACAAACCAAATGTCATACCAAAATGTAAGCATGTGATGAAGATAATGTACCTAGTATGCTAGAGTAAACATACAAGGTAGAGCTGTAAAACAATGTGTCCATATGTTACTGGAACATATGCAACAGAGATGCAATGTAAAATAATGTACTAAGTATGCTAAGTTAACATACAAAGCAGAAAAGTCATGTAAATCAATGTGCTAGCATGTTATCAGTCAACATATATGGCAGAAATGTAATGTAAAACAATGTACTAATAGTGTACTAATGAACATAACAAGTATATGATGTGAAAACTGGAAAGCACGAAAGTAACAAGTAGGCACATGTGTTCCACCCCAAAACAGTTTGGAAACAGTAAAAGAGGGGTCTATGTACTCACTTGAGATTGCTCAGTAGTCCTTGAGTAACAACCAAACAATGCTAGAGATCACGGATATCAAACGGCACCTAATATAGGTAACTACATTAATAACCGGACCTATAATCGGAAGATCGGATAGAATGAGGGTTCGTAAACCAAACGAGTATAGAGACTCGTGTCATATGGTTTAACAAAGCCTACATACTAAATGAAACCTAACATAAATGATTATGACCCATTACGACCCGTTTAGGTAGCTTATGCTACTTTAACGCGTCGTTCGCGTGAAACGCGTTCGGACCGCCTAACTAGTCCTATGACAAGTGTTATATGCCTAAACATGTTACATAATCAGTTATGTGACAAAAGTTTAGGTTACATATGCTAAATTACCAATTATACATGAAAAGGGTATTCTGGTAATTTACCTAAGGCATATAAACTACCTATCATACAACTACTCAAACGATGTGACCATAAGGTATAACCTCGGAAGGTTATTCCCTATATACTATGGTCACCTAATGTATTTGGTCGGATCCTAATGATCAACCAAACTGGGTCGGGTTCGAAGGTATAAGCGATTTATTAGATCGCTTACCCTACGACCCTAGACAACGTGGTAATCAGTAGGCATAGTCCCAAGGGACTATAACCAACGTGATTACACTCACGTTGCGAAGTTCAAACGAACTTCGCATTGACCATAACTGGTCAACACAGAAAGTCAAACAAAGTTTGACTTTCAGACTCGAAAAGATTCGAAAAGAAATAAAAGAACGAAAGAATACTTACGAAGGGTCCCCGAATGCTAATCTCGATTCAAGAATCTCAGGTATGAAACAAAGGTTTCAACTTAGAGCTCCTCAAATCAGGATTCTAGTGAGTTTTGCAATGGGGGTGAATGGGTATATATAGTTTTTGGTCCACCGTTAAGATCGTTTCATGGAATCCGTGCTTTAATCGCATCCGTACAAGTGTCGGAACCTTATGGTAGCTAAGAATGATCCTTATCATCTGACTAGACAATTGAGAATGTGTGGGTGAGAATCAAACAGCTGCAACCTGCTGTTAAAAACACTGAATCTGGTCTGATAGAACCCATACGCATCGTAGGGCAAAAACGCCTACGCATCGTATGCCTGAACTTTGGCAGATTTACACTTTTGGTCCCTGTTATGCAATAAGGTCATTTTTGACACGTTTAAGGCCCGTTAACCCCATTTCAAAGCTCTAAAATGAAGTTAAAGTATAGGGAACTTAAAACATGCTCAAAAATATCTCGGATGTCGGTTCGTTTAGCCGTACGGTTGCGATGTTCGGTTAATTACGACGAAATGCGCATAAGCGCGAAAAACGATCCAAATGACGCGACGAATGGATTTTTTGCAAGCCAAACACTAAAGCATAATATATTCATGCTTACATAAATTTTTAGATGTCCGGATGTATTCAGAACGTAAGTTATGCGCGAAAATGCAAACTTGTGCACTTTTTGACACTTTTAGTCCCTGAATGAGCCAAAAGTTTATTTTAACACACCGAACCCCTCAAAGCCTATTACTAAGCTATATAAAGGATATTTAAGGTGTGTTTAACTTATGGTCATGTTCCGGAATGTTCGTTACAGTTCAAATTGGCATACTTTCGCAGTTTGTCAAATTTAGTCCCTGTAAGCGATTTAACTTGATTTTGCCATACCAAAGCCTTCAAAACTTATTTCTAAGTTATGTAAAGGTTATTTAAGGTATGTTAAGCCTATGTCACTATTCTGGAGTGTTTTTTGCATTAAACTGGTTATATTTACGCATCGGTGCGCGTATAACCTTCCAGAAAGCGATTTAGAGTTTGGAATTGAACAAAAGTTGATATGTGCAAATGATACACATATTTTTTACAAATCCCAAGTATGAAACATAATATTTCATTGGTTCGGTATTTGTTTGATGGCCGTGGAGGCACAGGTGTTACAGATAATGCCTACGACAGCACCACTCTTGTCGCCATGAATCACGAGGGGTTCTTCACCAGAACGAGGGATGCGGACAATCTTCTCGTTGCAAAGAATTTCCGCTTGTTGATGAGATAACCAATCCATCCCAATAACAACGTCAAAACTACCCAGAGCGATAGGAATAAGATCGATAGAGAATGTCTGACCAGCTAAGACGAGGTTACAACCCTTAACTATGTGTGTGGCCTCGAGACTTTTACCGTTTGCTAGCTCTACCGTGTGTTTGGTGTTCAAAAGTATTGGAGTGCGCTTAAGCATTTGACTAACTTTTAAGGACACATAACTAGTATCAGCACCCGAATCGAATAAAACAGTAACAAAGAAATCATCCAGAAGAAACTTACCCATCACCACGTTGGGATCGTTCCTTGCATCACCCTGACCTAGCACGAAAACACGTCCCCAGGCACCATTGCCGTTATTGTTACCCCCGTTGTTGCCTCCATTATTGCCTCCATTGTTGTTCCCGTTTCCCTGGTTTTTGTTGTTCTGATTCTGATTCAGCTGAGGACAGTTCCTCTTAAAGTGGCCTTCAGCGCCACACTGAAAGCATCCTTTATTGCCCTGCTGTTGCTGCTGGTGGTGGTTCTGTGGAGCTTGTTGTTGTTGTTGGCGATTCTGATTTGCTGGTCGTGCGCTCCTGCAATCCTTTGCTTCATGACCAAACTTGTTACACCTCAGGCAACGACCCTTGTGGCACTGCCCGCTATGATGCTTGTGGCACCGGTTGAACTTGGGGTGGTTCCCTCGGTATCCACCCTGTCCTTGACTACCGGAAGATTGCTGACCAGGACTCTAGTAGTCATCAGTCTTTCGCTGCTGAGACTGAACTGAAGTAGAACCCTTACTGGAATTCCCATCCTATTTTCGCTTGTTATCATTGGGAGCGTCAGTAGTAGTAGCACTAATACGCTTGGGCAGTTTGTTCTGTTCAACTGCTTGATCGGTGAGACGATGGGCAAACTTAATGATTTGCTTAATGGTACCCAGGTTAGCTGAAGTCACGTGACTCTGAATCTCTGGTACAAGACCCTTGAGGTACAGCTCAATACGTTTGATGGGAGGGTCTACCATAGTAGGACACAAGATGGCCAGTTCGTTTGACCTCTTCATATACGCCTCAATTTCAGACCCCGTCATCTTCAAATTGAAAAATTCCACCTCCATCTTGTGGATGTCGTCGCGGCTACAGTACTCTTCTTTGATCAGTTCTTTGAAACCGTTCCAGGGGGTGGCATTAGCAACCGTCAGCCCTAGTAGTTGAACCTGCGCTTTCCACCAGGTTAACGCAGCACCTTCGAGTGTTCCAGTAGCATATTTCACCCTACGATCTTCAGGGCATTCACACATCTCAAAAACAGACTCCAGCTTCTCGAACCAGTGAAGAAGGCCTACAGCTCCTTCAGTGCCACTGAAAGTAGTAGGTCGGCAGTCCATGAACGTTTTGAACGTGCACACAGGAGGTTGATCATGCTGACCTATTGCGCGAGAATAAAAGACAAGGTTAAACACAAGAGTTGGTTCGCGAGTGTAGGATCTAAACATCCTAGGATAGGTCGAAATGGCAGGTTATACCTCCTGCAGGGACAGCTGCGAGTGCCTCAGCCACTCGTTCGTTGATTAGAGCCGTTAGTTGGGCTTGAGTCAAGTTCAGGTGTCCACTCATGATCTTCACATCGAAGGAAACACAAGTAAGAAAGGTGTCACGAAAGTGCGTAAGTGTGGAGTGACAGAAGAGAGCAAACACACAGGGTTTCAAACAATAGTTGTTACGCTAACTAAGCATACCATGATCAAATGTGATGCTTAAACTAGCAGGTAGGCAATACAAACATAAACCATATTACCTATAGTGTTGAGTCTTGTACGTGGAGTGAAGCATCGTTATGGATCGTTGAGCTCTGTACAGGTTATAGTCTGGTTTTATCAAAAAGCTTTTCCCTTTTTAAAACCGAGTTCACTATAACCAATGGCTCTGATACCAATCTGTCACACCCCCAAAATTCACCATGCGGAGTGTCACCGCTTGGAGGCGTGACATGACCAGGATCGAGCCACCAATCATATTGAACAACGCAATTAAGTAAGTGAAACCAACCACAATACAATTGGTGACCATAAGACAGTAACCAACTTTAGGTTAACAGCGGAAGCATAAAACGTAAGTCCAAATCATAAGTTCATGGTTCATAAGTTTAAAGTCCAATACATAAGTTTAATAAGTTCATAAGGATTAAATATTTAGCACGGGACATAACGGTCCATATCCCACAACGACCTCCTCCTCGTGCAAGCTCCATAAGCATCTAGCGACCTGTAAGGCATGTAACAACGAGTCAACAACAAAGTTGAGTGAGTTCACGTTTGGTTGTTTAGTTTTAAGTTGTTTCCGAAAACATGGTTTGTCTTTCGTTGGCTTATTTGCCGTGGGGGTTACCCGAATGTTGAAAGTATGATTAACCAGTTCCTTCTTTGTTACCCAAACCATATCCATAATCAGTGGGGCTTCCCCAAGTGAACTACTAGACCGTTAAGATATCGACAACTGACGAACAATAGTTGTGCCCTACGTCAATGTTCTATCATCATTGACAGTTTACCATAGTCCATTAGTACACGCCCGTCCGAACGGCATGGTGTGAGGTTTGTTAAACCTAATAGCGCTATTAACTAATGACCCGCTCGCCATCGGCCTCGGCGATTAAGTCGATATAAAATGAGGGACTTAATGATAGAGTTTTGTCTAGTAAGTTTAAGGTTATTGTCCTACCCAAGGAGGACGAACGTACGTATTCTACCCAAGGAGAATACGCAGAGTTTATATTAGCATCCTACCTATGGAGGATGGCGGTACATATCCTACCCAAGGAGGATATGTAGGTTCCGTTTTAATTCATTAACCCATTCCTAACCACCGGGAATCCCATGCCTTAGAAAGTGTGTGAACTCACCTCGGTTGCTCGGTTTGACTCTCAAAAATAGCTAACAGTCAAGGTCGGTCAATCACGTCCTAGTATGATTACCACTCAGTTTATTAGTGACTTCAAATAAGCACGAAGTTCCTACACGCATCTATCACATAACATGCATCACTTTAACGGTTCATGCCCATATAAACTTCCCATCTATTCCCACTCATAGACAAACATACGACATTGCATATAACACTTTTATTGACATATAACATGTTAGATTGTTCCCAGATAACCTACCCGACATTTAGACACACAATTTACTACTTATGGCGTTTCAGCTTTAATCTTCAAAACTGGGCTGTATTCGGGAATTTTAATAAAATAGTTAGCCTGTTCCAAAAATTCCCAAATTTTTTACAGAAGGTCTTAAATGATCCAAATATTATTGTGTAAAAATATCGGGATCCAATTCATTACCAATATTATATAAAATTCATTTACCGGACTGCAATCAGATTGATCACTTTCTGACTGCAGTCCACGGAATAATTCGTCTAAAATTTATCGTAAGTCCGATTGACGAAATTCTAGTGGGAGAATTACTAGACATCAGTGGTCATCTACAGTACAAATTTCATGAGCTGATTCAACATAGACTTCAAGTTATGACTAAAAATATAACACCCATTTACTGCAGTAAAAACTCAGCTTTCGCTGCTGTTACAAAACGCCCCTTTAAAAATAGCAAACGAAGTCCAAAAATTATGATTCCAGTGCCATTAGAACCGTATTTCATAATAACACGTTATAGACTTAAGAAAATCAAGTTTTTGTTAAGTTATGATCTGGTTACAGAACACCATTCAGCATGCTTTTTAGAGTTTAAATGTTACTAAAACGCATCAACAAATGTTCTAACAACGGGTTTATCAAGAAATCAACGATCTAACATCATGCATGCTTTAACCAACCTTAACCCAACAAGATTTCATCTTCATGTAAATTTATGTTCATGTTCTTTGTTCATTTTTCTTTTTATGTTCTTGTGTTAAACATCCACTAACAATCTTACGAATAATCATCATACAAGTAACCAAAAGTGAAGTCAAAGACTTACAACTAGCTCAAAGGCTAGGGATGAACTTATGAACAAGGGATGATAATGAGGATGAGGTGAAGAGCAAAGTATGGAGTTCCTTCAAGATCCACAAGCTACAAGCTTTCAAGAGTCACCTTCTAGCACTTGAATGGACTTGAAATTGGTTGAAGATGGTGGTGATATGGTGGAGGTGGTGGCGGATATGGGTGTGGCCGAGAGGAGAGAGGGAGAGTTGAAGGAGATGGTGTGTGATCTTTGAAGATATGGAATGGTATGGTGATTCTTACACACCATACTTATAAAGATCTCAAGATCTCAAACTAATATCTTGTTCACTCCAAGAAGCAAACAATCAAATAAAATATCAAGTAAAATCTTGGAGGTATGGGGGTGGGTCCTTGGGACCGAATTCGGTTGGGGGGGGGGGGGGGTTGTGTCACACCCTGGCTTTGCGGAAGCGTGGTTAATTTGGTGTGACTTCTTAATACCATAGCTTAACCATAACAAAGCTATATGAAATAAAACCATGCAAGATCATCCATTTAATTAAGTTTTAAAAACCAAATACAACAACATTGTCTTAATGGAAACACATCCTAATGACATTGTTCAACAAACACAAACATCAACATGACATAAACACAGTTTAAGGACTGTGACTTGTCCAGGAAAGAGTCACATTCCCTAAACCCGGATGACCTCGTAACTAGTGCAGCGAGAAAACGTGTCATACCGCGCCAGATCCTTTAATTCCCTGAAATACATGTAAGTTGAAAAATCAACAATAATGTTGAGCGAGTTCATGTGTAAGTGAGTAAATAAACCCTTTGTAAGTATAAAAATCCTGGTATGTAGCAAATAAGGAAAAAGAGATCACCAACGGTTTGCAAGGCCATTGATATGTGTGAAGTGCAAGTAGGAAGACTTAAACCTAGCAGATTTCACGTTAGGTACAAAGTCACCCCAAGGTCCGTACTGTTGGACCTGGAGTTGGGCTCACTACACCCAGATAGATCTACCGCTTACGTCCCTTGGTCCTACAATGAGGATTAATGGCCTCCAGTTCCCGCCTACCCACTCACATGATCTAAGTAGTAACCCTCCTTACGCTAACCATACCATGTATAAAGTACTCGTAATCATAGTAACATGTATTTCACCCCCGCAGTATAAAAACTGAAAACAGTTAAGAGAAAAGGGGGACAAGAACTCACAGTGGTGCGTCTCTACCAAGTATGTCTCCTGATCAAGCAGCTGTATGACGACCTACACGTACTTATTCTATTAGACGGACGGCCGTGCCTTAGCTTTAAAGTTTAAGTTTTTGGGAAATAGTTAGACAACTATTTCGTGTTTATATTCTGTATACTTGGTAATTATTTTCCTTCCCAAGGATGGGGGATTTAATACATGTGTTCGAAATATATTATTAAGTCTCACTTAAAATATATTTTATTTCTAACTCCAAAATATAAATATTCTTCTCAAAAATATTATATTTTCTATTACATAATTTTCCCAACATAATGCCTTGACAAAAATACGCGTTAAGTCATATTTTCTCAAAATGCGTAAGTTACGTTTTAAATGATCGAGTGGTAATAATAATTACCGGTGTAACTGTGACAACCCGCACTAAACCAGGTATCCGTACAACTTAATTAATAATTAATTACTGCTTAATTACTGTGCTTGTTTGAACTAGCTGATGAACTGCTACTTGATATCTGATACATGTACTTACTTGCATCATACTTTACTTATCGTCACTACATTATTTACATGTTGAACCCTAGTGACAACCATGATGCACAAAAAGCATAGTAGCACAATAGCGGATAACCTATTGAACATGCTGATAAAGCCAGCATCAGGCAAACACTGCCTCTAAGGCCTGTAAGAGCCTGGAATATTTTGCTACACTAAGTGGTGAGTGTAGGGATACAAGGGTTGTAGAACTGCGTCTCTAGGGATAAGTCACAATGACTGGATGTGCCTAAAACGTACTCAAAGTACAAAACTCAGCACTTTACAAAATAATTCAGCTTTTAGCTAACTAATAAAGTGCCAAAACATGAGAAAAATATTACTAGACACTTTCCAAAGTGTCAGAAATGAGTTGTGTCACTAGAAAGGGTATTACGACACTTTAAAGCTTTAGTAACGCTTTAACGGATTACTATCCAACCAAACAACCGGACTTTACCCGGAACATGAAAATATTGTTATTTTCATTACTTATCTTTTTCTGAGCCAGTTAGGGTCCCTGATTACCCTAACACCCGCTTTAAAGCACTAAACATAACTAACCAAGTTAATCCCTAAACTTAACTTAGTTTAACTTAACTATATACTTAGTGTCTAGTTGAAATCGAACCAAGGACCCCCCCCCCCCTCTTGACCGAATTCGGCCCCCTAGGGGACACACTTGTACCATGGTGATTATTTTAATCACCTTTGCCTAATATCTAAGTGACACAAGAACCATTGGTTATTAGCACATGAGATTATCTATAAGATGCTAGCTTAACCCACATGATCATTCATCACACTCATCACAACACTCACACACTCCTCTCTCCCTCTAGAGCTCTCGGCCGAACATCCCACCCCCACCCATCATATTTTCGAGTCTTGATCAACCAATTCCAAGTCCATACAAGTGTTAAGGGTCGCGTATAAGGAGTCTTGGAGCAAACAGAAGGCGAAGGACCTCTTTATCTTGCTTTTATCCACCTCTTTTACGCGTAGATTCTTCCCTAGCCTCGAGCTAGAGGTATAATGCTTAAAACTCGTATTTGAACTATTCTAAAGTGGTTAAAAGGATTTGTATCGGTTAAAACTCGAAATCTTGCAAGATGATGCTTTAAAGTCTACTTAAAACACTAAAAATGGTGGTTAATAGCTCATAAGTTGTGTAAATGTTGTAGTATTCGAAATGTATGATTATTTAGGCTCGATCTATGATGTGGTAGCTCGGATCATCGTTTAACCCGGTTTGGTAAGATCATGGATCTTAACATAAGCTTGTTTTGAATAATACAAGGGTTAAAAGGTGAAACTCTACCACACGCGAATCATGAACTTGTGTAAAAGTGTTTTAGCTTGTACAATAGTGTTTAAAACTAGCAGATCTACGTATCTACAAGTGGTATTTTCAAAGGACCAAGCGTTAAAGAAATCATACTTTAAAAGACGGATCTTACACTAACAAGAATGGTTTTTAGAACACACAAGTGTGTAAACACTTGTGTAACACAAAGTTTCGACGAAATAACAATTTTTGTAAAAGTGGACGAGAAGTTGTAAAGACGGAACTTCCATAAAAACGAGGTTTTTACAAAATCGGATTTGTTTTATATAAAGATCCACTAAAAGTAATGAGATTTACATCACAGTTTGGATAAACCACAAGTTCATGAAGTTTATGCGATTTATATACACATTTTGACTAGTTTGTGATTTGAACATGGTTTTGATTGAATAAGAAGATTGTTGAGTTGATTTGATAAAGAAAATGATACGCTTGAAAGCGTGGCCACCTCCAGTTGCAGAGGAAACTCTGGCGAAATTTTTCTAAAAACCTAACACTTAGAATTATTTACACTACAAGTGTTAGAATTATTTTTGACATGTTTTCGAAATATAAATTTCGCCATGACTTTATTTACTAAATATTCGGAGGTGGGATTTTCACAAAATTTAACGTGATAAATATATATTTTTCACACACCGTTTATGATTATTTTGTGAAAATACATAAATATTATTTTCAGAGTAAAAATAATATTTACGAACGTTAACGAATCCAAATTAATACGAACGCTTTCACCATAAATATATAAGTTACACCGGTAATTATATTACCACTCGATTGTTAAACGTAACTTACGCACTTACGGAAATATTTATGAACGCGTATTTTAACAACGTATTATTGGAGAAAAATACTTATATTTTGGAGTTGGAAATATATATATATATTAAGTGAGACTTAATGATATAATTTGAACGCACATGTATTAAATCCCCCATCCTTGGGAAGGAGATTAACTACCAAGTATATACAGAATGTAAACACGAAATAGTTGTCTAACTATTTCCCAAAGACTTAAACTATAAAGCTAAGGCACGGCCGTCCGTCTAATAGAAATTAGCACCTGTAGGTCGTCGCACAGCTGCGTGAGCAGGAGATACTTGGTAGAGACGCTTCACTGTGAGTTCATGTCCCCCTTTTCTCTAACTGTTTTTAGTTTTCTTAACTCCGGGGGTGAAATACATGTTACTTTGATTACAAGTACTTTATACATGGTATGGTTAGCGTAAGGAGGTTTACTACTTAGATCATGTGAGTGGGTAGGCAGAAACACCGAGGGACGTAAGCGGTAGATCTATCTGGGTGTAGCGAGCCCAACTCTAGGCCCAACAGAACGGACCTCTGAGAGGCCCAACAGAACGGACCTTGGAGTGACTTTGTACCCGACGCGAAATCTGCTAGGTTTGAGTCTTCCTACTTACACTTCACACATACTAATGGCCTTGCAAACCATTGGTGATCTCTTTTTCCTTACACTGCTACATACCAGGGATTTTATACTTACAAGTGTTTTACATACTCACTTACACATGAACTCGCTCAACATTATTGTTGATTTTTCAACTTACATGTATTTCAGAAAATTAAAGATCTGGCACGGTATGTTATGTTTTCCCGCTGCATAAGGGTTCCAAGGTCATCCCAGTTTTGGAAATGTGACTCTTTCCTGGACAAGTCACAACTCTTAAACTGCGCTTGTTTCATGTTACGGTTTATTTTTTTTCAAGACAATGTTTCATGTTATGATGTTGTAAGTCTTTAAGACAATGGTATGATACTCTGGTTCTAAAACTTAATCAAATGGATGATCTTGCATGATTTTATTTCATATAGCTTTGTTATGGTTAAGCTATGGTATTAAGAAGTCACACCAAAATTAACCACGCTTCCGCAAAGCCAGGGTGTGACAGCTTGGTATCAGAGCTCTGATCATAGCGAACTAGGATTCTCTCTCGAGTCTAGACTATGATCACTAGGGCTCTCACGAAAACATTTTTCTGCATACCACTTAAGTCCAGATCCAAAACTTTTTACAAACAAATGTTGAGCACGTTGATTTATTATAGGCTCAGCCTGGAGGGCTGAGGCTCGGTCTGGAGGATCGAGGCTCGGTCTAGGTGACCGAGGTAGTTGAGCACGTTGATTTATTATAGGCTCAGCCTGGAGGGCTGAGGCTCGGTCTGGAGGATCGAGGCTCGGTCTAGGTGACCGAGGTAGTTGGCTAGTGTGGCTAGGAAGAGTAGGCTCAGACATGAAGGCTGAGGCTCGGTCAAGGGGACCGAGGCTCGATCTAAGAGGTCGAGGTGGAGGATAGAGCAGTCTTCGAGACTGGGAGGAAATTGGCTAGTGGACTAGGAGAATGATTTGAATGCTTACTTGGTAACTTATGTGATTATCTGATTATATGATTGATTATTATACGTATATGTGTTTGTGTTACAAACGTCATGCTTTCATCATGTACTAGAAAGATGGACACTACGAATCCCATGGCCATAGTATCAGACGACATAGTTTCATCGAAGCACGAGGTGTACATTTCCGATACTACCGGCACAGACAATGACGACTTTCAGCCCTTTTGCGCTGGCTGAAGTCGTAGCAGAGCCTACTGATGGCCATCTTGTTGGGAATTTGCCCCCTTGCCGCTTATCCTGTTGTTGATATGCCCCCCTCCCGACGTGGCCTCTGACGACGATAACGATCTACTGGAGGAGGACCCATTCGAGGGCAGGGCCCTATTGCTGCTGGTATTAGACTACTGCATGCGGACGCTCCTGTAGGGGAAACTCATGTCCATTCCCCTATCCCAGACTCATTTGAGTTTCTGACATCCGCATCTTCGCACATACAGGGAATGCAGCACCACTCACACGACGCCGACCCTGATGTGGCATCATCAGCTGCACCGGATCCCGCCCACAGCTCTGAGTTTGATCACGATATTGAGGTTGATCCTGCTTTTCCACCTGGTTTTGATCCAGACCATGACCTTGAGTTCATACACTTAGACCAGCCCTTGGAGGATCCTGTAACCCCCTGTGTTTATTGATCCAGCTGATCTTGAGATGGAGTTTTTGATCCGGAGCCGGCCGTGGCCCCTGAGCCAGGCGCTGTACCTGACCCCGCATTGGAGCATGACCCTGTTCATGCCAATGCACCTACTGTTGCTCCTTGATTGATCATCTGCTTAGACGAGAGAAAATTTGGGGTAACTGTGCAAGACAATTTATTATTACGGGGGCCCACGTAATAACGATTTGTAGTGCACAGGAATCCTGGTGGACTCTGCGGGTCAAGCTAATGATAACCAATGCAACAGGAAATAACTTAAACACGAATGACCAAGGCGATGTAGCCTCGAGTTCATTATATTACGAGCAACAAGCCAAATTGGCAAGCCTATGTGAAGGCTCAGAAATTTACTTCCCCACTCATACAGTGAGTATATTTGCGTGTGAAATTGGGTGATTACATGATGGCTCATGTTGCTATATACACCTCATAGACAATTGAAATGTTGTCTAACCCGCTTCACACCACTTCGACAAAGGGGAATGTCACCCAGACGTGACACAAACACCAGTACGTTGCCAAGGACAGAAGCCGAGCTGCAAGAACGCATCTCACAGATAAATGCACGACATGAAGCCCTCCGCTCTAAGCACAACGATGGCATTAATGTAAATAACCCTCCAACTGGCTGCACCTATAAACAGTTCCTGAACTGCAAGCCTTTGAACTTTGACGGAACAGGAGGCGCCGTTGCATTTGTTCGTTGGTCCGAAAAGACCGACTCCATTCTAAGAATGAGTAACTGTTCGCCCCAACAGAGTGTTACCTATATCTCGGGGATATTTCTAGATGGCACACTCTCTTAATGGAACCTCCAGGTTCAGACCCTTGGCACAGACGCTGCATATGCACTGAGCTGGGACGAGCTCAAGGAAACGATTGAGAAGAAATGTTGTTTTAGGACTGGAATTTAGAAGCTTGAGGTGGAGTTCAGGAACTTGAAAATGGACGAACCAGAAATTCCTGAACTTGTCCAGCGATCGCACGACTTATCTAGGGTCACCCCCCCTACTTAGTCAAACCGGAGTTCAAAAGGATTGAACGATTCATTTGGACACTTGCACCCCAGGTCAGGGGTATGGTTACTACCTCAAATCCCTCAACCATTGCAGAAGCTATCAATATGGGCGATCTATTTATAACATGAGATGTTATGTGATTGATAACATGAGATGTTATGTGTTGATATTGTTGTATACTTACGTACACTCTACTTATTATGACCTGACCAACGTAAACCATCTTTTAGAAGATGCCGCCGAGACGTGAGACACGCATGCGTACCAATGAGGTAGAACTCCAGCAAATTATCACTGCTGCCATCGCACAATACGCCGCTTCACAAGGAGGACCCAGCGGAAGCAGCACGAATAACAATGGCAACAATAATCCACCTCATGGTAATACCAAGTCATTTAGACCTACCATGACCTAATTGGATACCTTTAGCAATGATGCTAATGCCAAACGTATGTTATGACATATGTGCAGGATGCACCTACAAGCAGTTCTTAGACTGCAAGCCCGTAAACTTTGATGGCACAGGAGGTGCTGTCGCCTTTGTTCGTTGGGCTGAGAAAACCGAATCTGTTCTTCGCATGAGCAAGTGCGCGTTGGATCAGCAAGTCACCTATATCTCAGGGCTATTCTTGGATGGAGCCCTCTCTTGGTGGAATCTGCAAGTACAGACACTTGGCGAAGCTGCTGCCTACGCGCTGACCTGGACCGAACTGAAGGAACTCATGCGCAAAAAGTACTGTTCCCGCGCAGAAATCCAGCGATTGGAGACCGAGTTCTGGCACTTGAAAATGGACGGTCCAAAGATAGCAGAATACGTACAAAGGTTCCATGACTTATCGCATGTGGTACCCTACATGGTCACTCCTGAGTTCAAGAGAATTGAACGTTTCATTTGGGGGCTAGCTCCTCAAATCATAAGCATGGTAACCTCATCCAAGCCTGCGACCATTACTGAGGCGATCGATTTGAGCGTAGCTCTCACTGAGGAGGCTATTCGCCTGAACAAGTTTGACGAGATCAAGACCAAGAAGGCAGAGACTCACGTCGAGTCATCAGGAGGTAACAAAAGGAAGTTCTCGAACTTCAAGCAGGGCGCCAGTGTGGTGGTTAAGAAAGGAGGGTCAGACACGCCAGCTCAGGTTATAGCTGGTAGAGGAAAGAAAGGAAAAGGGTATATGGGCACCCAGCCCAAATGCAACACCTGCCAGCGCCACCATTCTGGTCATTGCGGGCCAAAAATATGCGAAGCATGTGGGAAACGTGGCCACTCGAAGGACACTTGTTGGGCCACTGCTGGTCAGGGAGGCCAGGGAGGATTTGGGAATAGGAATAATAATCGTGGTGGTAATCGCTCACAAGGAAACTATGGAGGAAACGGGAATCGAGGCAACTTTGCGAACCAAGCTGGAAATGCAAACCAAAACAACAACCAAGCTGGAAATGGAGGTGGAAACGGGCAAAGACTTGGATGCTATAACTGCGGTGATATCGGGCATTTTAAGAAGAACTGCCCAGAGTTAAACCAAGCCCGTGGAAGAGTGTTCCAAATCGAAGCTAGGGAAGCGCGCCAGGACCCCAATGTCGTTACTGGTACGTTCCCTGTAAATCAACGCTATGCATCCGTTTTATTTGATACTGGTGCCGATTATAGCTTCGTGTCGTTAGAATTTAAGAATATGCTTGGTTTAGCCGCTAATAAGTTAGATATTCCCTACTCAATTGAATTGGCTAATGGGAAGTTAGTGGAAGCCAACGAAGTTATCAGAGGTTGTGTGATCGAATTAGGAGAGCGTGAGTTTACTTTGGATTTACTACCAGTCCAGTTGGGGAGCTTTGACATAATAGTAGGAATGGATTGGTTATCAGGCAACAAAGCTGAGATAGTTTGTCACGAGAAGGTTGTTCGTATCCCAACCGATGATGGTGAGACCATTGTTGTTCATGGAGAGAAGCGTGAGACGCCGTTGAGGATTATCAGCTGCTTGAAAGCAAGGAAGTGTTTGTAGAAAGGATGTGTTGCCTTCCTGGCACACATTGTGGATAAGAAGGCTGCTGAGCCAAGAATCGAAGACATCCCTGTCGTAAGGGAGTATCCAGAAGTCTTCCCAGAAGACTTGCCTGGACTGCCACCTCAGAGGCAAGTAGAGTTTCACATCGATTTAGTTCCAGGCGCCACGCCTGTAGCTAAGGCACCTTATAGACTTGCTCCGTCTGAGATGCAGGAACTGTCGACACAACTTCAAGAGTTGTTAGACAAGGGTTTTATCCGACCAAGCTTCTCGCCTTGGGGAGCTCCGGTCCTGTTTGTCAAAAAGAAGGACGGTAGTTTTCGTTTGTGCATTGACTACCGGGAATTGAACAAGCTGACGATCAAGAATAGGTATCCTCTGCCAAGAATTGATGATCTGTTTGACCAACTGCAAGGCTTAAGTTTTTATTCAAAGATCGATCTTCGATCTGGATACCATCAGTTAAGGATACAAGAAGAGAGCATCCCGAAGACAGCCTTCAGAACTCGTTATGGACACTACGAGTTCCTCGTTATGCCATTTGGTTTGACAAACGCACCGGCGGTATTCATGGATCTAATGAATAGAGTTTGCAAGCCGTACTTGGATAAGTTCGTGATTGTATTCATCGATGACATTTTAATTTATTCAAAGACGAAGGCTGAACACGAGCAGCATCTTAGAGCCATTCTAGAGCTGCTGAAGAAGGAACAGCTGTATGCCAAATTCTCCAAGTGCGAATTTTGGCTACGCGAAGTCCAATTCCTTGGGCACGTGGTAAATGGAGATGGAATCCACGTGGATCCAACCAAGATCGAGGCGATCAAGGATTGGGAAACGCCAAAGACGCCAACCGAGATCCGGCAATTCTTGGGTTTGGCTGGCTATTACCGAAGATTCATTGAGAATTTTTCAAAGATCGCTCAACCATTGACGCTCCTCACGCAGAAGGATAAGAAGTTTGATTGGGGAATCAAACAGGATGAAGCGTTTCAGATATTGAAGGATAAGCTTTGTAACGCGCCAATTTTAGCTCTACCAGAAGGTACTGATGATTTTGTGGTATACTGTGACGCATCGCGTCAAGGATTGGGTTGTGTGTTGATGCAACGCCAAAAGGTTATTGCTTACGCATCGCGTCAGTTGAAAGTGCATGAAAAGAACTATACCACACACGATTTGGAGCTCGGCGCAGTGGTCTTTGCTTTAAAGATCTGGAGACACTACCTTTATGGTACGAAGTGTACAATCTTTACAGATCACAAGAGCCTACAGCATATATTCAACCAGAAGGAGTTGAATATGAGGCAAAGACGATGGGTTGAGTTGCTGAACGACTACGACTGCGAGATAAAGTATCATCCGGGGAAGGCGAATGTGGTCGCCGATGCCCTAAGTCGGAAGGAGAGGATCAAGCCCATAAGGGTTAGAGCTTTAGAAATGCTTATTTGAACCAATCTTTCCTTGCGCATTCGTGCCGCACAGAAAGAAGCTCTCAAGGAAGGAAACCTTGAAAAAGAATACCACCGTGGGATGGAGAAGCTACTGGTACCAAACGAGGAAGGAACGTTATGTTTTGAGAAAAGGATTTGGGTTCCTCTGTTTGGTGGTTTAAGGAAAGTTATTTTCGATGAAGCTCACAAGTCGCGGTACTCTATCCATCCAGGAGCGGATAAGATGTACCAGGATCTCAAAGATTATTATTGGTGGCCTAGGATGAAAGGCGATGTTGCTGTTTACGTGAGCAAATGTTTAACATGCGCTAAGGTTAAAGCCGAATACCAGAAGCCTTCAGGACTTCTGCAACAACCAGAGATTCCCAAGTGGAAATGGGAACAAATCTCAATGGATTTTGTTACAAAATTGCCAAGAACGCCAAGAGGCCATGACACTATCTGGGTGATAGTGGATCGATTAACGAAGTCAGCACACTTCTTACCTATCAGAGAGAAGGATAATACGAGCAAATTGGCTGAAATTTACATGAGAGAGATCGTTGCACGTCATGGAGTGCCTCTCTCGATCATTTCTGATAGAGACGGAAGATTTGTGTCAAGGATATGGCAATCCTTCCAAGAAGCCTTTGGCTCACAATTGAATCTGAGCACTGCGTTTCATCCACAAACTGACGGCCAGAGCGAGCGAACGATACAGACTTTGGAAGACATGCTGAGAGCGTGTGTTATGGATTTGGGCGGTAGCTGGGACAAACATTTACCTTTGGTCGAATTTTCATACAACAACAGCTACCACACCAGTATTGGTGTCGCGCCATTTTGAAGCCCTTTACGGACGCAAGTGCCGATCACCCTTATGTTGGGCTGACGCAGGTGATAGGCAGCTTGCTGGTCCCGAAATCGTCCAAGAGACGACAGACAAGATTGCGCAGATTCTTAAACGCATCGAAGCAGCTCGCCACAGACAGAAGGCCTATGCGGATCCAAACCGGAAACATGTGGATTTCCAAGTTGGAGAAATGGTGTTATTGAAAGTTTCACCCTGGAAGGGTGTGGCACGCTTCGGAAAGCGTGGGAAGTTAAATCCGCGCTACATTGGTCCCTTCAGAATTCTGGAAAGAATAGGGCTAGTAGCATACAAGTTGGACCTACCTGCTGAACTGAATGGTGTTCACGATACATTTCATGTATCCAATCTAAAGAAAAGTCCAACTCAAGTCACCGTTGCCATTCCCACCGATGAGATTCATGTTGATGACACGCTCCACTTCGTTGAAGAACCTGTTGAGGTCACGGATTGGAAAGTTAACAAGACCCGCCGGAGCTGTGTCAAGCTCGTCAAAGTTCGTTGGAATGCCAGACATGGTCCTGAATACACCTGGGAACGTGAGGACCGGATGAAAGAGAAATACCCCCACCTTTTTCCTAAAAACCCTGCATCTACAAGCAGAACTTAAATTTCGGGACGAAATTTATTTAACGGGGGGAGAATGTGACAACCCGCACTAAACCAGGTATCCGTACAACTTAATTAATAATTAATTACTGCTTAATTACTGTGCTTGTTTGAACTAGCTGATGAACTGCTACTTGATATCTGATACATGTACTTACTTGCATCATACTTTACTTATCGTCACTACATTATTTACATGCTGAACCCTAGTGACAACCATGATGCACAAAAAGCACAGTAGCACTATAGACGGATAACCTATTGAACATGCTGATAAGCCAGCATCAGGCAGACACTGCCTCTAAGGCCTGTATGAGCCAAAAATATTTTGCTACACTAGTGGTGAGTGTAGGGATATAAGGGTTGTAGAACTGCGTCTCTAGGGATAAGTCACAATGACTGGATGTGCCTAAAACGTACTCAAAGTACAAAACTCAGCACTTTACAAAATAATTCAGCTTTTAGCTAACTAATAAAGTGCCAAAACATGAGAAAAATATTACTAGACACTTTCCAAAGTGTCAGAAATGAGTTGTGTCACTAGAAAGGGTATTACGACACTTTAAAGCTTTAGTAACGCTTTAACGGATTACTATCCAACCAAACAACCGGACTTTACCCGGAACATGAAAATATTGTTATTTTCATTACTTATCTTTTTCTGAGCCAGTTAGGGTCCCTGATTACCCTAACACCCGCTTTAAAGCACTAAACATAACTAACCAAGTTAATCCCTAAACTTAACTTAGTTTAACTTAACTATATACTTAGTGTCTAGTTGAAATCGAACCAAGGACCCCCCCCCCTCTTGACCGAATTCGGCCCCCTAGGGGACACACTTGTACCATGGTGATTATTTTAATCACCTTTGCCTAATATCTAAGTGACACAAGAACCATTGGTTATTAGCACATGAGATTATCTATAAGATGCTAGCTTAACCCACATGATCATTCATCACACTCATCACAACACTCACACACTCCTCTCTCCCTCTAGAGCTCTCGGCCGAACATCCCACCCCCACCCATCATATTTTCAAGTCTTGATCAACCAATTCCAAGTCCATACAAGTGTTAAGGGTCGCGTATAAGGAGTCTTGGAGCAAACGGAACGCGAAGGACCTCTTTATCTTGCTTTTATCCACCTCTTTTACGCGTAGATTCTTCCCTAGCCTCGAGCTAGAGGTATAATGCTTAAAACTCGTATTTGAACTATTCTAAAGTGGTTAAAAGGATTTGTATCGGTTAAAACTCGAAATCTTGTAAGATGATGCTTTAAAGTCTACTTAAAACACTAAAAATGGTGGTTAATAGCTCATAAGTTGTGTAAATGTTGTAGTATTCGAAATGTATGATTATTTAGGCTCGATCTATGATGTGGTAGCTCGGATCATCGTTTAACCCGGTTTGGTAAGATCATGGATCTTAACATAAGCTTGTTTTGAATAATACAAGGGTTAAAAGGTGAAACTCTACCACACGCGAATCATGAACTTGTGTAAAAGTGTTTTAGCTTGTACAATAGTGTTTAAAACTAGCAGATCTACGTATCTACAAGTGGTATTTTCAAAGGACCAAGCGTTAAAGAAATCATACTTTAAAAGACGGATCTTACACTAACAAGAATGGTTTTTAGAACACACAAGTGTGTAAACACTTGTGTAACACAAAGTTTCGACGAAATAACTATTTTTGTAAAAGTGGACGAGAAGTTGTAAAGACGGAACTTCCATAAAAACGAGGTTTTTACAAAATCGGATTTGTTTTATATAAAGATCCACTAAAAGTAATGAGATTTACTTCACAGTTTGGATAAACCACAAGTTCATGAAGTTTATGCGATTTATATACACATTTTGACTAGTTTGTGATTTGAACATGGTTTTGATTGAATAAGAAGATTGTTGAGTTGATTTGATAAAGAAAATGATACGCTTGAAAGCGTGGCCACCTCCAGTTACAGAGGAAACTCTGGCGAAATTTTTCTAAAAACCTAACACTTAGAATTATTTACACTACAAGTGTTAGAATTATTTTTGACATGTTTTCGAAATATAAATTTCGCCATGACTTTATTTACTAAATATTCGGAGGTGGGATTTTCACAAAATTTAACATGATAAATAAATATTTTTCACACACCGTTTATGATTATTTTGTGAAAATACATAAATATTATTTTCAGAGTAAAAATAATATTTACGAACGTTAACGAATCCAAATTAATACGAACGCTTTCACCATAAATATATAAGTTACACCGGTAATTATATTACCACTCGATTGTTAAACGTAACTTACGCACTTACGGAAATATTTATGAACGCGTATTTTAACAACGTATTATTGGAGAAAAATACTTATATTTTGGAGTTGGAAATATATATATATATTAAGTGAGACTTAATGATATAATTTGAACGCACATGTATTGAATCCCCCATCCTTGGGAAGGAGATTAACTACCAAGTATATACAGAATGTAAACACGAAATAGTTGTCTAACTATTTCCCAAAGACTTAAACTATAAAGCTAAGGCACGGCCGTCCGTCTAATAGAAATTAGCACCTGTAGGTCGTCGCACAGCTGCGTGAGCAGGAGATACTTGGTAGAGACGCTTCACTGTGAGTTCATGTCCCCCTTTTCTCTAACTGTTTTCAGTTTTCTTAACTACGGGGGTGAAATACATGTTACTTTGATTACAAGTACTTTATACATGGTATGGTTAGTGTAAGGAGGTTTACTACTTAGATCATGTGAGTGGGTAGGCAGAAACACCGAGGGACGTAAGCGGTAGATCTATCTGGGTGTAGCGAGCCCAACTCTAGGCCCAACAGAACGGACCTCTGAGAGGCCCAACAGAACGGACCTTGGAGTGACTTTGTACCCGATGCGAAATCTGCTAGGTTTGAGTCTTCCTAGTTACACTTCACACATACTAATGGCCTTGCAAACCATTGGTGATCTCTTTTTCCTTACACTGCTACATACCAGGGATTTTATACTTACAAGTGTTTTACATACTCACTTACACATGAACTCGCTCAACATTATTGTTGATTTTTCAACTTACATGTATTTCAGGAAATTAAAGATCTGGCACGGTATGTTATGTTTTCCCGCTGC
This sequence comes from Helianthus tuberosus, assembly GCA_030545235.1. NCBI lineage: Eukaryota > Viridiplantae > Streptophyta > Magnoliopsida > Asterales > Asteraceae > Helianthus > Helianthus tuberosus. The sequence continues at coordinate 63,860,069 of CM060417.1, read as the reverse complement.
ATAAGGGTTCCAAGGTCATCCCAGTTTAGGAAATGTGACTCTTTCCTGGACAAGTCACAACTCTTAAACTGCGCTTGTTTCATGTTACGGTTTATTTTTTTTCAAGACAATGTTTCATGTTATGATGTTGTAAGTCTTTAAGACAATGGTATGATACTCTGGTTCTAAAACTTAATCAAATGGATGATCTTGCATGATTTTATTTCATATAGCTTTGTTATGGTTAAGCTATGGTATTAAGAAGTCACACCAAAATTAACCACGCTTCCGCAAAGCCAGGGTGTGACAGTAAGTTATCTATTTATCGTAGAGACGTTTGTATTATTTTGGATCCATTAACATTTGATAGTATTATTTTTACCCTAAAAATAATACTAGTATTTTCACAAAATAATCATAAACACATATCAAGTGACTTTATGAAAAATATATACTAAATATATATTTACCAAGTTTTATTTTGTGAAAATCCCACCTCCAATGTTTTGTAAATATAGTCACGGCGAAACTTATATTTTGAAAACATGCCGAAAAGTATTTCTAACACTTATAGTGAAAATATTTCTAAGTGTTAGGTTTTTGGAAAAATTTCGCCAGAGTTTCCTCTGTAACTGGAGGTGGCCACGCTTTCAAGCGTATCATTTTCTTTTACAAATCAAACCAACAATTTTCTCAATCAACCATAAGCATTATTCAAACCATCAAACTAGTCAAAATAGATGTAAATCGCAAAAATACATGAACTTGCGGTTTTTCCAAAATATGTAGTATCTTTCCATTATTTTTAGTGGATCTCTTGTATAAATCAACCCAGTTTCGTAAAAGTCTCGTTTTTAAAGAAAATAAATTTCCACAACTTCTTGTCAACATTTACAAGAATAGTTCTTTCGTCAAAACTTTGTGTTACACAAGTGTCTACGCACTTGTGTGTTTACAAAAACACTTTTGGTTATGTAAGATCCGTCTTTAAAAGTATGTTTTCTCTTGACACGTGGTCCTTTGAAAATACCGCTTGTAGATCCGTAGATCTACTAGTTTTAAACACTATTTCACAAGTAAAATCGCTTTTACACAAGTTCATGATTCGTGTGTGGTAGAGTTTCATCCTTTAACCCTTGTTACTTTCAAAACAACCTTATGTCATGATCCAAGATCGTGACCAACCCGGGTTAAATGACGATCCGAGCTACCACAACATAGATCGGGTCCAAATAATCACACAAATCAATTACTACAAGTTTTACACAACATATGAGCTTTTAACCATCACTTTTAGTGTTTTTAGTAGACTTTTATGCTTCATCTTGTATGTTTGCGTCTTTTAACCGTTACATATCATATTAACCACTTTAAAATAGTTCGAGAAGGTGATTTAAGCAACTTACTACTAGCTCGAGGCTAGGGAAGAATCTAAGCGCAAAATGAGAGGATAAAAGCAACGAGAAGAGGTCCTTTGAGTTCCGTATGCACCAAGCCTTCTTATCCGCGATCCTTATCACTTGTATGAACTTGGAATGAGAAGATCAAAGCTCGATGATGGATGGATGGTGTTGGGTGTGTTCGGCCGAAGCCTTTAAGAGAGGGAGAGAGTGTGTGTGAGTTGGGTTGTGAGATGGAAATGTTATGTTGTGCTAATCTTGCAACTTATAGGCAATACTTATGATAATTATCCAATGGATCATATGTCTTCTAGATATTAAGCAAGGAAGATTAATTTAATCATCAAGTATAAGAGGTGTCCCCATTGGGGACCGAATTCGGTTGGGGGGGGGGGTACTAGTTCGATTTCAACCAAAGGTTAAGTATATAGTTAGGTTAATCTAGTTAAGTTTAGGGATTAACCCGGTTACTAGTGTGTTGTGCTTTACAACGGGTGTTAGGGTATTCAGGGACCCTAACTGGCTCAGAAAAAGAAAAACAATGTTATTGACAATATTTTCATGTTCCGGGTATAGTCCGGTTGTTTGGTTGGATAGTAATCCGTTAGAGCGTTAAACAAAGCTTTAAAGTGTCGTTATAATTATTTTTAGTGACACAACTTATTCCTCCAAAGTGTCAGGAATATTTTCTCATGTTTTGGCACTTTATTAGTTAGCTAAAAGCTGGATTGTTTATTAAAGTGCTGAATTTTGTGCTTAGAGTACGTTTTAGGCACATCCAGTCATTGTAACTTATTCCTAGAGACGCAGTTCTACAACCCTTATATCCCTACACTCACCACTAGTGTAGCAAAATAATTCTGGCTTATACAGGCCTTAGAGGCAGTGTCTGCCTGATGCTGGCTTATCAGCATGTTCAATAGGTTATCCGTTTATAGTGCTACTGTGCTTTTTGTGCATCATGTTTGTCACTAAGGTTCAGTATGTAAATAATGTAGTGACGGTAAGTAAAGTATGATGCAGGTATATGCATGTATCAGAAATCAAGTAGCAGTTCATCAGTAATTTCAAACAAGCACAGTAATTAAGCAGTAATTAATTATTAATTAAGTCGTACGGATACCTGGTTTAGTGAGGGTTGTCACATTCTCCCCCCGTTAGAAAAATTTCGTCCCGAAATTTTAAGTTCTGCTTGTAGATGCAGGGTTCTTAGGAAATAGGTGGGGGTATTTCTCTTTCATCCGGTCCTCACGCTCCCAGGTGTATTCAGGACCATGTCTGGCATTCCAGCGAACTTTGACGAGCTTGACACTGCTCCGGCGGGTCTTGTTTACCTTCCAATCCGTAACCTCAACCGGTTCTTCAACGAAATGGAGCGTGTCGTCAACATGAATCTCGTCGATGGGAATGGCAATGGTATCTTGAGTTGGACTTTTCTTCAGGTTGGATACATGAAATGTATCGTGGACTGAATGGAGTTCAGCAGGTAAGTCCAGCTTGTATGATACTAATCCTATTCTTTCCAAAACTCTGAAAGGACCAATGTAGCGCGGATTTAACTTCCCACGCTTTCCGAAGCGTGCCACACCCTTCCAGGGTGAAACTTTCAATAAAACCATTTCTCCAACTTGGAATTCCAAGTGTTTCCGGTTTGGATCTGCATAGGCTTTCTGTCTGTGGCGAGCTGCTTCGATGCGTTTTCGAATCTGCGCAATCTTGTCTGTCGTCACTTGGACGATTTCGGGACCAGCAAGTTGCCTATCACCTGCGTCAGCCCAACATAGGGGTGATCGACACTTGCGTCCGTAAAGAGCTTCAAATGGCACGGCTCCAATACTGGTGTGGTAGTTGTTGTTGTATGAAAATTCGACCAGTGGTAAATGCTTATCCCAGCTACCGCCCAAATCCATAACACACGCTCTCAGCATGTCTTCCAATGTCTGAATAGTCCGCTCGCTTTGACCGTCGGTCTGAGGGTGAAATGCAGTGCTCAGATTTAATTGTGAGCCAAAAGCTTCTTGGAAGGATTGCCATATCCTTGACACAAACCTTCCGTCTCTATCAGAGATGATTGAGAGAGGTACTCCATGGCGCGTAACGATCTCTCTCATGTAAATTTCGGCCAACTTGCTCGTATTATCCTTCTCTCTGATAGGTAAGAAGTGTGCTGACTTTGTTAATCGATCCACTATTACCCAAATAGTGTCATGGCCTCTCGGCGTTCTTGGCAACTTTGTAATAAAATCCATTGAGATTTGTTCCCATTTCCACTTGGGAATCTCAGGTTGTTGCAGAAGTCCTGAAGGCTTCTGGTATTCTGCTTTCACCTTAGCACACGTTAAACATTTGCTCACATAAACAGCAATATCGCCTTTCATCCTAGGCCACCAATAATAATCCTTGAGGTCTTGGTACATCTTATCCGCTCCTGGATGGATAGAGTACCATGATTTGTGAGCTTCATCAAAAATAACCTTCCTTAAACCTCCAAACAAAGGAACCCAAATCCTATTCTCAAAGCATAACGTTCCTTCCTTGTTTGGTACCAATAGCTTCTCCATCCCACGGAGATATTCTTCTTCAACATTTCCTTCCTTGAGAGCTTCTTTCTGCGCGGCACGAATGCGCAAGGAAAGATCGGTTCGGATAATCATTTCTAAAGCCCTAACCCTTATGGGGTTGATCCTCTCCTTTCGACTTAGGGCATCGGCGACCACATTCGCCTTCCCTGGATGATACTTTATCTCGCAGTCGTAATCGTTCAGCAACTCAACCCATCGTCTTTGCCTCATATTCAGCTCCTTCTGGTTGAATATGTGTTGTAGGCTCTTGTGATTTGTGAAGATTGTACACTTCGTACCATATAGGTAGTGTCTCTAGATCTTCAATGCAAATACCACTGCGCCAAGTTCCAAATCATGTGTGGTATAGTTCTTTTCGTGCACTTTCAATTGGCGTGATGCGTAAGGAATAACCTTTTGGCGTTGCATCAACACACAGCCCAATCCTTGACGCGAAGCGTCACAGTATACCACAAAATCGTCAGTACCTTCCGGTAGTGCTAAGATTGGCGCATTGCAGAGCTTATCCTTCAATATCTGGAACGCTTCTTCCTGTTTGATTTCCCAATCAAACTTCTTATCTTTCTGCGTGAGGAGCGTCAATGGTTGAGCGATGTTCGAAAAATCCTCAATGAACCTTCGATAGTAGCCAGCCAAACCCAAGAATTGTTGAATCTCGGTTGGCGTCTTTGGCGTTTCCCAATTCTTGATCGCTTCGATCTTTGTGGGATCAACATGGATTCTGTGACAACCCTCACTAAACCAGGTATCCGTACGACTTAATTAATAATTAATTACTGCTTAATTACTGTGCTTGTTTGAAATTACTGATGAACTGCTACTTGATTTCTGATACATGCATATACCTGCATCATACTTTACTTACCGTCACTACATTATTTACATGCTGAACCTTAGTGACAAACATGATGCACAAAAAGCACAGTAGCACTATAGACGGATAACCTATTGAACATGCTGATAAGCCAGCATCAGGCAGACACTGCCTCTAAGGCCTGTATGAGCCAGAAATATTTTGCTACACTAGTGGTGAGTGTAGGGATATAAGGGTTGTAGAACTGCGTCTCTAGGAATAAGTTACGATGACTGGATGTGCCTAAAACGTGCTCTAAGCACAAAAACTCAGCACTTTAATAAACAATCCAGCTTTTAGCTAACTAATAAAGTGCCAAAACATGAGAAAATATTCCTGACACTTTGGAGGAATGAGTTGTGTCACTAAAAATAATAATAACGACACTTTAAAGCTTTGTTAAGCACTTTAACGGATCTCTATCCAACCGAACAACCGGACTATACCCGGAACTTGAAAATATAGTCAATAACATTATTTGTCTTTTTCTAAGCCAGTTAGGGTCCCTGAATACCCTAACACCCGCAATAAAGCACGACACACTAGTAACCGGGTTAATCCCTAAACTTAACTAGATTAACCTAACTAATATCCTAACTTCTAGTTGGAATCGAACTAGCTACCCCCCCCCCCCCCCCCTTAACCAACCGTCCCCAAGAGGGGGGACATATTTTATCCTCCAAATTATTATTTTAATCCATATGTTTAGTATCTAAATGACACAAAATCCTTTGGACCATAACCTAATCTTTGCCTATAAGTAACAAGGTCTTGCACATCATTCATTTCACTACACAACTCACAACAACACTCTCTCCCTCTCTCTTTGGTTCTCGGCCGAAGACACAAGCAACACCACCACCACCTTTCGATTTTGATCATCACTTTCCAAGCTCATACAAGTGTTAAGGATCGCGTATAAGGAACCTTGGTGCAATCGGAAGGTGAAGGACCTCACTCTATTGCTTTTATCCACGCATTTTGCGCTTAGATTCTTCCCTAGCCTCGAGCTAGTAGTAAGTTGCTTGAATCACCCTCTCGAACTATTTTGAAGTGGTTAATATGATTTGTAACGGTTAAAAGACGCAAACATACAAGATGAAGCATAAAAGTCTACTAAAAACACTAAAAATGTTGGTTAAAAGCTCATATGTTGTGTAAAACTTGTAGTAATTGATTTGTGTGATTATTTGGACCTGATCTATGTTGTGGTAGCTCGGATCATCATTTAACCCGGGTTGGTCATGATCATGGATTATGACATAAGGTTGTTTTGGAAGTAACAAGGGTTAAAGGATGAAACTCTACCACACACGAATCATGAACTTGTGTAAAAGCGATTTTGCTTGTGAAATAGTGTTTAAAACTAGTAGATCTACGTATCTACAAGCGGTAGTTTCAAAGAACCACGTATCAAAGAAATCATGTTTTCTAAAGACGGATCTTACACTAACACGAATGATTTTTAGAACACACAAGTGTGTAAACACTTGTGTAGCACACACTTTCGACAAAATAACTATTTTTGAAAAGATGACGAGAAGTTGTAAAGATGGAATTTCTTTAAAAACGGGGTTTTTACGAAACCGGATTGATTTATATAAAGATCCACTAAAAGTAATGGAATTTACTTTATGTTTTTGGGTAAAACGCAAGTTCATGTAATTTATGCGATATACATGTTTATTAACTAGTTTGATGCATTGAACATTGTTTTGATTGAATAAGAAGATGGTTGATTTGATTTATAAAAGAAAATGATACGCTTGAAAGCGTGGCCACCTCCAGTTACAGAGGAAACTCTGGCGAAATTTTTCCAAAAACCTAACACTTAGAAATATTTTCACTATAAGTGTTAGAAATACATTTTGACTTGTTTTCAAATTATAGATTTCGCCACGACTTATTTACAAAATACCGGAGGTGGGATTTCACAAAATAAAACTTGGTAAATATATATTTAGTATATATTTTTCATAAAGTCACTTGATATGTGTTTATGATTATTTTGTGAAAATACTAGTATTATTTTTAGGGTAAAAATAATACTATCAAATGTTAACGAATCCAAAATAATACGAACGCCTCTACGATAAATATATAAGTTACACCGGTAATTATTATTACCACTCGATCATTAAAACGTAACTTACGCATTTTAAGAAAATATGACTTAACGCGTATTTTTGTCAAGGTATTGTTTTGGGAAAATTATGTAATAGAAAATATAATATTTTTGAGAAGAATATTTATATTTTGGAATTAGAGATAAAATATATTAAGTGAGACTTAATAGTGTAATTCGAATGTTACGAACGCACATGTATTAAATCCCCCATCCTTGGGAAGGAAAATAACTACCAAGTATATACAGAATATAAACACGAAATAGTTGTCTAACTATTTCCCAAAAACTTAAACTTTAAAGCTAAGGCACGGCCGTCCGTCTAATAGAATTAGTACGTGTAGGTCGTCATACAGCTGCTTGATCAGGAGACATACTTGGTAGAGACGCACCACTGTGAGTTCATGTCCCCCTTTTCTCTTAACTGTTTTCAGTTTTTAACTGCGGGGGTGAAATACATGTTACTATGATTACGAGTACTTTATACATGGTATGGTTAGCGTAAGGAGGTTTACTACTTAGATCATGTGAGTGGGTAGGCAGAAACTGGAGGCCATTAGTCCTCATTGTAGGACCGAGGGACGTAAGCGGTAGATCTATCTGGGTGTAGCGAGCCCAATTCCAGGTCCAACAGTACGGACCTTGGGGTGACTTTGTACCCAACGCGAAATCTGCTAGGTTTGAGTCTTCCTACTTGCACTTCACACATATCAATGGCCTTGCAAACCGTTGTTGATCTCTTTTTCCTTATTTGCTACATACCAGGATTTTTATACTTACAAAGGTTTATTTACTCACTTACACATGAACTCGCTCAACATTATTGTTGATTTTTCAACTTACATGTATTTCAGGGAATTAAAGGATCTGGCGCGGTATGACACGTTTTCCCGCTGCACTTGTTACGAGGTCATCCGGGTTTAGGGAATGTTACTCTTTCCTGGACAAGTCACAGTCCTTAAACTGTGTTTATGTCATGTTGATGTTTGTGTTTGTTGAACAATGTCATTAGGATGTGTTTCCGTTAAGACAATGTTGTTGTATTTGGTTTTTAAAACTTAATTAAATGGATGATCTTGCATGGTTTTATTTCATATAGCTATGTTATGGTTAAGCTATGGTATTAAGAAGTCACACCAAATTAACCACGCTTCCGCAAAGCCAGGGTGTGACAGCTTGGTATCAGAGCTCTGATCATAGCGAACTAGGATTCTTTCTCGAGTCTAGACTATGATCACCAGGGCTCTCACGAAAACATTTTTACTGCATACCACTTAAGTCCAGATCCAAAACTTTTATAAACAAATGTTGAGCACATTTTTATTCATTATTTATAGGCTCAGTCTTGGAGGCTGAGGCTCGGTCTTGGAGGCCGAGGCTCGGTCTGGGAGATCGAGGTAGTTGGCTAGTGGGACTAGGAGAATTGGCTAGTAGGACTAGGAGAATTGGCTAGTGGGACTAGGAGAATTGGCTAGTGGGACTAGGAGAATTGGCTAGTGGGACTAGGAAGAGAAGTCTGAGAGACTGGGAGGCTAGTGGGACTAGGAGAATTATTTGAATGCTTACTTGGTGACTTATGTGATTATTTGATTGTATGATTGACTGTTTGTGCATGTTTGTATTTATGTTACAGACACCATGGACACCTCTGGCACAGGTGACTCAGACACCACAGGACCTAGACCTATAGTATCAGATGACCTAGAGTCTTCAGAGCGCGAGGTCCACACATCCGACATTACTAGCACGGACGAGGACGACTTTCAACCCTTTGCTTTACCTGATGGTGCTGATGAGCTCGCTGATGGCCCTTTGGCCGGGGACCTACCGTTAGTGGAGATCCCTGCTCCCATACCACTTGCTTCATATCCTGCTTACGATTTGTTTCTCGACGTCGACGATGATGACGATGTCGATCTGTATGATGACGAGCCCTTAGAGGATGAGGTTCAGGGCGAGGCCCTTCTTGCTGCTGGTGATCTCTTGATGATCGCAGATGCTCCCGCCGAGGAGTCACCTGCTCACTCTCCGGTCCCAGACTCTTTCGAGTCTGTGGCCTCCGCACCTTCACACACTCAGAGTGCGCAGCACTTTTCTCCTGGATCAGATCCCGACCAGGCATCCTCTGTTGCCCCTATTCCTAGTTTTGCTTTCGACCACGATGATGTGGAGGATTCCGATCCTGTCTTTCCCCCAGGATTCGACCCAGATGAGGATATAGAGTTTATACCCATGGATCAGCCTATGGAGGATCCAGTCGACCCAGTAGACCCAGTTGATCCCATCGACCCTGAGTTTGATTTTGAGATGGTCTTCGTTGATCCCGACCAGCCACTAGACCCTGCTCCTGACCCAGTGCTTGAGCATGACCCTGCTCATGCTGGCATGCTTATTGAGCCTGTCATTGCTGACCCACCTATTGATGATCATCCTATAGATGCTCCATTGTTGGAGGGCGATCATGTCATTGCTGCTGATCATGTTGATCCCCCACTTTTTGCTGATGCACCAGTTGACCCTCTTGTTGCACCTCACCTTGACCCTATGCCTGTACAGTTTGATCGAGCACTTTTTGAGGCACAGATTGACCCACGAGATGAGCACGCCCAGTGTGGGTGGATTCCTGCAGATGACGAGGTCCCACCTATTCCCCCTCAGATCACTGATACCCGTCACGTTGATACTTCTTTTACTTTTCCTCGGTTTACACCTCCAGCTCGACCTGGAGAGGGTTCTTCGGCTCACCCTTTTGGACATGTACCGGTATCTATCCCTGCTATGCCACCATCTGCTACTTTTCCCCCTGTTTCTCCATTTCATGTGGCACCTTTTGATCCCACCAGTGAGCCGTTTCTCTGGACGTCACCTTCTGTTATGCCACCGACTGACCCTTACCATTCTTTCCATATGGGATATACTATTGAGGATGTTTTGATGTCTTTTGTCGCCCAGCACGAGGCACACACGCAGCGCATTCAGGAGCTTGAGAGAGCTCAGCCGCCGCCGTGTCAGTGCCAGGGTCAGACCCACTCTCCTTTGCAGCCCTATCGACCTTTACCACCAGACTATGCTGCACGCCTTTTTGCCCTAGAGCAGCAGGTTGCTTCTTGGTTGCGTACCCAGAGAGCCATGGAGGAGGACTGGCTCCAGTTGCGTCGTTTGTTCTACACTCACTTTCCCCCTCCTCCACCGCCATCCGTGTAGAGCTCTTCAGTACCGTATGGGTAGACGTTGGTGAGAAGACGGCGAATGCTTTTGACTGCACAGTATTTTTGGAGACTACATTATGATTCTGACTTTTTTTGATGTATATGGGATGTGTTGACACTGATTTGATATAGTTTTTGGACTAGGGTGATGTAGCCCTTAGTCGACTGATGTTGTATGACACTGTGATGTACTTGTACGCTTACTATGTGGTCTCAATATATGGCAATCGTAGTATTCTCATCATATTTGATGCTTGATTTGGTTACTTATATTCTATGACATGAGATGTTGTGTGATTAATGTTTGTAACATGGGATGTTGAGTGATTGATATGATTATAACATGAGATGTTATGTACTATTACTATCATTATATACGTACGCTATATTATGACCTGACTTACGTATTATAACATGGAATCTTTATTATGGCCTGACCGACGTAAACCCATCTTTTAGAAGATGCCGCCGAGACGTCAAACGCCGTTGCCTACCAATGAGGCAGAACTCCAACAAGTCATCGCTGCTGCCATCGCACAATACGCCGCCTCGCAAGGAGGACCCAGCGAAAGCAGCTCAAACAACAATGGCAACAACAATCCACCTCATGGTAATACTAAGTCATTAAGACCTACCATGATCTAATTGGATATCTCTAGCAAGGATGCTAACGCCATTCATATGTTGTAACATATGTGTAGGGTGCACCTACAAGCAGTTTCTAGACTGCAAGCCTATCAACTTTGATGGCACCGGAGGTGCTGTCGCTTTTGTTCGTTGGGCCGAGAAGACTGAATCTGTTCTCCGCATGAGCAAATGTGCACCGAACCAGCAAGTCACCTACATTTCTGGGCTATTTCTGGATGGAGCCCTATCTTGGTGGAATTTGCAAGTACAGACACTTGGTGAAGCTGCTGCCTACGCGCTAACCTGGACCGAACTGAAGGAACTTATGCGCAAAAAGTACTGCTCTCGCGCGGAAATCCAAAGATTGGAAACTGAGTTCTGGCATTTGAAAATGGAAGGTCCAAAGATCGCAGAGTATGTTCAGAGGTTTCACGACCTGTCGCATGTGGTACCCTACATGGTCACTCCGGAGTTCAAGAGGATTGAACATTTCATTTGGGGATTAGCTCCTCAAATCATAAGCATGGTGACCTCATCCAAGCCTGCGACAATTACTGAGGCAATCGATTTGAGCGTAGCTCTCACTGAGGAGGCTATCCGCCTGAACAAGTTTTCTGATGTTGAGCAAAAGAAGAAAGAGACTCACGTCGAGTCATCCGGAGGTAACAAACGAAAGTTCTCGAACTTCAAACAAGGCACTAGTGGGGTTGTTAAGAAAGGAGAGCCAAACACGCCAGCTCAGGTTACAGTTGGTAGTGGGAAGAAAGGAAAGGGATATATGGGCACCCAACCCAAGTGCAACACCTGCCAGCGTCACCATTCTGGCCGATGCGGGCCAAAAGTATGTGAAGCTTGTGGAAAGACTGGTCACTTGAAGGATTCTTGTTGGGCTAGTGCTGGCCGGGGAGGCCAAGGAGGATTTGGAAATAGAAATAGTAATCGTGGCGGTATTGGGAATCGCCCACAGGGAAACAATGGAGGAAACGGGAATCGAGGCAACAATGCGAATCAAGCTGGTAATGCGAACCAAAACAACAACCAAGCTGGAAATGGAGGTGGAAACGGGCAAAGACTTGGATGCTTTAACTGTGGAGACATTGGGCATTTTAAAAGGAACTGCCCAGAGTTGAACCAAGCCCGTGGAAGAGTGTTCCAGATTGAAGCAAGGGAAGCGCGCCAGGATCCCAATGTTGTCACTGGTACGTTCCCTGTAAACCAACGCTATGCATCCGTCTTATTTGATACTGGTGCCGATTATAGCTTCGTGTCGTTAGAATTTAAGAATATGCTTGGTTTAGCCGCTAATAAGTTAGATATTCCCTACTCAATCGAATTGGCTAATGGGAAGTTAGTAGAAGCCAATGAAGTGATCAGAGGCTGTGTGATCGAATTGGGAGAGCGTGAGTTTGCTTTGGATCTACTACCAGTCCAGCTGGGAAGCTTTGACGTGGTGGTAGGAATGGATTGGTTATCAGGCAACAAGGCAGACATAGTTTGTCACAAAAAGGTCATTCGTATCCCAACCGAAGATGGCGAAACAATTGTGGTTCACGGGGAGAAGCGTGATACGCCGTTAAGAATTATCAGCTGCCTGAAAGCACGGAAGTGTTTGCAGAAAGGATGTGCTGCCTTCCTAGCGCACATTGTAGACAAGAAAGCTGCAGAACCGAAGATCGAAGACATCCCTGTCATGAGGGAATATCCAGAAGTCTTCCCAGAGGACTTACCTGGACTGCCACCTCAGAGGCAAGTAGAGTTTCACATCGATTTAGTTCCAGGCGCCGCGCCTGTGGCTAAGGTACCTTATAGACTTGCTCCGTCTGAGATGCAGGAACTGTCAACACAACTTCAAGAGTTGTTAGACAAGGGATTTATCCGACCAAGCTTCTCGCCTTGGGGAGCTCCAGTTTTGTTTGTCAAAAAGAAGGACGGTAGTTTTCGTATGTGTATTGACTACCGGGAGTTGAACAAGCTGACGATCAAGAATAGATATCCTCTGCCAAGAATCGATGATCTATTCGACCAACTGCAAGGCTCAAGCTTTTATTCAAAGATCGACCTTCGATCAGGATACCATCAGTTAAGGATACAAGAGGAGAGTATCCCGAAGACAGCCTTCAGAACTCGTTATGGACACTACGAGTTCCTTGTTATGCCGTTTGGTTTGACAAACGCACCTGCAGTCTTTATGGACTTGATGAATAGAGTTTGCAAGCCGTACTTGGACAAGTTCGTGATTGTGTTTATCGACGACATATTGATTTATTCAAGAACAAAGGCTGAGCACGAACAGCATTTAAGAGCTATTTTGGAGTTGCTGAAGAAAGAACAGTTGTATGCCAAATTCTCTAAGTGCGAATTTTGGCTACGTGAAGTCCAATTTCTTGGACATGTGGTTAATGGAAATGGAATCCATGTTGATCCCACAAAGATCGAAGCGATCAAGAATTGGGAAACGCCTAAGACGCCAACCGAGATTCGACAATTCTTGGGTTTGGCTGGCTACTATCGAAGGTTCATTGAGGATTTTTCAAAAATCGCTCAACCATTGACGCTCCTCACGCAGAAAGATAAGAAGTTTGATTGGGGAATCAAACAGGAAGAAGCATTCCAGATATTGAAGGATAAGCTCTGCAATGCGCCAATCTTAGCACTACCGGAAGGTACTGACGATTTTGTGGTATACTGTGACGCTTCGCGTCAAGGATTGGGCTGTGTGTTGATGCAACGCCAAAAGGTTATTGCTTACGCATCACGCCAATTGAAAGTGCACGAAAAGAACTATACCACACATGATTTGGAACTTGGCGCAGTGATATTTGCATTGAAGATCTGGAGACACTACCTTTATGGTACAAAGTGTACAATTTTTACAGATCATAAGAGCCTACAACACATATTCAACCAGAAGGAGCTGAATATGAGGCAAAGACGATGGGTTGAGTTGCTGAACGATTACGACTGCGAGATAAAGTATCATCCAGGGAAGGCGAATGTGGTCGCCGATGCCCTAAGTCGAAAGGAGAGGATCAAGCCCATGAGGGTTAGGGCTTTAGAAATGATTATCCGAACCGATCTTTCCTTGCGCATTCGTGCCACGCAGAAAGAAGCTCTCAAGGAAGGAAACCTTGAAGAAGAATATCTCCGTGGGATGGAGAAGCTTTTGGTACCAAACAAGGAAGGAACGTTATGTTTTGAGAAAAGGATTTGGGTTCCTTTGTTTGGAGGTTTAAGGAGAGTTATTTTTTATGAAGCTCACAAGTCGCGGTACTCTATCCACCCTGGAGCGGATAAGATGTACCAGGATCTCAAGGATTATTATTGGTGGCCTAGGATGAAAGGCGATGTTGCTGTTTATGTGAGCAAATGTTTAACATGCGCTAAGGTTAAAGCTGAATATCAGAAGCCTTCAGGACTTCTGCAACAACCTGAGATTCCCAAGTGGAAATGGGAACAAATCTCAATGGATTTTATTACGAAGTTGCCAAGAACGCCAAGAGGCCATGACACTATTTGGGTAATAGTGGATCGATTAACAAAGTCAGCACACTTCTTACCTATCAGAGAGAAGGATAATACGAGCAAGTTGGCTGAAATTTACATGAGAGAGATCGTCGCACGTCATGGGGTGCCTCTCTCAATCATCTCTGATAGAGACGGAAGGTTTGTGTCAAGGATATGGCAATCCTTCCAAGAAGCTTTTGGCTCACAATTAAATCTGAGCACTACATTTCACCCGCAAACTGACGGTCAAAGCGAGCGAACGATACAGACATTGGAAGATATGCTGAGAGCGTGTGTTATGGACTTGGGCGGTAGCTGGGATAAGCATTTGCCTTTGGTTGAATTTTCATACAACAACAGCTACCACACCAGTATTGGTGCCGCGCCATTCGAAGCTCTTTACGGACGCAAGTGTCGATCACCCCTATGTTGGGCTGACGCAGGTGATAGACAGCTTGCTGGTCCCGAAATCGTCCAAGAGACGACAGACAAGATTGCGCAGATTCTAAAACGCATCGAAGCAGCTCGCCACAGACAGAAAGCCTATGCAGATCTAAACCGGAAACACGTCGAATTTCAAGTTGGAGAAATGGTTTTATTAAAAGTTTCACCCTGGAAGGGTGTGGCATGCTTCGGAAAGCGTGGAAAGTTAAATCCGCGCTACATTGGTCCTTTCAGAGTTTTGGAAAGAATAGGATTAGTAGCATACAAGCTGGACTTACCTGCTGAACTCCATTCAGTCCACGATACATTTCATGTATCCAACCTGAAGAAAAGTCCAACTCAAGATACCATTGCCATTCCCATCGACGAGATTCATGTTGACGACACGCTCCATTTCGTTGAAGAACCGGTTGAGGTTACGGATTGGAAGGTAAACAAGACCCGCCGGAGCAGTGTCAAGCTCGTCAAAGTTCGTTGGAATGCCAGACATGGTCCTGAATACACCTGGGAGCGTGAGGACCGGATGAAAGAGAAATACCCCCACCTATTTCCTAAGAACCCTGCACCTACAAGCAGAACTTAAAATTTCGGGACGAAATTTTTCTAACAGGGGGAGAATGCGACAACCCTCACTAAACCAGGTATCCGTACGACTTAATTAATAATTAATTACTGCTTACTTACTGTGCTTGTTTGAAATTACTGATGAACTGCTACTTGATTTCTGATACATGCATATACCTGCATCATACTTTACTTACCGTCACTACATTATTTACATGCTGAACCTTAGTGACAAACATGATGCACAAAAAGCACAGTAGCACTATAGACGGATAACCTATTGAACATGCTGATAAGCCAGCATCAGGCAGACACTGCCTCTAAGGCCTGTATGAGCCAGAAATATTTTGCTACACTAGTGGTGAGTGTAGGGATATAAGGGTTGTAGAACTGCGTCTCTAGGAATAAGTTACGATGACTGGATGTGCCTAAAACGTGCTCTAAGCACAAAAACTCAGCACTTTAATAAACAATCCAGCTTTTAGCTAACTAATAAAGTGCCAAAACATGAGAAAATATTCCTGACACTTTGGAGGAATGAGTTGTGTCAGTAAAAATAATAATAACGACACTTTAAAGCTTTGTTAAGCACTTTAACGGATCTCTATCCAACCGAACAACCGGACTATACCTGGAACATGAAAATATTGTCAATAACATTATTTGTCTTTTTCTAAGCCAGTTAGGGTCCCTGAATACCCTAACACCCGCAATAAAGCACGACACACTAGTAACCGGGTTAATCCCGAAACTTAACTAGATTAACCTAACTAATATCCTAACTTCTAGTTGGAATCGAACTAGCTACCCCCCCCCCCCCTTAACCAACCGTCCCCAAGAGGGGGGACATACTTTGTCCTCCAAATTATTATTTTAATCCATATGTTTAGTATCTAAATGACACAAAATCCTTTGGACCATAACCTAATCTTTGCCTATAAGTAACAAGGTCTTGCACATCATTCATTTCACTACACAACTCACAACAACACTCTCTCCCTCTCTCTTTGGTTCTCAGCCGAAGACACAAGCAACACCACCACCACCTTTCGATTTTGATCATCACTTTCCAAGCTCATACAAGTGTTAAGGATCGCGTATAAGGAACCTTGGTGCAATCGGAAGGTGAAGGACCTCACTCTATTGCTTTTATCCACGCATTTTGCGCTTAGATTCTTCCCTAGCCTCGAGCTAGTAGTAAGTTGCTTGAATCACCCTCTCGAACTATTTTGAAATGGTTAATATGATTTGTAACGGTTAAAAGACGCAAACATACAAGATGAAGCATAAAAGTCTACTAAAAACACTAAAAATGTTGGTTAAAAGCTCATATGTTGTGTAAAACTTGTAGTAATTGATTTGTGTGATTATTTGGACCCGATCTATGTTGTGGTAGCTCGGATCATCATTTAACCCGGGTTGGTCATGATCATGGATTATGACATAAGGTTGTTTTGGAAGTAACAAGGGTTAAAGGATGAAACTCTACCACACACGAATCATGAACTTGTGTAAAAGCGATTTTGCTTGTGAAATAGTGTTTAAAACTAGTAGATCTACGTATCTACAAGCGGTAGTTTCAAAGAACCACGTATCAAAGAAATCATGTTTTCTAAAGACGGATCTTACACTAACACGAATGATTTTTAGAACACACAAGTGTGTAAACACTTGTGTAGCACACACTTTCGACAAAATAACTATTTTTGAAAAGATGACGAGAAGTTGTAAAGATGGAATTTCTTTAAAAACGGGGTTTTTACGAAACCGGATTGATTTATATAAAGATCCACTAAAAGTAATGGAATTTACTTTATGTTTTTGGGTAAAACGCAAGTTCATGTAATTTATGCGATATACATGTTTATTAACTAGTTTGATGCATTGAACATTGTTTTGATTGAATAAGAAGATGGTTGATTTGATTTATAAAAGAAAATGATACGCTTGAAAGCGTGGCCACCTCCAGTTACAGAGGAAACTCTGGCGAAATTTTTCCAAAAACCTAACACTTAGAAATATTTTCACTATAAGTGTTAGAAATACATTTTGACTTGTTTTCAAATTATAGATTTCGCCACGACTTATTTACAAAATACCGGAGGTGGGATTTCACAAAATAAAACTTGGTAAATATATATTTAGTATATATTTTTCATAAAGTCACTTGATATGTGTTTATGATTATTTTGTGAAAATACTAGTATTATTTTTAGGGTAAAAATAATACTATCAAATGTTAACGAATCCAAAATAATACGAACGCCTCTACGATAAATATATAAGTTACACCGGTAATTATTATTACCACTCGATCATTAAAACGTAACTTACGCATTTTAAGAAAATATGACTTAACGCGTATTTTTGTCAAGGTATTGTTTTGGGAAAATTATGTAATAGAAAATATAATATTTTTGAGAAGAATATTTATATTTTGGAATTAGAGATAAAATATATTAAGTGAGACTTAATAGTGTAATTCGAATGTTACGAACGCACATGTATTAAATCCCCCATCCTTGGGAAGGAAAATAACTACCAAGTATATACAGAATATAAACACGAAATAGTTGTCTAACTATTTCCCAAAAACTTAAACTTTAAAGCTAAGGCACGGCCGTCCGTCTAATAGAATTAGTACGTGTAGGTCGTCATACAGCTGCTTGATCAGGAGACATACTTGGTAGAGACGCACCACTGTGAGTTCATGTCCCCCTTTTCTCTTAACTGTTTTCAGTTTTTAACTGCGGGGGTGAAATACATGTTACTATGATTACGAGTACTTTATACATGGTATGGTTAGCGTAAGGAGGTTTACTACTTAGATCATGTGAGTGGGTAGGCAGAAACTGGAGGCCATTAGTCCTCATTGTAGGACCGAGGGACGTAAGCGGTAGATCTATCTGGGTGTAGCGAGCCCAACTCCAGGTCCAACAGTACGGACCTTGGGGTGACTTTGTACCCAACGCGAAATCTGCTAGGTTTGAGTCTTCCTACTTGCACTTCACACATATCAATGGCCTTGCAAACCGTTGGTGATCTCTTTTTCCTTATTTGCTACATACCAGGATTTTTATACTTACAAAGGTTTATTTACTCACTTACACATGAACTCGCTCAACATTATTGTTGATTTTTCAACTTACATGTATTTCAGGGAATTAAAGGATCTGGCGCGGTATGACACGTTTTCCCGCTGCACTTGTTACGAGGTCATCCGGGTTTAGGGAATGTGACTCTTTCCTGGACAAGTCACAGTCCTTAAACTGTGTTTATGTCATGTTGATGTTTGTGTTTGTTGAACAATGTCATTAGGATGTGTTTCCGTTAAGACAATGTTGTTGTATTTGGTTTTTAAAACTTAATTAAATGGATGATCTTGCATGGTTTTATTTCATATAGCTATGTTATGGTTAAGCTATGGTATTAAGAAGTCACACCAAATTAACCACGCTTCCGCAAAGCCAGGGTGTGACAGATTCCATTTCCATTAACCACATGTCCAAGAAATTGGACTTCACGTAGCCAAAACTCGCACTTAGAGAACTTGGCATACAACTGTTCCTTCTTCAGCAACTCCAAAATAGCTCTTAAATGTTGTTCGTGCTCAGCCTTTGTTCTTGAATAAATCAAGATGTCGTCGATGAACACAATCACGAACTTGTCCAAGTACGGCTTGCAAACTCTATTCATCAAATCCATAAAAATTGCAGGTGCGTTTGTCAAACCAAACGGCATAACAAGGAACTCGTAGTGTCCATAACGAGTTCTGAAGGCTGTCTTCGGGATACTTTCCTCTTGTATCCTTAACTGATGGTATCCAGATCGCAAATCGATCTTTGAGTAAAAACTTGAGCCTTGCAGTTGGTCAAACAGATCATCAATCCTTGGCAGAGGGTATCTATTCTTGATCGTCAGCTTGTTCAACTCTCTGTAGTCGATGCACATACGAAAACTACCGTCCTTCTTCTTGACAAACAGGACCGGAGCTCCCCAAGGCGAGAAGCTTGGTCGGATAAATCCCTTGTCTAACAACTCTTGAAATTGTGTTGACAGTTCCTGCATCTCAGACGGAGCAAGTCTATAAGGTGCCTTAGCCACAGGCGCGGCGCCTGGAACTAAGTCAATGCGGAACTCTACTTGCCTCTGGGAAGACTTCTGGATATTGCCTTACGACAGGGATGTCTTCGATCTTCGGTTCTGCAGCTTTCTTGTCTACAATATGTGCCAGGAAGGCAGCACATCCTTTCTGCAAACACTTCCGTGCTTTCAGGCAGTTGATAATTCTTAACGGCGTATCACGCTTCTCCCCGTGAACCACAATTGTTTCGCCATCTTCGGTTGGGATACGAACGACCTTTTTGTGACAAACTATCTCAGCCTTGTTGCCTGATAACCAATCCATTCCTACCACCACGTCGAAGCTTCCCAACTGGACTGGTAGTAGATCCAAAGCAAACTCACGCTCTCCCAATTCGATCACACAACCTCTGATCACTTCATTGGCTTCTACTAACTTCCCATTAGCCAATTCGATTGAGTAGGGGATATCTAACTTACTAGCGGCTAAACCAAGCATATTCTTAAACTCTAATGACACGAAGCTATAATCGGCGCCAGTATCAAATAAAACGGATGCATAGCGTTGGTTTACAGGGAACGTACCAGTGACAACATTGGGATCCTGGCGCGCTTCCCTTGCTTCAATCTGGAACACTCTTCCACGGGCTTGGTTCAACTCTGGGTAGTTCCTTTTAAAATGCCCAATATCACCACAGTTAAAGCATCCAAGTCTTTGCCCGTTTCCACCTCCATTTCCAGCTTGGTTGTTGTTTTGGTTTGCATTACCAGCTTGATTCACATTGTTGCCTCGATTCCCGTTTCCTCCATTGTTCCCCTGTGGGCGATTGCCAATACCGCCACGATTATTATTTCTATTCCCAAATCCTCCTTGGCCTCCCCGGCCAGCACTAGCCCAACAAGAATCCTTCAAGTGACCAGTCTTTCCACAAGCTTCACATACTTTTGGCCCGCATCGGCCAGAATGGTGACGTTGGCAGTTGTTGCACTTGGGCTGGGTGCCCATATATCCCTTCCCTTTCTTCCTACCACCAGCTGTGTCATGAGCTGGCGCGTTTGGCTCTCCTTTCTTAACAACACCACTAGTGCCTTGTTTGAAGTTCGAGAACTTTCGTTTGTTACCTCCGGATGACTCGACGTGAGTCTCTTTCTTCTTTTGCTCAACATCAGAAAACTTGTTCAGGCGGATAGCCTCCTCAGTGAGAGCTACGCTCAAATCAATTGCCTCAGTAATTGTTACCGGTTTGGATGAGGTCACCATGCTTATGATTTGAGGAGCTAATCCCCAAATGAAACGTTCAATCCTCTTGAACTCCGGAGTGACCATGTAGGGTACCACATGCGACAGGTCGTGAAACCTCTGAACATACTCTGCGATCTTTGGACCTTCCATTTTCAAATGCCAGAACTCAGTTTCCAATCTTTGGATTTCTGCGCGAGAGCAGTACTTTTTGCGCATAAGTTCCTTCAGTTCGGTCCAGGTTAGCGCGTAGGCAGCAGCTTCACCAAGTGTCTGTACTTGCAAATTCCACCAAGATAGGGCTCCATCCAGAAATAGCCCAGAAATGTAGGTGACTTGCTGGTTCGGTGCACATTTGCTCATGCAGAGAACAGATTCAGTTTTCTCGGCCCAACGAACAAAAGCGACAGCACCTCCGGTGCCATCAAAGTTGACAGGCTTGCAGTCTAGAAACCGCTTGTAGGTGCACCCTGCACATACGTTACAACATATGAATGGCGTTAGCATCCTTGCTAGAGATATCCAATTAGATCATGGTATGTCTAAATGACTTAGTATTACCATGAGGTGGATTATTGTTGCCATTGTTGTTTGAGCTGCTTCCGCTGGGTCCTCCTTGCGAGGCGGCGTATTGCTCGATGGCAGCAGCGATGACTTGTTGGAGTTCTGCCTCATTGGTAGGCAACGGCGTTTGACGTCTCGGCGTCATCTTCTAAAAGATGGGTTTACGTCGGTCAGGCCAAAATAAAGATTCCATGTTATAATACGTAAGTCAGGTCATAATATAGCGTACGTATATAATGATAGTAATAGTACATAACATCTCATGTTATAATCATATCAATCACACAACATCCCATGTTACAAACATTAATCACACAACATCCCATGTCATAGAATATAAATAACCAAATCAAGCATCAAATATGATGAGAATACTGCGATTGCCATATATTGAGACCACATAGTAAACGTACAAGTACATCACAGTGTCATACAACATCAGTCGACTAAGGGCTACATCACCCTAGTCCAAAACTATATCAAACCAGTGTCAATACATCCCACATACATGATCAACAAAAGTCAGAATCATAATGTAGTCTCCAAAAATGTTGTGCAGTCAAAAGCAATCGCCGTCTTCTCACCAGCGTCTACCCATACGGTACTGAAGAGCTCTACACGGATGGCGGTGGAGGAAGGGGAAAGTGAGTGTAGAACAAACGACGCAAATGGAGCCAGTCCTCCTCCATGGCTCTCTGGGTACGCAACCAAGAAGCAACCTGCTGCCCTAGGGCAAAAAGACGTGCAGCATAGTCTGGTGGTAAAGGTCGAGAGGGCTGCAAAGGAGAGTGGGTCTGACCCTGGCACTGACACGGCGGCGGCTGGGCTCTCTAAAGCTCCTGAATGCGCTGCGTGTGTGCCTCATGCTGGGCGACAAAAGACATCAAAACGTCCTCAATAGTATACCCCATATGGAAAGAATGGTAAGGGTCGGTCAGTGGCATAACAGAAGGTGACGTCCGAGAGGAGAGAGGGAGAGTTGAAGGAGATGGTGTGTGATCTTTGAAGATATGGAATGGTATGGTGATTCTTACACACCATACTTATAAAGATCTCAAGATCTCAAACTAATATCTTGTTCACTCCAAGAAGCAAACAATCAAATAAAATATCAAGTAAAATCTTGGAGGTATGGGGGTGGGTCCTTGGGACCGAATTCGGTTGGGGGGGGGGGTTGTGTCACACCCTGGCTTTGCGGAAGCGTGGTTAATTTGGTGTGACTTCTTAATACCATAGCTTAACCATAACAAAGCTATATGAAATAAAACCATGCAAGATCATCCATTTAATTAAGTTTTAAAAACCAAATACAACAACATTGTCTTAACGGAAACACATCCTAATGACATTGTTCAACAAACACAAACATCAACATGACATAAACACAGTTTAAGGACTGTGACTTGTCCAGGAAAGAGTCACATTCCCTAAACCCGGATGACCTCGTAACTAGTGCAGCGGGAAAACGTGTCATACCGCGCCAGATCCTTTAATTCCCTGAAATACATGTAAGTTGAAAAATCAACAATAATGTTGAGCGAGTTCATGTGTAAGTGAGTAAATAAACCCTTGTAAGTATAAAAATCCTGGTATGTAGCAAATAAGGAAAAAGAGATCACCAACGGTTTGCAAGGCCATTGATATGTGTGAAGTGCAAGTAGGAAGACTCAAACCTAGCAGATTTCGCGTTGGGTACAAAGTCACCCCAAGGTCCGTACTGTTGGACCTGGAGTTGGGCTCGCTACACCCAGATAGATCTACCGCTTACGTCCCTTGGTCCTACAATGAGGATTAATGGCCTCCAGTTCCCGCCTACCCACTCACATGATCTAAGTAGTAACCCTCCTTACGCTAACCATACCATGTATAAAGTACTCGTAATCATAGTAACATGTATTTCACCCCCGCAGTATAAAAACTGAAAACAGTTAAGAGAAAAGGGGGACATGAACTCACAGTGGTGCGTCTCTACCAAGTATGTCTCCTAATCAAGCAGCTGTATGACGACCTACACGTACTAATTCTATTAGACGGACGGTCGTGCCTTAGCTTTAAAGTTTAAGTTTTTGGGAAATAGTTAGACAACTATTTCGTGTTTATATTCTGTATACTTGGTAATTATTTTTCTTCCCAAGGATGGGGGATTTAATACATGTGTTCGAAATATATTATTAAGTCTCACTTAAAATATATTTTATTTCTAACTCCAAAATATAAATATTCTTCTCAAAAATATTATATTTTCTATTACATAATTTTCCCAACATAATGCCTTGACAAAAATACGCGTTAAGTCATATTTTCTCAAAATGCGTAAGTTACGTTTTAAATGATCGAGTGGTAATAATAATTACCGGTGTAACTTATCTATTTATCGTAGAGACGTTTGTATTATTTTGGATCCATTAACATTTGATAGTATTATTTTTACCCTAAAAATAATACTAGTATTTTCACAAAATAATCATAAACACATATCAAGTGACTTTATGAAAAATATATACTAAATATATATTTACCAAGTTTTATTTTGTGAAAATCCCACCTCCAATGTTTTGTAAATATAGTCGCGGCGAAACTTATATTTTGAAAACATGCCGAAAAGTATTTCTAACACTTATAGTGAAAATATTTCTAAGTGTTAGGTTTTTGGAAAAATTTCGCCAGAGTTTCCTCTGTAACTGGAGGTGGCCACGCTTTCAAGCGTATCATTTTCTTTTACAAATCAAACCAACAATTTTCTCAATCAACCATAAGCATTATTCAAACCATCAAACTAGTCAAAATAGATGTAAATCGCAAAAATACATGAACTTGCGGTTTTTCCAAAATATGTAGTATCTTTCCATTATTTTTAGTGGATCTCTTGTATAAATCAACCCAGTTTCGTAAAAGTCTCGTTTTTAAAGAAAATAAATTTCCACAACTTCTTGTCAACATTTACAAGAATAGTTCTTTCGTCAAAACTTTGTGTTACACAAGTGTCTACGCACTTGTGTGTTTACAAAAACACTTTTGGTTATGTAAGATCCGTCTTTAAAAGTATGTTTTCTCTTGACACGTGGTCCTTTGAAAATACCGCTTGTAGATCCGTAGATCTACTAGTTTTAAACACTATTTCACAAGTAAAATCGCTTTTACACAAGTTCATGATTCGTGTGTGGTAGAGTTTCATCCTTTAACCCTTGTTACTTTCAAAACAACCTTATGTCATGATCCAAGATCGTGACCAACCCGGGTTAAATGACGATCCGAGCTACCACAACATAGATCGGGTCCAAATAATCACACAAATCAATTACTACAAGTTTTACACAACATATGAGCTTTTAACCATCACTTTTAGTGTTTTTAGTAGACTTTTATGCTTCATCTTGTATGTTTGCGTCTTTTAACCGTTACATATCATATTAACCACTTTAAAATAGTTCGAGAAGGTGATTTAAGCAACTTACTACTAGCTCGAGGCTAGGGAAGAATCTAAGCACAAAATGAGAGGATAAAAGCAACGAGAAGAGGTCCTTTGAGTTCCGTATGCACCAAGCCTTCTTATCCGCGATCCTTATCACTTGTATGAACTTGGAATGAGAAGATCAAAGCTCGATGATGGATGGATGGTGTTGGGTGTGTTCGGCCGAAGCCTTTGAGAGAGGGAGAGAGTGTGTGTGAGTTGGGTTGTGAGATGGAAATGTTATGTTGTGCTAATCTTGCAACTTATAGGCAATACTTATGATAATTATCCAATGGATCATATGTCTTCTAGATATTAAGCAAGGAAGATTAATTTAATCATCAAGTACAAGAGGTGTCCCCATTGGGGACCGAATTCGGTTGGGGGGGGGGGGTACTAGTTCGATTTCAACCAAAGGTTAAGTATATAGTTAGGTTAATCTAGTTAAGTTTAGGGATTAACTCGGTTACTAGTGTGTTGTGCTTTACAACGGGTGTTAGGGTATTCAGGGACCCTAACTGGCTCAGAAAAAGAAAAACAATGTTATTGACAATATTTTCATGTTCCGGGTATAGTCCGGTTGTTCGGTTGGATAGTAATCCGTTAGAGCGTTAAACAAAGCTTTAAAGTGTCGTTATAATTATTTTTAGTGACACAACTTATTCCTCCAAAGTGTCAGGAATATTTTCTCATGTTTTGGCACTTTATTAGTTAGCTAAAAGCTGGATTGTTTATTAAAGTGCTGAATTTTGTGCTTAGAGTACGTTTTAGGCACATCCAGTCATTGTAACTTATTCCTAGAGACGCAGTTCTACAACCCTTATATCCCTACACTCACCACTAGTGTAGCAAAATAATTCTGGCTCATACAGGCCTTAGAGGCAGTGTCCGCCTGATGCTGGCTTATCAGCATGTTCAATAGGTTATCCGTTTATAGTGCTACTGTGCTTTTTGTGCATCATGTTTGTCACTAAGGTTCAGCATGTAAATAATGTAGTGACGGTAAGTAAAGTAAGATGCAGGTATATGCATGTATCAGAAATCAAGTAGCAGTTCATCAGTAATTTCAAACAAGCACAGTAATTAAGCAGTAATTAATTATTAATTAAGTCGTACGGATACCTGGTTTAGTGAGGGTTGTCACAGGTTGGTTGTAATTTTTGTAACTAAATTGGTAAACATTTGTTAGTTTCCAAGTATTGTTTACATATGGTAGTTACTAGAGAAATTAGTGGGTGTTTGGGTGTTCGGGGATCATAACTAGCCAAGAAATAAATAAACAATATTCCTTGCAATATTTTGGTGTCCCGGGTAATGTCCGGTTGTTCGGTTGGATACCGTTCCATTGAAGTGTTTAATTATTCCGTAAAGTGTCTTATATATATATTTTTGTAACATTTTTTTAATTCCTAACACTTAGGAAAGCATACAGGACCATTTAGTCAATTTTCTGCACATGACTAATATGTTAACAAGCACATGTAAGTATGACACAGTAATCAGGAAACAGTTAAGTAATTCAACACAGTCACTAAGCACTTTAATTATCATTAAATAATCATACGGATACATATAATTACGAGGGTTGTCACATTCACCAAGTGATGTAAGAGGCTTAACCAAACATGGCCTTTGATTGGTAAGAACTCTTACTATCGATCTTAGATCCCGAGACTACTACATACTCTAAAGGTGGATGATGAATGATGGTGGTGGGTGTTGGTGTTGTAGTGGTGGTGGAGTGGTGGCAAAGTGGGAGAGTAGTGGTTTGCCAAAGGATGCCTTTGAAGTGAGCCAAGAACCCCTATTTATAGCCTGCACAAAACTCTAGCCACGGCCCTGTGTCCAGCGGGCACGGCCTCATGGCCAGCCTTTTCTCTTCCTTTATTAAATGCAAGTGTCAGCAGAGGGTCCCACACGGCCCCGTGTCTAGTGGGCACGGCCCCGTGGTCAGCATCGTATCTGTATTATCAATATTTTGCAAAATTCTACGTATCTTTACGTTGACCACACCCCATGTTGAGCTGGGCACGCCCCCGTGATGGGCGTAGAAGCTTCTACAGGTTTGTCTTTTCTGCAGGAACCTGACCACGCCCCCGTGTCCGGCTGGGCACGACCCCGTGGTCAGTCTTCTGTTATCTTGTTTTTGCTTTGGGGATGCTGCCGAGGGGTCGGGCATGTCACGTTTATTCCTTTTCTTTGTATCTATGTTGGTTTTGGCTGTATATTTCTTCCTTTTATTCGTTTAAGCTCATTTGGTCCTGTAAATTTAAAATGAAGACAAAAACACACTTTTCCCAACATTAGTACTAAAAAAGGGTTAGTTTTATGCCTCATTTGATGTAATTTATATGTTACATTTTGCACACATCAACTTCGTCGGTATAGATTCGTGCTAATCGTTCAACCTTAAAGTCTTCTCGTATCACAATGAAATGATCAGATTTCGTAAGACGATCAACTATAACCCAAATGCTATCGTGACCAGAAGGCGTGCGGGGGGGTTTTGTAATAAAATCCATGGCTATACTTTCCCATTTCCACATCAGGATTTCGGGTTGTTCGAGTAAACCAGAGGGTCGTTGATGTTCGGCCTTAACCTTCGAGCAAGTTAGGCATTTTGAGACATACAGAGCGATATCCTTTTTCATGCCCGGCCACCTATACCTAGAATGGAGGTCCTGGTACACCTTGTCGGCACCGGGGTGAATGGAGTATCGAGATTTATGGGCTTCAGTCATCAATATCTCCCGGAGGTTATTGTGACTAGGAATCCAAATACGGTCGAGATAGTGCAAGATACCGTTCGATTTATTCGCTAACTGAGTCTCAGCACCGCACTTCATTTCCTCTTTCAAGGTATTCTCAAGGAAGAATGCGTGCTGCGCGTCGCGAATTAGAGCTTTGAAATCATTCTGGGCCTGAACATTATGAATACTATGCACATAGCTTCGTCGACTGAGAGCATTGGCTACAACGTTTGCCTTGCCGGGATGGTAGCGTATCTCGCAATCATAGTCGTTGAGAAGTTCAACCCATCTGCGTTGGCACATGTTCAGTTCTTTCTGGTTCAAGATATGTTGTAAGCTCTTATGGTCGGTGAAGATCGTACACTTTGTACCATAAAGGTAGTGTCTCCATATCTTTAACGCAAAAACAACTGCACCGAGCTCGAGATCGTGGGTAGTGTAGTTCTTCTCGTGGGTCTTGGGTTGTCGAGAGGCATACGCGATAACCTTGTCTCGTTGCATAAGAACACAACCGAGACAGGAACGAGGACATGAAGTGTGAGGACAGGAGCGTTGCAAAGCATACGCTTGAGAGTTTGGAAGGCGTCCTCTTGTTCAGAACCCCAAACAAAAGGTTTGTCCTTATGAGTTAAATCGGTAAGAGGTATGGCGATTTTTGAAAAGTTGGTGATGAGTCGACGATAATATCCTGCCAATCTGAGAAATGAACGAATTTCGGATGGATTCTTCGGTGTTATCCAACTCTTTACAGCTTCAATCTTCGCGGGATCGACGTGAATTCCTTGACTGTTAACGATGTGACCGAGAAATTGAACTTCCTCGAGCCAAAATTCACACTTGGAGAACTTGGCGTAGAGGCGATTTCCTTGAAGAAGTTCGAGAACTAAACGAAAATGTTGCGCGTGTTCGGCTCTCGACTTCGAGTAGATAAGGATATCATCGATAAACACAATGACGAAACAATCCAAAAAGGCTTTGCACACACGGTTCGTCAAATCCATGAAGAACGTTGGTGCGTTCGTGAGACCAAAATGCATGACCACGAATTCATAATGGCGATAGCGAGTACGAAATGCGGTTTTCGGGGCGTCTTGCTCTTGTACATGCAACTGGTGATAGCCGGAACGTAAATCAATCTTTGAGAAACAAGTAGCACCTTTGAGAAACACGTAAATCAATTTTGTCAGTCATTGTGTTTTACGATCTGGATTTTCAAATTGCGTTTAGGAAAAAAAACACTTCTTTTGCGTTTTAGAAAGAACACTTTCTTTTGTATTTTTAATCCATTACATTTTTATAAAGAACACATTTTTTGTATTTTTAGTCAACTACGTTTTAGAAACAACACTTTCTTTTATGTTTTTTTGTCCATTGCGTTTTAGAAAGAATCTTTTCTTTTTTTGTTTTTAGTCCACTGCGTTTTAGAAGGAACACTTTCTTTTGTGTTTGTAGTCAATCGCGTTTTAGAAAGAGCATTATCCTTTGTGTTTTTTGGTCCATTGTATAGCAATAGCTTAGTCGTTTCAAAGATAAAAAAACGCTCGTTTATGGTGCAATTTTTATAAAAAAAATAATATCATATGAAACAGTTATTAACGTTTTAAAAACGGGGTAAGTGGAGGGGAGAGAACTAGAATACCTTTAGACAAACCCACGCACCTTTTTTTTGTTCAATTACACTCATTTAATCTTTGCCATTTATTTTAAGGGAAATTGGCCTGCAATAATCCCACCTAGACCTTATTGGCCATTAATAATCTCACCTCAGAATATTCCCCCCATCAGTCCCACATTTCACCTATTTTTCCTACAATGGTCACCCGTTAAAAAACTTAACGGGTTTTTTTCCAAATTATAAACAGATTTTTAGGGCTTTTGATTAGAACGACGATATGATTCCATTGATGTAAAATTTGCCCCGAAGCGGTGCTCCAAACGATGAAAACGGCGCTTCAATTCGGGTGTTTAAATTTCTAATTAACCAAAATCAAGTTACTTGGAGCACAATTTCGAAGTAAGTTTTACATCAATGGACTCGTATCATCATCCTGATCAAAAGCTCTAAAAAATCTGTTTGTAATTTGGAAAAAAAGCTTAACTCCATTAAGTATTCACAGGGGACCATTGTAGGAAAAATATGTGAAAGGTGGGACTGGTGGTGGAATATTCTGAGGTGAGATTATTAATGGCCAATAAGGTATAGGTGAGATTATTACAGATCAATTTCTCTTATTAATTCCCCTTATTTTAATATGATTGCTACCTAACCTTCCCACCAAAAAACAATTTAATATCCTGAACCTACATTTTCGAATCTTACAAACAAGAGCATGACCAATAGGCCATTTTTTCTCATTTTTGAAGTCTAGGTGGATACCACATTCATTCTTTGCTATTGTGGATCTCATTTTTTGAATCCATTTTTAAACTATATTTTTAAACAAGAACTAAAAAAAAATATGAAAAAGTGGCAGGTGGTGGGGCCTATGGGGTTGGAAGTATATGAAAAGGTGGGGGTGGTGGGGCCAATGTGACTATGGCTTTTTATGTTTTTTTGAGTTTTTCTTATTAGGTGAGTTTTTGTGTTTTTGAAGAATGTGTGTTTTTGTGATGTGGATGATGACTAGATACGTTTTTAGGTGTTTTTAGATATTCTTATTGTGGATGCTTTACATTATACTTCCACATCTTAAAGTAAGCTAAGTGACATTTTGACATCTTACAAATAAACTACATTCACAAGACCTAGTGACTCAAATGGGGAATACAAATATGTGTGAACACATGGCTAAACTGATGCAACACATAAATTATAAACTAGAATTATATTATATGTGTGAGTCCCCATGGCTAGACACAAACATCCTAACTCATGGCAGAATATGCACATGGGAAAACCATCTTCAGGTACGAACGAGTCTGCCTGCCAGTAGTTGAATCAACTTCCGAGCGTTGTTTTATGATTTAATGCAAAGCAAGGTCGATGTGGTTGTCGATGGCAGAACCTTAATAAAATTAGTTCTTCCCATACAAGAATATGTCTGTCACATGCAAGTTCCAATTACTGACTGTATAGATTTTGATGATGAAAACTGTACTGAGTTTAGAGATCTTTGGACTTGCTTCAAAGACTAATCTCGTCCTTTGACCCAAAGAAGTATCCTCAGAGTCGTGATCCAAAGGACAAAAAACAAGCTGGAAATCGAAATCATAGCTCTAGGGGAGGGGAGGGGAGGGGAGGTTTACCTTAGCAACCACTAATAGAATTTGCTTTGGTTGCCCCGTTCTAGTAGGTCACAGATCCTGTACGTATGCTTATTTGTCAAGTTTGTAGATCTGGATCTATCTTGCATGTGTACAAAAGCAAAATCTCTGTAAACAATCACAAGATGAATCAATTAACTAGAAACGAATGTAAATACAAAGCTTTTCTCTGATTCCACTCTCAATGTGTTGCAATGACAACACACTAGCCCTATTTATAATAAAACAATCAGATTAACACCTATCTCCACTACAACATGCATCTACATAGTTACTTGTTCTCATCCACTATCGTTAAGCCCGAAACGCGTTGGTAATATTTATAATATCTCTCATGTGGACAAAACATAATAGAATGAGGTGGGATTTGTCTAACGCGTTACAATTTACAAACACCCCATTTCCGACCACCCCTAATTTTGACACTGAACTAAACAAACAAGATAATTTATCTCATTGTCACCTAAAAATATCAATATTTATTTTTAGTTCGAGCATTGAGATAGATATATTCTTTCTTATCTTATTAAAGAAGAGTATATAACAGCACAAAACCTGACTACCTTTTTTTTTCTGTCAGGAATTACAACATTGGATTTTATTAGAGACCACTAAGCAAAGTTTATTCTGAAAAAATAAAACCAAAATTTGAGCCCCGTTTCAGGCCTTGAAAATCAGCAGACAATAATAATAATAATAGACTTGCATTCCCAACACTTGACCAGAGTTTATACATAAAACACTTGACCAACATTCAAAAGGGTTTCATGAGGAACATTAAAGATTGCACTATGTTCCCTGCAAACCTTCCTCAAGAATGCATAAATGTAATCAATTGATATCCTCTTGTAAAACCTAGAACCCTTCCTAGCTGTCACCACTGTGTTCCCCATTATATGCACCACTCCCGCCCCCCTACAACTTATCACAAACTCCATTTCATCCACCTCCGTATGACTACTGCTCACCCCCACAATCGAATTGCCCACAGACGAACATGTATCGTTTTCATTTGAACGTGCAGTGTGTTGCGCCGATCCATATATACTGTAGTCTTCCGAATCTGAGCACCCTTCCATCATCGACTCCAGCCTTATGAACAAATACAGATTATCAAAAAGTTTTTTTTCGAATTCGTCATCTTTTTTATGAAGATCTTTATAGCCGTATCTCGCCACGCATCTAAACATGTGATAATTCTTTGGCCCGATTCGTTTCACCAGGAATCTTTCATCTTCCGGGACCGTGTAAACGGGGAGATACTTAACACACACGAAAACCACCACTGAGTGGATGGCGGGTAAGTTGGTTATCAAATGTGAGAATATATGTGGGACCCCGCTTGCTAGCTCGGTGTACACGAGCCCGATCCCAGGAACACGGACTAGACCAAGACTAGGCCCGAGACCAAGAATCCATGCCATTGAGATCTTGCTATGCATTTCAAACTCGTATCTTTTGACTGTCCCGTAATGCCAGATGTACATGACTAGAAGAAACACCCCCGCGATCACAAGTGGGACCCACCCACCTTGGTTAAGCTTAAAAAGGACAGATGAAAAATAGGTGCACTCAATTAGCAGAGATAACCCGCTAAAGATTAAAACCAGAATCCAGTGACAACGCCAAACGAGTAGCATTACGAAAGTCATGAGAAATGTTGTCACCACCATCACTACGACTACTGCGGTTCCTGTTACAGTCAAGCAAGATAAAAGAAAATAAATAACTAACTTGCAATATCTGGTTAAACCAATTATGGTTCTGAGTTAAATGTACCATAGGCGTTGCCAATTTGGCTTTGGTTTTTGAATCCAACGGTTACAGCAATGCAAAGAACCATAAGAATCCAATTGATATCTGGAACATATATCTGCCCGAGAAATTTCTTTGATGTGTGAACAACTTTGACCCGAGGAAAACATCCGAGTGCATTTGCTTGCTTAATTATTGAAAATGTAGCCGATATAGTAGCTTGACTCGCAACAATAGCAGCTAAAGTTGCAACAATAAACATTGGCCAGTATATACTGTCTGCACAATTAGATCAAGTCTTATTGCTTTAATAATATAACATAAGTTATAATAGAAAACTGTTCCATTATTTGGGTTATCTCAAACGAGTTAAATCAAAAAAGGTAGTCTGTTTCTCTCTCCCACTAATTCTGGTTATCTTTTACACTCTATGTGTGCATCATAGAGTTCTAAACATATTATTGGTTCTAGAACGATTGTATCCCTTGTTTTATAATCATAATTATACGCCCCGCTTGCGGTATGCGCATATAATATATATAACTTACCTGGGATAGAGCGATAAAAGGCATCATACACATGTTCTTTGTTCTTCATGAGGTAGGCTGCTTGTCCACAGTAGGCCAGCAGAAGGCAAGGAAACACGACAACTGTAAATGCCAGCTGGATTGCTGAAACCGGAAAGTGGGCAAGGTCCGCAAAAAGTGCCTCGGTCCCTGCACAAGTTGATAGATCATGCATGCACGTTAGGGCTGCTTAATGGTTTGTGTTCAAGGGTTGAACCATACGTGAACACGCAAATTTTAATGAACCTGAACACAAAACGAACCTGAAAATCATGCAACACACATGAACCCGGAACATGACACGTGTATTCGCGTGTTGACACGAACACGACATATTTAACCCGGAAAAAACTATTACTCTTTTTTGTATATCAAAACTTAAATATTCTTAACTTACATATTATTTTTTATTGTTTTGGAGAATTTCTTATTAAACTATGCCCTAATTTTTAACCTTTTTGTAATAAAAATTACTTGGTTTAATGTAGTACATAAAACACACTTTAAAAAATATAAGAGTTAAATGCCATTTTAGTCCCAGTGGTTTGGTCCATTTTGCCAGTTTAGTCCAAAGGTTTGAAACGTTTTCATTTTAGTCCATAGAGTTTCAAGCGTTGCCATTTTAGTCCACTGGGTTAACTCCGTCCATTTTTTATGTTAGCTAGAAGGGTAATTCTATCATTTTATATGGTCGAATTGCCCTTCTAGTTAACATAATTACATTTAAAATGACCGAAATGCCCTTCTAGTTAACAAAATAATGAGATGGAGTTAACCACGTGGCTAAAATGGCAACGTTTAAAACTATTTGTACTAAAATGGCAACATTTCAAACCTTTGAACTAAACTGGCAAAATGGCCCAAATCAAAGGGACTAAAATGGCATTTAACTCAATATATAAAAAAGAAAAGGTTTAAACAGGTCAATCCTTAAACCTGTTGGGTTGACATGAAAACGGCCTGTCTCGTTAAACGTGTTCATGGGTTCGACCCAAACCCGTTTAGACTAAACCCAAAACTGTGAATTTCATGTCGTGTCGGGAAGTTACGCCCCTAAAGGTCTAAATTGCACGTGTGGCATTCATTAGATATCTGTTTAAGTCTATTTTGAGTCATAATAGTGCATCAAAACATTAAAAAAAAAAAACCAACCTGATCAAATTTTGTCTTTCAAATAATATATTTTTCTTACCTGTGATGCTGAGCATGATCCCTCCTAGTGAAATCCAACCGTGTATTCCTCGCCTTTTAAAGTAATGGAATATATACAAGGGTGAAAAAGCCCGTAAAACCCCTTTATCATGTTTGCATATGTTAAAAATCCCGATCCCACCGATTAATAAAAACCAAAGCAACACGATTGGAGCAAAAAGCCACCCGACTTTATCTGGACCGTAATGTTGAAGGCTAAACAAACCGAGTAGAATGATAACAGCAACTAGTACCACAATATCTGCAACAAAGAAAAAAAGAACGAAAAAGTTTGATTTATTTAATGTAGAAAGAAAATAAAATTGTATATATGATAAATAAACAAAATTTAGAGTTACCACTTACCATTACTCATCCCAGGATGGTTTATCTTGATACCACCAGAAGCTGAAAGAACTGGTAAAAACATATTTTTGATTAAAGATTTCATACTTAATGTAAAAACAAAAAGAAAACGGCTATTCATGGTACTTTCAAGCATATATTAATGTCGAGTAAAACACGTGTTCACTGTTTTATTCTGAATGGGTCAATTCGGGTTATGTGTCTTCTCTAACGTGTTCTAATTTTGGAATCATATTTGACGCACTAAAAGTTAATAAAAGAGTTGAAAACTTTAAGAAAAAAAATTTGGGCCAACGCGACCCGTTTTGCCCACCAAACCATCTTTAAGGCAAAACAATAGTGAATTAACTACTCCACCCTTATTAAAATGATGTCTATCTGAATGCTAACTAAGGGTGATCGCGCTATTAAAAAAATCTATATTTTAGCCGGAAAGTAGTTGTAGAGGATAATCCAAATATCACGTGGAATAGAAAATAAACAAATATAATAAAAGTGCAGCCAAGGTCCAAACAAGTATTTTCTTATTGAGCATTTAACTAACATTAAATGAAGTAAATGAAAAATTTGACCAAAATTACCTGAAATAGCAGGAGTTAGAATTCCATCTCCAATCACCATGCAAGTACCAACAAGAACAAGTATAAGAAGTGCGTTCTTTTTAAATGCATGTGCTTCCAACCATCGTTTGGTTTTTGCAGCAAATGATTGTTTATAAATTGTGTTTCGACTATAAGTGGTCAGCTCTTCATCGGTTCTATGTTGATTAGGAATTGTATTAACTTTTGCATGACGACAGAGTAATGAGTAAAGAGCAAAAGTTCCACCTGCACAATAAATAACCAATTTAGTGGTGACCTATCATGGTGATGGCATCACTTTGCGGGTCATGAAACGAGGGGGACCCACAAGTTGGAAACTTTTAATCTCCGTAGTTATGCAAGTATTTCCTATAATAAAGTACTAAAAAGTCCACCTAGACTTCATTCTAGAGTCCATGATCATAGGATCTACGAAATAAGAAACTACATTATATCCAAAAGACTTAAAAGGGATATGAACGATTAACACACTAAACTCACGTGGAATGCCTCAGGCTAAACAAAGAACAACATTTGGATGTTGAGTCTATTTCACAGCTCAATCAGCCTGCAAAAAAGTACCACAGAAAGAGCTAATGAGAATAGACGTTTGATTGGAAATGAGATTATTGGATAACGTGATGAAGGCGTCTGTAAACTTTAGAATGAGACGAAAATAGATTTTAGAACCGTGTGAAATTTGTTGAAGGTGAGTCAGAGAGCTGGTCAAAAGTTGATGCAATTGTAGGATTAAGATCATTTGGATTTGAGATAATGAAGCAAATCATTTGGTTATGTTGACTGCGACCAATGACCGGTCCAGAATAAGGATGAGCTTGGTGCAACAAGGAATTGGCTTTCATTGATATCAAGGAGCGGGGCTTGTATGAACAAATGAAGTTCACAACACTTTGTTTTGCATTATTTTGGAAGAAATATGTTGGGATCCTATGCTTGTTTATGGAACAAAAACATTTAATAACTAATAAGAAGGCTTGACTTTTGACCAGAGTCCGCGAGATTGGCCGGTTTAGATGATGCAAGATTTGATACTTTACACTTTTAATAGATCAACAAAATTCACCTACAACCCCTAATCCTATTTATAACATAGTTCTCCTCTATTTAAACAACTAAATATGAAAGATATCACCTCTATAATATAAAGAACGCAAATGATATTAATCAATAATAATAGTAATAACTGAACATGGAGAAATGGATGTACCTTGACCATTGTCATTTGCACGGCACACAATAAAAACATATTTAATAAGCGGGACAAGAGTAAGAGAATATATGATTAAGGAAAGTGCCCCCACAACATCCTCCGGATCATCGATTCCTTTCGGAAATGTATTGTAAAATACGTACAGGGGAGATGTTCCCAAATCTCCATACACAACACCAAGACTTTGAAAAGCAAGACGAAGAAGCAATATAACTGAAAATTTCTGCAATTAACAATAGTATGTCATCAAAAATTTATACCTGCATTAGTTAAACACAAAGTCAAAATTTAGTTACCATTTTTGTTTATTTTACCTACTAAACCTAAATTTCGCACGCGATCAGAGCAAAATCTATAAAACTCATTATCATAAAATCTTCCCCAAAATTGCAACAATTTCCAGTAAGAAACTCCTACAAGAATCAAAAGGTTCCGCTAACATTATTTTTTTTTAGCTTAAACCATTTATTTGTACCTTGCATCCTACACACAACGTTGCAGATGATTTTGATTCGAGCCCACGCGATTCTTCTATTTTGTCATTCTTGAAGGTATCTAATACACAACTGACTTCTTTTAATCGATTAAAACTATCAGCATAGTAACTCTCAAAACAATTACATTCAATTTAATAAATGAATCAATCTCAAAGTCATTGAGTTTAGACTTTAATTCCATGAATTTGACAAATACGATTGAAATGATCTAGTCCACAACAACAATAAGAAAGGATTAGCCTAAACCCTAACAAACTTGCTGATTACAAGAATAGAGACAATAGTAAACCCTAAACCTAGGTAATCAAAGGCGCTAGCTAGGCGTGCACTCAAAGGCACAAAGGGTTAGCATGTCGCCTAGGCCGCAAACCGCTTAAAAAGCAAGTGCCCAAGATAAGCAAGACACACAACATAAACAAACCACTGCTAGTTGTTTTATGCTAGTTTAGGCCGATTGCAGACCAGTTTTAGATGTTACATACCAGTTTTAGTTATTTCAAACCTGTTCATAACGTCTTTATTAGTTTTAACTTTATGTGAGCCTGATGGACTCACTACACTTAAACAACATGCACTCAAATCACAAAGGGTGAGCCTGTCACCTAGGTGCTTTAAAAGCGAGGTCGCTAGCTAGCAAGTTAAAGGCGATAGGCACACTCAAGGCACAAAGGGTGAAGCCAGCCCACATTATAAACACACCTGTTTTAGGATGCTTCTTTCAGAAATTTCA
This sequence comes from Helianthus tuberosus, assembly GCA_030545235.1. Lineage (NCBI taxonomy): Eukaryota > Viridiplantae > Streptophyta > Magnoliopsida > Asterales > Asteraceae > Helianthus > Helianthus tuberosus. The sequence continues at coordinate 63,822,513 of CM060417.1, read as the reverse complement.
TTGTTGTATGTAACAAACAAAGGATGAAAAGAAAAAGGGTACCTTTTCTCTGTACATGTTCTTGAGCCTACCAGCTTCTTCATCCATTGGCTGATCAATCTTCTGCTCCAAAGCCCATATCCCCCCTTCATTCTCAATCTCCTCATTTATATCCATCTCCAGATTCAACCACCAACAACACACAAATTTAAATAAAAAAAAAACACTGAACTCAAATTGAAGTCACCAATCCCAATTAACTAAACTCACAATTTATCAAAAAAAAAAAAAAAAAAACCCCACAAAATTTAAATCAATCCCACATAATGGATCAAAACTTTTGGATTGAAGAAACCGACATGGCAAAACTCAAGTTTATCACTTTATCTAAAGTGGGGTCAGTCAGCAGTTGAATTGAATAATCGTTAATTCAACACCTTCCAGAAGATTTGAATTTGGTCTCTTTTGGGTTTTGAATTTACAGTGAATGTAACAAAGGACGAAGATGAAGGAATGGTGGTGTTTTCGTAATTTAAATAATAAGTCACCAAACTTCTGATATTCTGTGTTGAGAGAGAGAGAAAGAAGTATCAACCGAGAGACTTGTGATGGGGTCGCATGTTATTCTCGAAAGGGAAATGAGATTGTCATAACCAATCCATTAATGATTAATGATATCTTTGCATTAATTATTACTTGCATTTTTTTTAATATTAGTGTCATTACTTGTGATACAACTCATTTCTCTTTTTCGTAGTTAATCTTTTTTAGTCCAATTCAAACTTATAAATTTCAAGGGCATGAATCATGATTACGCAAATTGGGAGAAAGCTGTCAAATCGCTTGTGCTTTATATGTGAATTTCTGATATAGTGGTGAATTTAGGAAAAAAAAAATTTTAACAAGTTTCTATTTTCACTAATTCTTACTATTTTTTTTAAATCATATAAAATTTCCACTATTTTTTTCATTTTTTTTCAAACCGAGGGGAATTCCCGGGAACCCCAAAAATACCACTGGATCCGCCACTGACAACATAACTTAATATAATCCATGAGTTTTGGATAGACAGGTGAACATTTTTTACTAAACGGGCATGTAGAGTGACCTGTTTCACCCATTTATTTTTATTTATATATTAATTTGTGTATTTTGTCATGGTTAGCTATTTTATGCCAGAATATAAAAGTTAAAAAACAATTAGCATAATCTTTTATAACTTATACATAATTGTTTATATAGGATTAAGATCCGGTGCAAGCTTTATGCTATCTAAAACCAGTCTTATGCCATCTATAAACAGTGAAAATGATCTTGGACGTTAATTGAATCAATGGCTAAGATTAATTACACATCATCCTTAACGATAACTATATTATAATGAGATGAGATTTATGAGTATTTTAGTCATTCTCATTAAATGCTAATTACACATCATCCTTAACGATAACTATATTATTTAAATGCTATATAATAATAATATAGTATAAAAAATCGAAAAAGTCAATTACAAAATCAAGTAAAACGGATCGCTGATGCGTGGTCGAAAACCGGTGCCTAATCATATTTTATTTTGCGTTTTTACATAAACTTGAGTTTCGAATTGCCTACTTTGATGTGATTTGTGTTTTTGCAGGTTAACAAAGTTTAAGAAGCCTTTTGGAAGCTTTACGGAGCATCGAGACGGAAAACGGATCAACCAGGAGTGAGACATAAGAAAAACAGAAAACAAGGTTTAGAGGGCTCGTCGGCGACACCCTCCATAAATGCTCGTCGGCTGGTTTGAGTCGTAGGCAGTAGTTTAGGCCGTCTGGAGTTTTCTAACTATCCAGGGGTCGTCGGTGACGCCCTTCCCTGATGCCAAACGGGAATTCTTCAATTTTGATGTTTGGGGACAGGTTATATCCATGTTTTTGGGGGTTTTCGAGGAGTTACGTATTATTTGAGTTGGAAACACCATCTTGGAGCCAAGAACACCCCTACCTTCATCATTCTTCCATACGAATCATCTGAATCATCACCTTCAATCCTAATCCTAATCCACCATCATCATCATCACCCAATCCATCATCCCTGTGACAACCCTCGTAATTTCCATGTATTCCGTACAATTTATTATTGATAATTAAAGTGTTTGACGACTGTGTGAGATTACTTAACTGCTTTCTGATATCTGTGATATGCTTACATGTGCTTGTCAACATACTAGTAGTATGCAGAAAGGTCACTAAATAGTCCGTTATAATTTCCTAAGTGTTAGAAATTAAAAGGGTTACGAAAATATACATAAAAGATACTTTACGGATTAATTAGGCACTTTAACGGAACAGCGTCAAACCGAACAACCGGACTTTACCCGGAACACAAAAATATTGTCAATGACATTGTTTTTCTTTTTCTGAGCTAGTTAGGGTCCCCGAACACCCTAACACTCGCTACAAAACACAACACACTAGTAGTTAGATTAAACTCCTAAATTAACTAACTAAACTCTAACTATTAGTTCAAATCAAACTATACCCCTTAACCCCCCCCCCCCCTGACCGAATTTCCCCACATGGGGGACATACTTTCACCCTTTATATTATTTTAATCCCTTGGTCTTATATCTAGATGGCACATAATCTAGTGGTTAAACACATTTAGTGGTTTATAAATAAGACCCTAAGACAAGAACTTCTCATTTCACCAACACTTAGCAAATTGCCACTCTCTTTCTCCTCCCTTGATACCTTGCGGCCGAACCCACCCACCATACACCCACTTTCAAGTTGGTTCTTGCTAAAACACACAACATACAAGGTGCTAGAGTTCGTATAAGGAGGCTCGGTGCTTACGGAATCACAAGGACCTCTCTACATCGCTTTTATCCACTTCATTTTCGCTTTGATTCTTCCCTAGCCTTGTGCTAGTTGTAAGTGCCTCTAAACACTCCCTTGTTCTTGTTTAAAGTGGTTAATAAGTGATTTAATGGCTGAAAATTTGAAACACTAAAGAACATAACATTAAGTCTTGGACAAAAGATGAATAAGTTGGATAAAGAGAAGTTATGTGTGTAAATCATATAGATCTTATGTTGTTATGATTCTTGACTGATTTCTTGATGATTTACTGGTTAATATTGATGTTTGATGTTGTTGTGATCACTAAACATGATTAACGGAATCAATCGAACACAAACTAGAAAGCTAAGGACTAAAAACAGAATCTGTCCAAGCTTTACAGCCAACTTCAGTTGGCTGTAAACAGGCCATAACTTAACGAAAAATGTACTTTCTGAAGCCTAGATTTATATATTATGAAATACGGTTCTAATGGCACCGGAATCATAATTTTTGGACCCCGTTTACTATTTTTAAAGCGTCATTTCATAACAACAGCTAGAGCTGCATTTTTCTGCTAAAAATATGCGTTTTGTTTTCTGTCATAACGTGAGTTCTGTGTAGAGTTAGATCATGAAAATTGTACTGTAGATGGCAACTGAAGTATATGTAATTACCCCACTGGAATTTCGTAAATCGGACTTACGATGAATTTTTAATGAATTATTCCGTGGACTGCAGTCAGAAAAAGATAAATCAGAATGCAGTCTGGAAAATGAATTTTTATAAAATATTGGTAACGAACTGGACCCCGATATTTTTACACAATAATATTTGGATCGTTTGAGACATTCTGTAAAAATTTGGGAATTTTTGGAATAAGATAACTATTTTATTTAAATGTCCGAAAACAGCCCGGTTTTGAATATTAATGCTGAAAGGACATAAGTTGTGATTTGTATGTCTAAATGTCGGGTAGGTTATCTGTGAATGATATAACATGTTATATGTGTTATGTGCATTATCGTATGTTTGTTTATGAGTGGGGAATGGATGGGAAACTTATATGGGCATAAACTGTTAAAGTGATGCATGTTATGTGATAGATACGTGTAGGAACTTTGTGCTCTATTTGAAACCACTAAATGACTAACTGGTAATCATACTAGGACGTGATTGACCAACCTTGATTGCTAGCTATTTGTGAGAGTCAAACCGAGCAACCGAGGTGAGTTCACACTTTTCTACAAAGCATGGTAAATTCCCGGTGGGAATGGGAATGGGCACAGGAATAGGGATTTCCTCGTCCTTTGAGACGTGTTCAGGAATGTAAATTCATCGTCCTGTTGGGACGTATTAGACTTACTGGACTAGAACTCTATCAGCGAAGTCCCTCCCTTTTTGTATCGACTTAATTACCGAGGCTATGGCGAGCGGGTCATTAGTTAATAGCGCTATTAGGTTTAACAAACCTCACACCGTGCCAGTCGGACGGGCGTGTACTAATGGACTATGGCACGTCGGTGGTGATAGAACACCGATGCTAGGGCACAATTGATTTTTGTTAGTAGTCGATATGATAAACGAGTCTGGTAGTTTAAAATACTGGGGTAGCTCCCCACGGCCAAAGTGCCGGGCTAGATAGCCAGGGAAGGTGGACATGGGATGGTTAACTAATAAACGTTTTCGAACTATGGGGTAACCCCCACGGCTGGATAGCCGAATGAGATTAAACTATGTTTTTGGAAACAACTCTAAAATGGACAACCAACCGTGAACTCACTCAACTTTGTTGTTGACTCGTTATTACATGCTTTGCAGGTCATTAGATGCTATGGAGCTTGCATATGGAGGTGGTCGTTGTGGGATGCGAACTGATATGTCCCGTACTTAATGAATAAACTTTATGAACTTATTAAACCTACGTTTTGGACTTTAAACTTATGAACTATGGACTTATGTTTTATGCTTCCGCTATTAACCTAAAATCGGTTTACTTCCTTTTGGTCACCAATCATATTGTGTTGGGTTTTATTTACTTAATTATGTTGTTCAATATGATTGGTGGCTCGATCCTGGTCATGTCACGCCTCCAAGCGGTGATACTCCGCATGGTGGATTTTGGGGGTGTGACAGATTGGTATCAGAGCCATTGGTTATAGTGAACTTGGTTTTTAAAAGGGAAAAGTTTTTGATAAAACCAGACTATAACCAGTACAGTGCTCAACGATCCACAACGACGCTACGCTCCACGTGCAAGACTCGACACCATAAGTGGTATGATTTATGTTATATTGTCGGTTAGATAGTTCTCACTGTGCATTAGATAATGTGGTAATTGCTATTTGAACCTTGTGTGCTTACTCTCTATTGTCATCCCACACTTACGTTGCTTCATTATGAAGATCATGAGCGGACGCGGAGGACGTATCAACCTCACTCAAGCCCAGTTGACGGCTTTGATCAACGAACGAGTTGCTGAGGCACTCGCAGCGAATCCAGCAGGAGGTCAACATGCTCAAACTCCTGTGTGCACATTCAAAACCTTCATGGACTGCCGACCTACTACTTTCAGTGGCACAGAAGGAGCGGTAGGCCTTCTACACTGGTTCGAGAAGCTTGAGTCTGTCTTCGAGATGTGTGAATGCCCTGAGGATCGTAGGGTGAAGTATGCTAGTGGTTCTCTTGAAGGGGTAGCGCTCGCATGGTGGAACGCTCAGGTTCAGCTGCTGGGGTTGGTTGCTGCTAATGCCACCCCATGGAACGGTTTCAAGGAACTGATCAAAGAGGAATACTGTAGTCGGGATGACATCCACAAACTGGGGGTGGAATTTTTCAATCTGAAGATGACGGGGTCTGAGATTGAGGCGTATACCAAGAGGTCGAATGAACTGGCCATCCTGTGCCCTACTATGGTGGACCCTCCCATCAAACGTATTGAGCTTTACCTCAAGGGCCTTGTACCCGAGATTCAGAGTCACGTGACTTCGGCTAACCTGGGTACCATTCAGCAGATCATTAAGTTAGCCCATCGTCTCACCGATCAAGCTGTGGAACAAAACAAACTGCCCAAGCGTATTGGTGCTGCTACTGCTGACGCACCCAATGATAACAAGCGAAAATGGGATGGGAATTCAGGCAAAGGTTCTACTTCAGCTCAGTCCCAGCAGCGAAAGACAGATGAGTACAGGAGCCCCAGTCAGCAGTCTTCTGGGAATCAAGGTCAGGGTGGATACAAGGGAAATCACCCCAAATGTAATCGCTGTAACTTGCACCACAGTGGGCCATGTGGTAAAGGCAACTGTCATCGATGCAACAAGCCTGGTCACATGGCAAGGGACTGCAGGAGTCAGCATCCGGCGAATCAGAACTGGCAGCAACAGCAAGCCCCACCCAATCAACGCCAGCAGCGGCAACAACAAGGTAACAACAAAGGGTGCTTTCAATGTGGTGCTGAGGGCCATTTCAAGAAAGACTGCGCCCAGTTAAATCAGAACCAGAACAACAACAATAATGGAAGAAACAATTGAGGCAACAATGGGGGTAACAATAATGGTAATGGCGCCCGAGGTCGTGCCTTTGTGATTGGTCAGGGTGATGCAAGGAACGATCCCAACGTTGTGATGGGTAAGTTTCTTCTGGACGACTTCTTTGTTACTGTTTTATTCGATTCAGGTGCCGATACTAGTTATGTGTCCGTAAAAGTTAGCCAAATGCTTAAGCGCACTCCAACACTCCTGAACACCAAACACACGGTAGAACTAGCTAACGGTAAAAGTCTTGAAGCCACACACATAGTTAAAGGTTGTAACCTCGTCTTAGCTGGTCAGACTTTCTCTATCGATCTTATTCCTATCACACTTGGTAGTTTCGATGTTGTTATTGGGATGGATTGGCTATCTCATCATCAAGCGGAGATTGTTTGCAAGGAGAAAATCGTCCGCATTCCTCGTTCTGGTGAAGAACCTCTCATGATTCATGGCGACAAGAGTGATGCTGTCGAAGGCATCATCTCTTTCCTTAAGGCCCAGAAGTGTTTGCGAAAGGGCCACACTGCCATTCTAGCACTCGTTACTGACACATCAATGGAAGAGAAGAGAATTGAGGACATCCCTATTGTACGCGACTTTCCCGAGGTATTTCCTGAGGAATTACCTGGTCTTCCGCCTCATCGCCAAGTCGAGTTTCAAATCGAGCTAGCTCCTGGGGCAGCACCACTGGCTCGAGCACCATATCGTCTAGCTCCATCAGAACTTGAAGAACTGTTCACACAACTACAAGAACTCTTGGAAAAGGGTTTTATACGTCCTAGCTCTTCGCCTTGGGGAGCTCCAGTCTTGTTCGTAAAGAAGAAAGATGGTACTTTCAGAATGTGTATTGACTATCGCGAACTTAACAAGGTGACTGTGAAGAATCGTTACCCTCTTCCACGTATTGATGACTTGTTCGACCAGTTGCAAGGGTCGAGCTATTACTCCAAGATTGATTTGAGATCGAGATACCATCAGCTGAGGGTCCGAGATGAGGACGTCTCCAAAACAGCATTCAGAACTTGTTACGGCCATTACGAGTTTCTGGTCATGCCATTCGGGCTGACGAATGCACCAGCGGTCTTCATGGATCTCATGAACCGAGTGTGCAAGCCTTACCTGGATAAGTTCGTTATTGTGTTCATCGACGATATCCTGATCTATTCTAAGAATCAAGAGGAACACGAGCAGCATCTACGACTTATGCTGGAACTTCTTTGAAAAGAGCAGTTGTATGCCAAGTTTTCGAAATGTGACTTCTGGCTTCGCGAGGTCCACTTTCTAGGCCATGTGGTAAACAAGGATGGAATTCATGTGGATCCATCTAAGGTTGAATCGATCAAGGACTGGCCTGCACCCCGAACACCAACAGAAATCCGCCAATTCTTGGGTTTGGCAGGATACTACAGAAGGTTTATCAAAAATTTCTCCAAGATTGCGCAGCCTCTCACTTCACTGACTCAGAAGGGTGTCATCTATCGTTGGGGTGATGCACAGGAGTCCGCATTTCAACACCTAAAGGATAGACTTTGTAGCGCGCCTATCCTCTCATTGCCTGAAGGCACAGAAGATTTTGTGGTTTATTGCGACGCTTCCATCCAAGGACTCGGTTGCGTATTGATGCAACGTGACAAGGTCATTGCCTACGCATCGCGCCAGCTTAAAGTTCACGAAAGAAACTACACTACGCATGACTTGGAGCTGGGAGCAGTTGTTTTCGCCCTTAAGATATGGAGACACTACCTATACGGTACCAAGTGCACCATTTACACCGATCACAGGAGTCTCGAGCATATCTTTAAGAAAAAGGAGTTAAACATGCGACAACGCCGATGGGTCGAACTCTTGAATGATTACGAATGCGCTATCAAGTATCATCCGGGTAAAGCCAATGTTGTGGCCGACGCCCTCAGTCGAAAGGATACTATACCTAAGCGTGTACGTGCTCTACAGCTTACCATCCAATCCAACCCTCCCGCTCAGATTCGTGATGCTCAGGTTGAAGCATTGAAAGCAGAGAACATCAGGGCTGAGTCCTTACGAGGATCAAGACAGCGACTAGAACAAAAGGAAGACGGCGCCTACTATGTTAACGGACGCATCTGGGTTCCAATGTATGGAGACCTACACGAGCTTGTGATGGATGAAGCACATAAGTCTCGTTATTCAGTACATCCTGGTTCGGATAAGATGTACCACGACCTAAAGACTACATACTGGTGGCCTGGTATGAAAGCCCACATAGCAACCTACGTCAGTAAGTGCTTGACTTGTGCGAGAGTCAAGACTGAATATCAGAAACCATCAGGCCTACTCCAACAACCAGAGATCCCGACGTGGAAATGGGAGCAAATTTCCATGGATTTCGTTACTGGCCTGCCTAGATCTCAACGCGGAAATGATACCATTTGGGTGATCGTGGATCGATTGACTAAGTCTGCACACTTCTTGGCCATCAAGGAAACCGACAAGTTTTCTAATCTTGCAGACATTTACCTAAAGGAAGTGGTATCAAGGCACGGAGTGCCAACCTCCATCATTTCTGATCGTGACACGCGTTTTACGTCTGAACTGTGGCAAGCTATGCATAAGTCCTTTGGCTCACGTTTAGATATGAGCACCGCTTATCACCCACAGACGGATGGGCAATCTGAACGCACCATCCAAACCCTTGAAGACATGCTTAGGGCATGTGTAATCGACTTCGGCAATGGCTGGGAAAAACACCTCCCGCTAGTGGAGTTTTCGTATAACAACAGCTACCACACCAGCATTCAGGCCGCTCCGTTCGAGGCATTGTACGGACGCAAATGCCGATCACCTCTTTGTTGGGCAGAAGTTGGTGACAGCCAAATCACTGGCCCAGAACTTGTGGTAGATACCACCGAGAGAATTGCTCAGATACGACAGCGAATGGCGGAAGCTCGTGACCGTCAGAAAAGCTATGCTGATAAGGGAAGAAAACCACTCGAGCTCCAGGTTGGGGATCGAGTGCTACTCAAAGTCTCACCTTGGAAAGGTGTAGTCCGCTTTGGCAAACGAGGCAAACTCAATCCGCGTTATGTCGGACCATTCGAAGTCACCGAGAAAATTGGCAAAGTCGCCTACAGGTTGAATCTACCTGAAGAACTCAGCGGAGTTCACAATGTTTTCCATGTGTCGAATCTGAAGAAGTGTCTGTCAGATGAGACCCTCATAGTTCCTCTTAAGGAACTCACAATCGATGACCAGTTGCGATTCGTCGAGGAACCAGTAGAGATTACGGATCGAGATGTTAAGATCCTCAAGCGTACCAGGATACCTCTGGTCCGAGTTCGTTGGAATGCTCGTCGTGGCCCAGAGTATACCTGGGAACGAGAAGACCATATGAAACTCAAGTATCCCCAGCTGTTTAAGAAAAACGCAACCACTACTGAGGCTGAAGCTACTGCAGAATTTCGGGACGAAATTCCAAATCAACGGGGGGATGATGTGACACCCCAGGAAAATCAGGAAAACAACGCAACTTAACTAGCTTCCTCAGTAACCACGCGCTAAATTTCGGGACGAAATTTTCTTAACAGGGGGAGAATGTAACAACCCTTGTAATTTCCATGTATTCCGTACAATTTATTATTGATAATTAAAGTGTTTGACGACTGTGTGGAATTACTTAAATGCTTTCTGATATCTGTGATATGCTTACATGTGCTTGTCAACATACTAGTAGTATGCAGAAAGGTCACTAAATAGTCCATTATAATTTCCTAAGTGTTAGAAATTAAAAGTGTTACGAAAATATACATAAAAGATACTTTACGGATTAATTAGGCACTTTAACGGAACAGCGTCAAACCGAACAACCGGACTTTACCCGGAACACAAAAATATTGTCAATGACATTGTTTTTCTTTTTCTGAGCTAGTTAGGGTCCCCGAACACCCTAACACTCGCTACAAAACACAACACACTAGTAGTTAGATTAAACTCCTAAATTAACTAACTAAACTCTAACTATTAGTTCAAATCAAACTATACCCCTTAACCCCCCCCCCCTTGACCGAATTTCCCCACATGGGGGACATACTTTCACCCTTTATATTATTTTAATCCCTTGGTCTTATATCTAGATGGCACATAATCTAGTGGTTAAACACATTTAGTGGTTTATAAATAAGACCCTAAGACAAGAACTTCTCATTTCACCAACACTTAGCAAATTGCCACTCTCTTTCTCCTCCCTTGATACCTTGCGGCCGAACCCACCCACCCACCATACACCCACTTTCAAGTTGGTTCTTGCTAAAACACACAACATACAAGATGCTAGAGTTCGTATAAGGAGGCTCGGTGCTTACGGAATCACAAGGACCTCTCTACATCGCTTTTATCCACTTCATTTTTGCTTTGATTCTTCCCTAGCCTTGTGCTAGTTGTAAGTGCCTCTAAACACTCCCTTGTTCTTGTTTAAAGTGGTTAATAAGTGATTTAATGGCTGAAAATTTGAAACACTAAAGAACATAACATTAAGTCTTGGACAAAAGATGAATAAGTTGGATAAAGAGAAGTTATGTGTGTAAATCATATAGATCTTGTGTTGTTATGATTCTTGACTGATTTCTTGATGATTTACTGGTTAATATTGATGTTTGATGTTGTTGTGATCACTAAACATGATTAACGGAATCAATCGAACACAAACTAGAAAGCTAAGGACTAAAAACAGAATCTGTCCAAGCTTTACAGCCAACTTCAGTTGGCAGTTGGCTGTAAACAGGCCATAACTTAACGAAAAATGTACTTTCTGAAGCCTAGATTTATATATTATGAAATACGGTTCTAATGGCACCAGAATCATAATTTTTGGACTCCGTTTACTATTTTTAAAGCGTCATTTCATAACAGCAGCTAGAGCTGCATTTTTCTGCTGAAAATATGCGTTTTGTTTTCTGTCATAACGTGAGTTCTGTGTAGAGTTAGATAATGAAAATTGTACTATAGATGGAAACTGAAGTATATGTAATTATCCCACTAGAATTTCGTAAATCGGACTTACGATGAATTTTTAATGAATTATTCTGTGGACTGCAGTCAGAAAAACATAAATCAGAATGCAGTCTGGAAAATGAATTTTTATAAAATATTGGTAACGAACTGGACCCCGATATTATTACACAATAATATTTGGATTGTTTGAGACATTCTGTAAAAATTTGGGAATTTTTGGAATAAGATAACTATTTTATTTAAATGTCCGAAAACAGCCCGGTTTTGAATATTAATGCTGAAAGGACATAAGTTGTGATTTGTATGTCTAAATGTCGGGTAGGTTATCTGTGAATGATATAACATGTTATATGTGTTATGTGCATTATCGTATGTTTGTTTATGAGTAGGGAATGGATGGGAAACTTATATGGGCATAAACTGTTAAAGTGATGCATGTTATGTGATAGATACGTGTAGGAACTTTGTGCTCTATTTGAAACCACTAAATGACTAACTGGTAATCATACTAGGACGTGATTGACCAACCTTGATTGCTAGCTATTTGTGAGAGTCAAACCGAGCAACCGAGGTGAGTTCACACTTTTCTACAAAGCATGGTAAATTCCCGGTGGGAATGGGAATGGGCACAGGAATAGGGATTTCCTCGTCCTTTGAGACGTGTTCAGGAATGTAAATTCCTCGTCCTGTTGGGACGTATTAGACTTACTGGACTAGAACTCTATCAGCGAAGTCCCTCCCTTTTTGTATCGACTTAATCACCGAGGCTGTGGCGAGCGGGTCATTAGTTAATAGCGCTATTAGGTTTAACAAACCTCACACCGTGCCAGTCGGACGGGCGTGTACTAATGGACTATGGCACGTCGGTGGTGATAGAACACCGACGCTAGGGCACAATTGATTTTTGTTAGTAGTCGATATGATAAACGAGTCTGGTAGTTTAAAATACTGGGGTAGCTCCTCACGGCCAAAGTGCCGGGCTGGATAGCCAGGGAAGGTGGACATGGGATGGTTAACTAATAAACGTTTTCGAACTATGGGGTAACCCCCACGGATGGATAGCCGAATGAGATTAAACTATGTTTTTGGAAACAACTCTAAAATGGACAACCAACCGTGAACTCACTCAACTTTGTTGTTGACTCGTTATTACATGCTTTGCAGGTCATTAGATGCTATGGAGCTTGCATATGGAGGTGGTCTTTGTGGGATGCGAACCGATATGTCTCGTACTTAATGAATAAACTTTATGAACTTATTAAACCTACGTTTTGGACTTTAAACTTATGAACTATGGACTTATGTTTTGAACTTATGTTTTATGCTTCCGCTATTAACCTAAAATCGGTTTACTTCCTTTTGGTCACCAATCGTGTTGTGTTGGGTTTTATTTACTTAATTATGTTGTTCAATATGATTGGTGGCTCGATCCTGGTCATGTCACGCCTACAAGCGGTGATACTCCGCATGGTGGATTTTGGGGGTGTGACAATCCCTTCACTTCAATCATCCACTACAAACCCTAACCATCATCATCATTCATCAAAGCTTCAAGATGTTCAAGTTCAAGCTTCAATCATCCGGTGATTAAGTTCTGTCTACCATGAGCGTCTAATTGTCATGTATTTGAATTGAATTTGTGAATTGTCGAATGAGTTATGAAATTTGACTTTGCCAGATGAATTTGTGCACTTATGCCTTATCAATTGGTAGGATTTACATGTTCTTGGTAATGAAGTGCATTGCGATCCGTCGTCTAAGACATTAATAGCTCTTGGCACCTAAGCCACGCGACACTAAATCCGTTAACCATATATGCAATTGAGTTAAATCTAAAACGTGTAGAAACCCTAGGTCTTCAATTACCGAATCAGGTGTGAACCTTGTTCTCCAATTATTGTTTACATCAATCAATCAAGTTTTCGCATAATCACAAGTATACTAGTTTTTGTAGTTAATCATTTTAATATTAAACTTGTCGGTTCAATCTGACACTCTTTAACACCCTGAAAATATTATAAATTAATATTTATTTACATATGGTATATATTATAACAACTCTCCTAAAATTTAATTGAACACCCCTATACGTCCTAAAATACGCTCCATATACGAAAAACGGCCCCGAAATACCTTTATTTTATAAAAATTAAATAAAAACAAGAATTAGGGGGCGCTCACGGGGCGCGACCCCCTTGAAATAAGTTGTCGCGGGTCGCGATCTGGTGCCACCAGGCGGACTCTCGTGATGCCACGTGGCCCAACGCGTGGTGAAGCTAGCCGGTGACTGGCCAAGGCTAGGCCCTAGCCAACCTAGCTCGTGGGCCGCCAGGAACCCCTGGTCAGGCCCTATAAATGAAGCCATGTGTGCCTTCGTACGAAAGCAGTGTCTTCGTACGAAGCCAGGCTTCGCACAGAACAGTACAGCTCGCATTCGTGGCTGTTCTTGGTGTTCGGAGCTGTGTTTTTGCCTGAATCGGATGTATTTTCGAGTCCAATTCGAGACGGTTTTGACACTACCTCGTTCCACTATTCAGTGAACGAAATATATGCCGTTTTAGGTCCGTTTTAGTGTAAAAATCAAGTTTAAAATGGTTTTATAGAGTTTCAACTTAGATCTAACACTTGGTGAGTATGAGATCTTTAGATCTACAACTTAGGAAGCCAAAGCTAAACCCAAATGTTCAAGTATAGATCAGTTGTGAATGAAGAAGATTTGATGAAAAAGATGAAGGTTTTTTTGATGAAAACAGAGAAGTTAAGGTGAAAAGATGGAGTTTAAGTGAAAAAGATGAAGTTTTAGGTGAAAACAATAGAGTTTTTAGAAAATCAAAGTGAATCTAGTGGAAAATCTTTGTGTGATCATATAAAACTGATAAATCTTACTTGAAAACAATCGGACAGCAATTCGGCAGTGTTTCGGTATGAAAATCAGCAAGTGAGAATGAATGAGGAGGGCTTGGGTATTTATAGAGGAGTTAGGTTCGAACAAGAAGCACTCGTTCGAAGCAGCTGCCTTCGTACGAAGCCAGCTGGCTTCGTTCGAAGGTGCTGTTTCGAGTGGGAAAATCCTCGTTTCGTGTGTAGGATGTTCGCTTAATGCGTTTTGTTGCGTTAATTAGTATTGGTACTTTAAGTATTTTAGCGAGATAGTAAGTATAACGTTGTGTTGCGTTGTGATGCGATAAATCGAGGTGCGGGAGTTTGCGTTTAAGCGTATAACAACCACATATAACATAAGTAAACAGCTAAACACACAATAACACAATAACAAAAATAAATCCGCGTTTCGAGTTTGCGTTGCGATAATCGAGTGCGAAGGCAAGAGTGGTTACCGAACAAACAAACACACTCGGTAATTAAAGTAGCATAATTCTCTGTAATTCGTGTTGCATTAGTGAATATAAAGTGTTTAAACGTGTACCAATGTAGTGTGATGAAAATGTATTTATTATAACATAACCTTTTGTTTATATCGAATCTCAGAGTACAAGACGGTTACAAATCGAAGCAAGTAGAAAAAGATAACAATCCAAAAAGTAGGGTTGTTACACCTGTGCGAAGACTTACCTTCGTACGAAAGCACGCCTTCGTACGAAGCCTCTGTTTTCCCACCAACACTTTGATTTTCGACCGTTTCAGCTCTTTGGAGGACTTACGCTTTTGTTCCCGTACGCAGGCTGATCTGGCGCTCCCTTCAATCCACTTCAGACCGTGTTTACTTGCTAGACACGCACTGTGAGTATACTCGAACCCTTTTTCGCTTAACGCACTTTTGGGTGTTACATACGTTCTCTATAAAAAAACACAACACTTAAACGCTTTACAAACGCTAGCCGCACTTGCATGTTATAGGTGATTAGTTGAATACTTGTTGCTATGTTATACAGTGATGACTTGCCTTACACCTTTAGCAACGATAGTACTATAGTTTGGACTCAGCACCTGTTTAGTCACGGGTTGCTAAGGATCACACACTTTACTTCACTTGTTCGCCCCGGTGAACTTGTGTTGCGCATACTCTACTCGCAGTCATGTGGATAACTAGTATCATTGTGATAGTTACTTGTTTCGCCCGTTAGGTGTTACATGCTGGTTATGCGTAAACGCTTTTTATACTATACTTATGCTAAACTTGTGTACTCACCTTTACATTATTGCATTGACTTTATTTTAACGTATATGACAGGTTGATGATTATTGTACGCTGCAAACAGATAGGAAGTCTAGAAACCCACAGTAAAATCTAGGTTGTCGGATTTGTTTTTGTTTGAGAGATGTGAACTCCGTTATGACTGTTTGTTGAAATATTTGTTTATTAGTATGGGATAATGAACCTTTTAAATATTGTCATTAAATTAGTCGTTATGGATTCTCTTGAGCAATCTGGTTCGCCTAGTGCGGCGCCCCGATGATTCCGCCATCGGTTGGGGTGTGACAAGAACAACGAAGGAAGCAAAACCGGAAGAAGAACATAACAAAATGGAAGAAAATGTCTAGATATGCCCCATGTCTTGCTAGGCACGCCTTGTACCTAGGATTTGAAGACTGCTAGATACATCAAAAAGACCATTGGGTGAAGACCAGAGAAGAAAAGCCCAGGAACGACCCGTGCCTAGTGCATAAAACAACTAAAATAATCACCTTTTTATAAGCACACTGCATCACGTCACAACTAGTTAGAATGAGAAACCACCCAGACAATGAATCCCTAAGAACACGTAATCACCACTTATTTGATAATTAACCAAAGTTTTGATTTCTAACCCAGCAAACCTCCCGCTAGAGATGGTTAAATCCTATAGTAAATAAGACGCTAGGGATGTGATCTACACCCTCAAGATCCTAAAACCCGGTCTAAGAAGTGCAATCAGAACAATATGTAAGATGGACTCAGTTCTCACTAGAGATACTGAATCCCACAACTATCAGATATGGGACACCAAAAATATTAACAGTCTTCTAACTGGGAAGCTAACCCAAAGATGATAAACCGAAAACCTAGGAACAACCAAACGTGAATAAATAGATGAACCTCGTGCTAATGGGCATCCAGACTATCAAACAACAACTAGAGTAGAACTTAGCAATCTCAACTCACCTCTCGATTTGTCTCAATAGGATGCACACTTTATTTAACTGATTTTATTGATTAGTTAATTTGTATTATCTCTATTGATAAGATCTAGACTGAAAACCTACCGATTAACAACCTAAGAATGGCCATCACCACTTTGGTGGGGTGGTAGAGGCTTTGTGTCTCTTGGGGAGAGACCATCAGTGGCGGAACTAGCCCAAAAAGTTTGGGGTATCCTTTAGGCTTAGGGGTATCCTTTATATAACGGAAACGGAGTTGAGAGATGATTTTACACTACGCAAATAAAATTAAGGAGTATTTTTACACTACGGAGACGGGGTTGAGGTGTAGCCCGTGCTACCCCTACTTTCACTCTAAGTCTGCCTCTGGAGACCATGGTTCAATTCCTGTCATGGGGTAAAATTTGGTGTAATTTAAGAGTAATGTTATGTAACCTTTGTCGTTAAAAAAAAACAACCTAAGAATGATTTTATCGAATCTAGGGTGTATATCTACGTGCCAAGACCAACAAAATCAACAACTAAGTCAAGAATCACAATCAAAACCAGTACACATGATCATAATCAACACCAAATTTAGTTTATTTTAAATCAAACACAATTCGATCAAAAAGTCAAACTAGCAAGTCAAAGCATACGTTCAAAGTTCATCAAAACCTATAAGGCTATGGAAAATTAGCCCATAAACATGTTAAAAACATTAAAACAGTAGTATCTAGTCGAATTCACGATGATTCAAACGAAAATCAAGTTTTAATCAAAACCGAAACACCAACCGAAGAAGCAATACTCAAGCCTTCGATCAAATCTTCAAGCTCTAATCCTTCCAAAAAGCTCACGTGCTTCAAATCGTCACAGCCATCTCCAAAATTAGGGTTTTCTTCTGTTCATTGCGATCACCATTTAAAAAGAATGTGTTTTACTCGGCACGGTCTTTCACTGACCGGGAAACACATGTTCAATCTTTCACGGTCCGTGAAAGAAGAACTTTTCTTTAAATGACGGCTACCTTGAATTCTGGAATATTCTTGTATTCTTGTTGTTTTACAGACTGTGAAACTCTAACTTGTTCTTCTTTCACGGTCCATGAAAGACTATTTTGATCAAATTTAATCTTTTGCTCCGGAACTCCGATTTTGACCGTTTCGCTTACAAATCTTCCGTTTATTACAGCAAAACCCATATATCACAATTAAGTACCAAACTCCGACAATTCCACAATAAAAACCGAAAGTAAAATATTTGTAAATTAAAGCATATCAATATTCGTATGCGAATCTCGTATATCTCTAGTTAAATTAGTTGTGTATTATAAGCGCTTATGGAAGAGATTATGAATAATTTAAGTTAGAAGTTAAAATGAATAAAATAAGTCTAAATGATGCCAAACATTTGAAAAAAAGAATCTGTGATTTCCATCATAAGCAAACAAAAACGAGCATTAAGAAGAAATTCTTGTGGCCCACCAATTAAGAAAACATTGATATTCAGTTATTTCGATCAGAGTCTGTCTAGATAGAGTGTTGTTGATTAATGGAGTCGCCATTTAAGGGAGATATCTTGAAGGGGAAAGTAGGATTGCTGACCGGTGGTGGATCAGGAATCGGGTATGAAATCGCTGCAGAGATGGGGAAACATGGAGCCTCCATCGCCATCATGGGTCGTCGGAAGCACGTCCTTCACTCCGCTGTTTCTGCTCTTCAGTCCCATGGCATTCATGTAAACACTATTCTATTCTATCAGCAAATACTTTGTTAAAGAATTTCAATATACCTACTAACAATGATCATTTATTAAATCAACTTCTCTGCAAATTTTGACATGATTAAAACCACAACATGAATTTAGGCTATCGGGATTGAAGGAGATGTCCGAAATAAAGAGGATTGTGCTCGAGTTATAGAAAAAACAATTAAACAATTTGGCAAACTCGACATCCTTGTTAATGCCGCAGCTGGGAACTTTCTTGTCCCATCTGAGGATTTATCGCCTAATGGTTTCCGAACAGGTGTTGTTCAGAAAACAGATTGTGTTATAATATATATTTAATAATTTAGTAACACTTTACTTCATACTAGTGTAATAATAGTATATATTAATTTGATTAATGCAGTGATAGACATAGATGCAGTTGGGACATTCACAATGTGTCATGAAGCACTTGAGCATCTGAAGAATGGTGGTATGATCATAAACATAAGTGCAACTTTGCATTATACAGCAACTTGGTATCAAATCCATGTCTCCGCTGCAAGGTTTATAGATTAACCTTGGAATATAACTATTTTATAAGAAAGAAGTAGTGATCAAACCTGCGTTTTTTGGATGTAACTAACAGGCAGCTGTAGATAGCATTACAAGGAGCCTGGCATTAGAATGGGGAACGGATTATGGAATCCGAGTGAATGGGATTGCACCAGGCCCCATTGATGACACCACTGGTACTTCCAAGCTCGTACCTGAGAAAGTGCTGCTCAAGAGAAAACAAGAATCTGCTTTGTACAGGATGGGGAAGAAATGGGATATTGCTATGGCTGCTCTCTATCTTGCATCTGATGCAGGTCAGTTAATTCGATCTTAAATTTGATTACATCTAGCTGATCTAGCCTTCAACGAATGGGACACGACAGGTCAAACGTAGTCACTCTAATGGGCCAGCCACCTCGTTGTGCGCCATCTCCACTAGCCACCATAAAACCAAATAGAGAGTGAACTCATTTTATAGTATTTTTTTAGAACGATCCAGTTCAACTAGAGCCCATTTTGGTCAAAACCAGTGTTGACCACCATAGCCAAGTAATTATTTATTTTTTTAAATGACCCATTTTGACCTTAAGTCCTTAACCATGTTTGATCACATCCAGTTTTGAGGCTTGCACTGATGCATGTTCAAATATACATATTTTGTGTTTGATATATTTACTATGGATTATAGTCATATGCTCGTGTATGTGTTTGATATCTTTTGTGTACAAGAGTTAAAGCAATGTTGAGAACTGTTTGAAGGTAATTACGTAAACGGGACAACATTGGTGGTTGACGGAGGAATATGGTTGAGCAGTCCACGTCATATATCAAAAGAGGCTGTAAAGCAAGTTTCAAAGACAGTAGAAAAGAAGTCTAGAGATGCACCTGTTGGCATTCCAAAAAGCAATCTTTGATCCTTGTGTTTTATCACCTGCTGCTGCTTTATCAAGCTCACATTTGCAGCGTTGTATTTCATTCAAAACAAGTGTAATAATGAACACAAAACACGAGTAAGACAGATAAACACAAGTATTCTTAACGATTTACCTTGTCAAACAAGAACGTTGTGACATAATCTTTCCTGACGCAAAAGAAACTGTGTATATTACAATGGACACCAAGATTATTACAGTACTACAGATGTACATTACAGAACAACAAAATGAACACCCCTACTGATCCTACTCCAACTTTGCTAGATAGGATGTGCCAACATATAGAAAAGTGGGACCCATAAAATGGAACGTGCTGATGTTGAGTGCCTAAATCACAAAACCATAAGTTAATCAGTATCAACGTCAATTTAATAAAATGAACCATATTGGTTCTAGGCGGTTGATTCAATCAACAATAAACAATATGAATCAAGTTCAACCAAACAAGGAGGGTACTTGGATCTGCGTTTAAACTTATTGTTTAGGTTAACAAATCATATTGGTTATAGACCATTGATTCAATCAACACTAAACGATGACTAAAATTCTTCTACCAAACAGACAGTAAACCAACAGGGGGTGCTTGGATGTGCATTTAAACTTGATGTTTAGGGCCAATAGGCCTTTGATTCAATCAATATGAACCAAATTCTACTACCAAACTGACCCTGACCCAACAGAGGGTGTTTGAATGTGGGTTTAAACTTATTGTTTAGGGTCACGAGAATCAAAGGAGCAGATAAGGAGTTAAACCAAGAAAGCTAATCACTAAGGTTACATAACCATCCCTAACTTTACACACTAGAATATCTTGGCATTTGATCCTGCAAGTTCATGATGGTCGCTATAAAAACGCGCATTCAAACACCCCATAAAGCTAGGTAGCCAAAGACTCATGACGCCCGGGTACTTTATTTTTAGGTGTTTAAGGCTAAATTAGGGTATTCAGACCAATTTTCCCTGTTTTGGACCAGTTCAGGCAGATTACTGGATTTTAACATTGAATGAATCAAACATGACAAAAGTATCCAAATTCACAGATTAAAATACATTTCCTTCATGGTTCTGATACACAAGAAGCACAAACAACAAACAAACAAAGAAACAAACTAGTCTCTCACCTTAGTAACCGAGTGGCATTATTCCAAATCTTCCATCTGAATGCTGCTTTTAAGAGGCACATACTCCCCAAGATATCCACCCAAATGATCATACAAGGCGTTCTTATCAATCCCTTGATGATGATAGCTTTTACACACATAATAAAACACACTCTGCACCAAAAACCCAACCAAATTCACAATCACCAAAACCCCAACCAAGAACCCCCCAACAACAATCCTTGAAAACACTCCATAATCATACTCCCCACCATGCACCACAATCGCCCCAAACAACCCGTTAATCGCCCCACAAATCACAAAATACCCAAACACAAGCACTGATGCCATCCGCGCCCTCCCTTTCAAAATCTCAAAACTCTTCCTCATCGCGGCAAACCCATAAACGGGCTCCACAACCGACACCACACTGGCCAAATGCCACAAGGCAGTAATATACACATGCACTATTAGAAACAAGACAAACACAACAATCAAAGAGAAAAAAAACAAGACAACATTCTGCGTATCAATGGCAATTATCAACAAGACAACAAACCCTAGAAAGACAACATTATACACAACCATAACCAAACCCACCCATAGAAAGGTAACAAACAGGCGTTTAAAGACCAAGGGAATAGCAGAAAGAGTAGATGAAAAGGACACCGGTTTGGAAGTGTACAAGGATGCTACAGTGAAGACAACGGCGGCAGTTGAGAGGAGAGAGAAAATGAAGAGGAAGATGAGGTAACAGAACTGGAAGATGAGGAGTTTGGTCCACTGGGAGGTGTGGGAGCCGTAGGGGTCTTGGATTTGGGTGATTAAGGGGTGGGTGAAGAGAGAGTGGGCTAAAATGGCGAATGATAAGGGGAAAATGAGGGTTAAGGTTATGAGGTAGAAGGTGCGGGGGGATTGTTTGGGGATGGAGATGGATTCTTTCAGGATGTCGGTTGCGGAGAGGAATTGGAGCTCGTCTGGAGGTAGATCCATGGCGGATTGATTAGGGTTTGCAGATTTAGATCTGGAAGAAGAAGAAAAAGAATAAGGAAGCAACGTGGTCACTATTTCTCTAAACAAAAGCCTAGATGGAGGAACAAGCCTGGGACTCTTTTGTTTTACTTTTTTTTCCTTTTGTCTCAACATGAAAAGCTAGAGGTTTTGCTATTGCCCACACGACTCCATGTTGTCTTGGTGGCTAGTGGCTAGGGGTGTTCAGAATTCGATTCAAATTCGAAAAATTCGAAATTCGACTCGATTCGAATTCGATTAAAAATGTTCGAATTCGAGTTGATTCGTATTCGAGCCAAGTAATCGAATACGAATTTATGATTTTGAATTCGATTCGATTCGAAATTCGAATTCAATTTATATATAATTTTTTGATATATGTATATACACACATGAACATATATACACATATAACTTCTAAACTTTGCTAAAATATGAACTACCTTCATAAGTGATAAGTTTATTATTCATAACATTACCAAATCTACTGACAAATAGTCCATGCTACTTATTTCTAAATTTTTACCTAACTTAAATCGCTACTAGTAACCAACTTATCTTCTAATTTTTGGTGTTTTGACATATTGATAGTTAATTAATTTTGCAGATTGTTATATTTTATGTTGAATATAATTAGTTTGTAGTATTTTAAAAAATAAAACTAAAATAATTTATTGTTTAGGGTGAATTTGAATTAAATCGAATTTATTCAAATTCGGTTCGAATTCGATTCGAATTCGAGTTTTAAATATTAATCGAATCGAATACGAATTCAGGTAAAAATTCGAAAAATTCGATTCAAATAATTCGAAAATTCGTTATTCGATTCGATGAACACCCCTACTAGTGGCTGTTTCGCTTAGCTTTTCCAAACTTCTTATAACTTTTCGGAAAAGTTAATAAGTCACTTTTCCCCTCACAATCCCAAATATCATTTTACTTTTCAAAAAGTCAATAAGTTATAAGATCATGTGTAGTGGTAATGTTCATACCCTTGTGCGTTTTACGCCATGTGGCAGCCCAGTCAGCAATGGGGCATTATGGGGCGTTTTCTAAAATAAGTGTAGTGTGGATGTGGGCTTTATATTAAAAGGGGTGAAATAATTAAATAAATAAATAAACCATCAAAAAAAAGTGATTGGCCAAAGAAAAGAAAGGTTACCTGTGATTGGCCAACCATATCTCCATCAGGCGTTTTATTTTGCACGCCCCAACCAAATTGTTGAAGAAAAACGCCCTCGGGGGTGGTGTGCGGGCGTTTTGGGGCGTTTTTGAGGCAAAAAAGCCCAAATACTGCCCCACTACGGATGGTCTAAGTTGGCTAAAATAAGCAATAATCCCAAACACCCCATTAGTTAAAGTTAAGAAACATAACTCACGACGGGGATCACCTCAAATCAGTTAATCACACTTTTATATCTTTTTTATTTTTTTTTTTCATTAAACCACAATGAGATAGTTAAATGGAGGGTTAGCTAAAAATTCATTGTCTATGTGGTAGTAACGTGTCAGAATTTTATGTAGGTTTTAATTAAACCGCAACATATGGTATTGAAGGGGTATGGTCTTGAATCATGTGTAATCATGCGCAAGACATACGCGCAAGGGACCATACCCAAACTTAATCATAGCAACACCCGGGTGTTTCCAGGATACCCGAGTGATGTGTACAAAATGCAACATATAAATTACATCAATAGAGGCATAAAACCAACCCTTTTTAGTACTAATGTTGGAAAAAACGCGTTTCTTTCTTCCTTTTGAATTTACAGGACCAAATGAGCTTAAAAGAACAAAAGGAACAAATAAGCAGCCAAAAAACCAACATAAATACCAAAAGAAGGAATAACGTGACATGCCCGACCTCTCGGCAGCATCTCCCAAGACAAAAACAAGAAAAAAGAAGCTGACCATGGGGTCGTGCCCAGCCAGGCATGGGCCGTGGTCAGACCTCACACAAAAAGACAGGACCAGCAGAAGCTTCTACGCCCACCACGGGGCCGTGCCCAGCTCACCATGGGGTGTGGTCAACTCTCAGACTTGCAAAATCTCTATAGTACAGCGAAGAGTTGACCACGGAGCCGTGTCCAGAAGCCATGGGGTCGTGTGGGGCCCTCTGCTGACAGCTGCAATTAATGAAGGAAGAGAAGAAGCTGGCCACGGGCCGTGCCCAACGGACACGGGGCCGTGGCCGGGTACTGTTCTGACTATAAATAGGGGTGCTTGGTTCACTTCAAAGACATCATTTGGCAAACCACTTCTCTCTCACTTTGCCACCATTCCACCACCACTACAACACCAACACCCACCACCATCATCCATCATCCATCTATCATCTTTAGAGTGTGTAGTAGTCTCGGGATCCAAGATTGATAGTAAGAGTTCTTGTCAATCAAAGGACATGCTTGGCTAATCTCTTACATCACTTGGTGAAGACAAGTCTTTAATGTATTACTTTTTATTTTTAATCTTTCGGCACTTTTTAATTGGGTATGTATTAACGACTTTAATAACTAGTTTCTTATGTTGAAAGTGAATTTTCTTTACCATTTCTTCATGATGTCATTGATTTGCTCATTCGTGTCTTTAAGGTCTATATAAAGCGCGTTAACTACTTGGAAGGGGGTTAGAAGGGTGGTTTGGTAAAGTTCTTGTCTCGTTCAGTGTATAGATCCTGCGAGGACTTAGTTCAAGCTTACTAGGACCTCCTTCAATGCCCCAAAGGTATTGGATGGCGGGGGTGCGAATAGCTTGAACCCCTCATATGTAAACTACTATTAAAACATTAAACCAGCTTCTTGGGATTGTATCCTTGCTGACTCAAACTACTTAGCCGAGGGTAACGTCACCTTCAAAAGAGTGGCCTACCACTTTTGGCATTAATAACTTATTTAATTATCTTTCAATATTCCGACCCTTTGGGATTGTATCCCTGCTGACTCAAACCACTGGGTTGAGGGTAACGTCACCTTCAAAAGAGGGGCCTACTACTATAACTAAGATAATCTCTTAAAAAGTCCGAAAGTGCGAAAATCATCAAAGGGTACATTAAAGATGAGTTGGATCCAAGTGATTCTATCTTGTCTATTGTTTTTCATTTATTTATTTTTGCTTCTTAGATTTATTTTCATGTTTAAAAACTCTTTTCAAAAAATGTAGATTGATTAGACGTTGACGATAAACCGGTATTAAAAGCTCTTGTGTCCTTAGACGACCTCGGTATCTTACCAACACTATACTATGCTCGCGATGGGTGCACTTGCCCTAGTGTGTGTTTAGTGTTAGTATAATATCGTGTTTTATAAATTTAAAATTTGACTAATGCGTAAAACGAACTTAAAATATTAATAAAATCATATCACGCTTCACGCACACCACTGAGCAAGGGATTTAAAGTGTGAAAAAGGAAAAATTTTGCCTTCTGAGAGTCCTTTACTGACTCCAAGGGTTAACCCCTTACCGTCCGCAAGGGGTTTAATTTTTTTTAACGTGCTAGAGGTCCTTACAGACCGCAAGACAGGACCCTTATAGTCTGTAAGACCTTAATTAGCAGTTAGTTAACCAAAGATTGGAAATCAAATTGGTTTGAGTCAGCAAGGATAAAGTCCCATAAGGCCGGTTTAAAGTTTTAATAGTAGTTTATTTATAAGGGATTCAAGTCATTCTTACTTCCCTCGATTTGATGCTATCTGCCTCAAAGGAAATTCCTATAAGCTTGAATCAAGTCCTTCCAGGATCTATACACTGAACATGGCAAGAACTTTACCCAAACCACCCTAGGGATGGCAATGGGTCGGATTCGGGTCGGGTATCGGTAATCCCATACCCATACCCGGTTGTAAAATCGTGTCCCATACTCGACCCAATACCCGTCGGGTATTTGTCAGGTAATTACCCGTCGGGTACCGGGTATACCCGTTGGTATCGGGTATACCCATTAGTTTGTTAAAAGATATACATTAGGATTTCCAAATACATTTTTACTATGAAGGGGTAAGGTCCCAAAAATCCCATGAAAAGTGCTTAGGGACCATACCACAACCTTACTTTTCAGCCTTGTACCTTGCGCGGTTGGGCACTGGTCTCACAAATAAAGACTTGAAGAACAGTCAACAGTCAACACTTGCACGCCCAAAGGAAATCATAAACCCTTGCGCTTTCTCCCATAGACAAAGGATGAAAATCCTGAAATAAACACTTCCGCCTAAATATCCAGACCTGGATATTATTTACTCAGACTTGGGATTTATTTGTTCAGCTGTCTCCACACAATAAGGTGCCACACCAGATTACAGCAGTAATCTTCTAGAAGAAATACAAACGTGCACCACCAAGACGGTTACAACCGTCTGGACACGTGTCACCATCTCAGGCATCCCTGAATTCACAACGAAAGCATGCAATTGGAAAGTAATCTCCACTTGATCACTTTACACGTGGCAAATCCCCAGCCTTCGATCTAGGCCACGATCCGTGTGCTCTCATGTCGGATCAAGAAGCTTGACAGAAGGAAATGTAACCGCTTACGGGGTTAGCATCTTCCGTCAACTTTTCACTAACGGGTTTTCCCGCCTAAACGACTCTCGGCTATAAATATGAGAAACAACCCAGGTATGAATTCAAGTTACACACACTTCTCAAATACATCTTCTTCTTCATTACCCATACTTATTCTCACACCGGAGTCGGGTCAAGGAGAGAACCCTTTTCTCCCCTTGGCGAGGCTAACGGTGCTCTTTTTTGCAGAGTTATCGGAGAAGAAGATCAGTTGTACCTGAATCAATCGAGAGGAAACCAACCTTTTATGCGGATTCAAACCCCCTAGATATCTCGGTTCCGACCATTTATCTAGTGTTTCTTCATTGGCGTCCACCGATTCCTCTGTTCTTTCAGTTTTCATCTCGTTTCGATTTAGTTCTTTTCATTCTCTGTTTTAAACATGGCAGAAAATTCATCATCTCATCGGCAAACCGGTCTTCGACCGAACGTCGAAAACAATGTTCAAGTAGAAGGAATCCCAGAGGATGCCTCGGATGACAACAAGGTTCAATCCAACCGAGCAAACGACCCTGTCACTCCAGGAATGTTACCAGCAAACCCTGCTCAATCAATTCTGCCACCAGGAGAAACTCCAATTTCCTGGTACGTCAGGTCTCAAGGGGCACTAAACGAAGTGTACACACAGTTGTGTGCTCAAACTGCTCCCCTAACTCAATCTCGTAGACCAGGATCACGTGCCAACGCTTCCCAACGGGAAGATTCAACTTACGAGAATACAGAAGTTTATGCCAGATCCACATCAAAACATGAATACACTCAGACAGGAAGTCATCAGAGAGAAAATCATGGTAGACCACATCCTCACCGAAGACAATCGGTTCATGACAGGTTGGGTTCCCAACGAGACACCCACACCGACGAGTCTGATCCAACATACCGTTTAAGTGCAAATACTAGTGTGTTCAATCGATTGCAGCCAAATTATAATAAATGCAGGCCTCGTGCGGTTTATAACCCTGAGGCAGAACACAACTATGATTTGATTTACCGCCCTGCGGAAGCAGCGGAAAATTCAAAGTTCGTCATGGAAATAGCTTTGGCTCCGCTTGAGAAAGCTAAACTACCATCCAACGTGGGTAAATTTAATGGCTAGCAGACCCTGATGACCACTTAAGAGTATTTACCAGCGCAGGTCTGGTTGGGGGTTGGACCCTCCCGCTATGGTGTCATCTGTTCGTACAGACCCTGACCGGCCCAGCGCGAATTTGGTTTGATAACTTACCAATCGGACAGATCGAATCTTGGAAAGACCTGCGCGAAAAGTTTTTGACACACTTTAGCCAACAACGGCGTTCCATTGTCACACCCCTTTCTGCGGTGTGATCATGAAAGGTTCTCATTGCATACGAAAGGTAAACATGCTATATGCTCGTAAAAACATCAAATACCATAATTTGAAAACATAAGTTTAGCGTTTACATCGCTAAGTCGCATAAAACATTTTCTTAAAAAGTTTACAACTTTATTTAAAGATAAACATAAGCAACATCCACAAGCATAAGCGAGACCGCGCGCACATCCATCCTAGTTACCTGAAATACATGTGAGTTTTGGAAAAACGTCAACATAATGTTGGTGTGAATTCATGCAGTTTTGTATTTCACGTTTGTATACTTTGTATGAAAACATAGTTTGTGAATAAATCAAGTTTTCATATATTAATTCAGTTTCATGTGTACATCACGTACTCATGTATAATTCAATTTCTTCTTGAGTACCCCACGTACTCAAGTATAATTCCCATTTTCTTGAGTACCCCACGTACTTCAAGTATAATTCAATTTTTAGTATGGTATGACTTTTATGTAAATAAAATATTCCTGTAAGTATCAGGATTGTTAATGGGTTGCAAAGTCATTAACATGTGACACGACATAGGAAGTCACCAAACCTAAGGCATTTAATTGGTATATTCTGAGACACAAAAGCACTACTCGATTCTCGCCCTCACCGAGAGTGTGGCTGCCAGGCACCCGTTAGATCTAACCTTTTGTTCTGCGGTCTAGGTATATTGTTGATTAATGGTGCTTCTGTACCCTATTCGTGACACTATTTCTCATAACGCATCCTACTTGGTTCTCGTCCTCACCAAGCGCGTTTCTTGTTATCAATTCTCATAATGCATCCTACTTGGTTCTCGTCCTCACCAAGTGCGTTTCTTATTATCATTTCTCATAACGCATCCTTCTTGGTTCTCGTCCTCACCAAGTGCGTTTCTTATTATCTTATATTTCGTCACACTTGGTTCTCGTTCTCACCAAGTGTATTTCTTGTATTCTTATATTTCATCACACTTGATTCTCGTTCTCACCAAGTGTGCTTCTTATATTTATATCATACCAATTATAAGTATTGTACATTTGTACATGTATTTCACCCCCAAAGTTATAAAAACTGAAAACAGTTAAAGAAAAGGGGGAGCATGAACTCACAACTTTGCGTTCCTTGCGTCGTAAACTTCACCGGATTTGCTTAATTAACGTCGTAACCTATACGCGTTTTCTTAACGTTAGTCACTAGACTTGCGTCGCACAAGTACAGTCACTCTCTTTTGTGTATATATTATTGTGTTAAAAATATTTTATATTTTTAACTAAGTATCTTACTTATATTATTTTCTCAAAAATTAATATAAGTATCTCATGTTTTGCACTTTGCACCCGAATTATGTATCTTGTATGTTGTATGTGTATTTTTATGTTTATACTCCTCGTGAGTATTTAGTGTATTTTTAAGTCTTAATACACTAGCACGTATAACACATACTATATACACTTAGCACAAAAGCTGGTGATAAAATAATATATATTTTTCTCTCAAAATATACATACTTATATCCATTTTTATTCTTGAAGAAATCCTCATTTCTTATCACCAAAAATTAGGGAAACCTTAGTTACACTTTTAAATACATTTTTAGGGAATAAGTTTCTCAAAAACTTATATTTTTCTAAGTGTCAAAATTTATAAAAATTTTGACAGAGTTTCCCCTAAAAATGGAGGTTTCCCATGTTTTCAAAACATGTGTTTATTTTCTTTTAAATCGTCAACAATCATCAACAACAATTATCAACAATAATCATCAACGATAATCACAAATTTCTCCATTTCATGAACTTGAATATTTACAAAAATGTGTAGTAACTTACTAGCACATTTAGTAAGTCTTGTTATCTTTAAAAATAAGTTTAATTTCTTAAAAACTTTATTTTTAAAGATCTTGAAGTTTCACAACTTCTAGTTGGTTTTTACGAAAATTATTTCTTTGTTAAAACCTTTGTTACACAAGTGTCCACACACTTGTTTGTTCATAAAAACACCTCTACTTCATGAAAGATCCGGTTTTAAAACATGGTTTTGTCTTACAGTTGGTCTTTCAAAAATACCACTTGTAGATCTTTAGATCTACTAGTTTAGAACTCCATTTCATAAGATAAATTGTTTTTACACAAGTTCATGTTTAATAGTAGTAGTGTTCATCATCTAGTCCTTTTTATACTTTAACATACACTAGCTCATGTTCTAAGAACATAACCTAGCCGGGTTAGATGACGATCCGAACTACTACTAGCATTAAACAACACAAAATAATCATCACAAAACAAGTTTAACAAGTTTTACACAATTATCCAACTATTAACCATCATATTCATCACTTTAATAGACTTTTAGTTGGTGATTTAGTATGTTCATGATTTTCAACCGACAAATCTCTTATTAACCACTCTAGACAAGATCAAGATGATGTTTAGAAGCACTTACTACTAGCTCAAGGCTAGGGAAGAAAAAGACGTAAACAAGGCGGATAAAAGCACCAGAGAGAGGTCCTTCAAGATCCGTTGCTTGCAACCTTCCTAAATAGGCTCGAGACACCTTAGAATCACCTTGGAATGTATTGGAATGGATTGAAGATGAAAGTGTATGTGTGAGTTGTTGAGGCCGTAGCCAAGGTGGGGGGAAAGAGAGAGTTCTTGGAGTTGTGTGAAGAATGAAATGAAGACATGAGCTTAATGTGCAATCTTATAATCCAAGTTCTAGTATTATCCCAAGTGTAAAGTGCTTCTAAAGGGGAGACAAGATCCAATGAAATATCAACACAAGATCCTCATGTGGGGCTCCTTCATAACCGGCCCTTAGATGGGGGGGGGGGTCTTGGTTGCATTTCAATTGTTAGTTACCATGTCTAGTTACTTGTTAAATGTTAGATTTAGTGTGTTAAGTATGTTATATAATGTGAAGTGTGTTAGGGTGTTCGGGGACCCTAACTAGCTTAGAAAAATAAAAACAATGCTTCTAGCATTATTTTGGTGTTCCGGGTAATATCCGGTTGTTCGGTTACATACCGATTCGTTAAAGTGCTAAATTGCACCTTTTAGTGTCTTTTAAGTATCCTTTTGTAACACTTTCGATTCCCGACACTTGAGGAAGTATTCTGGATGATAAAACGAAATTTTTGCATAATATTCACATGCTTAAATGCTGATTTATTGCTGAATTATATAAATTCTGCACTTAAAGTGCGTTTCGGGTGCTTTTTAGTGCTTATTTTTGCTTTCGTATTGCATATATATTAAACCCTTGTATGTACTCTTGGGTTTTAATGCATTCTTGTTGTCGGACCTACACCTAGGCTCCAATTTTATTGTTTGACTGCTTTCTGCAGTTCCATTGACACAGTGTGTCTTACCGGTGAGTTTACTATGATTTCTGACGCAACGCTCTCGTTTATGCATAAAGCAATATTTTGTAGTATACAACGTGCATGAATTCACTTGTTTAATCATGTGTTCAGACATTGCTGACAATTAAGCACATAATTGCAGTCATTAAATAATAATTAAAGTGTACGGAAATTACCGGTTTGTGCCAGTTGTCACAGTATCCCCCCGTTAAAAGAATTTCGTCCCGAAATTCAGCCTGAACTAACTCTCGCTGGAGTCTTCTCAAATAGGTGGGGATACTTTTCCTTGAACTGGTCTTCACGTTCCCATGTGTACTCGGGTCCGTGCTTAGAGCTCCAACGTACTTTGACAAGTTTCACACTGCTCCTCCTGGT
Source organism: Helianthus tuberosus (assembly GCA_030545235.1). Lineage (NCBI taxonomy): Eukaryota > Viridiplantae > Streptophyta > Magnoliopsida > Asterales > Asteraceae > Helianthus > Helianthus tuberosus. Next base: position 63,791,190 of record CM060417.1, on the reverse strand, counting down.
CTTGTTGACTTTCCAGTCGGTAACCTCAACGGGTTGTTCTGTAAATCGGAGGGCTTCGTCAATATGCACTTCATCCACCGGGATGATCACGTTTTCTTGTGTTGGACTCTTCTTCAGGTTGGATACATGAAACGTATCATGTACTCCATTAAGTTCTTCCGGTAACTCCAACTTGTATGCTACGGTACCAATTCTTTTCAATATTCTGAATGGTCCGATGTATCGTGGATTCAGCTTTCCACGCTTTCCAAATCTGACTACGCCTTTCCATGGTGAGACTTTTAACAACACTTTGTCTCCCACCTTGAATTCTACTGATTTCCTCTTCGGATCGGCGTAGCTCTTTTGTCGATCTCGAGCCACCTTAATACGCTCTCGGATCTGCGCAATCTTGTCGGTTGTCTCTTGTACAAGTTCAGGACCAACCATACGTTTATCTCCGGCATCTGCCCAACATAAGGGCGATCGGCACTTGCGGCCATACAGAGCTTTGAACGGTGCGGCTTTTATGCTTGTATGATAACTGTTATTGTAGGAGAACTCAATTAACGGTAGATAAGTATCCCTGCTGCCGCCTAGATCCATGACACATGCGCGAAGCATATCTTCTAACGTTTGTATAGTCCGTTCGCTCTGGTCGTCAGTTTGTGGATGGAATGCCGTGCTTAGATCTAACTAAGATCCAAAGGCTTCCTGAAATGATTGCCAGATTCTTGAGACAAAGCGTCCATCTCGGTCTGAAATGATTGAGATTGGCACTCCATGACGTGCCACAATTTCTCTTAAGTATATTTCAGCAAGCTTTCCAGTGCTGTCTTTTTCTCGGATCGGTAGGAAGTGCGCAGACTTCGTTAATCGATCAACTATTACCCATATCATATCGTGCCCTCTCGGGGTCCTGGGTAATTTCGTTATGAAGTCCATCGAGATTTGTTCCCACTTCCACACGGGAATCTCTAGTTGCTGTAGTAGGCAGGACGGTTTCTGATATTCGGCCTTAACCTTAGCACAGGTTAGGCATTTTCCAACATAGACAGCAACGTCGCTTTTAAGTCTTGGCCACCAGTAATATTCCTTCAAGTCTTGATACATTTTGTCCGATCCTGGATGGATCGAATATCTCGATTTGTGGGCTTCATCAAGGATGACTTCTCGTATGCCACCATAGAGTGGAACCCAAATACGCTTCTTGAAGTATAAGGCTCCCTCTTCGTTTGGCACCATGTATTTCAGCATACCCCGTAGGTATTCAGCTTTACGGTTCTCTTCTTTAAGAGCTTCTTGTTGTGCATCCCGAATGCGTGCAGTGAGGTTCGTTCGAATCGTCATTTCCAATGCTCGAACCCTTAGGGTCTTAACCCTTTCTTTTCGGCTCAACGCGTCCGCTACAACGTTTGCCTTTCCAGGATGGTACTTAATCTCACAGTCGTAATCATTCAGCAGCTCGACCCAACGTCGCTGGCGCATATTCAATTCCTTCTGATAAAATATGTGTTGTAAGCTTTTGTGATCTGTGAAGATTGTACATCGAGTACCATATAAATAATGTCGCCAAATCTTCAAGGCGAATACTACCGCACCTAGCTCCAGGTCGTGAGTGGTGTAGTTTCTCTCATGAACCTTCAATTGTCTTGAAGTGTAAGCGATGACTTTTTGGCGTTGCATGAGCACGCAACCCAAGCCTTGTCGTGAGGCGTCGCAGTATACCACGAAGTCTTCAGTGCCTTCGGGTAATGATAGTATTGGTGCATCGCAGAGCTTGTTTTTAAGTAACTGGAAGGCTTCTTCTTGTTTGTAACCCCAGTCGTATTTCTTGTCTTTCTGAGTAAGGGTCGTTAGCGGTTGAGCTATTTTTGAGAAATTCTCAATGAATCGCCGATAATAGCCCGCTAAGCCCAAAAATTGACGAACCTCAGTTGGGGTTTTGGGAGCTTCCCAGTTCTTTATCGCTTCAATCTTGGATGGGTCTACATGAATGCCCTTCTCATTCACAACGTGACCAAGAAATTGTACTTCACGAAACCAGAATTCGCATTTGGAGAACTTTGCATAAAGCTTCTCTTTCTTCAGTAGTTCCAAGATGGTTCTGAGATGTTGCTCATGCTCTTCTTTCGTTCGCGAGTAAATCAGGATATCATCGATAAATACAATCACGAATTTATCGAGATATGGTTTGCATACGCGGTTCATCAGATCCATAAAGACCGCTGGTGCATTCGTCAGCCCGAATGGCATCACCAGAAATTCGTAGTGCCCATATCGAGTTCTGAATGCAGTCTTTGGTACGCTTTCCTCTTGGATTCTCAGCTGATGATATCCAGATCGAAGGTCGATCTTGGAATAGTAGCTTGATCCTTGCAGTTGATCAAATAAGTCATCAATCCTTGGTAGCGGGTACCGATTCTTGATAGTGAGCTTGTTTAGTTCCCTGTAATCAATACACATCCGTAGAGTTCCATCCTTCTTCTTTACGAACAATACTGGAGCTCCCCAGGGTGAGAAGCTTGGCCTTATAAATCCTTTATCCAACAACTCCTGGAGTTGTGTAGATAATTCTTGCATTTCGGATGGAGCAAGTCGATAAGGAGCCTTGGCCACAGGAGCGGCTCCTGGAACCAAGTCTATACGGAATTCGACTTGTCGTTGCGGAGGTAGTCCTGGCAGATCTTCGGGAAAAACATCAGGGAATTCCTTCACCACAGGAATGTCTTCGAGTTTCGGCTCCTCAGCCTTCTTGTCTATAACGTGTGCTAGGAAAGCGACACATCCTTTCCTTAAGCACTTCTGTGCCTTCATGCAACTGATGATTCGAAGAGGTGCGTCTCGTTTTTCTCCATGCACGATGAGAGTTTCACCATTCGCTAAAGGGATGCGAATGATTTTCTCATGACAAATAACTTCAGCTTTGTTCTTGGACAACCAGTCCATCCCGACTACTACATCGAAGCTACCCAATTGAATAGGTAGGAGGTCTATGCTAAATCTTCGTTCACCAAGTTCTAGCATGCAGCCTCTAACAACTTCGCCCGATTCAACGAGTTTACCATTGGCTAGTTCTATGGAATAAGGAATTTCTAATCTACTAGATTCTATTCCGAGCATGCGTTTAAATTCCACAGACATGAAGCTATAATCGGCGCCAGTGTCAAATAATATGGATGCAAAGTGATTGTTAATGAGAAACGTACCGGTGACCACGTTAGGGTCCTCGCGTGCGTTCTTTGCTCCAATCACAAATGCTCTAGCCTGAGCATTGTTTCTCTCTGGGCAGTTCTTCATGAAATGATCATTGCTTCCACACTTGAAGCATCCTTGGTTCTGCTCTTTCCCGTTACCATTCTTGTTACCAGCACCGTTTCCATTTCGGTTCTTTCCTTTTCCCCAACAGTCTTCTGTTTGATGACCCAATTTACCACATTTATCGCACCTAGGAATGCGACAAGCTCCTTCATGATGATACTTACATTTTTGGCATCTAGGTATGGAGCCTTGGTATGCTTTGGTTGCATGGGTTTTCGCCTCCTGGGACGGGTTAGCGTCACGCTTCTTGCTGAAACCCTTGTTGTTACGAGTTGCTTGGTTCAAACTTGTATGCTTTCTCTTTTTGTCGCCGGACGACTCAGCATGTGTCTCGGTCTTCTCTGTTGGGTTCAATGATGACTTCTTCATAGGAACACAATCTTCAGTTAGGCTGACAGCCAGAGTTACAGCCTCGGTGATTGTTTGTGGTTTGGCCGACGTCACCATGCCACGAAACTCTGGGGCCAGTCCCCAAATGTAGCGTTCAACATGCTTAAATTCCGGAGTCACCATATAGGGTAGCACTCTTGACAGATCGTGGAACCTTCGAGTGTAGCCATTGATGTCAGCACCTTCCATAGTCAAGTGCCAGAACTCCGTTTCCAGCCTTTGGAGTTCAGCGCGTGAGCAATACTTCTCTCTCATTCTTTCCTTCAGTTCCTCCCAAGTTAAGCCATAAGCGGCATCATCACCCAAGGTTTGGGCTTGCAGGTTCCACCAAGTCAGAGCTTCATCGACAAACAACCCAGTAGCGAAGGCGACTTGTTGATCCGCGGTACACTTGCTCATGCGGATAGTAGCTTCAGTCTTCTCCGTCCAGCGCACAAATGCTACTGCACCTCCTGTGCCATCATAGTTCATCGGTTTGCAGTCGAGGAACTGCTTGAAAGTGCAGCCTGGAATTAACCCAACCAATTCACTTATGAGCAATCGAAGAAATAATGAAACAAGGACCGTTCATAAATTCCTTCATGCTTAGTAAATTGTTTTAAGGTTACCTTGAGCTGCGTTTCCTCCAGACGAATCTCCATGCCCGTTACGCCTAGCATTGCTTGGTCCTCCACTATCCTGGGTACGGTTCGCCTCGTACTGGGCGATAGCAGCGGAGATCCTTTCTTCCAATAGAGCGTTCAGCTCTTCCGCAGTTCTTGGTAGTGGGGGAGGAGGAGGTTGATCGTCATTGCGAGCATTCACAGTTTTCCTGGGTGCCATGTTCTGACAGAACATAACACAACAGGGTTAGACATTTGTTTGATATCGTCACACTAGACAGTAGTATCATATATATTCGCAGGTATATACACCACATAAGTGACATCAAACAATTATTACTCTAGCAGAGTACTTAGTAGGCTTGCACTGAGGGAATCCATACGTGACAAGACTTGCTGTGATTTCTGTGCACTGAATTCCATAATTATGTATGCATCCATAATTACGTAACTCCTTGCACAGTTCGCACAGTTCGTTTCATCCTCGTATTTCTTCCTTCAGATGGGCCATCGCTTTCAGATAAAGTCACGTATACTTGTGACATTCTACTTCTAGTACATGCTAATTATCACACATAATTGCAAGTAATTTCTAGTCAACGACAAGTGCTACTCAAGTGCACTCTAAGTCTCGTAGTGTCTTTTCTAGACTCATGTAGACAGTTTCAGGCAGTGGATGTCGCGGGACGTTTTATGCAATGAAAACTCTTTGAAAATTGTTTTCGTGAATGGATCCTAGAGATTGTAGACTAGACTCGAGAAGGAATCCTGGTTCACTACAATCGCAGCTTTGATACCAATCTGTCACACCCCTTTCTACGGCGGAAGCACGAGGTGTGATCATGAAAGGTTCTCATTGCATACGAAAGGTAAACATGCTATATGCTCGTAAAAACATCAAATACCATAATTTGAAAACATAAGTTTAGCGTTTACATCGCTAAGTCACATAAAACATTTTCTTAAAAAGTTTACAACTTTATTTAAAGATAAACATAAGCGACATCCACAAGCATAAGTGAGACCGCGCGCACATCCATCCTAGTTACCTGAAATACATGTGAGTTTTGGAAAAACGTCAACATAATGTTGGTGTGAATTCACGCAGTTTTGTATTTCACGTTTGTATACTTTGTATGAAAACATAGTTTGTGAATAAATCAAGTTTTCATATATTAATTCAGTTTCATGTGTACACCACGTACTCATGTATAATTCAATTTCTTCTTGAGTACCCCACGTACTCAAGTATAATTCCCATTTTCTTGAGTACCCCACGTACTTCAAGTATAATTCAATTTTTAGTATGGTATGACTTTTATGTAAATAAAATATTCCTGTAAGTATCAGGATTGTTAATGGGTTGCAAAGCCATTAACATGTGACACGACATAGGAAGTCACCAAACCTAAGGCATTTAATTGGTATATTCTGAGACACAAAAGCACTACTCGATTCTCGCCCTCACCGAGAGTGTGGCTGCCAGGCACCCGTTAGATCTAACCTTTTGTTCTGCGGTCTAGGTATATTGTTGATTAATGGTGCTTCTGTACCCTATTCGTGACACTATTTCTCATAACGCATCCTACTTGGTTCTCGTCCTCACCAAGCGCGTTTCTTGTTATCAATTCTCATAACGCATCCTACTTGGTTCTCGTCCTCACCAAGTGCGTTTCTTATTATCATTTCTCATAACGCATCCTTCTTGGTTCTCGTCCTCACCAAGTGCGTTTCTTATTATCTTATATTTCGTCACACTTGGTTCTCGTTCTCACCAAGTGTATTTCTTGTATTCTTATATTTCATCACACTTGATTCTCGTTCTCACCAAGTGTGCTTCTTATATTTATATCATACCAATTATAAATATTGTACATTTGTACATGTATTTCACCCCCGAAGTTATAAAAACTGAAAACAGTTAAAGAAAAGGGGGAGCATGAACTCACAACTTTGCGTTCCTTGCGTCGTAAACTTCACCGGATTTGCTTAATTAACGTCGTAACCTATACGCGTTTTCTTAACGTTAGTCACTAGACTTGCGTCGCACAAGTACAGTCACTCTCTTTTGTGTATATATTCTTGTGTTAAAAATATTTTATATTTTTAACTAAGTATCTTACTTATATTATTTTCTCAAAAATTAATACAAGTATCTCATGTTTTGCACTTTGCACCCGAATTATGTATCTTGTATGTTGTATGTGTATTTTTATGTTTATACTCCTCATGAGTATTTAGTGTATTTTTAAGTCTTAATACACTAGCATGTATAACACATACTATATACACTTAGCACAAAAGCTGGTGATAAAATAATATATATTTTTCTCTCAAAATATACATACTTATATCCATTTTTATTCTTGAAGAAATCCTCATTTCTTATCACCAAAAATTAGGGAAACCTTAGTTACACTTTTAAATACATTTTTAGGGAATAAGTTTCTCAAAAACTTATATTTTTCTAAGTGTCAAAATTTATAAAAATTTTGACAGAGTTTCCCCTAAAAATGGAGGTTTCCCATGTTTTCAAAACATGTGTTTATTTTCTTTTAAATCGTCAACAATCATCAACAACAATTATTAACAATAATCATCAACAATAATCACTAATTTCTCCATTTCATGAACTTGAATATTTACAAAAATGTGTAGTAACTTACTAGCACATTTAGTAAGTCTTGTTATCTTTAAAAATAAGTTTAATTTCTTAAAAACTTTATTTTTAAAGATCTTGAAGTTTCACAACTTCTAGTCGGTTTTTACGAAAATTATTTCTTTGTTAAAACCTTTGTTACACAAGTGTCCACACACTTGTTTGTTCATAAAAACACCTCTACTTCATGAAAGATCCGGTTTTAAAACATGGTTTTGTCTTACAGTTGGTCTTTCGAAAATACCACTTGTAGATCTTTAGATCTACTAGTTTAGAACTCCATTTCATAAGATAAATTGTTTTTACACAAGTTCATGTTTAATAGTAGTAGTGTTCATCATCTAGTCCTTTTTATACTTTAACATACACTAGCTCATGTTCTAAGAACATAACCTAGCCGGGTTAGATGACGATCCGAACTACTACTAGCATTAAACAACACAAAATAATCATCACAAAACAAGTTTAACAAGTTTTACACAATTATCCAACTATTAACCATCATATTCATCACTTTAATAGACTTTTAGTTGGTGATTTAGTATGTTCATGATTTTCAACCGAAAAATCTCTTATTAACCACTCTAGACAAGATCAAGATGATGTTTAGAAGCACTTACTACTAGCTCAAGGCTAGGGAAGAAACAAGACGTAAACAAGGCGGATAAAAGCACTAGAGAGAGGTCCTTCAAGATCCGTTGCTTGCAACCTTCCTAAATAGGCTCGAGACACCTTAGAATCACCTTGGAATGTATTGGAATGGATTGAAGATGAAAGTGTATCTGTGAGTTGTTGAGGCCGTAGCCAAGGAGGGGGGAAAGAGAGAGTTCTTGGAGTTGTGTGAAGAATGAAATGAAGACATGAGCTTAATGTGCAATCTTATAATCCAAGTTCTAGTATTATCCCAAGTGTAAAGTGCTTCTAAAGGGGAGACAAGATCCAATGAAATATCAACACAAGATCCTCATGTGGGGCTCCTTCATAACCGGCCCTTAGATGGGGGGGGGGTCTTGGTTGCATTTCAATTGTTAGTTACCATGTCTAGTTACTTGTTAAATGTTAGATTTAGTGTGTTAAGTATGTTATATAATGTGAAGTGTGTTAGGGTGTTCGGGGACCCTAACTAGCTTAGAAAAATAAAAACAATGCTTCTAGCATTATTTTGGTGTTCCGGGTAATATCCGGTTGTTCGGTTACATACCGATTCGTTAAAGTGCTAAATTGCACCTTTTAGTGTCTTTTAAGTATCCTTTTGTAACACTTTCGATTCCCGACACTTGAGGAAGTATTCTGGATGATAAAACGAAATTTTTGCATAATATTCACATGCTTAAATGCTGATTTATTGCTGAATTATATAAATTCTGCACTTAAAGTGCGTTTCGGGTGCTTTTTAGTGCTTATTTTTGCTTTCGTATTGCATATATATTAAACCCTTGTATGTACTCTTGGGTTTTAATGCATTCTTGTTGTCGGACCTACACCTAGGCTCCAATTTTATTGTTTGACTGCTTTCTGCAGTTCCATTGACACAGTGTGTCTTACCGGTGAGTTTACTATTATTTCTGACGCAACGCTCTCGTTTATGCATAAAGCAATATTTTGTAGTATACAACGTGCATGAATTCACTTGTTTAATCATGTGTTCAGACATTGCTGACAATTAAGCACATAATTGCAGTCATTAAATAATAATTAAAGTGTACGGAAATTACCGGTTTGTGCCAGTTGTCACAAACATTTGGCGCCGTGATGACGAGAGTCTGGAGGATTTCATCACCAGATACAATAAAGAGGTGTTAGAGATTGGCGGAGTTCATGAGCAACTAATCCGTGCTCAATTCAAGTACGCGGTTAGATGCGATGACATGGTTAAGGTCTTATCTGGAACAGAGGGCCTTCCAAAAAGTTGGGAGAAGATAATGGCGGCGGCCAAGGTTTATGCGCAAACTGAAAAGAACCTTACCACAAACAGGCCACCGCCACCACATAATAGACCCGCGGACTTAAGCTCAACTGGCGAAAGGAGGTTTAAGAAATCATGGCGTGAGTCTGGATCAGGAAGTCGTTCGTCTGAAGATGCTCGCACAACAATCAACAAACTCACCGCGCAGAGGGAGAACAAACAGGAGAATAGGGAGAGGCAATGGACTCCCCTAACAAAGACCCCGGCGGAGGTTTTGAGTACTGAGGACTATCAATTCAAACCTCCGACCCCAATGAAAAATAAGCGTGGACAAGACCCGGCACAATACTGCGAATATCACAAAGATAACGGGCATACCACCAACAACTGCATCTCTCTACGCACAGAAATAGAGAAAGCCCTCAAGAGCGGCGAACTCACACATTTACTCCAAAATGTGCGCAAAGAGATTAAGCAGATAACCCGGGGTGAGGAGGGCCCAAGCAAACGGGCGAAAACCTAAAAACAACTCTATAAGTTTCCCGCGGAAAGACATGATCCATCAAGCAAAGCGGAAATATTAGAGAGTAAGTTAAGTTTCACATAATTATATTAGCAAAACTTTGTAAAAGCCTCTGTGCTCTATCCGTAAATAAAATTGCAAAGTTTCTATTATTTCTGTGTTTACAAAGTGCATGCAATTTCTTTTAGTAAGCGCAAAAACATTATGGTAGTTCTAAAACAAGCTTCATGAACGGTCAGTGATCACGTCACAAACGGCCATAAGTTCAAACATGAGCTTTATACCAACTTCATTCGCCTTACTCAACAAAAAGCAATCATACTCATGCAAAATATTGTAAACAAACAAATAGAAACATCATACTATTCTCAGCGTACAAATACGCCCTAAAAACTTTCAAACACGGCAGTGTTTAAGTTACTTGTGCAACAGCGCACCAACAAAAATAGGGATTTACATCCCAAATATTACAGGAAAATTGTTCAATACATTTTTCAACCTACACTAAATCTTCACCCTCATCCAGAAAGATTTCCCTTAGTTGCGCTACGTGATCATCAGATTGCAGCGCAACATTTATCAGGTCCATAACCGGAAGTTGCAAGTTGTTAAACTCTGTCTTCAAAGCAGCAAGCGCGGCACCAGTATTCGCACCGAAAGTTGCAGACTTACTATCATCCCAGTCAACCTTTAAAGCACTATTCACATGATGGGAACATTCAGCATATCCTTGCGCATACCCATCTCTTCGCGCAGCAACCACTAAACGAGCAACAGTTTTATCCAACTCTTCAGAGTTCAACACAGATTCAGCAATCTGTGAAATCAAGTAAAAATGAATATCAAGAAAGCTCATAAACAGTTCCACAACAAAAAAGAGAAAAGAAACTTACACAGGCAATACCGCGATCTTTCAACCAGGCCATATCATTCTTCAAAGGTTCAAGCTCGCTTTCCACTGTAACCCACGCCGTTTCTAAATTTTCCAACTTCTCTTCGACTTCAGTCAAACGGCGGGAGGTTTCAGTATTCTCGGAATACGCGAGCTCCAAATCCTTCTTAAGTTTTTCCTGATCAGAAAGCAAAGTAGTAAGTTCTTCCAATTCTTTATCTCTAAGAGCAAGAGTGGCGCAAGCTTGTACCTCTCGTTGCTCACTACGCTCCCTATGAGAACGCGCCTCTTCCAAAGCAGCTTCTGCATCAGCTTTCTCCTTCTTCAACCTTTCTACCTCCGCATCCTGATTCTTCAGTTTTTCAACCTCAACCTTGAGGTTATTAATGATATTACGGAGGTTTGCCTTCTCAGCATTATCTTTTTCGCAAATTCTCCTCCAGTTTTTGCATTCCTCGGAAAGGAGAGTAGCTTCAGCTTCCGCTTTTCTCTTCCAACCAGCAACAGACCATTCCTCAGTCTTGCGCTCAGCTTCAAACTTGCCCTGATCAGCTTCCAATTTAGCCTTCAGCTGAGCCAGGCGTTTCTCATCTTTGGCAAATCTCTTTTGAGACACCATAAAGGTTTCCCGGTCCTTATGCATATTATACCACTCACGCACTATGCGGTGAGTGGTAGACATGTGAGAAGCAGTTTCTTCAAGATAAGATTGATAGGTTTGTTCATAAGACCGGCCTTCTTGAAACTTGATCTCTCCAGGCGGAAGTATCCCCTGCAACCAATCTTGGCACATGCGCCAATCCGAGAAAGTGTCACCTTTCTTTAAATTCCAAACGGGGGCGTGAGGCTCAGAGGCATCTTTCTCCATATAAGTCCGGTAGTAATAATCTCCCAAGGTTTCTTCTGGGCGGATTGGAGAATGTTTACCAACACCAGCAGATGAGCCTTGCTCCTCAACTGTCACCTTCTCAACATGCTCAGGCATAGCATCAGAAGGTTTAGGAGAGGAAGTTGAAGTTTTTCCAGCAGCTTGTTCTTTCCCCAGATCTTGAGCAACAGTTTCAGGGGTTTGTGGATTACCAGCACCATCCACCACACTTGGATCAACAACTTTTTCAGTCTCTGTAGCAATATCAACAGGCTTCTCAGCCTTAACAGTCTTCTCCACACCACCATCAGTAACCTCCGTAGGTTCTAACTGGTTAACGGCAGAAGCACGCGGAGGGGTGGGTGGAAGCTTTTCATGTACCACAGATTGCAGTTCTATGGGAACAGGGGAAACAGGAACCTCTGGAAAAGCAACAAAAATCTGTAAAGATTTAACATGCATAAAGAAAACAAGAAAAGGCAACACTTACCAGGAACAGATTCTGAAATAAAAGAATCAAGATTCCCTTTCCTGGTAATTTTCTTCCTCTGAATTTTCTTAGAGGGCTGACCCTCCACATCAGTATCAGCTTGTTTTCTTTTACCAGTCTTCCTATGCACCAAGTGTTCAGTACTAGAATCCAAATCGATAGGATCACTTGGGTTGGATGGGGGAATATCAGCAGAATCCCTCGGTTCAGGTTTTGGTTCTCGTACAGTTACTGCAGGGGTAAGACCCTCCAAAGAATCAGAAACCACCACATAATCACATCTGGAGTCAGAAGAACGGCGCGTACATTTCTTCTCTCCAACATTCCTTGCCTTCAAAGATTGAACTTTAACAGCCTCACCCTTCTTTGGCGCAGAGGTAGAGGTCGTTGTGCGTTTCTTCCTTTCAGGGCCTATGCCCAAATTCAACAACTCACCTACAAAAACGCAAAAGAACAATTTACCCATAAGCGCAAAAAAGGAAAACAGAAACAGATATAGCTTACCAGCACCAGCAGCCGGTTGGGCAGACAAATCCGCATCCCGCGGAAGAACAAAGTTTCTTACAATACGATGGTACCAAAGTTCCTCTTCAGGCTTCTTCTTAATAGTACCCATCTTTCCACCCTCCCTCTTAAAAGCAACAATATACAGTGAAACAACTGTAATCAAAGAGAGAGCAGGTCAAAAAAAAAAAAGAGAGAGAGAGAGAGAGAGAGGGAAAAATCCCAAATCTTACCATGACCATCCTCGGTGTATACCGGTTTGTCATCACGCTCCATCTTCCAATTCAAACTCATGCCGGCTCCAACATGAGCTTTCTCCGGCAAAGCAATGTTGGGTACGTCCTTCAAATCTTGGTACCAGTTCTCATCAACGGGGGTTTGAATAGTTTCAACAGGAACATCATCTTTCCCCCTTAAAACTATCCTCACCGGAATCACTCCGGCCTTGATGAAAAAGAATTTTTGCTTCCAATCATGAAAGGATTTTGGGGGTTGTTGTAGAATCTTCTTCGCAGACGCCCTCTGAACAAACAAATAAAATCCTTGGATGCAGTGCATCTGATAGAAAACCCTAAATCGAGGAGCGGTCGGCTCAATGTGCATTGTCCGACACACGAATTCGAAATGTCGAACCCTAACCATGCCAATAGGAAGAAGTTGGGAGATGTGCAGTTTGTAAAACCCAATGATTTCAAGAAAAAATTTAGTGACAGGCAAACGAAAGTTACCTTCACAGAAAAAATCCCAAAAAAGGGTGATATACCCAGCCGGAGCATCCGCTGCAGTCTGCCCCTCTTCAGGATACAGGGCACCCCAGTTCTCCGGAAATTTGAGATTCCGAACCAAACCATCAAAGGTCGCTCTAAGCCACTTTAACAGTGGAAGTTCAGTCGACATTTCTTCAGAAAGATCTTCTTGGTGTTCTCCGGTTGACATAAGAGGAGGGAATGATAAACCTTTTCTTAGAAGAACGGAACAGGGAAAGTTTTCAACAAAACACTAATTACACAAAAAAGGGGTTACTCAAACGTTATATATACTCACCGCAATAAATAGCGTCGGTAACCGCCACAGCAACTTTTTCGATATCACAGTTCTCCAAGCAGCAGAGAGAACAGTAACTGACACAAACGCGCTTACACGCGCGCGTGTAAGACACGTGCAGTAAAAAACAACTGACAGTGACAGACTGTCATTCAGGTCTACTCCAAAGCCAAAGATTTTTCAAAAATCTTTACAAAAATCAGAATGAATCTTCCTCCAGAAGTTTCCCTCATTTTTTTATACCAAAGAGCATTTCCCTCTCGAAAGTCCAGTGCTCCACTTACTTGCATAAGTGCAACACTAGACTGGGGGGACTTGAAGGGTTAAGGTCCCAAAAATCCCATGAAAAGTGCTTAGGGACCATACCACAACCTTACTTTTCAGCCTTGTACCTTGCGCGGCCGCGCACTGGTCTCACAAATAAAGACTTAAAGAACAGTCAACAGTCAACACTTGCGCGCCCAAAGGAAATCATAGACCCTTGCGCTTTCTCCCATAGACAAAGGATGAAAATCCTGAAATAAACACTTCCGCCTAAATATCCAGACCTGGATATTATTTACTCAGACTTGGGATTTATTTGTTCAGCTGTCTCCACACAATAAGGTGCCACACCTGATTACAGCAGTAATCTTCTAGAAGAAATATAATCATGCACGACCAAGACGGTTACAACCGTCTGGACACGTGTCACCATCTCAGGCATCCCTGAATTCACAACGAAAGCATGCAATTGGAAAGTAATCTCCACTTGATCACTTTACACGTGGCAAAGCCCCAGCCTTCGATCTAGGCCACGATCCGTGTGCTCTCACGTCGGATCAAGAAGCTTGACGGAAGGAAATGTAACCGCTTACGGGGTTAGCATCTTCCGTCAACTTTTCACTAACGGGTTTTCCCGCCTAAATGACTCTCGGCTATAAATATGAGAAACAACCCAGGTATGAATTCAAGTTACACACACTTCTCAAATACATCTTCTTCTTCATTACCCATACTTATTCTCACACCGGAGTCGGGTCAAGGAGAGAACCCTTTTCTCCCCTTGGCGAGGCTAACGGTGCTCTTTTTTGCAGAGTTATCGAAGAAGAAGATCAGTTGTACCTGAATCAATCGAGAGGAAACCAACCTTTTATGCGGATTCAAACCCCCTAGATATCTCGGTTCCGACCATTTATCTAGTGTTTCTTCATACTATTATAATTATTATATAATTTTATTTATACAACAACTATTATAAATTAAAAATATACATTACATAATATAAGTTTTATTATAAATTAATAATAACTTTATAATATTTATACAGTTATATGTATATACTTCACAACATACAAAATATAAATATCATTATCAAATACATATGCAAAAAGAAAATTTATTTTTTCACATTATGAACATACTAAAATAAATCACTAAGGGTCTGTTTGCTATGAGGTAATGAAATGGACGAGTGAATGGAATAGACAAAGGAATAGAATGAGCAAGGGAATGAAATGGATCATTACCATTCCATGGTCATGTTTGGTTAACCTATGAAAATGGAATGATACATTACTTTGTGTTGTTTGATATGCGAAAAAAGACGAATGAATGGAATACAATTCATTGAAAATGACAACAATACCCTTGTCTCAAAATAAAGAAAAATTATACTAGTTTTCACAAAATTTTCCATTAAAAATTATAATAAATATATATTACGAGAAATATAATATATTATGAAAAACATAATACATAAGGGTTAATGGAAAATAAAAATATAAATTAAAAATCTCGGGTGTATGATCGGGTATATAGTTCGGGTAAACGGGTATGTGGTTTTGGGTAATCGGGTCGGGTATCACCTAATCCCATACCCGACCCATACCCATGAAATTTTTTAAAACTAATCTCATACCCGGCCCAATACCCATCGGGTATCGGGTATACCCGTCCCATTTGTCTCAGGTTTCGGGCATACCCGTCGGGCTCGGGTATTTTTGCCATCCCTAAACCACCCTTCTAATCCCCTTCCAGGTAGTTAACGTGCTTTATATAAACCGTAAAGACACGAATGAGTGAATCAACGAAACATGAAGAGATGATAGGATAAAATTCACTTCCAATATAAAAAACTAGTTATTAAAGTCATTAATACAAATGACGTGTGCGTGTATATACATATTTTTACAACGAATTTTACACACGATTCGGTTTTAAATTTATAAAAATGATTCATACTTCAACATTAAAACACACACGAAAGGCAAGTGTACCCCGTCATATATGTAGTAAAGTATCGGTAAGAACCAAGTGTCGATCCAAGGATGTGGGCGGAGGAATAATACTAAACCTTTGCCATTAAATTACCGGTAAAAAGATAAGTGGGTAATTTTCTAAAAACTAAAAATAAGACTAAAACATAAACTTGCATAAACATAATAGACTCAAAATAAGAAAATAAATATATAGCCTTGCTTTATGTACAACCAAAGTATGTGAACTAAGTCGGTTTTGTCACTTAAAACACTTAGTCAATTTTCAAAATTTTCAAGACAATTAGTATCCCTTTCGGGAATCCTAACATGACAACTCTTTGGAAAGCTAAAACGATAAGCACACTTTAACCACCTAAAATTGTTCTTTAACGCCCAATTGACAAATGTCTATGAAAATCCTCTAAAGAAAAGTTAGTCATCCGTTAGGAGTTTTCTAACTTCACTTAATCAAGGAAAGTGACACCGATAAACACAATGTAACCACCAAGATAAGCATAAACTAGATTAAATCACAACCGAGTTCATTTTACAAATCTTGAACATAAATTCACCAAGCAAGCAATTTTGGCTTAAACTACTAACCAAGTTAACAACTTATGTCAAGAATTCATAACAACACCATTTAACCCGTTAAGGTCCTTACGTGAGGGAGAGCTTTCTTGATTAATATTAATTACCCCTTATTAAACCACTAACCATTTCTAGTATCATGTTGCAAACATTTTAAACAAGTTAAACTAGTTAAACAAGTTCAAAGTCTACTAATACATGATTAATTAAGCTTCTTTTTGCAAATATCTCAACTAACCACATACTAATCATCCAGGATAATTAACTATAATCAAGAATTCAACATCAATAAACAAGGTTGCAAACTAATCATCAAGGATTAACATAGAAAATGCTTTAAGTGTCATTACAAACATAATTAACATACTAATGGTTGTTGTTAAGCAAGGAATACTAGTGTTTTTGCCCTTAGGCTTACAATAATACATAATCACCAACCACAATGCTTGAATTACAACAAAATCATGGAAAGATTCAAGAAATCAAACTATAAACAAGCACTAGATTGAGAATCCGGATGATAATAGAGCTAATCGGCACGATGTGGCTTGATTCCGGGTGAAAGCAGAGCCTCCGGAGCCTGAATAATCGCTAGAAAAGCCCCCAAAAGTCAAGAGTTGCGAACTGATTGCTGCCTTCTGTTTTTTATACAATTTTCAAATTGCACGGTCGTGCAATTAAAGTGCACGGTCGTGCACTTTAACATACTATTCACCATACCGTGTGACATCAGCAAATCTTGACCGGTCTTCAGATCAGCACGGGCGTTCCACAAGTCGCACGAGCGTGCATCTCCGAGTAGAGGCTGGCACGACCAACTGCACTGGCAGTGCATCCGAGGTCAAAGACCAGGCACGGTCGTTCCATTAATAACACGGTCGTGCATTTCCGATGTTCTGTTGCACGCCTGATCGCACTGGCAGTGCAGCGCCTGGTTGGGCCCTGTTGTCGGATCCGTATGGGAGTGCCACCAACCGCACGGTCGTGCAACATCTGTAAGTCAGTTTCTTCACAGAATCTCTGCAGTTCAGCCGTTTTGCCGGGAAAATCCTCGTTTTCATCATCTTCTTGTTTGGCACGCTGTTTTAGGCCTGTAAAAAAAATAAACCCGATTAAGTTGTCACACCCCAACCGATGGCGGAAACATCGGGGCATGGCACGGAGCGACACAGATTGTCCATGAGTATCAATAACAACTATTCATTACCAGATAATTAAAATGTCATGTCACATACCACAACATATCCAAATAAAAACAGTTATTACAAATAATTGTCTCATAAACAAATACTGCTCCGACGACTCAGATTTAAGCGTGACATAACTAGACCCCTAGCTTGATTCATCAAAGCACAACAATCCCTAACATCTTAAGCACCTGCCACATACGTTAAAATAAAGGTCAATACACATAGTGTAAAGGTGAGCATACAAGTTTGATAATAGCATAATAGAGTTCGAAATCGTTTACGCATAACCAGCATGTATAACGTATAATGTGAAGCATGTAAGTTATCGACAAAGATCCTATCAATACCAATGGCTGCGAGTTGACTGCGAATAGCGAGTGCGCATCACATGTTCACCACTGCGAATACGTGAAGTAATTGTCCTTAACAACCCCTGAGTGAACAGGTGCTGAGTCCAAACTATAGTACTATCGTTGCTAAGGCAGGTAGACAACAATCAATATGTTAACATAATAAACAGGCATTCATCGAGTCACGTATAACATGCATTAGAGGTCAGCGTATAAATAGTGTTGCGTTGTGTGTTCGATGTGATTTAGAATAGGTAACGTATGTAACACCCAAAAGTGCATAAAGCAAAAAGGGATCGAGTATACTCACAGATAGCGTTTAACTTAATAAACACTGCCTTGGATTGAAGGGAGCGCTGAGAGAAATTAGCCTGAACAGTTAACGATAGCATAACGATGAGCGGCTCGTAAAACGATGCAAGTGTACCAAGGATCGGATGGGAATCCGATCGGATGGCAATCCGATCGGATGGCAATCCGATCGGATGGCAATCCGATCGGATGGCCAGTTGATCGGGTGGCAATCTGTTCGGATGGCCATTAGATTGGATTGACACCTCATTTGGTGAGGATGTGTTTGTGTATGATGGTTTGTCCTTTGAAGTTTTCGTTGTAGCATTTTAAAAATAGAGAAGTATCTCTACCCTTCAGGTCGGTCGATCGGACGGCGATCCGATTGGCGAGGCTTCTTAGTTGAGAACAAGTTCACAGCAGGTCGGTCACTCGATCGGATGGCTATCCGATCGGGTGGTAATCCGTATGCATTGAATATGTTGAAAATTGATTAAGTGCCAAAGTCCCAAACGTCACTCGTTCAGGTGGTCGTTCGATCGGATGGCAATCCGATCGGACAGCAATCCGTTCGACGTCCAGATCCTAGAAATGTTTAAGTAAAAGTTTAAGTATAGAACCAAGTGCAACCCGATCGGATGGCCGGTCGATCGGATGGCAATCCGATCGGACGATAATCCGTCCCAACGATCTGATTGACTTGACACTTGATTCAGTTTGAAGTTTTGTAGTTTTGAACGAGACGTTTTGATATCTTGCTTGGACAACAGAAACCTTATCTCGACCTAAGTGACCCGATCAAACAGGAACCACCCTAGTCCGACCGGTTTACGGTTCAAGACGGTTGTTCATTTTCAAACCCGAAATCAATTATCTCTCGGATAGAATTCAGATCTTGAACAACCCATCACTAAGAAAGAGTAGAAGATCAGAACGAGCTCCGATTCTATCGGGTTTGAGTGCATTGAGTGTAAAAGAGTTGAAAGAAAGTTGGAAAACCTTCTTTCAATCCTTTCAACCATGAACTTGTGTAGATCTATGCGAAAACATTGATTATTCATGTGGAAATCCTTCAGATCTAAGTTGTTCTTGGTGGAATGAAGCCAAACTTTGAAGTTCATAAGAACTCCATGATGACATCACCCTAGAACACCTCAAATCTGGTGATTTCACGGTTAAAAGTTGAGATTCAAAGGTGAAAATGATGTAGAAGTGTGTGTGGATCATAGAAGTACAAGATTTAGGTTGGAAGCTTACAAGAATCGAGAGAAATGAGGGCTTGAAGTCGGCTGGTCGAACAAGGGAGCTGTCACATCACAAATGATGTGACAGGTGGGTAATTATAGGGTTTCCCAAAAAGGAAAGTGGGGAAAGTGGCTGGTCGATCGGGTGACAGCCCGATCGGGTGGCAGCTCGATCGGGTGGCAGCCCGATCGGATGGCAGCCCGATCGGATGGCCACTCGATCGGTTGGCCACTCGATCCATGAGTCCGGCGCGATGAGTTTTGTCGTTTCGATTCGCGTGTTGAGCGTTGCGATGCGATTCGAGAGAGCGATGCGATAGTATTACCCATTAGTTCCACAAATAACATAACTACTATATCTAACATACAATCACTATAATTAATTTGCATTTAGCATTTGCGATTCGATTGCGATGCGATAGATTGCGATGCGATAGATTGCGATTGCGATTAACACCTCAACATAAACATAACATGCACAAGTAACACGTAAATAGCACACACACGTAAAACAATATCCAGAACACATAATTCGAGTTGCGATTGCGATAGCGATAAGCGATAAATCGATTAATCAGGCGATTAAATAGCGATTAAACCTCGATTATTAATAGATACTCCACATAATACAACTAAAGCAAATAAATAAATAGATTTGATTACAAGTCAAAGAAGTCAAAACAGTAGTTGAGCAAGGAGTGACAGATTGCAATTAGCAATCTTTTCTTCCTTTGACTTCAATCTTGACTTTGACTTTGACTTTCGAAACACGAGGTGTTACATAAGTATCCGATTCTCGGTTTTACGGCCAAAAACGCATAAAATGGGTGTAAAATGTGACAACCCGTAATTTACGGCTCTTAATTACGTGATTAACAGGTAATTAACGCGACAATAAATAGTGTTTACAGCGCAAATAAACATAATTAGGCCTTTGGAGTGCCCAGGAACGTTTATTGGACATTCCAGTGCGCGAATGGTGGTTTACAGAGAAACCGGTGAAACGTTAAACGGCAACGGATTGAAACCGAACAGAATACTAACAACGCCGACAAATATTAAATTTTTACGATATATATTAGCTTCGTAATAAAATTTTTGTGACAACAGTCGAAACCGGATCGAGGAACGGATTAAAAACGGCAACGATACAATTTTTTTCGCGATTATCACCGTAGTCGACGAACGGGCGGGCAAACAACGACTACCGACCGTATTTTTGTGCATTTTAATTTTTGACGTTAAACAGAGTTCAGGATTTTGACAACGGGTCTCGTAGGAATTACGGGCCACTTACACACGGGGATTGAGCTTGTGGGCCCTAGGCCCAAGCCCAAGACCCACAAGCCTAAACCTACACACAATAGGCAAAATCCCTACAAAATCTTTGCAAAATATTCAAAATCTATACAAGAGATTTTAATCCTAAAAATAAAGCAAATGACCTGAATGTCATTTGTTTGCTCAATAGTCATAAGGAACACTGTGTTCTATAAATAAAGGCCATTCACCTCCCCTAAAGAAACACAGAGAACTCATGCTCTCTAGTACACACAAACAAAACAATACATAGTCCCATCTTCACTAACAGATGACTCACAACCCACCCCTTACCCCTTGATGTCCCAATCGGAGAGCCACAGGTGGAGCTGGCTGAGCTTCGGGCGAGATACCCCCCCCCTTTCTGTCTTCTGCTTATCGGCAGCCACCACCAGATGGTGGTGGCGTGTGACGGCTGCAACAGGAAGGAACGAAGAGAGAGAGAGCTGCGGAGAAGAGAGAGAGAGCTGCGGTGAGGAGAGAGAGAGAGAAACCGGCGGTCGGCTCGATTACCCGGCGGTTGGTTCGGTTATCCGGTGGTCGGTTCGATTATCCGAAGGTCCCTGGAGCTACAAGGGTACCAGCAATCAGGACCACCAAGTCAGTTGATTCAACTCAAGTACGGATCGGTCCCGGGTCAGATTTGGGTTTCGGCTCAGCTGGTTCGGGTGTTGGTTCAAAGTGTCGGTTCAATGGGTATGTGTATGGTTCAGCAAGTCAACTCGGTCATACCCGAGGCAACTCGGGTCAACACAGTCAAGATGGGTCAACTTAGTTTGATGTTCGGGCCAGGTGGTTTCGGTCAGATCCAGTTTCGGTTGACTCAGTCAAGCGAGTCAACTCAGCGAGTCAACTCAGCGAGTCAACTCGGTGAGTCAACTCGGTCAACTCAGTCCGCGGTTCGACAAAAGGATTCGGTAAAGATTTTAACGGCGCGTTTATTTCATTATCTTTATAGTTTTGACTATTATCGTGCAAAACGAGCTCGAACCATTGCGTTATAATTTAGCTATATTTTGAAATACTTGGCGAAAACTATATATACTTGATTACATTGCATTGGACTATTGGTTGAATTTTGAAAAAATATAGCGACACTTAGATGTCGGGATCGTCCAAAAACAGAGGAAACTCTGCCCGTTTTTCGAGAAAATCCGTAAAAATTTAACGAGTTTTATTATAAAACAAAACGTGCTTTTTGAGCGACTTTTATAAAAACGAGATACAAATATGAAGTTCTTTCGACAACAACTTACAACTTACGAGAACAACGATACGGAAATTATTTCGACAACAAAAATAAATATAGTTATTATATTTATTTCAAACGAACTCGAATCCTTTTATGAATAAATATAGTATATATATTTATTTCAAATATCACGCGACACGATTTCGTCTTATAAAATAAATATAGATTTTATATTTATTTCAGGTATCGTAAGACACGGGTTCTTTTATAAAAATAAATATAGTTATATATTTATTTCCAAATACAACTCGACGATTCTTTTGTAGAATAAATATAACTCTTTTATATTTATTTCAAACGCCTAAACGGCATATACACATAGTTCGATAATTTTCATACAAGACGCGATATATAATACAAGTTTATTATATATTACTTTCATACGAATATTCCTATATATCAACATACGACTTCACAAAATGAAGCTAAAAGAATATAACTTAATCATTTTCATTAAGTTAACAACTTACCGTTGAATTGTTCGGTCAACGATTCGGTAGAGCTCGGCGACACGTAGTTTAGTTACTGCGTTTATTAGAAACTTATTAGATATTCTGTGTTAGGAATATTGTAGAATGCACGCTAGCGAGTCTCATCTTGGAAACAACATCACGAAGTCGTATTTAGCTAGCTTTGCACAAGAATGTTCAGGTGAGTTCATAACCCCACTTTTTACTGTTTTACAGTTTTGTAAATGTTTTCGGGGTGGAAAGACATGCACGTTTTGCAAAAACAAACAAAGTTTTTAACAAACGCAACACTAGTATTTCTAAATCATATTACGAAGGGATTTCAAGGAACTCAAATGATTTACGAAAGGTTTATACTAAACATACCGGTTTTTACAAAACAAAGGTGTATTATCAAAATGAATGATTTTCATGACTAAGGATGGATCGTTTGGTAATGATATATTGTAGGATCGTTATGCGACCTAACGAGTCGATCAGAAGAGTGCTCAGACTGAATCAGAGGCGGAATTCAGTGATTCAGTCTTTGTTTAGCTTGATTTCACTAATTTGTCTCAGTTTATTGATCTTCTAACAAGTTACAAGCTCTGGAGACGATTTGGCAGGGCTTCGCCGTACCATACAAGACCTCAACCTTACTACTATGTGATTTCGCTTTTAAGTCCTATTTATAGATGTCATGATTTCGCTCATACGGACATGACACAAAAGCGGAATCACCTAAAACTGATTCCACTCTTATGTACATGACACATAAGCGGAATCACCTGAAACTGATTCCACTCTTATGTACATGACACATAAGCGGAATCAGATCTTGACACAAAAGCGAAATCACCTCTAAAACATGTTTCTTGGATTTTGTGCCATTGTCTAACCTAAATTCTACTAGACTCGATACAAGACGAAGTCGACAGATGTAGTGCACCAACAGACTCCCCCTCAGATGTTGACGGAGTCGACTATCGAGTCACGACAATGCTATGTCTTCACTTCTTCAATCTTGATCAGTCTCTGTGCTTTTCTCTTTCTATCGGTCTTCTTCAGGAACTCTTCCTGGAATCATGTACCCGGATCTTTCTCTGGATCTAACTCTCGTCAGACTTCCCCTATCATCCAGCTGGGATCGCTGTCTGGAATTTGTTATCACCTTTGAAATCAAATCCTGGCTTTTTCAGTTTAAGCTCTTCTCAGGTTCTGATACATCTCCTGGCTTTCCGTAGCAACAGGATCAGAAACCTACACATCTCAAACACACAATTTTACAAACCAACACTGTTGTGATTCAACTTAATGAATCAACTAAACATTTGAGAATCATTTTCATTTAAAATTGATTTAAAAATTTGAAACATTCCAAATTCTGATTCAACTTTTCAAACCAATTATCCAACCCAATTGTTCATCTTGTTTAGCCTTTGAGATTTTGAATATCAGCTTTTCAACATCAGTTGTCGAAAATCTTTTTGGATTTAAAAAAAAAATGAAATATAAATGCAACAACAGAAATTAAAAGCAGAAATGAAATATATACAAAACATATTTTTGTGAGTTTGCGCAAGAGGATCATATCAGTTTATGTGACCAATCACTAGCACCGTTAAGCTTGATTTCATTTTATGCTCTAAACGATTCACATGGATTGACGATATTGTTGTCCACTTAAGCTCAATCTAAAAACTTTCGACATGCTTACCGATACGTTTAGGTATATTTAGATAGCACTAAATTCTTATGGACCCCACGATCTCAGCATATCCCCTCATCATGTAATACACTAACTCAAGTAATGCCTTTAAACTTTCATCAACTGTGATTTGTGCGAAAACAAAGCAAAATGTTTAAACATTAACAATCAGGTCGATACTTCCGTATACGCAGAGAAAGTCCAATGTTTAAACAAAATAAGAAAAATAAAACAAGTTGAAGTTGTTTAGGCTTTAACCACCAGGTCGATACTCCCGTATACGCAGAGGTGATCCAAAGCTTAAACGAAACACCAAAGAAAATAAAGCAGAACGTTTAGGCAACAACATCCAGGTCGATACTCATGTATACGCAGAGGATGTCCGATGCTTAAACAAAATAAAGAAATAAAACAAGTTTAAATCTTTGCAAAATAAAATGCACAATCACAGCGACTTTTTAGCAAAGTTGTGAAAGTTCACAAACTTAACCAGTTTTATGTCTTTCGACAATCAGCGATTACTGAGTAGGCACACAGTCAAGAAGGACAAAACTAAGTACTATGCTTTTGACCGTGTTTCCCACTAGAACTAGGCTTTTTCATTTATGTTTGTATCGTTATTGCAAATCTACTAGTCTAGCTGAGCCTACCGTCACATCTTTAGTGAGATCGTTTATCACATTTTGACTTTCCATTTCTTTAGCATGCTGTGACAGTCTAACTGATCTACTATCATTTCCTCTTTTTCACAACAAAAACTCATTTTTAAAATTTTTCATGTTTTTGACATTTTCAAATTTTCTAATTTTTTTTTTAAATTTTTACTCCCCCTAAAATCAAAATATGTCTCAATTTTGATTTTCTGGGAAAATTTGAAAACAAGCTGTACAAGAAACGTGACAACATGATGAGAATTACTTCAATTCTCCATTCACTTGGCTTGAACAATCAGAACTCCCCCTGACAACAAACTATTTTCCCATAGTGATTTCAAAACACTTAAGTTTGTTTTAATCAAAATGGTTTTTCCGGAAAATAAGTTTTGTGTGACGTTTCACAAACATGGGGATCTTTCATCACTTTGTTTTCTTCAATCACTTGTAAAATTTAACATTTTTCGATTTTAACAACACAATCACATGTAGAAAATCAAGTACAACTTAATGTCCCTGATTTGCCACTTGTAAGTCGAAATCACTTTTCGTGAATTTCTCAAGAAATGTGCCGATTCATGTTCCACGCTTACCAACCTGGGAACTCCGGCAAGTCAGGTTTTTTTCATTTAAAAAGTTTCACCCAAGCCTGACGGTCCTTGGGTGTTTTTGAATTCTTGTTCAACAATGGTGGAAAATTTTCATCATCCATTGTTAAATTTGAATTCTCCAATTTTACCTCAACCAATGGCTCCTCTGGTTTTACCACACCAGATTCATCGCCTGACCGTGGCTTGTCTGACTTTAACGAATCAGATTCATCGCCAACAACTGGCTCCTTTGTTTCCAAAGAAACAAATTCATCACCAGGAACTTTCTTTTTCTTCTTTCCCTTTTTCGTCCTCAGATTTGTATCTGATGAATCCGTTTTGCTTGATTTGTCATTCTTTGGCGAGCAAGACGATTTATCAGAACTTTTATCTGGTTTCCTAGTTGTACCCGAGGACAAGATCTTCTCGAGATACTCTCTCGCCTTCTTTCTCTTCTTCCTCAGTCTGTCTTTCTGCCCCTGAGAAAGCTTCACTTTTGTTTCTTGAACTTTAGGTTCTTGAACCTTCTGTTCTTTGGGCTTGACATTGACTGAATTCTTTGCCATCTTCTGAGAATTAACCCTCAATCTTTCATTTGATCTCCTTGGGCAATCTCTGGCAATGTGACCTCTGATGTTACAATTAAAGCATCTCCTCGTCTCATAACTCCAATCTTGGCAGTTAACAGTAATGTGTCCTTGATAACCACATCGGTAACACACTCTGTTATCGTACCAATCACCATTTTTAGTCCAAACATTCAAATCATAACACTGTTTGGCTTGGTGATAATCCTTGCTCCTCTTGTTTGCTGGATTTGACTTTTGAGCACTGTGGTCCGACCTGCACCACTTATTACCAACAATTTTAGTGTTTTCATTTTTCGATTTTTGTAATTTTACATTGCGATTGGATGATCGATCTGATGAGCTTTTATTATCTTTTTGTACATTTTTCAAAATTTTCTCTTTTTGTTTTTGTTCCACTTTCTTCTTCAAAGGTTTTTGCTTAGAGCATTCTCCCTTTTCGGTTGATTGCGGAACGGTTTCTTGAAATTTTTCTTTTAATTTCAAAAACAATTTTTGTTTTTCACTTTTATCTTTTTTATCATCAGATTTCTCATCACAATCTTCAACTTTGACTTTGTCAAAGTTTGTGACATTGTCACTTATTGGAACAGAATTGATCGGTTTTGGACAGAGGAACTCAGATGAAGTCACAAAACCTTTCAATTTCTTTTCAAGTCCATCAATTTTGTTCCTTGAATTCTCAGCTTCATTTTCAAGCTGAGAGATTCTTTCAAGATGAGACTTAATTGATTTTTCATTCTCATTCTTCATGTTTTCAAGAACAGACTTTTCATTTTCCAAAATATTTATCTGTTCTTGAAATTTTATCTCATTTGCTTTTAGATTTTTGTTCTCAAGCTTTATCCAGAAATCTTCATTTTCTGAATTCGACTCCTTTTCTTCTAACTCTTTGATTTTCTTTCGAGCACATTCACATTCCTTTTCAAGATTGATAATTTTCTGAAGATGGGAATTTATCATTTTTTGCTTTTCGATGTTATTTTTGCTAAACACATCTCTCCCATCTTCAAGAATTTTTATTTGATTTTGAAAAGATTTTTCAATTCTTGATTTTTCAATTTCAAAACTTTTAATCTTTTCTTCAAAAACTTTTTCTTTTTCTTTCAAATTTATGTTTTCAAATGTCAAACTGTTCAAGTTACTTAACAGTTTGTCATTTTCATCTTTCAGTTTCTCACAAATTCCCTGCAAAACCAGAATCTGTTTATCATCAGTTTGCTTCTCATCTTTCAACTTCTTGACTTTCGATGTCAAACTTTCCGCATCCATCAAGAGTTTGTCCTTGTCAGTCTTAAAGCTGTCACATTTTGAGCACACTGTTTCATTCTTCACAGATTCTTCAGCTTTTGAAACTCCTTCTTCCTTTGCCCTGAATGTACCTGCACAGAATATTTTAACGAAATCAAGAGGATTTCCATTATTATCAATATAACCACCTCTTTTGATGTCGTATTTCATCACATATTTTTCCCTGACACATTCAACAATCCTTTTGTTCATTTCTTCAATCATATCTAATCCCATATCCATCAAATGATTTTCTAACACTTTAATCATATCTTTTCTTTTCTTTCTATTTTCAAGTTCATAAGTTTTCAGTATGCTGATGAATCTGTTTAGATGTAATTTTGAAAAATTTGAATCCTTCCTTAAATTTTTCAAACATTCACTCCATTCAACAGGTAATGCATCTGCAAACTTTTCTATCTTTCAGCATCTGACAGCAATATCTCATGATTTTTCAAGTATCTAAGTAATACTCCATATCGGTTTTCTAGTTCTTCCAAATTTTCATCTTTCAAACAAACAAAGTATTTAAACCTTTTTGCCCATCCATCCTTGCTCACTCTTTTATAACTTTCATCTATAAACCCTTGATGCCAATCATTAAATCTCTCAAAATAATAGTTTTCTTGTTCATCAAATACCATCGCCATTTTTCTTTTTAACAGTCCCGATCCGATTTCTGCAATGTCACAAAAGTGAAATCCCAAATGTTCGTATGAGTGGAATCACTGATGTTCGTATAAGTGGAATCACTGATGTTCGTATAAGTGGAATCACAAAGTGACGTATGAGTGGAATCACAAAGTGACGTATGAGTGGAATCAGGTGACGACAAAAACGAAATCAGAATCTTATGGTGACACAAAAGCGAAATCACTTGGTCCTTGGAGCGAAATCAGATGTTAATGATGGTCATAAAAGCGAAATCAGCAAAAGTCCATAAAAGCGGAATCACTTCGGAATGCATTTTGGTCCATTTTTACTTCGAATTTCAGTTCCAAACTTTCCAGGGTTTGTTAATGTTCAATTCTCTGTAATCTGTAAAATTTTGAGCCAATTCCGACCGTTAAATCTTGTTCTGATGAAGATAGAAGGTGTAGAAATCAGAATTTTTGAGCGAAAACGAACTAAACGGTAAGAACTCTTCCTCCTGAGCTCTGATACCACTTGTAGGATCGTTATACGACCTAACGAGTCGATCAGAAGAGTGCTCAGACTGAATCAGAGGCGGAATTCATTGATTCAGTCTTTGTTTAGCTTGATTTCACTAATTTGTCTCAGTTTATTGATCTTCTAACAAGTTACAAGCTCTGGAGATGATTTGGCAGGGCTTCGCCGTACCATACAAGACCTCAACCTTACTACTATGTGATTTCGCTTTTAAGTCCTATTTATAGATGTCATGATTTCGCTCATACGGACATGACACAAAAGCGGAATCACCTAAAACTGATTCCACTCTTATGTACATGACACATAAGCGGAATCACCTGAAACTGATTCCACTCTTATGTACATGACACATAAGCGGAATCAGATCTTGACACAAAAGCAAAATCACCTCTAAAACATGTTTCTTGGATTTTGTGCCATTGTCTAACCTAAATTCTACTAGACTCGATACAAGACGAAGTCGACAGATGTAGTGCACCAACATATATAGAGAATGAGGAGCCAGCCTTAGTGGCTGGGGAGGCCAGCCTTAGTGGCTGGGGTAAAATACATGTTACAATTTTTACAGACATTTTCTTTATACATGGTATGGTTAGCGTAAGGAGGTTTACTACTTAGATCATGTGAGTGGGTAGGAGCAACATGAGGCCATTAGTCCTCATGGTAGGACCGAGGGACAGGAGCGGTAGATCTATCTGGGTGTAGCGAGCCCAGCCCCAGGACAAACTAGAAACGGACCTCGGGGTGACTTTGTGCCCGACGCATAAATCTGCTAGGTTTGAGTCTCCCTACTTGCACTTCACACATATCAGTGGCCTTGCAAACCATTGGTGATCTCAATTCCCTTATTTGCTACATACCAGGGATTTTATACTTACGAAACTACTTGTTCATACAAATTAAAATACCATGTTTTATACAAAATTCAAAGCACATGATTATGCGGGTAAGGAGTCAAAGTCAGGGTGGGCATTGACGGTTATATGAACATTACAAATACAAGGCTTTACAAATACATGGTTTTATGAACATAACGTGTTACAAACACAACGTTTCCATATAACTTGGCAAGAAAATGATTTTTAAATCCATTTTCTCAATACTATTTCAAAAACCGGTTATTCCAAAGATTTATTTCAAATCTTTCACAATACCAAAGATTTATTTCAAACCTTTCACAACTCAAAAGATTTATCTCAAATCTTTTACAAACAAACTATGAACTCGCTCAACTTCATGTTGATATTTTTCGCATGTTTCTTTCTCAGGTTGCATTTTAAGACAAGGCACGGTTGGAATAGGAGAACCATGTGGAGTCGAGTACTTAGTAAGCGTTCAATCTCTAGAAGTCTTAGCTTATTTTGCTTCCGCTGTGCAATGACGATACCAGTCCAGTCACGCCAGCTCTGATAATTTCGGGGTGTGACAGATTGGTATCAGAGCTATAGGTTACAGCGAATTAGGTTCCTGTTGTGATACCTAGGCTCTAACCTCACTTTTCTCTGGGACTTAGACTATTAAGACGTTGAATACATACAGAACGCCTAGTACTCGAATATGGTCTCCAACCGTTGCCGAAAAACAAACAGTCAAAATTTTGTTTTCAAACATACGCTATTGTGATGTTTTATACACGATACACAAAACAATTACATACAGTACACAACACTCTGAGAGTTTAGGAAACATGCATTTAAGACCTTCGGAACAGGGAGTCAGTCTGAGAGGCTGGGAGGATAGTCTAGTGGGACTAGGAGATTCAGTCTGAGAGGCTGGGAGGATAGTCTAGTGGGACTAGGAGATTCAGTCTGAGAGGCTGGGAGGATAGTCTAGTGGGACTAGGAGATTCAGTCTGAGAGGCTGGGAGGATAGTCTAGTGGGACTAGGGAGTCAGTCTGGGAGGCTGGTGGGACTAGGAGGACTATTTGATTGCTTATTGGTTATTTGTGCATGTGTGTGTTTATTAAAGGTCATCACGTAGGAACCGCGAATATTAACTCGGGCACACACTATTATCCATAATGTCTATGATATTTTAACTTCCCGAGCAGGCATCCTACGCATAACGAAACACTAGCGCACGAGAATACATAGAACTCAAATTTTACGCCAACGGATGTCGGGGTACATCACCTTCTACGCGGCACACAACGCTAGTGCACAGGTATACGTGAAACTTAAGCTATACATCAACGGAGATTGAAATACGACATACACGACTATCGAGGCGAGGCCTTTGAGAAGGAACGATGACGCAATCCAACGACGACGCTAGATTCCTGTCAGCAGGAGAACTAACAATCAGGAAACGACAACTTGTCACGCGATCCTGCAACGACACGAATCACGCCAGGAAGAAGACGATTGTCTTCGCATTCCCCCCTACCTAATTAACGACGAATACGCTATGTTCGACATTCCATGGTAATGTCACCTAACAATTGGTCGTCACACGAAACCCCAGGTAAAGTCCTCAAATTTCTTTTATTGAAATTTCGAATTTCACATTTCGCAATTTACTGAGTAGATTTTCGTTCCCCTACTCCTCTTAAAGGTCATTGCATCACGATCATTTCTTTACAAGTCACATACATGGTTGTTCGTTGTGACCATGCCGAAAATTTTCTTATCGATACATATATCTATTGTTGGATTGCGCTAAAACCAAGTTCAATTGTTTGAACTTGCTCATTACACTTATTCGATTCGAGACACCATATGATGTATTGGGAGCATCATATTCAAATCAATTTTTTTTTACGAACACTTCATTTGTTCCGAGTCGAGGTAAACTTGTTTGGTATTCGACTCCATTAAATTGTATGTTGATTTCGACACCATGTGATGGTGATTTTCAGTAGTTTGAAGCTTGCGCTAAACTCGTCTACGCATCTCATGCACGGATTTAACTATTTATTTATTAATTTGCTTTAAATCCGTTTCGATTTCTCATAGTTAAGCGGTCTTAACACATTTGTGTGTTATGACAATGGTACACAAATTCATTGCATATTCCGGTGTACCTCATGACGGTTCTTTCAACATCGATTGAATGCTTTGCGATATTCATTGCTTCCTCACCTTCGATCGAAAACATTGTTTCATTGATATTCCATTTTCAATTGAAAATCCTACGATGTCATTTGAAACAAACTTTCAGATTCACTTTATTGCGCTTCCATTTAACTTCAAACACGGTGAATTTGTTTGATCACCGCTGTTATTGAATCATTTGAATCACTACGACACCTTGTGGTGTCAGTACAAACTTGTAGCTTGGGCTAATTATGATTGATACAAAACACAGGTGATACTTGTTCAATCACCGCTATTATTGAATTGTTTCATTCATTGCGACACCTTGTGGCGTCGGTATAACTTGCAGCTTGTGCTGGTCACGATCGAGCGTTTCATGCAAACTATTATATTTGAGATTGTTGATTCTAAGTTCATCTAGCGGATGTTATTGCTTCTAGAACTCATTTACATGTTATAAACATTCATATGGAATTCGATTGGTCGAAGTTCCTGTTCATTATTGGATCCTTGTTAACTTAGTCGCACTGGTGACTGTATCATTACGTCTCGTTTCCCTTGACATCAATTACTGAGACACATTTTCTTTTAAACAGTTGGGATTCCTATTGTGGAGGAATGTCATTAAATTCACATGACTCGAATAAGTCTTGTTTCGACTACGCGGTCATTCACTTTGTTATTATTCGGAGTTACCTACAAACAACACAATTCTGAGGAAATAACATAGTCTAAATTTCGAGGACGAAATTTTTGTAACAGGGGGAGAATGTGACAACCCGTAATTTACGGCTCTTAATTACGTGATTAACAGGTAATTAACGCGACAATAAATAGTGTTTACAGCGCAAATAAACATAATTAGGCCTTTGGAGTGCCCAGGAACGTTGATTGGACATTACAGTGCGCGAATGGTGGTTTAATGAGAAACCGGTGAAACGTTAAACGACAACGGATTGAAACCGAACAGAATACTAACAACGCCGACAAATATTAAATTTTTACGATATATATTAGCTTCGTAATAAAATTTTTGTGACTACAGTCGGAACCGGATTAAAAACGGCAACGATACAATTTTTTCGCGATTATCACCGTAGTCGACGAACGGGCGGGCAAACAACGACTACCGACCGTATTTTTGTGCATTTTAATTTTTGACGTTAAACAGAGTTCAGGATTTTGACAACGGGTCTCGTAGGAATTACGGGCCATTTACACACGGGGATTGAGCTTGTGGGCCCTAGGCCCAAGCCCAAGACCCACAAGCCTAAACCTACACACAATAGGCAAAATCCCTACAAAATCTTTGCAAAATATTCAAAATCTATACAAGAGATTTTAATCCTAAAAATAAAGCAAATGACCTGAATGTCATTTGTTTGCTCAATAGTCATAAGGAACACTGTGTTCTATAAATAAAGGCCATTCACCTCCCCTAAAGAAACACAGAGAACTCATGCTCTCTAGTACACACAAACAAAACAATACATAGTCCCATCTTCACTAACAGATGACTCACAACCCACCCCTTACCCCTTGATGTCCCAATCGGAGAGCCACAGGTGGAGCTGGCTGAGCTTCGGGCGAGATACCCCCCCTTTCTGTCTTCTGCTTATCGGCAGCCACCACCAGATGGTGGTGGCGTGTGACGGCTGCAACAGGAAGGAACGAAGAGAGAGAGAGCTGCGGAGAAGAGAGAGAGAGCTGCGGTGAGGAGAGAGAGAGAGAAACCGGCGGTCGGCTCGATTACCCGGCGGTTGGTTCGGTTATCCGGTGGTCGGTTCGATTATCCGAAGGTCCCTGGAGCTACAAGGGTACCAGCAATCAGGACCACCAAGTCAGTTGATTCAACTCAAGTACGGATCGGTCCCGGGTCAGATTTGGGTTTCGGCTCAGCTGGTTCGGGTGTTGGTTCAAAGTGTCGGTTCAATGGGTATGTGTATGGTTCAGCAAGTCAACTCGGTCATACCCGAGTCAACTAGGGTCAACACAGTCAAGATGGGTCAACTTAGTTTGATGTTCGGGCCAGGTGGTTTCGGTCATATCCAGTTTCGGTTGACTCAGTCAAGCGAGTCAACTCAGCGAGTCAACTCGGTGAGTCAACTCGGTCAACTCAGTCCGCGGTTCGACAAAAGGATTCGGTAAAGATTTTAATGGCGCGTTTATTTCATTATCTTTATAGTTTTGACTATTATCGTGCAAAACGAGCTCGAACCATTTCGTTATAATTTAGCTATATTTTGAAATACTTGGCGAAAACTATATATACTTGATTACATTGCATTGGACTATTGGTTGAATTTTGAAAAAATATAGCGACACTTAGATGTCGGGATCGTCCAAAAACAGAGGAAACTCTGCCCGTTTTTCGAGAAAATCCGTAAAAATTTAACGAGTTTTATTATAAAACAAAACGTGCTTTTTGAGCGACTTTTATAAAAACGAGATACAAATATGAAGTTCTTTCGACAACAACTTACAACTTACGAGAACAACGATACGGAAATTATTTCGACAACAAAAATAAATATAGTTATTATATTTATTTCAAACGAACTCGAATCCTTTTATGAATAAATATAGTATATATATTTATTTCAAATATCACGCGACACGATTTCGTCTTATAAAATAAATATAGATTTTATATTTATTTCAGGTATCATAAGACACGGGTTCTTTTATAAAAATAAATATAGTTATATATTTATTTCCAAATACAACTCGACGATTCTTTTGTAGAATAAATATAACTCTTTTATATTTATTTCAAACGCCTAAACGGCATATACACATAGTTCGATAATTTTCATACAAGACGCGATATATAATACAAGTTTATTATATATTACTTTCATACGAATATTTCTATATATCAACATACGACTTCACAAAACGAAGCTAAACGAATATAACTTAATCATTTTCATTAAGTTAACAACTTACCGTTGAATTGTTCGGTCAACGATTCGGTAGAGCTCGGCGACACGTAGTTTAGTTACTGCGTTTATTAGAAACTTATTAGATATTCCGTGTTAGGAATATTGTAGAATGCACGCTAGCGAGTCTCATCTTGGAAACGACATCACGAAGTCGTATTTAGCTAGCTTTGCACAGGAATGTTCAGGTGAGTTCATAACCCCACTTTTTACTAGTTTTACAGTTTTGTAAATGTTTTCGGGGTGGAAAGACATGCACGTTTTGCAAAAACAAACAAAGTTTTTAACAAACGCAACACTCGTATTTCTAAATCATATTACGAAGGGATTTCAAGGAACTCAAATGATTTACGAAAGGTTTATACTAAACATACCGGTTTTTACAAAACAAAGGTGTATTATCGAAATGAATGATTTTCATGACTAGGGATGGATCGTTTGGTAATGATATATAGAGAATGAGGAGCCAGCCTTAGTGGCTGGGGAGGCCAGCCTTAGTGGCTGGGGAGGATCAGCCTTAGAGGCTGGGGTAAAATACATGTTACAATTTTTACAGACATTTTCTTTATACATGGTATGGTTAGCGTAAGGAGGTTTACTACTTAGATCATGTGAGTGGGTAGGAGCAACATGAGGCCATTAGTCCTCATGGTAGGACCGAGGGACAGGAGCGGTAGATCTATCTGGGTGTAGCGAGCCCAGCCCCAGGCCAAACTAGAAACGGACCTCGGGGTGACTTTGTGCCCGACGCATAAATCTGCTAGGTTTGAGTCTCCCTACTTGCACTTCACACATATCAGTGGCCTTGCAAACCATTGGTGATCTCAATTCCCTTATTTGCTACATACCAGGGATTTTATACTTACGAAACTACTTGTTCATACAAATTAAAATACCATGTTTTATACAAAATTCAAAGCACATGATTATGCGGGTAAGGAGTCAAAGTCAGGGTGGGCATTGACGGTTATATGAACATTACAAATACAAGGCTTTACAAATACATGGTTTTATGAACATAACGTGTTACAAACACAACGTTTCCATATAACTTGGCAAGAAAATGATTTTTAAATCCATTTTCTCAATACTATTTCAAAAACCGGTTATTCCAAAGATTTATTTCAAATCTTTCACAATACCAAAGATTTATTTCAAACCTTTCACAACTCAAAAGATTTATCTCAAATCTTTTACAAACAAACTATGAACTCGCTCAACTTCATGTTGATATTTTTCGCATGTTTCTTTCTCAGGTTGGATTTTAAGACAAGGCACGGTTGGAATAGGAGAACCATGTGGAGTCGAGTACTTAGTGGGCGTTCAATCTCTAGAAGTCTTAGCTTATTTTGCTTCCGCTGTGCAATGACGATACCAGTCCAGTCACGCCAGCTCTGATAATTTCGGGGTGTGACATAAAATGGGGGAATAAAACATATGTATTTTGGTGAATATCAAACCTCCCCACACTTGAACCTTGCTTGTCCTCAAGCAAGCTAAAATTAAAATGTAATAAAAGATAGTTTCTAACGAGAACAAGAATTTACAAATTACCTACTAATACACATACATATGGTTAGCCGGTTTTTCGAAACACAACGTCAAATGATTCAAACCAAACAAGCACATGCAAATATATGTAGAGATAACCATAAAGCAGTGATTTTACTTTCGATTGACTTAGCACGCTAATCTTCACACACCTTACAATGTTTACAAACACTCGGTTATATTTGTGAAACATACATAAAATGTGTATGTGTAAACACTCAATGCCTCGACAATGAAACGTGTAATATCATAAGCTTGTCACAAGATCTTATCTCCACCAACTAACATGCGAAAAAGTGTAAATCAAGAGGTCTTTACGTGTTGTAACGAAAGGCTTGGGTGAAGGGTGTGGAATGGAAATTTTAAAGTGACTAAATGGCTAAAACACGGTAATCACATTTAACAAGCGAAAAACAACTAAACTATATATACTAATGCCTTAAAAAGGCGACTTTTTTTGTGTTTTCGAGCTCATCAACGAAATTTCATCATTTTAGCACTTAAAATTGCTTGAATTTTGCCGACTTCACCCTATTTTAGGGCTTTTTTTGCATATATATTCTAATGGCTTTGTACAACGAACACTAATTACAAGGAATGCTAGTTAAACGATGATTTTAACCGAGTTTTAACACAAAAGGGTTAAAAATAAAAAGGCTAAATTTGGCTAAGTGGGTTAATTGGTTGGGTAAAAGAAAGCAAAACACGGAAAAGGCTCGACATGGTTAATCCTAGTGGGTAGCGTAGGGTTTAGGGAAGGATAAAACAAAGAAAAAGGCTAATAACAAAGGGTTTTCTAGGTGCCTCTATCATTTCTACGCAATTTCACACATTTATGGTCTTAAAAAGCATGTTAGTGACAAGTTCTAAACTACACGTGACATCCGGCTCACTCCTACTCCGAAATGAACAAACATATAGCGAATTTAAGGCTCAAACCTGCTCACATAACGGAAGGAATGGGTAAAAATGTCAAAATTATCATGCAAATCTCAATTTGTTTGTCATGTTTATTAGTTATCTTTTTCAAAATTTATTTGGCCTGTCTGATTTTTATCATGTCTGAAGCTTTCTAAAACAACAACTAACCAGTTTATTTACTAAAAATATATACAATTAACTGATTTTTTTTAGGACAAACAAAGTCAAAATGTTAAACCCCCTCCCCACACTTGAACTTCGCATTGTCCCCAATGCGAAACCCAGAATATAGAGAAAAAGGAGGATAACACTCCCCTGAAGATGATTGCAAATGAAACGAGGCTCCAAAGCTGATTCTGCCATGTCTTTTCGGTCCAAGATGTGCTTCAACGATCTGCATGGATGTCACAAAGCAAAGCAAAACAAAACAGTAAGCGAGACAATCTAGTTGCAACACAAACTATAACTAGATAATAATACTAATACTAAGCAACCATTCATAAAACTAGAAAATAAAAGATAATGTCTGAAAAAAAATAAAAAGATGTCCACGGGTGTTTACAATAAAAACCAAAATGACACCCCACAATAAACTACTAAAGTACTACCACAACCACCAGCTCAGAGCTCCTCCACTACTCGTCATTGGCACCTCCACCTGTGCCAGATGGGGCCGCCCCACCATAGTCACCTGTGTTCCCGAATGGGAACTGTGGGGGCTCACCAAAGTAGTTGGGGTAAGCGTTTTGAAGACCCCCAAAGATGTATGAAAACCCGGCATGCCCCTCTTGGCGCATGAAATCTTGATTCGCCCGAATCTGCTCCTGGTTGGCTCTCAGCTACTCCTGGTTAATTCTCAAGTGATCTTGATTTATCTACATTTGCTGAAATTGCCCTTAAAACTCAGGGTAAGACGGGATTCCGGGTGGCCAATGCTGGTACTGCGGGGGCCCCTGGTGCTGTGGTGAGTGTGGTGGTTGTTCGTGCTCCTCCTCCTCCTCGTGATTGGGCATAACTTCATCCTCATCATCAGCTGGCTCTTGTGGTAACGGGTCCCAGACCTCGTTGTCTAATCCTTTTAACCTTTCTCCATGATCAGTATCCACGATTAGCCCCATAGCCTTCAATGAACGTATATCCACATACGTCCCTTCAGTAACCAAAGTCAAACCTGCAACCACTTCATCAGTCATTATTCCCATAGCGTAGGCAAGGTGCGTGACATATTGACCCCCATGGATTTGGCTGCTAGGGGTCCTGCCTGAACTGTGCACGAAATAATCTGCCATACGTGCGGCGAGGTTAATGTGAACCCCCTTCGTGAGCGCATATAAAAATATGACATCAGGAGTGGGACAGTTTCCCAAACTGTCCATGCGCCCTGCAATGGTGTGGGTGAAAATGTGGTGCATGACCCTAAGCAAAGGGTCTCGCAATCTCGATGCTTTGGCCACTGGAGGATCATATGGTGGGCCAACAGCAACCCGTGCCCAAAAATTAGCCCGCTCCTCCTCGCTGGGGAAGGTGAACTGCTCAGTGAAAAACTCGGAGTTCATTTCGTCTTCAGTGTAAATTCCGAGTCTTCTTCCCAATCTCCCGACTGTCCAGTTATGCCAATTACCGGCCAACCGGAAATTAATTCGTTTTTTATGTCGGAAATCTGGGCTCCGGCTCGCTTTTGGTTTCTCGCAAGAGAATGTAGCAAAGAATTCCAAAGTGAGCTCCAGGTAAATTGGTCGGTCAATGTTGACCAATCACGAAAACGGAAGTGATAACATGTTTGCTAGTCGTTCGCTTTGGTTCAGCTCCACCATTACATCCCAATCCAGCCTTCTTGGGATACCAATTTGGTCCCGTCTCTGCCAAAGTTCATTGAGTTTTGTAAGGCAAGGATGGTACCGTGCATTGTTTTGATCGAAGTGGAGGAACGGGTGGTCCATCTGCACGAGGAGTTACTATAAGACAAAGAGGAACATAAAAAAAATTCAAACGAAACAGCCTAACACACCATTATGAAGCTACTGTGAAACTGATCTGGCCAAATCGCACGGGCGTGTGATCAGACGCACGGTCGTGGGTCACCGAGATCAGTGATGGTGGTCGGGACTTATCGGAACCGTACGGACGTGCGACCAGTTGCACCACCGTGCGTCGCCGACACCACAGCATAAATCAGGAACAGACCGCATATGCACGACCGTTCAACCAACGACACTACCGTGCGACTCGATTTTCTGCAGTTTTTCAACCCCCATCATAGAACAGTCAAATTTCTCCGAAAATCATCAAATTTTTGGTGAATGGGGGTTAGGAAAACAGCGAGGTGTTCCTGATTCGCATATTTCTTGCAAGGATTAGGGTTTTGTTTGTATTTATGAAGAGAACCCTAAAATTCCTTGAAGAAATCTGAAATACCTAAGCCTAGAATAAGATTAAAACTGAAAATCAAGAGGAAAAACATACCGTGTTCGAAGAATCTGAGGGATCTTGCAAAAAAATGGTGGGATTTTGGAGAGGGGACTGGTCTGGAACGATTGTGCGACTAGGGTTCGCGATTTTTGAAGAGAGGAGTGCAGAAAAGGCCCCTATATAGTACATGAACAAAACTGCCCCTGGCCATTCGCACGGTCGTGCGACCTGAAGCACGGTCTTGCATCTCTGACAAGACCTGATCCTGGCACGTTGTTCTCGGATTACACGATGGTGCAAGTCTAGGTGCCGGCTTGGATTGGCACGGACGTGCCATAATTGGCACGGTCGTGTGAGATCTGCAGATTAGTCTGTTTTCCACAGAACCCAATTTTAAGGGCTGTTCCGACCAATTTCCGCCATTTTTGCAATACGCAAACTGATTTAACAATATTCTAACTTAGGTTCTTCTAGTCCAGTATGATCGAAAATTGTACACGCCTACGAAAAACTACCAAACACACCAAAACACGCAAAAACGAAAAGAACAAAACTAGGACAATTTTACCCCTAAAGCCATGAGACGCTCTTGCTACATTTTTGATCCTCGAGTCAGTAGCGTAGACTCTCCTCACCACACTTATGATGTATGCGGGGTGTGGAGTTCGATATTGATGTGTGTAAAATGCAACATATAAATTACATCAAATGAGGCATAAAACTAACCCTTTTTAAGTACTAATATTGGAAAAAGAGTGTTTTTGTCTTCCTTTTGTATTTTCAGGATTAAATGAGCTCAAAAACACAAAAGAAGCAAAAAGACAGCTAAATCCAACATAAATACAAGGAAAGGAACATTAGTGGACTGCCCGACCCCTCAACGGCATCTTCCAAAGCAAAATAGAGAAGGCAGAAGACTGAACACGCCCCGTGCTCAGCCAGCACGGGGCCGTGCCCAAGAAGCAGCAGAAAAGACAAATCCATAGAAGCTTCTATTGCCCACCACGGGGCCGTGTCCAGTGAGCACAGGGGCGTGTCGAAAGTACTGCAGGCGCATTAATTGTAATTGCGAATTACAATTAATGAAGAGAGAGAGTGTCAGACAGGCACGGGGCCGTGCCCAGCGGACACGGGGCCGTACCCAGCCTTCTGTTCAGCCTATAAATAGGAGTGCTTGGTTTGATTTCAACTCATCCCTTGGCACACCACCTCTCTCACACTTCATCCACCACCCACCACCACCATAACACCATCATCCACCACCATCATCCATTGTCCATCGTAGAGTGTGTGAGTCGTCTCGGGATCCAAGATTGATCGTAAGAGTTCTTGACAATCAAGGCCATGTTTGCCTAAGTCTCTTACATCACTTGGTGAAGACAAAGTGTCTAGTATAATACTTTTTATTTCTAATCTTTTGCACTTTTTATTTGGTTTTGTATTAATGACTTTAATAACTAGTTACTTATGTTGAAGGTGATCTTTCCTTATCGTTTGTCCGTGGTGTCTTGGCATTATTTTACTGTCTGTATAAAATAAAAGATTTTCACCATTCATATCTCTACGGTCTATATGGAGGTATGTTGGCTACCTGGTCGGGGGTTAAGGGAACGGTTTGGTAAAGGTCTTGCCATTGTTCAGCGTTTAGAGGTCCTGCAATGGACCTGGGTCAAATTTAGTAGGACCCCCTTCAATGCTTCACGGTATTGGATGGCGGGGGTCCAAACTCTTTGATCCCCTCATAAGTTAACTACTATTAATACTATAACCCGGCTATTTAGGACTGTATCCCTGCTGACTCAGACTACTTAGTCGAGGGTAACGTCACCGCCAAAAGCGGGGCCTACCATAATACTGCATTAATAACTTAATTCATTATCTTCCAATAATCCACCCTTTTAGGATTGTATCCTTGCTGACTCAAACTACTGGGGTGAGGGTAACGTCACCTTCAAAAGAGGGGCCTACTACAATAACTAAGATAATCTCTTAATTATGTGCAAAAGTGCGGAAATAATCAAAGGTTATACTAGATACGAGTCGGAACCAAGTGATTCATCTTGTCTATCTGTTTTTATTTTTATTTTCAGCATTTTAGTTAGTTTTTATTTTTCTTAGTTTAAAACCCTTTTTCTAAACTTTTTATTGTGATTAGACGTTGAGGATAAACCGGGACTAAAAGCTCTTGTGTCCTTGGACGACCTCGGTATCTTACCAACGCTATACTACGCTCACGATGGGTGCACTTGCCCATATGTGTGTTTAGTGTTAGTAAAATATCGTGTTTTATAAATTTAAAACTTGGCTAAAA
This sequence comes from Helianthus tuberosus, assembly GCA_030545235.1. Classification (NCBI taxonomy): domain Eukaryota; kingdom Viridiplantae; phylum Streptophyta; class Magnoliopsida; order Asterales; family Asteraceae; genus Helianthus; species Helianthus tuberosus. The sequence goes on along the minus strand of CM060417.1, from coordinate 63,749,914 downwards.
ATAAGTGTTAAAAAGGGCTTAAAAATATACACCTAATATATATAACACTTCACACGCATCAAGTTTTTGGCGCCGTTGCCGGGGACACAAGGATTTTAAGAAAGTTAGGAATCAACGGCCTAATCATTTTTCTTTTTCATTTTTTAGGATTTTTCTTAGTTTTTCAGCTTCTGCAGAGCTCAGCACGGGCCGTGCCTGGTCAGACACGGGCCGTGCCCAACATCATAACTGGCAGTTTTTATTTTCTGAGTTACAGAGAGCTGAGCACGGGGCCGTGTCGGTGCAACACGGGGTCGTGTCCAACTCCCAGTAACTGGGATACAGAAAACAATTACTGTACCTCTGACCACGGGCCGTGTTCACTGAGCACGGGGCCGTGGTGAACATTCTGACCAGCGTTCTTTTCTGTTTTTGTTGCAGGACTTGGAACCCAGGCGCCACATTTGAACCTCCTACGTAGTGCATGAGCTCCAGTTCTAGTAGAGACATAAAAGAACCCCTAGAAGAACCCGAACGCTTTCTCAGAAAAAGACTTAAAGCTAAAAATCAAGAGAAAGCTTCGGGGGACCCACTTCCAATGGCGGACCAACGTACCCTCATGGATTACCTACGGCCCACCGTAGGCAATCTCGGCACCGCTATCAATGCACCGAATGTCGAGGCCAACAACTTCGAACTTCGGCCGCATTTGATAAAAATGCTCCAAAACTCCGCAACCTTTCATGGGCTTGCGGACGAGGATCCCCATCTACATATTACTAATTTCTTGGAAATATGTGATACTTTTCGGATCAATGGAGCATCAAATGACGCCATCCGCCTTCGAATGTTTTCATTTTCACTAAAAGACCGAGCTAAGGCCTGGCTTAACACCCTCCCAGTTGGCTCGGTAAACACTTGGGATGAACTTGCCCAAAAGTTTCTATATAAGTATTTCCCTCCTGCTAAAACGGCTAAATTAATGACTGAAATTAATACATACTCACAAGAAGACGGGGAATCCTTATATGAAACTTGGGAAAGGTTCAAGGAGCTTCTAAGAAAGTGTCCTCATCACGGTCTAGCGGTATGGCAACAAGTATCCACTTTCTACAATGGATTGTTGCCACACACAAGACAAACACTTGATTCAAGCTCCGGGGGACTTTTAGGTAATCGTCGCCCAAATGAAATATATAATCAAATTGAGGAAATTGCTCAAACCAATTTTCAATGGCACACTCCCCGAGGTAATAAATCTATTGCCCCGGGCGCCCATAAGGTTGATGAAAGCACCTCTTTACAAGCCCAAATCGAGGCCCTCTCTTCAAAAATCAAAAAGCTAGAAATGACAAAAACGGCCTCGGTTATGGCTTGTGAAGGGTGTGGTGGGTCACATGAAAATTGGAGTTGTATGAAAGAATTAGATGAACAAGCGGAAACGGTAAACTACATTGATAATAGACCTAGGCCGTCGGGTCCTCCAATGGGTACCTACAACCAAGGATGGCGTAACCACCCAAATCTTGGTTGGAGAGATCCCGGCAATAGTAGTAACCAACAAAACCAACGAACTAATTTTCAACAACCACAAAATTTTTCTCAACAACAAGGTGGAAGAGAAAGGCTTGAAGATACCCTATCTCGCCTCATCTCCGACACCGAAAAGAAAAACTCGGATCGATTTCAACAATTGGAATCGAATTTTAGAAATCAACAAGCTAGCATTCAAAACGTTGAAAAACAATTAAATCAACTAGCTCAAAATTTCTCCGAGAGACCACAAGGCGCGTTACCAAGTAATACCGAAACCAACCCAAAAGCGCAAGTACACCTCATCACGTTGAGAAACCGAACCGTGGGTCCCGAGGATGAGCCCTTACCACAAATTGAAGGAAGTCAACGCCAAAACACTACTTCACCCACACCTCAAATAGAAAAAGCTCCTTCAACAAATCAAGAGGCCACCAGGACTCATCCGATTCCATACACCGGTAGGTTAAGTCGTCAAAAGACCGATGAGCAATTCGTAAAGTTCGAAAGTTTACTAAAACAATTGCATGTTAATATTCCTTTTATTGAGGTCCTAACCCAAATGCCTAAATATGCAAAATTCATGAGGGATTTCCTCACTCACAAAAGGAAAATTGAATCATTGCAATTAGTTAACTTAGGCGAAGAATGCTCAGCTTTAGTACTCAACAAACTTCCACAAAAGAAAATCGACCCCGGGAGCTTCACAATCCCTTGCTCGATTGGGAAGTCCCCCGTCCGAAATGCTTTAGCCGATCTTGGGGCTAGCATCAACCTCATGCCCACGTCAATGTTCAAACGACTCAGCCTAGGAACAACAAGCCCTACAAAGATGAGCATACAACTCGCCGACAGGTCCGTCAAATTCCCACAAGGTGTCGCTGAAAATCTGCTAGTCAAGGTTGACAATTTCGTCTTTCCAACCGACTTTGTCATCCTAGACATGGAAGAAGACACCGATGTCCCTCTCATCCTCGGGAGGCCATTTCTAGCCACCGCCCAAGCAGTGGTGGATATGAATGACGGAACTCTAACATTGAAGTTTGGGGATGAGGAAGTAAAATATGAATGTGGAAAGAGAGTAGAGGAAGAAGATCCGGTCAACTACATGAAGGTCATAGACTCAAGCTTGGATGACGCTCTCCGATGGTGCAACATGGGATGCAATACATCCCACTTGGGTAACATATGACCAGACTTTGGGTCTAGCCAAGGACCCTTATAAACGTGGCGCACCATGGAGGCATTCCACGGAACTATCCTTAGTTTAATTTAGATTAATTTTTATGTTTTCTAGTTAGTTTTAATTTTCAGGAATAAAACACACTCATGGTGGTAAGGGATAAAAAGGGGAACGAGAAAAATGACTTCATGCACAAGAACAAGGCAACCCGACAATTTTCTCCATTACAGCAGGTTCAACATGGGCCGTGCCCAACCAACACGGCCCCGTGCTGAACCCCCTGCAGAAAAACGCCCAGTTCAGGTAACTGGACACGGGCCGTGTTCACCCAACACGCCCCCGTGTCCAGGCTTCTGTTCCTCTTGATCTAATTTTGTTACTGGCACTTGAACACGGGGCCGTGCCCGGACAACACGGGGCCGTGTTCAGCGCCCAGTAACACAAAATTTTTGCTTTTTAACACAATTTTACACATCTAATCAACCTAAAAATTTATTTTTGGGACACATTGAGGACAATGTGTAATTTAAGTGTGGGGGATGCTAAAACCTTGGAATTTTGCAAGTCCTAAATACAAGCCTTACACAAAACTCTATTAGAACCGCTAATCACCCCAAATTTTTTTCAAAAATTTCATTTTTTTTTCTTACTTGTCTAGGTTTAAACTCGGGAAATTCAAGTTCTCAAAAAGGTTATATTTTTACGAATTTACAACCGATAGCGTAGTGATAAAAAGAACCAACATAAGAAAATTATAAAAAAGGGCATGACAAGCTTAGTTAAAATTTTGATTATATATACTTGGTCACATAAAAACCCATTCCCACAAAAGTGAGTTTTGAGCCTTTATTGAGCATACAAAATTACATCTTTAGACTAAATGCTCATTTTTCGTTTCTTGTGTGAATAGCCGCTTGGTTCTTACGACTCTAGAACTTGCCATGACGATACATTCCCGGTCCTTATCAACTTAAACCCGAGTAAGTAAATGATGGAGGCATTAGGACTAACCCTTTTTATTTCTACACCTTTATTTTTCTTTTTCTTTTACCACCTACCCAAAAATCCCCCTAGTTAACCCCTTTGAGCCTAAACCTTTTCATTTCATCATCCAAACAAAAAACCCTTTTACCCACCAAAACCTTTTTTATTTTTAACCCTTTGTTTTAGTAACAAGTTCGGTTTTTCGTAAGGTGAAAAAAAATAAAAAAAAATAAAAAATAAAAATAAAAATAAAAATGTGTTGATGATGAAGCAAAAAGAAAAAAATAAACAAACAAGTTCATCAAAAATAACTTTGTTTGAATAAAAGCTTCATCAAAATAAAAAAGTTACAAAAATAGAAAGTTCTACGAAAACCGACACTTGTTACGCTTTTCGCCCTTTTTCAACTAACCACTAACCCAACCACCTACCTTTAACCCAAGCCTAACCCTTAACCCACAAAGTCCTCTTGATATTTACAAAGGTATAAAAGTTAAAAAGGAGGAGGATTGATTGCTTGGCAAGCTTATGGTAGGAATAAGTTCCATGCCGCTCTCGAGTGATTCACTAAAAATACACCTTCGGCCGAGTGTGAGTGATTTCTCCCGTGAGGTATGTGAACTTGTATATAAATAGAATTTTAAAAAGGCATGCTATGCCCTAATAAATAATTTCTCTTATGAAAAGTTTTTAATAAATCATTACGAATAGGATTGTAAATAGATAAAAATAAAACCCAAAAGGATCTTGGATTCCCAACACTCTACGACAAGCCCAAAACCTTCTCTTCTACCTATTCCATTTGGGAGTGTAAGCCAAATATTAAAGAGTTTTGCTTGAGGACAAGCAAAAGTTCAAGTGTGGGGGTATTTGATGTGTGTAAAATGCAACATAGAAATTACATCAAATGAGGCATAAAACTAACCCTTTTTAAGTACTAATATTGGAAAAAGAGTGTTTTTGTCTTCCTTTTGTATTTTCAGGATTAAATGAGCTCAAAAACACAAAAGAAGCAAAAAGACAGCTAAATCCAACATAAATACAAGGAAAGGAACATTAGTGGACTGCCCGACCCCTCAACGGCATCTTCCAAAGCAAAATAGAGAAGGCAGAAGACTGAACACGCCCCGTGCTCAGCCAGCACGGGGCCGTGCCCAAGAAGCAGCAGAAAAGACAAATCCATACAAGCTTCTATTGCCCACCACGGGGCCGTGTCCAGTGAGCACGGGGGCGTGTCGAAAGTACTGCAGGCGCATTAATTGTAATTGCGAATTATAATTAATGAAGAGAGAGAGTGTCAGACAGGCACGGGGCCGTGCCCAGCTTTCTGTTCAGCCTATAAATAGGAGTGCTTGGTTTGATTTCAACTCATCCCTTGGCACACCACCTCTCTCACACTTCATCCACCACCCACCACCACCATAACACCATCATCCACCACCATCATCCATTGTCCATCGTAGAGTGTGTGAGTCGTCTCGGGATCCAAGATTGATCGTAAGAGTTCTTGACAATCAAGGCCATGTTTGCCTAAGTCTCTTACATCACTTGGTGAAGACAAAGTGTCTAGTATAATACTTTTTATTTCTAATCTTTTGCACTTTTTATTTGGTTTTGTATTAATGACTTTAATAACTAGTTACTTATGTTGAAGGTGATCTTTCCTTATCGTTTGTCCGTGGTGTCTTGGCATTATTTTACTGTCTATATAAAATAAAAGATTTTCACCATTCATATCTCCACGGTCTATATGGAGGTATGTTGGCTACCTGGTCGGGGGTTAAGGGAACGGTTTGGTAAAGGTCTTGCCATTGTTCAGCGTTTAGAGGTCCTGCAATGGACCTGGGTCAAATTTAGTAGGACCCCCTTCAATGCTTCACGGTATTGGATGGCGGGGGTCCAAACTCTTTGATCCCCTCATAAGTTAACTACTATTAATACTATAACCCGGCTATTTAGGACTGTATCCCTGCTGACTCAGACTACTTAGTCGAGGGTAACGTCACCGCCAAAAGCGGGGCCTACCATAATACTGCATTAATAACTTAATTCATTATCTTCCAATAATCCACCCTTTTAGGATTGTATCCTTGCTGACTCAAACTACTGGGGTGAGGGTAACGTCACCTTCAAAAGAGGGGCCTACTACAATAACTAAGATAATCTCTTAATTATGTGCAAAAGTGCGGAAATAATCAAAGGTTATACTAGATACGAGTCGGAACCAAGTGATTCATCTTGTCTATCTGTTTTTATTTTTATTTTTATTTTCAGCATTTTAGTTAGTTTTTATTTTTCTTAGTTTAAAACCCTTTTTCTAAACTTTTTATTGTGATTAGACGTTAAGGATAAACCGGTACTAAAAGCTCTTGTGTCCTTGGACGACCTCGGTATCTTACCAACGCTATACTACGCTCACGATGGGTGCACTTGCCCATATGTGTGTTTAGTGTTAGTAAAATATCGTGTTTTATAAATTTAAAACTTGGCTAAAAATAAGTGTTAAAAAGGGCTTAAAAATATACACCTAATATATATAACACTTCACACCCATCAATATCCTCCACCGCCGACTCAATCGGCCCGGCCACATAGAGCTTTAAGCGATGCCCATTAACCTTGAAAATTACGCCATCCGCGTTCTCAATCGCGATGGTCCCATACAGAAATACCTCCTTTACCGTATACGGACCCGTCCAACGCGAATGCAACTTCCCTGGAAATAGCCGCAACCTTGAGTTGTAGAGTAGGACAAGATCTCCCGCTTGGAATTGTTTATGGTCCTTCAAGCGTTTGTCATGCAACCTCTTGATGCGTTCTTTGTATAACATGAAGCTTTCATAAGCGTGTTGTCGTAGCTCTTCTAATTCGTGAATCTGAAGGAACCGGGCTTCACCTCCGGTTTTTAGATCCAGATTTGCAGTTTTGAGAGCCCATATCGCCTTGTGCTCCAACTCTACAGGTAAATGACATGCTTTTCCGTAAACAAGCCTAAAGGGAGTAGTCCCAATAGGCGTCTTGTACGCCGTACGGAAAGCCCAAAGTGCTTCATCAAATTTTTATGACCAATCCTTGCGGTTTGCACCCACCGACCACTCAAGGATTCTTTTCAACCCCCGATTTGTGACTTCCATTTGCCCACTTGTTTGTGGATGATAGGGCGTGGATAATATGTGATGCACACCATAACAGGACAGTGCTCTCTCAAGCTGAGTGTTGCAAAAGTGGGTCCCTCTGTCACTGATCAGTGCCTTTGGTGCACCAAACCGGGCAAACAAACTCTTTAGAAACCTCACGACTACCCTGGCATCATTGGTGGGTAAGGCCTGTGCCTCCACCCACTTCGATACATAATCAACAGCAACCAGGATATATTTGTTTCCTCGTGAGGAGGGAAATGGTCCCATGAAGTCTATCCCCCAGATATCAAAGACTTCACATACTTGTATCCAATTTTGAGGCATTTCGTCACGTGACGATATATTTGCTGCCATCTGGCAGGCATCGCATGCACTAACCCACTTCTGCGCATCATGAAATATTGTGGGCCAATAAAACCCTGAATCAAGCACCTTCTTAGCGGTGAAATTGGCTCCATGGTGACCTCCGGTAGGTCCCTCGTGACAGTGGCGCAGAATGTCAGTCGCCTCCTTTCCCAAAACACATCTCCTAATCACCTGATCAGCTCCAACTCTAAACAAGAAAGGGTCGTCCCAAATATAGTGCTTGAGGTCCGCAAAGAATTTTCTCTTTTGTTGGTGCGTCAATCCTTTAATGAGGATCCGACAAGCAAGATAGTTCGCAAAGTCGGCGAACCAAGGCGACTCATCGCATACCTTGACACTCATTAAGGACTCGTGTGGGAAATTGTCATTGATTGGATCCCAACGTGTGTCCTTGATGTCTCCATGCTCCAATCGAGAAAGATGGTCAGCCGCTACATTCAACGAACCCTTTTTGTCCTGAATTTCAATATCAAATTCCTGCAATAATAAGATCCATCTGATGAGACGCGGTTTAGCGTCCTGCTTGCTAAAAAGATATCTGATGGCTGCGTGATCAGTATACACAATTGTTTTTGAAAGCACCAAATACGATCTGAATTTCTCAAATGCGAAAACTACCGCCAAGAGCTATTTTTCTGTCGTAGTGTAATTCTCCTGTGCGTCGTGAAGAGTCTTGCTCGCATAGTAGATTGGGTGAAAGTGCTTTTCCTTCCTTTGTGCCAGAACGGCCCCTATAGCGAGATCGCTTGCGTCGCACATAATTTCAAACTGCAGACTCCAGTCAGGTGAGACTAAAATAGGGGCCTCAATCAGCTTTTGCTTAAGAAGGTCAAAAGCCTTCAAGCAATCATTTCCAAAGATAAACAGAGCGTCCTTTTCCAACAGACGGGTCATGGGCCTGCCAATTTTTGAAAAATCCCTGATGAATCGCCTGTAGAACCCTGCATGACTGAGGAAGCTCCGTATCGCTCTCACAGAGGTGGGAGGTGGAAGTCGTGAAATTATGTCAACTTTAGCTGGGTCAACCTCCATACCAGCTTGCAAAATCTTATGTCCCAGAACTATGCCCTCTCTCACCATGAAGTGGCATTTTTCCCAGTTTAGGACAAGATTCTTCGTTTTTTTTTTTTGGGTAAAGGGTTACCCCGGTGAATTTTATAAACACAAAAAAGCACAATAGTGCAATTGAAATGTTACACCCTTTCTAGACTTGACATGCCAAGACTAGATAAAACTAACAACCAAAAACAAAACCAAACCAACCAAAAAACACGACTAGACAGACAAAGCCCGGCCTAAACAACCCAAAACAAACGCCAAACTAACTAGCCAGGATCAAGATCCAAATTACTTCTAGGAATGTTCCACTTCTGAAGGAGAGTCGTGTTCACAAATCCCTTTTTGAATTTAAAGGTCAAAAGCCGCAACCGAACAGTTTTAATGATCTCCTTAGATAAGACAATCGGCACTCGTTGATTACAAGTAAAAAGCCTCGAGTTCCTTTCTTGCCAGACGAAGTATGACGCCGCTGCAACCACCAATCTGCTCACAACATTGACTGGTTGTCGAGTGGAGTGTTGATCCATCCAACTCATGATATCAACCCATCGGCTATTAACATCATCCATATTCGCGAATTCCCTAATGCCAAACCAAACCTCCGTAGCATACGAACATTCAAAAAATAAATTGTCCCTCGAATCCCGGTCACGATGACATAAAGGGCAACACATGAGGTTCAAGTTTGTAGCACTACCCGCCTCCCAAACGGACATTCTATCTTGAGTTTTCAACTTGTTTCTAATGACCATCCACAAATGAAACGAGTGCCTTGGGATGCATTGTTTAAACCAAACCATGTTGATCCATGAAACATCATTCTCACGATACCGAATATTATTCCAGACCTCCCACGAAGAGAAGTGACATGATTTCCCTTCAGAATTAATCCAAACCAGCCGATCCTGCGTATCATGAATAACCGGAACATGTAAATTAATTAGAACTGGAAAAAGATCATACCAAGCCACCGGCCACCTCCAATTACCACTCGAATCAACCATATCCGCTACAGAAGATTGAAGGTTAAAGCCTGCATTTGCAATATGTCTCGGACTAATATGAGCACGAAGAGGACAAGCACTACACCAAGTGTCACTCCACACATTTGTATTAGCACCATTGCCGATAGACTTCCACAAAAAAGGACGGATTAACTCTCGCAACGCAAGAATTTTCCTCCAACCCCATGTCATACGACCCCTACAAGGAACCTCCCAAAAACTTCTCCCTTTGAGCTTATAGATATGAATCCATTGCACCCAAAGAGAGTTTCTGTTCACCAAAATACTCCAAATATGGTTCGAAATAAGGGCTTTGTTTACATCATTAATGCATCGAACTCCTAGCCCCCCCTCGTTCTTTGGAAGACATACTATCTTCCAAGCAACCTTGGCCTTGACATTCAGCTGATTCTTACCAGACCATAAAAAAGCACGCATCCGTCTTTCAAGATCCGTCACAATTCTAGCTGGCAATAGAAAAACAGTGGCCCAATAAATGTGCATAGCAGAAAGAACCGAATTTACTAGCTGCAATCTCCCTGCAAAGGACAGAGATCTCGTCATCCAGTTATCAATCTTCTTGTCCATTTTTTCCACCAGAATTTTACAATCCTTATAAGAAAGCTTAGATGAAATTAAAGGGACTCCCAGATAGCGAACAGGCAGCGAACCCTCACGAAACGGCATAATATGAAGAATTTCCTGCTTAACCGATTGGGGAACATTACCAAAAAACACTGTGCACTTCGGAATACTTGGGACTAAACCCGAGAGGTTCGAAAACTGCTGAAGCGTGTCTCTAACCACTCTGACCGAAGCCACATCACCATTCACAAAAATAAAGAGATCATCCGCAAACGAGACATTAATAATTTTTTGTTTTTTACAGTGAAGATGGTATCTGAAAGCAGAACTGTTACTAGCTGCCTCTTTTAGAGTAAACGATAAGACCTCCATCACCAAAGTAAATAAATAGGGAGATATCGGATCACCCTGTCTCAAGCCTCTTTTACCTCTGAAATACCCATAAAGATTACCATTAATACTCAACGAATAAGACACCGTGGTAACGCAAACCATTATCCAATGCACCATTTTCTGATGGAAACCAAAAGCACGCAGGATACTTTCAAGAAACGACCAGCTAACGGTGTCATAAGCCTTCTGAATATCTATCTTAAATGCACACCTTGCTGGCCCAATCCGCAAATGATAGTTGTGCATTAATTCCTGAGTAAGAAGGATATTATCGGAAATTTTCCTACCCGGAACAAAAGCCGACTGATTAATATCAACAAGAACATCCAAACTTCCTTTAATTCTATCTGTTAAGATTTTACTAATGCATTTATAGATCACATTGCAACACGAAATTGGCCGGTAATCAACCACAGAGTTTGGAGTGGGAGTTTTCGGAACAAGAGCAATTATCGTATTATTAATTTGCTGCAATAACTTACCATTATCAAAGAAATCCAAAATGGCTTTGGTAATCTCATCTCCCACAATATCCCAAGAGTTTTTAAAAAATGCCGAAGTGTACCCATCCGGACCTGGGGCCTTATTTTCACCTATAGAGAACATAGCGTTTTTAACCTCCTCACGAGTAACTTGGCGAACCATATTACTAGCAGCAAATTGATCAAGAACATTAGGAAACATAATGTTACTAGGAATCGCATCGAATCACCCGCAGCCAACCAATCCGCTTTAGCTTTCTATTTGAGGAAACATTCTTCATCATAAGAGGCAGCTTGAAACTCTTGAAGATATCTAGATTCAGATTCCCTAAGAGTCATATCCGACGGATTAGCATCAATAGCCAAATGAATGTCATCCAGTTTAGATCTCAATAACTTGACTCGTTCATGCAAGTTACCTTGCTTAAAGAGAAGACGTCTCAACGGAGATTTCAACAAAGAAAGCTTCTTGACAACCGAAAACATAGTCACACCTTGCACCTCCTTGGTCCATTGATCCGAAACACAACTTAAAAAACCCTCCTTTTTTACCAGGAAGTTGGCAAATTTAAAGGGTTTAGGCCTATTATGCTTTATCGTATGGAAATTAACAATACATGGCGTGTGATCAGAAACTCGGAAAGGATGAAATAACACAAACGCATCTGGATAAGAATCTAAAAACTGAATATTGCCCAATACACGATCAATCTTCTTTAGAATACCCACACCATGCTTTGGTTTTTGGTTCCAAGTATATTGCATCCCATGACTTTTAAGATCCATCAACTCAGTTTCCTGAATACACTGGTAAAATTCTTTCATACCGATTGTGATAGAAGACGACCCAGCAAAACAATCATCCAACGAAAGCGCTGAGTTGAAATCCCCTAAAACCACCCACGGCCTATCCTTAACAAACACTTTATGTCTATTTAAGTTTTCCCAAAGCTCCCTTCTAGCTTGATAATTATTCTCGGCATAGACAAACGAGCAGAAAAAAATTTTATTATCAGATTTCGAACAAAGTTGCACATGTATAACCTGGTCCGTTTGAGAGATAACCACGAGATCCACCATATTATGATTCCAGCCTACAATGATTCTAGTGCCTCTAGTACAACAGGAGCTATTGGATGTCCAATCCCACAACCGATAAACATTCTTACACACACTATCAAGATTAGAAATAGAAACATGTGATTCCAAAATAGCACAGACCTGTAGCCGCTTTTCAGCAATCAACGTCCGAACCTCTCTTTGTTTCAGGGGAAGGTTCAATCCCCTTATATTCCATACCGCTAAACTATCCATTTAAACCCTTTTGACCGGGAGTGCTTGCCCCCTCAGGTTGTTTCCCATTAGTATTGGCATTCATATAATCAGAAATTTCCGTTTGAAGTTGCTCCATAACCCCATCGTCTTTATTATTAGACATATCCAAGTTACTAGAAGAAGACCCTCTCGTTTCCCCATTACCATCTAACATCTGGTCATTTGAAAGAGCTGAAAAAGAATTCCTTAGATTCAGATTGGTATTTATGACTTTCTCGCTACCTTGGTCTTTATTTCCTTCACCATCATCATTCTTCGTCCCCGAGGAGCTCGGCTTAGATTGACTCGTCTTTTGTCTATAAATAAATTTTGTTTTCGGTTTCTTTTGTGGGAACCCATATTTCGCAGTTTTCCTCATATCAGTCACAAAACCCTCATCGTCCATAGTCACCTGCTTTGGTTTAACATTGGGGGCCTTTGGGCATGTAGCATTAGTATGACCGAACAGACAGCACTCCGAACACCTTTGTGGCTTCCACTCATATTCAACCTTCACATTTTCAGTAACATAACCCTCCACATCCAGCTTCGGAATAGCAACGACTATGTGATCTTTTAACTCATGCTCAGCCGATACCTCAATCATAGCTCGAGCAAAACTAGTTCTACCCCAGTTCTCCATGCACATATCAGCAGTATAGCTATCCAATCTTTTAGGTAACCCAACCTTAGATGCCAAAAGGCTCAAACCATCATCAGTGTAAACTGCTATCGGCACATTGTGAAACTTAACCCATACAGGAACCGTTTTGATCCCCTCCTTCCTAAGAATCACCGACGGAGACCAGACATTGAGGAACAATGGATTTTTCCTAATTAACCAAGGACCCCCCTCAAGCACTTTAGACATACCCTCAGCCGAATCAAATTTAAAAAAGAAAAAACCATTAGAATTCATCATAAGCTTTGAGAACCCAAATTTTGCCCAAACGTTTTTAGCATAGTAATCAACTACCGGAAACGGTAGCCTATTCCCTAAAAAATACCCATACAAGACATTAGTAAATCGCTCTTGAACTTTACGAACAGCCTCCTTGGGGATTACTACATCAGCATCTTCCAATACATCTTGAGCCTCCATGTGTCTGAAATTAACTTCTCTTTTCTGGTTAAGCATAGCGGACGATTTAAGCTTTTCAGCATAAGTGCTCGAGGATGAATTATTAACATTCTGCTCCACATTACAATCAGATGGTAAATTAATTACCGGCTTAACAGGAACAGTGACTTTCTCCAGCTCATCAATAATATTAATAACCCTAGGTTCTTTTTGCACCACCCCTCGTCGAGGCAACAAAGGATTCCCATCAATCTTCAATGGCTTGTTAAGCAGATTAGGTTTATCACGCACATCATGAACACTCGAGGGACCCTTAGAAGTAATGAAAATATCCTCATGCATTCTATCTGAAAAAGACTGAAACCCTAAATCCTCTAAACCCGTATCACGATTTCTTTCCATGCAAGAATATTGAAAAAACCCTAGATGACAAAAGCATGCAACGTGAAACAAGAAACAGGAAAGATCAACAGAAACAAAAACTCACGGCAACAAGGCAAAAGAAACCCTAGATTAAAAATGAAACGAAAAACCCTAACTCTGACTGCAAAAGATTAGAAACCAGGATTGAAGTCTAGAAACCTTACTCAGAAGGATCGACAACACCCCAATACCTAACCCAGATTAATCAAAATCAAGGTTGAAGAACAAGAACTAGGGTTTCAAAGAAAATCGCCCAAAATCGCCAATCAGCCATCGTTAAGTCATTTTCACAAAGCCTTTACAAGATTCTTCGTTTCTTCGCACCTCTTCAACATTTTCTTCAAATTTTCTAGACACTGATCGAAGGAATCTCCAAATACTGAAAATTCATCCTTGAATATTTCCATAGAATCCTCGATCATGTCATGGAAGATTGCAGCCATACATCGCTGGAAGGTAGCCAGTGCATTACACAACCCGAAAGGCATACGCCGGTAGGTGAATGTGCCAAAGGGGCAGGTAAAGGTAGTCTTCTCCTGATCCTCAGGAGCAATAGAAATCTGAAAGTAGCCGGAAAACCCATCCAGAAAACAGTAATAAGACTTCCCCGACAGACGTTCCAACATCTGGTCGATGAATGGAAGCGGGAAGTGGTCCTTGCGGGTGGCATCATTGAGTTTGCGATAATTGATGCAAACACACCATCCTGTGACCGTCCTGGCTGGAATAAGCTCATTCCTATCATTTGTCACAACAGTCATGCCTCCCTTTTTGGGCACTACCTGAACAGGACTAACCTAGACTGAGTCGGATATGGGGTAGATCAAACCTGCATCCAGCAACTTTATCACCTCCTTTTTGACAACTTCTTGCATGTTTGGGTTCAATCGTCTCTGTGGCTGTGCACACGGCTTGTAATGGTCCTCCATGAGAATTTTATGGGTACAGAAGGAGGGGTTGCTTCCTTTAATATCCATTATCTTCCACGCGATTGCTTTCTTATGAAGTCGCAGAACACTAAGAAGTCGGCTCTTTTCCTCGTCCGACAAAGATGATGAGATAATAACCGGCAGACGGCGCTCCTCATCTAGAAAGGCATACTCCAAATGGGGCGGAAGCTCCTTAAGCTCCAAGGACGGGGGATATTCAACTGAAGGCTTCGACTTTTCTTCATCCTCGCGATCAATCTCTGTAAACCGATCCGGACTCTGGGAACCATCATCACCAATCTGATAGACTGGCTGCTCGAAATCGTGACCCTCCTGTGTAATGCCATCTAGGTCCCCAGACAACAGATGTGTGTCCGAATCAATCTCCTCAATGTGGGTGTGATTTTTAACACCTTCGAAATTCCAGAAGATGTTCCAGAAGCAGGACCTGCAGAAGCTGCTCAAGTTGAACCTCTGTTTGATTCTTCAGATATTGGTTTAACTCCTTTCACTACCCGTTTTTCTCCATTATCAGCTGATCCACTTCTCTCTGTGGATGAAGTAAATGGTGACACTTTGCCTGAGAACACCCCTCAAAACGGTGCTTCTTCTTCACAGGCGAATGTGGATGAACCAACTCAGGAAGATGATCCTCTAGTAATCTACGTTGATGAACACTTCTCCAACCTTCTGCAGCAAACTGAGACTCACACAAATGCAGGATACAACACAGCAACGGGCCGACATATTCACGAAAGCCTTTGATAAAACTCGATTCAACCAGCTGGTAACCTGGTTGGAAATGGTTAATTTCCTCGAGTGGAAATGAATCTTGTTGTCCAAAATCATTTGTAAATACTCTATCTTCTGTCCATATTAAAAAAAAAAACGTTTGTTAAAAGTAAAACAAGTATCGTAAAACATTGCCCACCAAAAAGATTTTCTGAACGTTAAAATTTCATTTTCGGGCAATGGACTTTCGAAAATAAAGATTTTAGGGAGGATATTCCAGAAAATCAAAATTAGATGCTTGTGTCTGACTCCTGTTAAGGGAAATGATAGAAAATTGCTAACACTTTGTCATTTCTTGAAAAACAGAAAACAAAAGAATCGGGGTACCAAGCAACGACGTGTCGGTAGATTCAGCAACACCAACGAGTAAACTGCTTTTAGGTGGCAAAACATAACATCTACACAAGGATTCTGGCTTTTCTCAGGTATTACGCATCATTGTGGGTAACACGTTGCGGCATATGGCTTAATGGTCTTAAATCTTGCGTTGATAGATTGCCAAAGTCTGAGATTTTGGGTCTTTATATTGGTATTTCATTCGGGGATATCATAGTTGTTCTTCTGCTGCATCCAGATACATGCTGACCTAGACGCTATGATATCTTTTCAAGAAAAGAGCCAAAAATGGCCAAATCCCTAAATTGAAGAAGCTTTCATAGAAAGTTATTCAAATGCGCAAAAATGCACAAATCGTACCAAATCTGGTATCTGTCGCTGCCCTCGATAGTTTTTGGGATCTCTGCTGTACGAAAGTACTGACCTGATCACCAACTCTATCGTTGAAAAGCAAAACGAATGAATCCAATATACTCACCTGTTATGAGGAATCTTTGTGCATACCTTGATCGCGGGGGTATGTCCTGATGTGGGACTCACGGGCGTAATGATTCTATTTTCAATAGCTTGTGTGGGGGCCATAGAAGTCTTGTTAATATTACAAAAAACATGATAAACGCGCTCACCGAAGGCTGTTTTTCTTGTGCCTTGATTCGCTAATAATAATAAATAAGGATTTGACAAGTGTTGACAATGTGATCTTCTGCAGGTAAGTCGACAAGTGTCAAAAGAAACAAGAAAATCAGCAAAAATGGAACCTCCCAGATTTGAAAAGAGAAGTTCGGAGTCAAAATGGCCCAAATTTTCAATAGTTTGTGAATATCTCATAATTTCTATTTTTTTAAAACAAAAATGGGCACGTTTTTTAGAAAGTTTGAAATTCACGAGCGTATTTAAAGTTGAAATAGATTGGTTATCCATATACACGGCGAAATTAAGATACCAGCGAAATTATTAATTTCGCTGGTCATCTTTTTTTAATATAAAAGGACATAACCGACTCTTTTTTTCTAACTTTTCAAACTTCCCTTTCATCTTCTTCTCTATAATCGGTTCATAATCAAATTCGTTCAAGACTCACATTATTCAAAATTTTCGATCTCATTGTTTGGTCAAGATCATAGGTAACATATTTGTTTTGATCATCGCTTACAGATAATCATATGAGAAGATTTTGCTAGAGTATTTGAGTTTGGTTTTTTGAAGTTCATGGCTTAGGATCTTGAATCAGTAGTTTTTTTTAGGTTGTATTGAGAATGCTTATAACCGGTTTAACTGTTATTTCAAGATGTTTGAACAAGATTAGAACTGTTTGTGATCAAAGATGAACATGGAGTGTGATCAGTTAGGGTATAAGAGAGGTTTATCAAGAAATTTTTGGGACCAGCGAAATTAACGATGAATATGGCGAAGAATATGGCGAAATTATCATGAATCAGGGGATCTCAAAAGTCTCGAACGCGAGTTCGAGCAACCGGCGAAATAATTTATTTCGCCGGTATAATAGCTTAGACTATTGTCTTCGTTGATCACTCGCATCGAGAACGAATCTCATCTTCGCCGATAATAGTCAGCGAAATTAACCTTCATCTTGTCATCATCAGTGGCGAAGTTAACCTGTTTCCTATTATTATTTCCGGCGAAATCATCCATGATCTGTTATTTTCGCCGTTGAAAATGTTCGGTCTCGATAATGATCATCAGCGAAGACAATCTTTGGGACTATCAGCGATTTTGACTATTGATATCTTTTTTTTTCTATTTTTTGTTTTGTAAATATTTTCTTAAAAACAAAAATCAAATTATTTTTATATTTGTAAATATTATCAATCTATATATTCTTATAGCAAGTTGTAAATATCATATCTAAGTGTCGTAAAAATTCTAACCTGGCTCGTTTGTTGTGTCAGAAGCAAGATGGTGAAAAACATCGAGTGGGATAAGACTCTGAAGCATAATCAGCATATCAAACTTGAGCAAGCCCCAAAGGATTTCGAAGACGTGGTAAGATGGATACAATCAAGCAGGATAAGCTACGCAGTCCAAACGGAAGTTCCTATTTATCGAATCCACATTCAAGAATTCTGGCAAATAGCGAAACCTGAAACTGTTAACTAAATCAAAAGGATATCTGCAACTGTTCGCAACAAAGAAGTAATTGTAACTGAAGAAAGGATTCGCACTGTTTTGAAGCTGGGAGATAATGCACAGGATCCGATCAGCTTGAACAAGGACGATATTCTTGATGGCTTTCGTGGTATGGGATACGTGGGAGATTTTAGTCAAAAGAAGGAGATCAAAAGAAATGGACTTACGAGGGATTGGAGGTTTATCGTACATGTCATTGCTATGAGCATAGTTCATCGTAAAGGTGGATATGACGGGCTGAATCTGGAATGGTCGGGAGCAATGTTGAACTTATGTTTGAACCAAAAGTTCAACCTCTCTGGACTAATCTTCAACTACATGCTCGAGAATACAAGAGGACATACTTGGGCAATGTATCCCAGATTCATTCAAATGTTAATCAACGATCAATATTCCAAACTGCCGCATGATGGAGGCCTCTACACCTTTCATGTTCCCACCAGTCGACAGTATACAGAAATCAAAACAAACGAATGGGTGATGTTACACGACTGGATGTATACTGCAGAAAGACTCCCGTTGGCTAAAGCAGCTTATAAAAAGTACAGAGAAGCAGTTGAAGCAAAACAACAAAGAATCGTGCAAGCTGAGGAAGAGGTTGTAGAAGAAGAAGAACAGCTGAAAAGAAAGAGAAAAGGAAAGCAGGCGGCTGATGAAGAACCTCCAAAGAAGAAGAAATCATCGGAAAATCCCGAAAGGCTTATGGGAGCAAGCTTCAGAGCCGCATACTCAGAAGAACATCGTCGGCACATTCAACATATGCGGGAAATTCATGCAATGGAAGAGAAACAAAAGAGAGAAAAGAAGCTGGCAAGACGAGAAATGTCGGAATCCGAAAGACCTGTTGTTGTGACGAAAGAAGAACAAAGATTGGAAGATTTTGTTGATACATTATTAATCGATCCCGAAGAAACTTCTCCAAGCAAATCAACACCACCAAAGAAAAAGAAAACCGATGAAGGACCTTCTAGGTTTCCTCAAGTAAAACCCACAAGGATCTCAAAACCTCTTGCACCACCACAAAGAATTCGTCCATTTCAAGATCTGTATGATAAACCATCAAAGAGATCAGTGCAATTCCAGCTAAAGAAATCTGCCTCCTCAAGAACCAAGTAAATGATACAAACATCCTGAGAGAAAAGCTGAAAGATCAAAGAAAGAAAAACAAAGAAATGCATGCTTACGTCTCTGAACAATCAAATTACATAAGGTTTTAGCAGCATGGAATAGAGAAGCTGTACAGAATGTTGAAGCAAATTTGTGCCAAAATTGAGATAGAGCCCATGTTCCCATTTGCAGAAATCTTCGACTTTGAGGCATTTAAAGAAGAAGAAACAAACAGAAAGAAGAAAGAAGCTGAAGCGAAGAAAAGACGTCTTGAGTCGATAGAAAAAGTCACTAAAGGAGACGATAGGGACGAAGAAGAAATGGACAGAGATGAAATGCCTTCAAGATTTATTGAGTAGGGATTGGAAGAGGAAGTTATTTACGAACAAGAAGATGGAGAAACATTCACCCCACAACACCCTGAATGGTTTAGAAGGGAAAGAGAAAAACTTCCTGATTTTTATCAGGTAGTCACTATTGAAAAGACAGAGGCTACTGATAAAATCATTAGTTGGATGTATAGTAATCTTAAAGGGATGTTTGTGGTTAAACGAAGAGGTGGTGTGATTCAGTACTTCAGGACAGGGTATGATATGTTTTCTCTTCCCAGGTGGGATATACGAGAACTTGGCCGACTAGATATGTTGAATCCAGATGATAGCAGTCTCGGTGGGGGGGGGGGGGGACTTTATAACAACCTTAAACAAAACCGACACCCTCGGAATATTTTTGACACCCTAAAATATATTAGAATATCCTCATATGTCTTTAAATACACCCCGTATGTGAAAAACGAGCCCAAAATATTATTTAACATTAAAAATAAAACAAAAAAAAAAAAATAATTGGGTCGTCGCGGGGCGCGACGCCCCTTGTCTTTAGTTGACGCGGGCCGTGACAAGGCTGGACACCCGCCCTCCTCCGAAAGCCGCCACGTGGCGACACGTGGTGAGGCTATACCGGATGACGAGTCAAAGCTAGGCCCTACGCACCTAGTCGCGGGCCACGAAGGCCCCTCCTGATTTCCTACGCGGGGCGCGACGAACCCAGAATCCGCTCCTATAAAGCTGGAGCTCGGGCCTTCAGTTCGATCATTCAAATTTCGACTTTCTCTCATAATTTCTTATAATAGGCATTATACTCGGGTATAATACCCCCCCCTAAATAACGAAGTTCTGCTCCGTTGTAAGTATCATAACCCCTGGATACGTATTAGATACTCTGCCCGATTGATCTAGGGTTCCGTAACGGCTGTCGTGGTTCTGCCCGACGTAGTCGTTGGAATGCCGTCTCGGAGAGGGTATTACTAATGTTAAAATGGGTTATTATACTAACACACGTGCATTTGTGTAATTTATAGATTATTCCCAGGAAATCCTTACAGAAAACCTAAGACAACAATGTGAGTAATCTCCTTTTTGCAAACTATGTTTACAAAACCTCACTTAATTAATTATATATTAAACAGTTATTGAGTATTTGTAAGAATACAATTATCGTCAGTATGTTGGGGTTTTGTATACAAAATTAGTTACTGCCTTGCGAGGAGTAACTTTCCACAAGTCAGGTTGACAGTACCGTGGGTGGTAATTAGTATGACTTGGAAACAAATGTAATTGCGAGACCACCCTCAATACTGTACAATGGTTTTTATTTAAACTTGATTAAACTGGGATTCACTCACCAGTATTTCCCACTGACAAAATATTTTTATACGCGTTTCAGGTAACAAAATGTGAAAGCCAAATAGAAGCCAGCTGGACAGCACTGAAGGCTTGGAGAAGTGGCAATAAAGTTACCTAAAATCAATAGATGTTTTATTAAATAAATATAGGATTCATTCCTATGAAAATGTGTGTACTGAAAACTTGGGCTTTACCCCAAGTATTCAATATTATGAAAGTGTGGTATTTTACTCTGATAAAATATTTCCTAACTACGGTCCTGATGTAAATTCCGCTGCCAAAAAATAGATAAACACGCGATACCACCGAAACTGGCTCGCGGCCACCCGTTCCCGAGAATTAGGGGGCGGGGGTTGCGACAGAAGGTGGTATCAGAGCTAAGCCACTGATTCAGCTACAGAAGTGTTCTGCTGACATCAAAATTCAGTCTGTTAGGAAATAAATTATGGAAATACGTGTATAATTGTATTTGTTGTTATGTGTTATTTGACTATTTGTTAGTTTACAGTATGAGCAACCAAGGACCATCTGACGCGTACCGTCAATTGTTTGGTTTGCCTAGAAGCGAAGGTGCCTCTTCTCAGCCTGCCCTCTCAGGGTACTCTGCTGATACGGAAGAAGGAATATTCGTGTTTAAGGCTCAGTCTGAGGAGCCATTCCCCCAGAAAAAGAGAGGATGGTTCAGTCGAGGGGCAAACGAGCATAGAATGCGTATGAAAAAGTTACAAGACCAGAGAGCACTAGCAGTAGCCAAAAGAGAAACCGATGCCTATGCCAAGGAAATGATTAATAGGGGTATAGCCAACATCCACATCCTAGCAACCACTGCAGCTGACCCTAACCTGGAATAAATGATAGCACCCCAACCACAACTACCAATTCCTGACCAACCAATGGAGATAGAAAACCCTGAAAATCAAGTAGAAATGCATGACTTCAATCCGGAAGAAATACCTAGGGTACCAGCACCAAATCCCTTAGACCCAAATTACGACCCATGGTGGGATGACATTAGGGACTATGTGCAATATTACCCGATACACGAAGACATACCCATGCCAAACCTAGGAGCCTACCCAGAGTTAGATCCTCTAGATCCCTATTACGACAATGATGTATACATTAGGGAGATCTTAGAAAATCGTTACCCATACCAGGCCCCTATACCTCCATACCAGGATCCCGCAACCCAGATTCCGAACCCAGTCCTAGAACCTGCACCCCCAATGAGTGCAGACAATGTACAAGAACTTAGGACATTTGGTGAGGAAATTTTAGAAAGTAGTGAACGAATGAGACAGGTAGGAGAGAGACTCGTCTGGAAGTATGACGAGCGCAATATGGATTTCTGGATGAATCCATATCCATGAATGTGATGGTGAAGACGGTAGTAATAATAATAATAATATAATATATAATATGTGTGAAAAAAAACTACGGATGCCTATTACTAGTAGTGTAACTTTAAATTTCAGTCGGTATTGTAATTTTAATTTCAGTACTGGTGTGTAATAGATGCATATTATATGAATAGAGTAAAGTCGCAATGATCGACGCTTTTGACCAAAGTGCGTGTCCTGTGATTAACTATATTAAATATTATATTGTGATTATTAATGCGTGGTAAATGTTTAAAATTCAGATGGGCAACGAAGTGAACCAGGAAAACCATAATGATAACCACCCGAATAACGATAATGAAAATCCAAACAACAATAACAATGGAAACCAAGTGGATAATAGTGCCATTCAACACATAGTGACACAAGGAATTATAGATGAAATGCCATTTATTATTCAAATGGTTCAGGAAGCAAATAATAAAAGTAAGCACAGCAGTAAGCGACCAACTGAACCAGAACACAGCATAAACAATGGACCTGTATTTCAAGCGCCCATTCCCAAAAGAAGAAGAACCATGCCTTATGGTTGTTCTTATAAAGAATTCTGGTCCTGCAAACCAATAGAATTCTCGGGCAATGAAGGACCCATTGCAACTCTACGCTGGATAGAAAAGACTAAGACAGTCTTAAAAATAAGCAAGTGTGCTGAAGAAGACAAAATAATGTTTGCTTCTAATTTGTTTAAGAACTCAGCCTTAGAATGGTGGAACACTATCCTCCAGTCAAGAGGAAGTGATAGGGTATACAATATGGAATGGGAAGAATTTAAGAACATGGTAGAAAGGAAATTCTGCCCTCCCAATGAAAAAGAACAGATAGCGAATAAGTTTTTGAACCTTAGGATAACCGGGGTGGATAGTAAGGGTTATACTACTACATTCTTTGAATATGCTAGAATAGTACCAACCCTTGCATCACCTGAACCAGTATTAATCTCCCGTTATATCTGGGATTAATCGGGGAGATTAGGCATGTAGTCAAGGCAGCTAGACCGCAAACCATAGAAGAAGCTGTATAATTAGCAAACACCTTGACAGATGAATTAATCCATACTAGAGAAGAAGACCAGTGGAGAAACCTAGCTCAGAGGCTTACCCAAGAATTCCGTTCTGGGAATTCCAACCGTAGGAATATAGGATCTACCTCTGCACCATACTGCAAGGCCTGCAAGAAGAAGCATTCGGGAAAATGCTCCACTCACTGCAACTTCTGCAAAATGCCAGGACATAAGGATGAAGATTGTAGGAGGAAATCGAGTAATGGGATGTGCTTCAACTGTGGAGAAAAAGGTCACATCAAGCTAAACTGTCCGAAACTGGTTCCAGCTGCGAACAATAAGAATACTAAAAATGCTAGAGCATTCGTTCTGACGGCAGAGGAAGCGAAAATGATTCCGGACGTGATAGCCGGTACGATTTTAGTTAATGATATTTTTGCTAAAGTATTATTTGACTCTGGTGCAAACCAAAGTTTTATTAATACTTCATTTTGCAAACTTCTAAATCAGTCATTAACTAAACTTCCGCAAGAATGTCTAGTAGAGACAGCAAATGGAAAAACGGTTATGATTTCTGAAATTTTGCAGGAAGCAAAAATAGAATTTTTAAACCAAAAGTTTATTGCAAACCTTTATCCCGTGAATCTGGCAGGATTTGATGTCGTTTTAGGAATGGATTTGTTAATAGCCAATAAAGCCAGTATTTTATGTGATCAAAAGTCAATTCAAGTAAATTCACCAAAAGGTGAAAAGATCACAATTAAAGGAGATAAGCCCTCTAGATCCACTAAATTCATCTCTGTGATGAAAACTGCAAGTTATATTAGAAAAGGATCTATAGTGTATTTGATTTCTATAATCACTAACACTAAAGGAAAAGAACTAAAAGACATTCCAGTAGTGTCTCAATTTTCAGACGTGTTTCCAGAAGAATTACCGGGATTACCGCCAGACAGAGAAGTTGAATTCAGAATTCTCCTGCTTCCAGGAACAGCACCAATTGCTAAAGCACCTTACCGTTTGGCACCCGCAGAAATGCAGGAATTAAAGAAACAATTAGACGAATTGTTGGAGAAAGGATTCATACAGCCAAGCTCATCACCATGGGGAGCACCAATTTTATTTGTTAAAAAGAAGGACGGGTCGATGCGTATGTGCATTGACTACCGTGAATTGAACAAAGTCACAATTAAGAATCGATACCCATTACCGAGAATCGATGATCTGTTCGATCAATTGCAAGGAGCTCGATTTTTCTCTAAAATCGATTTAAGGTCAGGATATCATCAATTAAAGGTACAGGAAGGGGATATTCCTAAGACCGCCTTCAGAACAAGGTATGGTCATTATGAATTTACTGTCATGCCATTTGGTTTAACCAATGCCCCAGCCGCATTTATGGACATAATGAACCGAATATGTAAGCCATATTTGGATAAATTCATAATTGTCTTTATAGATGATATTCTAATTTATTCTAAAAGCAAGGAAGATCATGCAAAGCAATTGCACTCACTTTTAAGTCTATTAAGAAAAGAAAAACTTTATGCTAAATTTTCAAAATGCGAGTTTTGGTAAGAACAGGTACAATTTCTTGGACACTTAGTCAATCATGAAGGAATTCATGTGGATCCCACAAAAATTGAGGTAATTACCAAATGGAAAACCCCTGAGTCACCAACCGAGGTTAGAAGTTTCTTAGGATTGGCCGGTTATTATAGGAGGTTTATTCGAGATTTTTCTAGAATAGCCATTCCCTTAACTAAATTAACTTGTAAATCTATTAAGTTTGAATGGGGACCAAAATAAGAAGAAGCATTTAGAATTCTTAAGCAAAGATTAACCCATGCACCCATACTAGCGTTACCAGAAGGAACTAAAGACATGGTAGTCTATTGTGACGCTTCTAAGTTAGGTTATGGATGTGTATTAATACAACGCCAAAAGGTTATAGCATATGCGTCTAGACAACTTAAGAATCATGAAGAGAATTATTCAACCCATGATCTAGAATTAGGAGCTATAATTTTTGCCCTTAAAATTTGTAGACATTACCTTTATGGTAGTAAGTTTACCATTTTTATATAAAAGTTTAAGATATGTTTTTGGGCAAAAAGAATTGAATATGAGACAAAGACGCTCGATGGAAATGCTTAGTGATTATGATTGTGATATCCAGTATCATGCAGGAAAAGCAAATGTAGTTGCTGATGCTTTAAGCCGAAAGTATCATGAAAAGCCAAAAAGAGTACGTTCTCTTAAATTAAATCTACAAGTAGATTTAAATGAGCAAATCAGAAAAGCACAAGAATCAGTAATCAAAGATGATACTGAAAAGCTAAAGGGTATGATTAAAGAATTAGAACAAGAAACAGATGGAATTTGGAGATTTCATAAAAAGAGAATGTGGATACCTAAATTAGGAAACCTACGTCTTCGTATATTAGAAGAAGCCCATAAATCTAAATATACAATGCATCTAGGAAATGATAAGATGTACCAGGATTTAAGAAAGAATTTCTGGTGGATAGGAATGAAAAAGGACATAGCAACCTATGTTTCTAAATGTTTAACTTGCTCACAAGTTAAAGCTGAACATCAGAAACCCTCAGGTTTGTTACAACAGTTAGAAATGCCAGTATGGAAATGGGAATTGATAACAATGGATTTTGTTACTAAATTACCCAAAACAAAGAAAGGTAATGATACAATCTGGGTAATTGTAGATAGGCTAACTAAGTCAGCTCACTTCCTACCAATGAAGGAAACTTTCAATATGGAACAGCTAGCTAAATTATATGTAAATGAAATAGTTTCATTACATGGAATTCCTTTATCAATTGTTTCTGATAGGGATAGCCGTTTTACCTCTCATTTTTTGTCAAGTTTCCAAAAAGCAATGGGAACCAAGTTGAATCTAAGCACAGCTTATCATCCTCAACCAGACGTACAAAGCGAAAGGACAATTCAGACAATGGAAGACATGCTTAGAGCTTGTGTAATTGATTTCGGAGGTAATTGGGACGATCACTTACCTTTAATAGAATTTTCTTATAATAACAGTTATCACACAAGTATCAATGTTGCACCTTTCGAAGCACTTTATGGACGAAAGTGCCGAACCCCAGTCTGTTGGGCAGAAATTGGGGAAAAGCAACTATCTGGACCTGAGATAGTACAAGAAACAACCAACAAGATCATTCAAGTCAAGGAACGACTAAAAACAGCACGCGATCGACAAAAGAGCTATGCTGACAACAGACGAAAACCATTGGAATTTCAAGTAGGAGACAAAGTATTGTTTAAAGTCTCTCCTTGGAAAGGAGTAGTAAGATTCATCAAACGAGGAAAGCTATGTCCCAGGTATGTTGGACATTTTGAGATTATTAGAAGAATAGGACCTGTAGCCTATCAGCTACAACTGCCAGAGGAGATGGATGGAATACATGATGTGTTTCATGTATCTAATCTCAAGAAATGCCTAGCTGATGAATCATTTGTAGTGCCTCATAAAGATATAGAGGTAAATGAGCAACTCAAGTTTGTAGAAAGGCCTCTACAGATTGAAGACAGGAAAGTCAAAAACCTCAAGCACAAGAGATTAGTTATGGTCAAAGTGAAATAGGACTCCAAAAGAGGACCTGAGTACACATGGGAGCTTGAATCAAAAATGCAAAGGAAATATCCACACCTGTTCCAGTAGATCTCGAGGACGAGCTCTAAAACAAGGTGGGGAGGATATAACAACCTTAAAGAAAACCGACACCGTCGGAATATTTTTGACACCCTAAAATACATTAGAATATCCCCATATGTCTTTAAATACACCCCATATGTGAAAACCGAGCCCAAAATATAATTTAACATTAAAAATAAAACCAAAACAAAAATAATTGGGTCGTCGCGGGGCGCGACGCCCCTTGTCTTTAGTTGACGCGGGCCGCGACAAGGCTGGACACCCGCCCTCCTCCGAAAGCCGCCACGTGGCGACACGTGGCGAGGCTATACCGGATGACGAGTCAAAGCTAGGCCCTACGCACCTAGTCGCGGGCCGTGAAGGCCCCTCTTGATTTCCTATGCGGGGCGCGACGAACCCAGAATCAGCTCATATAAAGCTGGAGCTCGGGCCTTCAGTTCGATCGTTTAAATTTTGACTTTCTCTCTCATAATTTCTTATAATAGGCATTATACTCGGGTATAATACCCCCCTAAAGAAGTTCTGCTCCGTTGTAAGTATCATAACCCCTGGATACGTATTAGATACTCTGCCCGATTGATCTAGGGTTCCGTAACGGCTGTCGTGGTTCTGCACGACGTAGTCGTTGGAATGCCGTCTCGGGGAGGGTATTACTAATGTTAAAATGGGTTATTATACTAACACGCGTGCATTTGTGTAATTTATAGATTATTCCCAGGAAATCCTTACAGAAAACCTAAGACAGCAATGTGAGTAATCTCCTTTTTGCAAACTATGTTTACAAAACCACACTTAATTAATTATATAATAAACAGTTATTGAGTATTTGTAAGGATACAATTATTGTCAGTATGTTGGGGTTTTGTATACAAAATTAGTTACTGCCTTGCGAGGAGTAACTTTCCACAAGCCGGGTTGACAGTACCGTGGGTGGTAATTAGTATGACTTGGAAACAAATGTAATTGCGAGACCGCCCTCAATACTGTACAATGGTTTTTTATTTAAACTTGATTAAACTGGGATTCACTCACCAGTATTTCCCACTGACAAAATATTTTTAAACGTGTTTCAGGTAACAAAATGTGAAAGCCAAATAGAAGCCAGCTGGACAACACTGAAGGCTTGGAGAAGTGGCAATAAAGTTACCTAAAATCAATAGATGTTTTATTAAATAAATATAGGATTCATTCCTATGAAAATGTGTGTACTGAAAACTTGGGCTTTACCCCATGTATTCAATATTATGAAAGTGTGTTATTTTACTCTGATAAAATATTTCCTAACTACAGTCCTGATGTAAATTCCGCTGCCAAAAATTAGATAAACACGCGATACCACCGAAACTGGCTCGCGGCCACCCGTTCCCGGGAATTAGGGGGCGGGGGTTGCGACAGACTTTGAGCGTATAATTGCCAAAGAATGCAATAGAGGCTTTGTGGTATTCAAGCTGCGACATCCCCGAAGGAGAGTATCCAAGACAACAAAAGATCCTATTACTGGCAAAGGCAAAGTGATGTGGGTTATCAACCCTGCAAAAGTTGTCACTAGAATTAAGATCCCAGATGAAGTCCCGGTCTGTCTGAACAACTTCAAGAAGTGGTTCTATGATAGTCATACTGGTGAAGCGGTGATCCGATCGAATGAAAATGAAGATATTAAGATATTGGATCCAATGGATGTATTCATGTTCGGACTCTCTGATTTAACGGTGCTGAATGCAAATCGAATCAATGTTGGGGCTGGAAACGCCAATCTAGAAGAGGCAATGCTATTTCAGAGGGCAGTGGAATGATCCTGGAAGAGAAAACGAGACATGCTCGATATCATTGACAAGATCGAGAAAAGAAAGGATGCAGATGCAAAGAAGAAGGAAGAAAGGAAGAAGAAAAAGCACGAGAAAAAGAAAGAAAAGTCTTCTTCAACAACAAAAGAGTCCACCCCAACTCCGCAAGCAACATCACAACCTCCAGCCTCATCCACATATGAGTCCATTATGGAGGAACCACCATCAACTAGTGAAGTTGTTTTAACCGAAGAAACTCCTGCAACAACGACCGAAGTTCAAGCAACAACACAAGCAACAACGAGTACAGAAGTCCCTCATGTGCCAGAAAAGAATGCTGCAGACAATCCAGAAGCAACTACTGAAGAATGAAAAACAAGTATGCAACGATCTAGGGGGGATATTGTTGGAGCCTATGAGATCTTGATACTTGCACTGGATTAGTTTTGTTATAGTTTGTAACTTATTTGAAGTCTAGGGACTTGTTTTGTAATTACATGAAAGTGGCAAATCTGACCTAGTGTAGTTAAGATGCCAGCATAATTATAATTATGCTGGCAAGTCAGATTCTATATATAGCCTTGTATTGTTGCCCTAGCCAAGCTTTTGGCCACACTTGATGAATATTAGTGTTGTTTACATTTTTTACAAAAAAAAAAAAAATATTGTTGGGTCAAAATGGAGAATGATGTTATCAATTACGCCAACGTTATTTAGTGTCTTTATTATTTTGTAAATGTGGGCGTTTTTATTTGTAATAGTCGGATATTTTAGTGACTTTAGTAGGTTCTCCAAGCAAGTGGCGACTTTTGCTTGGAGAACAAGGCTCAAGGGGCTATAAATAGAGTACTAGACCTCATTTGTAAGAAGTGTGCATTTTGTGAGCCACCACCCCGGGGAGCTCACTCGGGGTGGACGATAATCTTGTAATTTGTCTAGTCACATTCAATGAAAAACATCTTTTTACAATCCTTAAAGTTTTTATTTTTCTTGTTCATTTTCGTTTGTTCTTGTCTCGAATCACCCGTCTTCATATTTTATACCGAACCGAGACTGAAATCGGATCGTTACGGACCTATCATTTGGTATCAGAGCCTCGGTGGCTCGTTTCAGCTTTCGGTTCGGTCGGATCTTCACCGGAAAACCGCCGGAGACGTAAATCGGACTTAGATCTGTGTGTTGATGCAGTTTTCAGATCTGGCATATTTATTCTTAGCGACGTTGTTGAACCAACGATTTTCTTCATCTTATTCATGTGGCTACTGTTAAAAGATATTATTTTGGTGGCCACCATCTCAGGGTTTTTGTTTTGAAGTTTCATATTGGATTGAAGGTTCATGAAACACAATGAAAAGAGAGATGGAATCTGTTGCAAGTCCGTACGAGTGTTGATGGGATTAGGTTAAATGGACAACTTTCATTTGTTTTGATGTATGGTGATTATTGGTGGGAGCGCATGGTGGTCAATGGTGGTCGGAGATGGTTTCCGGTGGAGAATAGCGGTATTCAGGAGTGTCGGTGATTTCAGATAGAAGGGAAGTTCACCGGTGATGTTGGTCGGTAGTATGGAGGATGTTTGTCTGTTCTGAAGGTTGTTCATGGTTCTCGGCGGTAGTTCTTGGGGTTAATTGCGAGCCGGTTGACGACCGAAGATGGAGGAATGGCGGCTACTCTGCTCGGTTCGATGGAGATGGTCGTATATGTGGCAACGATCGTGGGTTTAAGCATAATCAGAAGTAACTGTAAACTCAGGTGAAGTTAAAGGTTGTAAAAATGGTTGAGACATAGTGATGCTCTGTTTCATTTTCAATATCTCGACAACTATTTCTGAGTTTTGAGGAGTTCCGATCATGTTTCCGACTAATTATTGAAGTTATTGGAGGTTATGTATGGTGTTCTCTGGTACAGGTATGGTTTCGGTTTAAAGATGATCGGAAATATTTTTGTTCATCGGAGATGTTTGTTTTCCGGTGTTGGCGACTAGAGATGTTGAAAGGTTGCGGCTAGGGTTCACGGAACACTTCAATGATTGGGCCATGATAGGTTGGCATTGGGCTTTGTGTTCATTTGTCTCATTTTAGTGGGCTTTGCAATCAACAGCCATAAATACTGTAAGTTATCATTTTCAAATGATCATTGTTCTCTGGCCATGCACATGGTGGTGGGGTCCACTAGTGATTATAGAATGTAATTTTATAGTGATTGCATTTTTTTTGCGGGAGGGGGCCCTACTAATTTACATCAAAAAAGAAAATAGGCTCTGCATGTTTTTCAACGTTTGATTTGTTGGGTCAACATGGATGGAATATTGGGCTTAGTGCGTTGCTGGACTCCATTGGATTTCTAGGTCAGTCACAATTCTCAGTTTGTAACATGGTTTGTAGGCTTTAGAATTGGGCCTTTCATACTTGGCCAATTCTAAATATAAATCTGCTCAGTTTTAGTTAGGTTAAAAATTCCTTGGGCCATGTGTACTTCAGTTTATTGGGCCAACATCATTATGGTCACAGATGATATGATTTTTGATTGATGATGTTATTAAAGTCGTATAAACTAGCGACTTTATTATTCATGGAACGAAAGTTCAAAAGGATTTTTGGCAACTTTATCGATGGGCCGGGAGTACAAGATTTATTATATTTTTGGGCCGCGAACAAGACTGGGCCAGGGATTTTATGATATATTTTGGGCCGTTGATTTTATGGTATTGGGTGACTTTTGCGATGGATCGGGAGCTAAATGCAATCTGACAGAATTGAAGATCCTCATGATGAGGCTAATTATTTAATTTTTATCATTGAAGTTCGAACCCTATCACATGCCTATTACAATTGTATCTTCAAAAGTAAGATAAGAAGCTTTGATCGACAAAATATAGGAGGGTCTACATTTGCGGGGGGAAACGACAATGAAGATTTTAGGTATTTTGCCGATTTGTGAAGATTCGAAGACGACGTCAGATTTATTTTTAAAGATCATTTGAAGAATTGATAGCAACATTCTCGGGGGAATATTGTTGGGTCAAAATGGAGAATGATGTTATCAATTACGCCAACGTTATTTAGTGTCTTTATTATTTTGTAAATGTGGGTGTTTTTATTTGTAATAGTCGGATATTTTAGTGACTTTAGTAGGTTCTCCAAGCAAGTGGCGGCTTTTGCTTGGAGAACAAGGCTCAAGGGGCTATAAATAGAGTAATATACCTCATTTGTGAGAAGTGTGCATTTTGTGAGCCACCACCCCGGGGAGCTCACTCGGGGTGGACGATAATCTTGTAATTTGTCTAGTCACATTCAATGAAAAACATCTTTTCACAATCCTTAAAGTTTTCATTTTTCTTGTTCATTTTCGTTTTTTCTTGGCTCGAATCACCCGTCTTCATATTTTATACCGAACCGAGATTGAAATCGGATCGTTACGGACCTATCACTCCGAAACATCCCTAATCTTGAAAGTTGAACATACTTCGATAAAAGCAGCGATATGTCGTCCGGGATCCTCATGCTCTCGTCCGTCAAACTGCACCGAATTCTGCACCATATTTATAATACTAGATTTAATTTCAAAAGTAGGTGCGACTACCGTAGGTCGGACAATGCTTGGCTCCAGGCCTGCACCTTCGGGCTGATTTGACTCGTTCAGTGGTCGTTCGTCGTCCGCCATGATTATGTTTCCTTTGTCCCCTGAGCCCTCGGCTTCAGTGGGTACCACCGGCGCGTCCGCAGCTGCTGCGAGTTGCAGCGCAACCGCGCGGGATCTCTCACGAAGACGTCTCCTCAGATCACGCTCGGGTTCGTCTGAAGGCTCAACAACATCGGGAGCGGGGGTTGAGGACATCAACCTGCAAACGAAAAATTGACACACATGAATATTTTATTATTATAATAAAGCTGTTTTTTTTTGCTGTAATAAAACAAAAATTCTGTTTAAAAGGGCTGAAAATTTTATAAAAATTCAAAAATGGGACCAGAATTTTATAAAAATCAAAACAAATAAAAATAATCAAATCGGCTAGTATAAAAAAAAATTTTCGGAGCCGCAAACTCAAAGAATAAACGAATAATTAGTTCGAATTCGAACAAATAAATGAAATAAAAATTTACAAGTGTTTAAAATAGGCTTGAAAACGAATGAATTAAATTGAAAATAAGAAATATTAACAAATAAATAAACAAGTAAATAATCAAGAAAATATTTACAAATATTCACAAGTATGTACACCGATAAGATATTGACTCGGGTCGTTCATAAAGCTCGCCACATCCCCAGCAACGGCGCCAAAAACTTGACGTGTGCGTGTATATACATATTTTTACAACGAATTTTACACACGATTCGGTTTTAAATTTATAAAAATGATTTATACTTCAACATTAAAACACACACGAAAGGGCAAGTGTACCCCGTCATATATGTAGTAAAGTATCGGTAAGAACCAAGTGTCGATCCAAGGATGTGGGCGGAGGAATAATACTAATCCTTTGCCATTAAATTAACGGTAAAAAGATAAGTGGGTAATTTTCTAAAAACTAAAAATAAGACTAAAACATAAACTTTCATAAAGATAATAGACTCCAAATAAGAAAATAAATACATAGCCTTGCTTTATGCACAACGAAAGTATGTGAACTAAGTCGGTTTTGTCACTTAAAACACTTGGTCAATTTTTCAATTTTTCAATTTTTCAAGACAATTAGTATCCCTTTTGGGAATCCTAACATGACAACTCTTTGGAAAGCTAAAACGATAAACACACTTTAACCACCTAAAATTGTTCTTTAACGCCCCAATTGACAAATGTTTATGAAAATCCCCTAAAGAAAAGTTAGTAATCCGTTAGGAGTTTTCTAACTTCACTTAATCAAGGAAAGTGACACCGATAAACACATTGTAACCACCGAGACAAGCATAAACTAGATTAAATCACAACCGAGTTCATTTTACAAATCTTGAACATAAATTCACCAAGCAAGCAATTTTCGCCTAAACTACTAACCAAGTTAACAACTTATGTCAAGAATTCATAACAACACCATTTAACCCGTTAAGGTCATTACGTGAGGGAAAGCTTTCTTGATTAATATTAATTACTCCTTATTAAACCACTAACCATTTCTAGTATCATGGTGCAAACATTTTAAACTAGTTAAACAAGTTCAAAGTCTACTAATACATGATTAATTAAGCTTCTTTTTGCAAATATCTCAACTAACCACATACTAATCATCCAAGATAATTAACTATAATCAAGAATTCAACATCAATAAACAAGGTTGCAAACTAATCATCAAGGATTGACATAGAAAATGCGTCAAGTGTCATTACAAACATAATTAACATACTAATGTTGTTGTTAAGCAAGGAATACTAGTGTTTTTGCCCTTAGGCTTACAATAATACATAATCATCAACCAAAATGCTTGTTTTCCATGAGGTACCTGACTACAGAATGGTCAGAATAAACAACAACTTTAGTACCCCATATATAAGCCCGAAACTTATCCAACGCATATACTACAGCAAGTAGCTCTTTCTCGGTTGTTGTATAATTTAATTGTGCATCCGAGAGAGTCTTACCCGCGTAATATATGGCAACCAGTTTCTTATCCACCTTAACCCAACACGGCCCCTACCGCATAATCACTTGCATCACACATAATTTCGAATGGTAAAGACCAATTCGGTGATTGCAAGATTGGGGCCTCAACCAACTTTTGTTTTAACACGTTAAAAGCATCCTTACACTTTTCATCAAAAAGAAACGGTACATCTTTTAATAAAAGGTTTACATAATGGTTTTGAAATATCACTAGACCCTTTAATAAACCTCCTATAAAAACCCACGTGTCCCAAGAATGACCTAATGCCTTTAACACTCGTGGGATATGGTAGTGTAGAAATTACTTTAATTTTAGCATGGTCTACCTCTATCCCACGACTCGACACCACGTGTCCCAACACTATCCCCTATTGAACCATAAAATGACTCTTCTCCCAACTCAAGACCAAATTAGTTTCAACACAACGTTTTAACACTTTTTCTAATTGGTCTAAGCAAGTTACAAAAGATGACCCAAAAATGGAAAAATCACCCATGAAGATCTCTAAAGACTCCCCCACCATATCCGAAAAGATACTCATCATACACCTTTGAAAGGTGGCGGGAGCATTACATAATCCAAATAGCATTCGCCTAAATGCGAAAGTGCCATATAGACACGTAAATGTAGTCTTTTGTTGATCCTCCGGATGAATAGCAATTTGATTGTATCTGGAATACCCATCCAAAAAACAATAAAAGTTTTATCCGACTAGTTTTTCCATTATTTGGTCAATAAACGGTAAGGGAAAATGGTCTTTTGAACTAGCAGTATTCAACTTCCTATAATCAATACAAATACGCCACCTGGTTACCGGCCGTGTAGCTACCTCCTCACCTGCGTCATTTTTGACGACTTGAGTTCTGCTTCTGATTCAGTTTTAGCTTTCTCCAGAATACTTATCTTTCTTTGCAAAGCTATCACTTTTGCATCATTGAACATGTCGCCAAAATCTTCTAACCCCACTGGACCACTTCCGAGATCAGAAGGAGCCTTTGGAAACCCGTGACTTGAGCTTTGTGGTGTTGGAGGTTTCTTTGTAGCAGATGTTGGTTCTTCAACTGACTTTGGCTTTTCAGGAGTCTTTTCTCGTTCTTCAGATATATGAATTGTTTTATTAATATGTGAAGGTGGAGGTGAAGGTGTTGACTTTCTAACTCCAGTAATCTCTACTTCAGCACTTTCAACTCTTTCAAACTCAGGATCTTGTTCTGGAATAGAAGTTGTATCTTTTCGAGCTTTGATTCTTCTCGGAAAATATCCTGTTGGACGTGCCTTGCGCTAACAAATACCCTTCTTTTTCATCTTCTCTTTCTCAACTGGTGTTGGCTCGTAAGTAGCATCTTCTTCGTCAGACGCTTTCTTCTTCTTTGGAGTTTTCTTTAACGT
The DNA here is from genome assembly GCA_030545235.1 of Helianthus tuberosus. Lineage (NCBI taxonomy): Eukaryota > Viridiplantae > Streptophyta > Magnoliopsida > Asterales > Asteraceae > Helianthus > Helianthus tuberosus. The sequence goes on along the minus strand of CM060417.1, from coordinate 63,714,521 downwards.
GTACTTTCCACTTTTGTATGTAGTAGGTGCTATTTGAGTAGGATCAATGTCACTTTCTGTTGCACTCGAACCCGTATGCACCTCACCTTCTACAACTTTTTCTTTCAGCTTTTCACCAACAGCTTCAGCTACAACATTCTTTGCCGCATCTTTATCAACATGAGCAGTAGACAAACTTTCGTACACAGCAAATGACATGTTGAGTAGATCAAATCCTTTATTAATCATTTTTGTTGGAGGTATCACAGGTTCATCAACCAGGTGTGGTGGAGATTTCTTCTTCTTTGTTTTTGCAATACAAACATTAACATTTTTAGTAAAGTATTCAAAATAATTATCTACTAACCTTTCTGTTGATTCCTGCTTCTTTGTTTTACCCTTTATCACTATTTTCGGTGTTGTCACTTTTGGAGTTCTTTTCTTCGATCTTTCTTCTTTCACGAACCACCAACGAGTCTTCTTATAAGCCAACTGCTCCATTCTTTTCATCTCATCATCCAAACCACTGTTTTCATGTCTCCAATTATCACCCTCTGGAGCTACATAATCAGTTTTCTTGATAGCAGCAAATTTTTGTCTATGCTTTGGCTCATTTTCTTTCTTGATTCCTCTATAACCATCCAAACGTTTCAATGTGTCACTGTCCATGTGATCCAGTGGTAGCTTATCACTACCATCCTTTGGCAGATTTGGAATTTGGTCATCTATCAACATCTGCACAAACCTCGGATATTGGACATATCTTTCACCTTTAATGTTGTCCAGCATGTGATTGAATATGACTTGAGAAATGTTGTAAGGACTGTTGAGTATAATGCTTGAAATGATGTTCATGATGTAATCTGAAGCTTCGTCGTATGCATCTTTTCTATGCCCTAAGGCATGTATCACACAGTGTACTAAGAACTTGTAAGGCCTGCAAAACTTTGACTTTAAGCTTGATCATTTATGAACCCTGTGTATTCCATTCATAACCAGAATCCTTTGCACAATCTTTCCAAACCTATAATGGGATCTTCATCTTTATCCTTCAGATCTAGCACTCTCCTCACATCTTCTACTATAATCTTCATCGGTAGATCAACATCTTTGTCGTTCTCGTCCTTGATCCTCACCGCTGAATGTATCGCCTTCTCATCCTCCACATAATGTGCAGCTTTCCAAAAGAACCTTACATGTGAACCGTAGCACTTATGCCTATGGGTCAATGCCTTAACAATTCGACTATCTTTCAAAAATGGCACGACATCTTTAAACGGAGCAATGTTTGGGTAATTTTCATCCAACACACAACATATATTGTGTTCTTTGTGAAAATCAGAAGCCCTTGCCTGTAAAAATTTTATTTTCAGAATATGCACGTAATTCTAGACACATAGTACACAGTGAAAACTTTCAAAACGTTGAAAAATTTTCTAACACTTTGCATTGTGCACTCCATTCGAATGATAGGTTGTCGAATGGCCATCCGATCGGATGGTCATCCGCTCGGATGGATATGATCTGAATTGACAAAGGGTTCGAATGAGAAATGGTCCGAATGACCATTCAATCGGAAGGAAAATAAACATGAAAGCAACATGGTCCGGATGGTCATTCGACCGAATGGCTATTAGAAACAAAATTATATGATGTTCCAGATGGTCATCCGTTTGGATGGTCATCCGTTTGGATGGTCATCCATTCGGATGGTCATCCGAGTGAAAATAGTTAAACACTCAAGAACATTTAAACATGTCAATTCAAATTTACCAAGTTTTGGTAAAATTGAACACAATTTCTCTCAGAACTATCGCCGAATAAGAAAACCCTATGTTCAATTTCTCCAAAAACAATCTAATTTGCCCTAGATCTAAAGAAATAACATATCGGCTGTCAATGTGTCGAATGGATCTGTAACAACTGTGCTTGTAATCACTATGAACAGTTATATTATCAATAAAACAATGTTATTTGATCCCAATGTTTTTTTTGTTATGTTTTACATTTTTCATGTTTTGACTTTTATTCATTTTCAAACTCTATATCACTTTCTGGAGAGTTATACGCAAACTGGTGCGTAAACGTACTCAGTTTAATGCGACAAATACTCCGGAACATCAACATATACTTAACATACCTTAAATAACCCTTACATAACTTAGAAATAAGTTTTGAAGGCTTTGGTATGGCAAAAACAAGTTAATTCGCTTACAGGGACTAAATATGACAAACTGCGAAAGTATGTCAATTTGAACTGTAACGAACATTCCGGAACATGACCATGAGTTAAACATACCATAAATATCCTTTACATAGCTTAGAAATAGGCTTTGAGGGGTTCGGTATGCTAAAATAAACTTTTGGGTCATTCAGGGACTAAAAGTGTCAAAAAGTGCACAAGTTTGCATTTTCGCGCATAACTTATGTTCTGAATACATCTGGATATCCAAAAATTTATGTAAGCACTAAAATATTTTATTTTAGTGTTTGGCATAAGAAAAATCCATTCGTCACGTCATTTGGATCGTTTTTCGCGCTTGTGCGCACTCCATCGTAATTAAGCGAACATCGCGTTCGTACGGCCAAACGAACCAACATCCGGCATATTTTTGAGCATGTTTCATGTCCACAATGTTTAGGCATCATTTTAGGGCCTTAAAGTTGGCTTTACGGGCCTTAGAAGTGTCGGAAATGGCCTTAAACACGAGCAGGGACTGAAACTGTAATTCTGCAAACATATTTCTGATCTGCAACTCTCAGGCGGCCCGCCTCAGTTTCTGAACATCCCCACGCGGGCCGCGTCTGACTTCCTGACCAGATTAACTGCATTTAACAGCAGTTTGCAGCTGGTTGATCCACCACCACACATTCTAAAATGCTTAGTCAGCTGATAAGGATCAATTTGAGCTACCATAAGGTCCCGACACTTGTACGGGTGGGATTAAGGCACGTTTTCCATGAAACGATCTTAACGGTGGACCGAATACTATAAATACCCCACCCCCCATGCTTCAAAATCACAAGAATTTTGATTTGAGAAACTCTAAGTTGAAACCTTTGTTTCATACCTGAGATTTTTGAATCGAGATTAGCATTCGGGGACCCTTCGTAAGTATTCTTTCGTTCTTTTCCTTATTTTATTGCTTTTCAAGTCAGAAAGTCAAACTTTGTTTGACTTTCAGCGTTGTCCAGCTTATGGTCAATGCGAAGTTCGTTTGAACTTTGCAACGTGATTGTAATCACGATGGTTATAGTCCTTTGGGACTATGCCTACTGATTACCACGTTGTCTAGGGTCGTAGGGTAAGCGATCTGGACCTTCGAACCCGACCCAGTTTGGTCGATCATTAGGATCCGACCAAATACATTAGGTGACCATAGTGTAGGGAATAACCTTCCGAGGTTATACCTTATGGTCACATCGTTTAAGTAGTTGTATGATAGGTAGTTTATATGCCTTAGGTAAATTACCAGAATACCCTTTTCATGTATAATTGGTAATTTAGCATATGTAACCTAAACTTTTGTCACATAACTGATTATGCAACATGTTTAGGCATATAACACTTGTCATAGGACTAGTTAGGCGGTCCGAACGCGTTTCACGCGAACGACGCGTTAAAGTAGCATAAGCTACCTAAACGGGTCGTAATGGGTCGTAAACAATTATGTTAGGTTTCATTTAGTATGTAGGCTTTGTTAAACCAAATGACACGAGTCTTTACACTCGTTTGGTTTACGAACCCTCATGCTACCCGATCATCCGATTTAGGTCCGGTTATTAACATAGTTACCTATATTAGGTGCCGTTTAATTCCGTCATCTTTATCATTGTTTGGTTGTCACTCCAGGACTACTGAGTAATATCAAGTGAGTACATAGACCCCTCTTTTACTATTTTTCCAAACTGTTTTGGGGTGGAACACATGTGCCTACTTGTTACTTTCATGCTTTCCTATTTTCACATCATATACCTGCTATGTTTGTTAGTACATTATAGTACATGATTTCATTACATTTCATGCTAGGTGTGCCCATTGTGTGCATTACTTAGTACATCGTTTTACATTACATTTCATGCTAGGTGTGCCCATTGTGTGCATTACTTAGTACATCGTTTTACATTACATTTCATGCTAGGTGTGCCCATTGTGTGCATTACTTAGTACATCGTTTTACATTACATTTCATGCTAGGTGTGCCCATTGTGTGCAATACTTAGTACATCATTTTACATTACATTTCATGCTAGGTGTGCCCATTGTGTGCATTACGTAGTACATCGTTTTACATTACATTTTATGCTAGGTGTGCCCATTGTGTGCATTACTTAGTACATCATTTTACATTACATTTTATGCTAGGTGTGCCCATTGTGTGCATTACTTAGTACATCGTTTTACATTACATTTCATGCTAGGTGTGCCCATTGTGTGCATTACTTAGTACATCGTTTTACATTACATTTCACGCTACGTATGTTCATTTGATTACATACTTAGTGCATCGTTTTCACATGCTTACATTTTTGGTATGACATTTGGTTTGTTTAACATGGAACAATACATTCATTAACATTGATCATGCCATTCGTTAGTAGGTAGTGGTACCATAGGAATTGACAACTCCCGTTCCGGACATCCTGGGTATGGGGATGAAAGGAATGACCGAATTCGATATACATAATTTAGATAAACCTTTAATTTGTTTAAGGGTTTATCGCCACAGTCTAAAGGCTTGGATGTATGCATTTTAACAATACCGCATAGATGTTTGTATCAGTAAAGCATGCATTTATTACACAAAACATAACTTTGATTTAAACTATGTTTTACTTCAATACCTTGTTTTTGTGAATTTTACATATGGTTTAGTTGATATATTTCGCTTACCATACATGACATTTTGGTTTCATATTACATGATCTACATTGAACATAAACATTTTTGACATGGATATACACTGTTGGTGGTTTACATTGGACATAGACATTTTGATATGGTTTACACAATAACACTTGACAATTGGTTTGTACATGAACAAGTTACATTGGTGGTTGTTTGGGTAAGTGATTTGAGTAACGAGGCGTGTGTAATATGATACAAACATGGTGGATACGCCGCTGGTACTTCCTATATATAAGTGTTTGTATAATATTACATAGCGCAACGTTATTTAAACCATTTCAGTATAGACATATTACATTTTATACAAATAACATACTTTTCACAAGACATTGTTTTACAAAACAGTTTATCTTATACAACTCATTTTACATGGTTATTCATTTAACCTTACATTTATTTATACATATCAAATGATTTACAAGACAAAGCAAATTACAAGGTTCATGACCAAACATTTTCTTAAACACAAGTCATGAATCCTATTTTCATAAAACCTATGTATCTCACAGGCATTTTTATGCTGACGTACCTATTTTCACATGTGTTTTCAGGAGCTTTTCCGTAGGATGTTGATCATGACACTAGGGCGGACCTGTGCCTTAGAGACTAAAAACGAAGATAGACTTGTTTAATTATGTTATAAACTCTTTTGTTTACTGTTCAAGACAATGTAACACTCCTGTTTAATAAATAAAATACAACTTTGAATACCATGGTTATGAAACAATTAATTCTGTTACAACACTCCCCGACGTTTCCGCCACGTTTTGTATGTTACACGTGGTCGGGATGTGACAGAAGAGTTGGTATCAGAGCCAATGGTTATAGGGAATTAGGTTATTAGTAATGCTTTGACCTAGACTATAACTTTTCTAGGACCCTAACACAAGTTATCTTGTGTTTAGATCTTAAAACATGTACATCACCTATCCTTAGGTGATTATCAAAACGAGAACCAAAATTTTTCCGAAACGATTTTTGAAAAACAATCATCTGTTTTTGGATGATTTATTACAAGGTTTTGAACCCTCTATTGTAAGGTTTTGAACCCTCTTTTATATGGTTTTGAACCCTTTTCAGTTTGGTTTTTGGCCTTGTGCCTTCAAATTTTCAAAAAATCTCGTCAAGGTTTTGGGTTTTAAATAATGTGAACACGTGCAAACTGGAAGGGTGAATGCCTGTATTCTGGGTTTTCTGTCTAGGCAAGCACTTCGTATACATCTCAACCAGACGCGAGACCAGTTGTGCTTACCTGGGAATTCTTGGGATGAGTGTTCACTTATAGGCGAGCATGTCTTCGTAATACCTTATTTTGACCCATTTACTTTGATTAGTCACTGTGTGTCGTTTGTTTGCTTGGTAATGCGGACGAATGACCACCATCTTTGCTTTTGTTGATTTTGTTTCATCTCATTCTCTTCATCCAATCATCTCACTCGTTTCCTTTCATGTTTTCCTCTTTTAGAATGCCTCCTCGACGCGAGAACCAGATAGCAACTGCCGAACTGGCAGAAATTATTGCGCAGCAGATGGCTGCTCAGTTTCCAAACCTCTTTGCTCAATGGAACCAAGCCAACAACAACAACAATGTTCCATGCAAATACAAGGATTTTAACCAGGCTAAACCACTCAAGTTTAGTGGTTCTGAGGGAGCGACTGGGCTTCTTCAGTGGTTCGAGAGCATTGAGAATACTTTCCGCCACGTGCAGTGTCCAGATAATCGCAAGGTCGAGTTTTCTTCGAGCGTGTTTCAGAAGAGGGCTCTCACATGGTGGAACGGGATTATGAGAGACAGGGGTGCAGAAGTTGCTCTCGCACAGACATGGGCTGAACTTAGAGCCCTTATGAAGAGGGAATTCTGTCCTCGTCATGAGCAGCGAGCTTTGGAGAAGGAATTTGATGATTTGAAGCAAGATAGTGGTGAGCACAGGGCTTATACTGATCGGTTTGAAGAGTTGAGTCTGCTCTGCCCGACTATGGTTACCCCACTCGACAAGGCTATCGAAAGATACATCGACGGCCTACCTGACTCGGTACAAGACATCCTTACTGGTAGTAACCCTACCACACTTCGTCAGGCAATCGAGTTATCAGCGACACTGACTGAGTCGCAGATCCGGAAGAACAAGTTACACAGGAAGGGTGACAAGGGCAAGAAACAGTCGGCTGACAAGGGTGATAGCAAGAAAGGTCAAAATATGAGTGGAAAGAATGCTGGTTCATAAAAAAGGGCAAGGAAGCGTAAGGCTTCCCAAAATTTTGCTGTCACTGCCCAAGCTAATCAGGCAGCTCCCAACCAACCCGCACAGCCTCCAGCAAAGAAACCCTATTCAGGGAATGCACCTTTGTGCAATAGATGCAACAGTCACCATCAGCCGCAACATCAGTGCCGTTTCTGTACTAGCTGTGGGAAGTCAGGTCATCTTGCCGATGTTTGTCGGTTTGCTCAGAATCGCGCAGTTCAGAACCTGGCTCAACAAGTTGCTCAGCCTCCTGCTCCGCAACAGGGTCAAGCTGCACGACCACAATACCCACCAGGTGCTTGTTACAATTATGGGGATCTGACCCACTATAGGAACCGGTGCCCAAGGCTAGCCAACCAGAACCAGAATCAGAATCAGGCTCCAGCTCGAGGCCGAGCCTTTAACATGAATGCCCAAGAGGCACAGGCGGATGATAACGTGGTGGACGGTACGTTCTTTATTAATAATCTGCCTGCATCTGTTCTTTTCGATTCCGGTGCCGATAAGAGTTTCGTGTCATTGTCTTTTGAGCCAATGCTTCGCGTGTCTAGAATGAAACTAGGAAAACCTTTGACAGTAGAAATTGCTAGTGGTGAACCCATTGTTCTTAATTCTGTTCTACGCAACTGCCAGTTGAACCTTAATGATCATCTTTTTCCTATCGATCTCACGCCTATGCAACTTGGAAGCTTCGACGTCATTGTGGGTATGGATTGGTTATCCAAGCATCACGCAGAGGTAGTTTGTTTCGAGAAGATCCTTCGTGTGCCACTTTCGACAGGCGAGATCCTACAGGTTCGTGGTGAGAAGCCTGCCGGTGGTCTCAAACTCATGTCTTGTTTTAAAGCTCGGAAATATCTGCGGAAGAACTATATGGCTTTCCTAGCACATGTTACAGAAGATAAAGGCAAGGGTAAGTCTATTTCAGATATTCCTGTCATTCGGGATTATTCTGAAGTATTCCCTGAAGATTTACCTGGTCTACCTCCAGCACGCCAAGTCGAGTTCCGTATTGATCTCATACCTGGTGCAAATCCCATTGCCAGAGCTCCATATCGTCTTGCACCGTCTGAGATGCAAGAGTTGTCTAATCAGCTTCAGGAATTCTCCGACAAAGGTTTTATCCGTCCCAGCTTTTCACCTTGGGGTGCTCCCGTTCTTTTTGTCAAGAAGAAGGATGGATCCTTTAGGATGTGTATCGATTATCGTAAGCTTAACAAGCTTACCATCAAAAATCGATATCCCCTACCTCGCATAGATGATCTCTTTGATCAGCTACAGGGCGCTTCTTATTTTTCGAAGATTGATCTACGTTCTGGGTATCATCAACTTCGGGTGCAAGAAGAAGATATTCCCAAGATAGCGTTCCGTACTCGTTATGGGCATTATGAGTTCACAGTCATGCCATTCGGTTTGACTAATGCTCCTGCTGTTTTCATGGACTTAATGAATAGGGTCTGCAAACCTTATTTGGATCAGTTCGTCATTGTTTTTATTGACGACATCTTGATTTACTCTCAGACGCGAGCTGATCATGAGCAGCATCTTCGTCTTACTCTGGAACTCCTGAAGAAAGAGCAACTTTTCGCCAAATTCTCCAAGTGCGAATTTTGGCTTAAAGAAGTTCAATTTTTGGGACATATTATCAACGAACGAGGTATTCAGGTAGATCCCTCCAAGATCAGTGCGATTAAGGACTGGGATACACCTTCTACTCCTACTAAAGTTCGTTCTTTTCTTGGTCTAGCGGGTTATTACCGCCGCTTCATTGAGAACTTCTCAAAGATTGCAGTTCCTCTAACTGCTCTAACTCAGAAGAACAAACCCTTTGATTGGGGATTCAAACAAGAGGTAGCTTTTCAACGCTTGAAGCAGAAGCTTTGCGATGCGCCTGTTCTATCATTGCCCGAGGGTGATGATGATTTTTTCGTGTATTGTGATGCATCGAAATTAGGCCTTGGTTGTGTTCTGATGCAAAGGAATAAAGTCATAGCATATGCATCGAGGCAGTTGAAGATACATGAGAAGAACTACACCACTCATGATCTTGAGTTGGGTGCAGTTGTTTTCGCTCTCAAGATCTGGAGACACTATTTGTACGGTACAAAATGTGTGGTTTTCACAGACCACAAAAGTCTTCAGCATATCTTCAACCAGAAAGAACTCAACATGAGGCAACGACGTTGGGTTGAGCTTTTAAATGACTATGACTGCGAAATTCGCTACCATCCTGGTAAGGCGAATGTCGTAGCTGATGCATTGAGTCGTAAGGAACGTACTAAGCTTCATTGTGTACGTGTTCAATCTATTATTCAAGCTCGATTTGATATCCAAGCACGCATTTCTCAGGCTCAACAATCTTGTGTTTCACAAGGTTTGATGGATAAGGAATTTCCCTATCACATAACACCTGCTCTGGAACTGAAGGACAATGGATCATATTACTTCATGGACCGTTTGTGGGTCCCAAGCCAGGATGATCTTCGTACCTTGCTTATGGATGAAGCCCATAAGTCTTGTTATTCTATTCATCCGGGCTCAGATAAGATGTATAAGGATCTTTGTATTCAGTATTGGTGGCCTGGTATGAAGAAAGACATTGCCTTATACGTATCAAAATGCCTTACTTGTCTTAAGGTTAAGGCTGAACATCAGCGTCCTTCGGGTTTATTGGTGAAACCAGAGATCCCAGTTTGGAAATGGGAAAACATTACTATGGATCTTGTTACCAAACTTCCACGCACAAAGAAAGGTCATGATGCCATCTGGGTAGTCGTGGATCGTCTTACTAAGTCAGCACATTTCTTGCCAATCCGTGAGGATTTTCCTGCTGACAGACTTGCTAAAATCTATGTGGATGAAATTGTAGCTCGACATGGTGTTCCTTTGAACATCATTTCTGACAGAGATGCTCGTTTCACTTCTCATTTTTGGAGAACCATGCAATCTGCTATGGGGACCCAACTTAATCTGAGCACAGCTTATCATCCGCAAACGGATGGTCAATCTGAGAGAACAATCCAGACTCTGGAGGATATGCTTAGAGCTTATGTGATCGATTTTGGTGGTAGCTGGGATTCACATCTTAAATTGATTGAATTCTCCTACAACCACAGTTATAACACTAGCATCAAAATGGCTCCTTTCGAGGCTCTCTATGGTCGAAAATGTCGTTCACCAGTCTGCTAGAATGAGATCGGTGAGGCTCAACTTACTGGACCTGCCCTCATTTTAGAGACAACTGACAAGGTCAAGAAAGTTCGCGATAACCTTCAGACAGCTATGAGCCGTCAAAAGAGTTACGCGGATCCAAAACGCAAACCCTTGGAATTTCAAGTCGGTGATCGAGTATTACTTAAGGTCTCACCTTGGAAAGGTGTGATCAGATTTGGAAAGAAAGGAAAACTTGCACCTAGATACGTTGGACCATTCAAGATCTTCGAAAGAATCGGTAAGGTAGCCTACAGACTTGAGTTACCTCCTGAACTTGGAAATGTTCATCCAACTTTTCACGTGTCCAATCTCAAGAGGTGTTTAGCTGATAAGAACCTCCACATACCGCTTGACGAAATTCGTGTTGGCAAAACACTGAAATTTGTTGAGAAGCCAGTGGAAATCATGGAACGTGAAGTCAAGTGGCTTAAACGCAAGCGCATTCCTTTGGTCAAAGTTCGCTGGGAAGCTAAACGTGGACCTGAGTTTACTTGGGAACGCGAAGATCAAATGAAGGCGAAATATCCACATCTTTTTCCACGAGTTTTCTCTAAATAAATTTCGGGACGAAATTTCCACAAGTAGGGGAGACTGTAACAACTGTGCTTGTAATCACTATGAACAGTTCTATTATCAATAAAACAATGTTATTTGATCCCAATGTTTGTTTTGTTATGTTTTACATTTTTCATGTTTTGACTTTTATTCATTTTCAAACTCTATATCACTTTCTGGAGAGTTATACGCAAACTGGTGCGTAAACGTACTCAGTTTAATGCGACAAATACTCCGGAACATCAACATATACTTAACATACCTTAAATAACCCTTACATAACTTAGAAATAAGTTTTGAAGGCTTTGGTATGGCAAAAACAAGTTAATTCGCTTACAGGGACTAAATATGACAAACTGCTAAAGTATGTCAATTTGAACTGTAACGAACATTCCGGAACATGACCATGAGTTAAACATACCATAAATATCCTTTACATAGCTTAGAAATAGGCTTTGAGGGGTTCGGTATGCTAAAATAAACTTTTGGGTCATTCAGGGACTAAAAGTGTCAAAAAGTGCACAAGTTTGCATTTTCGCGCATAACTTATGTTCTGAATACATCTGGACATCCAAAAATTTATGTAAGCACTAAAATATTTTATTTTAGTGTTTGGCATAAGAAAAATCCATTCGTCACGTCATTTGGATCGTTTTTCGCGCTTGTGCGCACTCCGTCGTAATTAAGCGAACATCGCGTTCGTACGGCGAAACGAACCAACATCCGACATATTTTTGAGCATCTTTCATGTCCACAATGTTTAGGCATCATTTTAGGGCCTTAAAGTTGGCTTTACGGGCCTTAGAAGTGTCGGAAATGGCCTTAAACACGTGCAGGGACTGAAACTGTAATTCTGCAAACATATTTCTGATCTGCAACTCTCAGGCGGCCCGCCTCAGTTTCTGAACATCCCCACGCGGGCCGCGTCCGACTTCCTGACCAGATTAACTGCATTTAACAGCAGTTTGCAGCTGGTTGATCCACCACCACACATTCTAAAATGCTTAGTCAGCTGATAAGGATCAATTTGAGCTACCATAAGGTCCCGACACTTGTACGGGTGGGATTAAGGCACGTTTTCCATGAAACGATCTTAACGGTGGACCGAATACTATAAATACCCCACCCCCATGCTTCAAAATCACAAGAATTTTGATTTGAGAAACTCTAAGTTGAAACCTTTGTTTCATACCTGAGATTTTTGAATCGAGATTAGCATTCGGGGACCCTTCGTAAGTATTCTTTCGTTCTTTTCCTTATTTTATTACTTTTCGAGTCAGAAAGTCAAACTTTGTTTGACTTTCAGCGTTGACCAGCTTATGGTCAATGCGAAGTTCGTTTGAACTTCGCAACGTGATTGTAATCACGATGGTTATAGTCCTTTGGGACTATGCCTACTGATTACCACGTTGTCTAGGGTCGTAGGGTAAGCGATCTGATAAATCGCTTATACCTTCGAACCCGACCCAGTTTGGTCGATCATTAGGATCCGACCAAATACATTAGGTGACCATAGTGTAGGGAATAACTGTGACAACCCTTGAATTTACATGTAACCGTACAGTTTATTAATAATAATTAAAGTGCTTGACGACTGTGTGGAATCACTTAACTGCTTTCTGATATCTGTGTTATGCTTACACGTATTTGTTAATATACTAATAGTGTACAGAAAGGTCATTAAATGGTCCGTTATGATTTCCTAAGTGTTAGAAATTAAAAACGTTACAAAAATATATATGTATGACACTTTACGGATTAATTAAGCACTTTAACGAACCGGTACGTAACCGAACAACCGGACTTTACCCGGAACATAAAAATATTGCCATTCACATTGTTTATCTTTTTCTAAGCCAGTTAGGGTCCCTGAATACCCTAACACCCACTGTAACGCATAACACGCTACTAACCGGGTTAACCCCTAAACCTAACTAGATTAACCTAACTATTATCCTAACTATTGGTTGGATTTGAACTAGCTACCCCCCCCCCCCCCTCTAACCGGCCCCAACTAGAAGGGAACACCCCTTGTCCTTGATTTATTATTTTAATCCTCTTGCCTAAAATCTAGTGGACATATGAACCATTGGGTAATTAACTTTAATATTGCCTATAAGATCATGGTTTAACCTACCATTCATTTCACAACACTCTTAACACAACAACACTCCCTCTCCCTCTCCTAGAGCTCTCGGCCGAACACACCCCACCCCCATCCATCACTTTCGAGTTTTGATCTTGCCTTTCCAAGCTCATACAAGTGTTAAGGATCGCGTATAAGGAGGCTTGGTGCAATCGGAAGGCGAAGGACCTCGTTACGTTGCTTTTATCCACTCGATTTTCGACTAGAATCTTCCCTAGCCTCGAGCTAGTAGTAAGTGACTCTAAACCTCTTCTTGATCTTGTCTAGAGTGGTTAATAAAAGTTTCGTCGGTTAAAAATTACGAACATATAAGATCAAAGTCTAAAAGTTTACTAAAGTGATGAACAAGGTGGTTAATGGATGAATATGTGTGTAAATCATGTAGATCTTGTGTGATTATGATGATTGGGTGATTATCTGATGTTTTACTGAATGATATTAGTATATGATGTTGTTGTGGTCACTAAACTCGTTAACGGAATCGATCGAACATGATTTAGATGGTTAAACACTTGAAATCAGGATCTGTCCAACTTTTACAGCCCACTTCTGTTGGCTGTAAACAGGTCTTAACCTCAACGAAAAATCGATATTTTGAATCTAAAATATGTTATTATGAAATACGGTTCTAATGGCACCGGAATCGTAATTTTTGGACTCCGTTTACTATTTTTAAAGTGTTAAATTGTAACAGCTACTTAAGCTGAATTTTGACAGCAATAAATGGGTGTCGTACTTTCAGTCATAACCTAAGTTTTGTGATGAATCGGACCATGAAAATTCTACTGTAGATGATAACTGAAGTATTTGTAATTACCCCACTGGAATTTCGCAAATCGGACTTACGAAGAATTTTTAATAAATTGTTTCGTGGACTGTGGTCAGAAATACATAAATCTGAGTTCAGTCCCGAATATGAATTTTTATAAAATATTGGTTATGAACCGGACCCCGATATTTTTACACAATAAAATATGGAACGTTTATGACGTTCTATAAAAATTTGGGAATTTTTGGAATAATCTAACTATTTTATTTAAATGTCCGAAAACAGCCGGTTTTGAGTATTAATGCTGGATTGACATAAGTTGTGACTTGCGTGTCTAAATGTCGAGTATGCTATCTGTGAATGATTTGACATGTTATATATGTTATGTGCATTATTGTATGTTTGATTTTGAGTGGGGAATGGACGGGAAACTTAGATGGGCATAAACTGTTACAGTGATGCATGTTGTGTGCTAGATACGTGTAGGAACTTTGTGTTCTATTTGAAAGCCACTAAATGACTAACTGGTAAATCATACTAGGACGTGATTGACCGACCTTGACTGTTAGCTATATTGAGAATCTAACCGAGCAAACCGAGGTGAGTTCACACACTTTCTAAGGCATGGGATTCCCGGTGGTTTGGGAATGGGTTTAAGAATTAAAACTAAATCTACATATCCTCCTTGGGTAGGATATGTACGGCCATCCTCCATAGAGCGGATGCCATTATTAATCCTACGAATTCTCCTGGTGCAGAATACGTACGTTCGTCCTCCTGGTGCAGGACAACAACCTTAAAACTAGCTAGACAAAACTCTATCAATAAGTCCCTCAATTTATATCGACTTAATCGCCGAGGCCAATGGCGAGCGGGTCATTAGTTAATAGCGCTATTAGGTTTAACAAACCTCACACCGTGCCAGTCTGGACGGGCGTGTACTAATGGACTATGGCAGATTGTCAGTGATGATAGACACTGATATAGGGCACAACTTATTTGCGTAGCAGTCGATATCATTCCGTCTAGTAGTTCAAACGGGGAAAACCCCCACTGATCATGGTTATGGATTGGGTAAAGAAAAAGGAAATGGTTAAACATACTTTCAACTACGGGGTAACCCCCACGGCAATTACGCCAACGAAAGTCAAACCACGTTTTTTTAGAAAACAACTTAAAACTAAACAACCAAACGTGAACTCACTCAACTTTGTTGTTGACTCGTTGTTACATGCCTTACAGGTCGCTAAATGCTTGGAGCTTGCACGGGGAAGGAGTCGTTGTGGTGTACGGACTGTTATGTTCCGTGCTTAATGTTTAAATCCTTGTGAACTTACTAAACTTGCGTTTTGAAACTTTAACTTATGAACTATGGACTTATGCTTTTGAACTCACGTTTATGCTTCCGCTGTTTAAACTAAACAAGGTTAACTAGCTTTGGTCACCAATCGTATTATGTTTGGTTTTATTTACTTAATTGAGTTGTTCAATATGATTGGTGGCTCGATCCTGGTACGTCACGCCTCCAAGCGGTGGTACTCCGCATGGTGGATTTTGGGGGTGTGACAGATTGGTATCAGAGCCATTGGTTATAGTGAACTTGGTTTTAAAAAGGGAAATGTTTTTGATAAAACCAGACTATAACCGGAACAGTGCTCAACGATCCACAACGACGCTTCGCTCCACGTGCAAGACTCGACACCATAAGTGGTATGATTTATGTTATATTGTCGGTTAGATAGTTCTCACTGTGCATTAGATAATGTGATAATTGCTATTTGAACCTTGTGTGCTTACTCTCTAATGTCGTCCCACACACTTACACACTTTCGCGACACTTTCCTCACTTACGTTGCTTCATTATGAAGATCATGAGCGGACGCGGAGGACGTATCAACCTCACTCAAGCCCAGTTGACGGCTTTGATCAACGAACGAGTTGCGGAGGCACTCGCAGCTAACCCTGCAGGAGGTATAACCTGCCATACCAACTCACCTTAGGACGTTTAGATCCTACCTTCGCAAACCAACCCTCGTGCTTAATCTTGTCTTTTATTCTCGCGCAACAGGTCAACATGCTCAACCTCCTGTGTGCACGTTCAAGACATTCATGGACTGTCGACCTACCACTTTCAGTGGCACCGAAGGAGCCGTGGGCCTTCTTCACTGGTTTGAAAAGCTTGAGACTGTTTTCGAGATGTGCGAATGCCCCGAAGACCGTAGGGTGAAATATGCTACCGGAACACTTGAAGGAGCTGCGTTAACCTGGTGGAAGGCACAGGTTCAACTACTAGGACTGGCAGTTGCTAATGCCACGCCCTGGAATGGTTTCAAAGAGCTGATCAAAGAGGAGTACTGCAGTCGGGATGACATCCACAAGCTAGAAGTGGAATTTTACAATCTGAAGATGACAGGATCTGAGATCGAGGCGTATACCAAGAGGTCGAACGAACTGGCCATCCTGTGCCCAACTATGGTGGACCCTCCCATCAAACGTATTGAGCTTTACCTCAAGGGCCTTGCACCAGCGATTCAAAGTCACGTAACTTCAGCCAACCTGGGTACCATTCAGCAAATTATCAAGTTGGCTCATCGTCTCACCGACCAGGCGGTGGAGCAAAACAGGCTACCCAAACGTATCAGTGCCACAGCTACTTCTGATGCACCTACCGATAACAAGCGAAAATGGGATGGGAACTCCAGTAAAGGTTCAACTTCAGTTCAGTCTCAACAGCGAAAGAGTGATGACTACCAGAGTCCCGGTCAGCAATCTTCTGGTAATCAAGGACAGGGTGGATACCGAGGAAACCACCCCAAGTGCAACCGGTGCAACAAGCATCACAGCGGGCAGTGCAACAAAGGTCGATGTCAGAGATGTCACAGGCTGGGCCATGAAGCCAAAGATTGCAGGAGCCCACGTCCTGCGAATCAGAATCGCCAACAACAACAACAAGCCCCACAGAACCACCAGCAACAGCATCAGCAGGGAAATAAAGGATGCTTTCAGTGTGGCGCTGAAGGCCACTTCAAGAGGAACTGCCCCCAGCTAAACCAAAACCAGAACAATAACCAAGGAAATGGGAACCACAATGGGAACAACAATGGAGGCGGAAATGGGGGAGACAACAATGGCAACGGGGCAAGGGGTCGTGTGTTCGTGATTGGTCAGGGAGAAGCAAGGAACGATCCCAACGTTGTGATGGGTAAGTTTCTTCTTGACGACTTCTTCGTTACTGTTTTATTCGATTCGGGTGCCGATACTAGTTATGTGTCCGTAAAAGTTAGCCAAATTCTTAAGCGCACCCCAACACTCCTGAACACCAAACACACGGTAGAACTAGCTAACGGTAAAAGTCTTGAAGCCACACACGTAGTTAAAGGTTGTAACCTCGTCTTAGCTGGTCAGACTTTCCCTATCGATCTTGTTCCTATCACACTTGGTAGTTTCGACGTCGTTATTGGGATGGATTGGTTATCTCATCATCAAGCGGAGATTGTTTGCAAGGAGAAAATCATCCGCATTCCTCGTTCTGATAAAGAACCCCTCGTGATTCGTGGCGACAAGAGTGGTGCTGTCAAAGGCATCATCTCTTTCCTTAAGGCCCAGAAGTGTTTGCGAAAGGGCCACACTGCCATTTTAGCACTCGTTACTGACACATCCACGGAAGAGAAGAGAATTGAAGACATCCCTATTGTGCGCGAATTTCCCGAGGTATTTCCTGAGGAATTACCTGGTCTTCCTCCTCATCGCCAAGTTGAGTTTTAAATCGAGCTAGCTCCTGGAGCAGCGCCAGTAGCTCGAGCACCATATCGTCTAGCCCCATCAGAACTCGAAGAACTGTCCACACAACTACAAGAACTCTTGGAAAAGGGTTTTATACGTCCTAGCTCTTCACCCTGGGGAGCTCCAGTCTTGTTCGTGAAGAAGAAAGACGGTACCTTCAGGATGTGTATTGACTATCGCGAACTTAACAAGGTGACTGTGAAGAATCGTTATCCTCTTCCACGTATTGACGACTTGTTTGACCAGTTGCAAGGGTCGAGCTATTACTCCAAGATTGATTTGAGATCGGGATACCATCAGCTGAGAGTCAGAGATGAGGACGTCTCCAAAACAGCATTCAGAACTCGTTACGGCCATTACGAGTTTCTGGTTATGCCATTCGGGCTGACAAATGCACCGGCAGTCTTCATGGATCTCATGAACCGAGTGTGCAAGCCTTACCTGGATAAGTTCGTTATTGTGTTCATCGATGATATCCTGATCTATTCTAAGAGTCAGGAGGAACACGAGCAGCATCTACGACTTATGCTGGAACTTCTTCGAAAATAACAGTTGTATGCCAAGTTTTCGAAATGTGATTTCTGGCTTCGCGAAGTCCACTTTCTAGGCCACGTGGTAAACAAGGATGGGATTCATGTGGATCCATCTAAGGTTGAATCGATCAAGAACTGGCCTGCACCCCGCACACCAACAGAAATCCGCCAATTCTTGGGTTTGGCCGGATATTACAGAAGGTTTATAAAAGATTTCTCCAAGATTGCGCAACCTCTCACTTCACTGACTCAGAAGGGCGTCATCTATCGTTGGGGTGATGCACAGGAGTCCGCGTTTCAACATCTAAAGGATAGACTTTGTAGCGCGCCTATCCTCTCATTGCCAGAAGGCACCGATGATTTCGTGGTTTATTGCGACGCTTCCATCCAAGGACTTGGTTGCGTATTGATGCAACGTGACAAGGTCATTGCCTACGCATCGCGCCAACTTAAAGTTCATGAAAGAAACTACACAACTCACGATCTGGAGCTGGGAGCAGTTGTATTCGCGCTTAAGATATGGAGACATTACCTGTACGGTACCAAGTGCACCATTTACACCGACCACAGGAGTCTCGAGCATATCTTCAAGCAAAAAGAGTTAAACATGCGACAATGCCGATGGGTCGAACTCTTGAATGATTACGAATGCGCTATCAAGTATCATCCGGGCAAAGCCAATGTTGTGGCTGACGCCCTCAGTCGAAAGGATACTTTACCTAAGCGTGTACGAGCATTACAGCTTACCATCCAGTCTAACCTTCCTGCTCAGATTCGAGATGCCCAGGTCGAAGCATTGAAAGCAGAAAACATCAGGGCTGAGTCCCTACGAGGATCGAGGCAGCGGCTAGAACAAAAGGGAGACGGTGCCTACTATGTTAACGGACGCATCTGGGTTCCATTTTATGGCAACTTACGCGAGCTTGTGATGGATGAAGCACATAAGTCTCGTTATTCTGTACACCCTGGTTCAGACAAGATGTACCACGACCTCAAGACTACGTATTGGTGGCCTGGCATGAAAGCCCACATAGCAACCTACGTCAGTAAGTGCTTGACTTGTGCGAGAGTCAAGTCTGAATATCAGAAACCATCAGGCCTACTTCAACAACCGGAGATCCCGAAATGGAAATGGGAGCAAATTTCCATGGATTTCGTTACTGGCCTGCCCAGATCTCAACGCGGAAACGATACCATTTGGGTGATCGTAGATCGATTAACCAAGTCTGCACATTTTCTGGCCATCAAGGAAACGGATAAGTTTTCTACTCTTGCAGACATTTACCTAAAGGAAGTGGTATCAAGGCACGGAGTGCCAATCTCTATTATATCTGATCGTGACGCACGTTTTACTTCTGAACTGTGGCAAGCAATGCACAAGTCCTTTGGCTCACGTTTAGATATGAGCACCGCTTATCACCCGCAGACGGATGGGCAATCTGAACGCACCATCCAAACCCTCGAAGACATGCTTAGGGCATGTGTAATCGATTTTGGTAACGGCTGGGAAAAGCACCTCCCGCTAGTGGAGTTCTCATATAACAACAGCTACCACACCAGCATCCAAGCCGCTCCGTTTGAAGCATTGTACGGACGCAAATGTCGATCGCCTCTCTGTTGGGCAGAAGTTGGTGACAGCCAAATCACTGGCCCAGAACATGTGGTAGATACCACCGAGAAAATTGCTCAGATACGACAGCGAATGGCGGCAGCTCGGGACCGTCAGAAAAGCTATGCTGATAAGGGAAGAAAACCACTCGAGCTCCAGGTTGGGGATCGAGTGCTACTCAAAGTCTCACCTTGGAAAGGTGTAGTCCGCTTTGGTAAACGAGGCAAACTCAATCCGCGTTATGTCGGACCGTTCAAAGTCATTGAGAAAATTGGCCAAGTCGCCTACAGGTTGGATCTACCTGAAGAACTCAGCGGAGTTCACAATGTCTTCCATGTGTCGAATCTGAAGGAGTGTTTGTCAGATGAGACTCCCATAGTTCCTCTCAAGGAACTCACAATCGACGACCAGCTGCGATTCGTCGAGGAACCAGTAGAGATTACGGATCGAGATGTTAAGATCCTCAAGCATACCAGGATACCTCTGGTCCGAGTTCGTTGGAATGCTCGTCGTGGCCCAGAGTATACCTGGGAACGAGAAGACCAAATGAAACTTAAGTATCCCCAACTGTTTAAGAATAACGCAACCACTACTGAGGCTGAAGCTACCGCAGAATTTCGGGACGAAATTCCAAATCAACGGGGGAATGATGTGACACCCCAGGAAAATCTGGAAGACAACGCAACTTAACTAGCTTCCTCAGTAACCACGCGCTAAATTTCGGGACGAAATTCTCTTAACAGGGGGAGAATGTGACAACCCTTGAATTTACATGTAACCGTACAGTTTATTAATAATAATTAAAGTGCTTGACGACTGTGTGGAATCACTTAACTGCTTTCTGATATCTGTGTTATGCTTACACGTATTTGTTAATATACTAATAGTGTACAGAAAGGTCATTAAATGGTCCGTTATGATTTCCTAAGTGTTAGAAATTAAAAACGTTACAAAAATATATATGTATGACACTTTACGGATTAATTAAGCACTTTAACGAACCGGTACGTAACCGAACAACCGGACTTTACCCGGAACATAAAAATATTGCCATTCACATTGTTTATCTTTTTCTAAGCTAGTTAGGGTCCCTGAATACCCTAACACCCACTGTAACGCATAACACGCTACTAACCGGGTTAACCCCTAAACCTAACTAGATTAACCTAACTATTATCCTAACTATTGGTTGGATTTGAACTAGCTACCCCCCCCTCTAACCGGCCCCAACTAGAAGGGAACACCCCTTGTCCTTGATTTATTATTTTAATCCTCTTGCCTAAAATCTAGTGGACATATGAACCATTGGGTAATTAACTTTAATATTGCCTATAAGATCATGGTTTAACCTACCATTCATTTCACAACACTCTTAACACAACAACACTCCCTCTCCCTCTCCTAGAGCTCTCGGCCGAACACACCCCACCCCCATCCATCACTTTCGAGTTTTGATCTTGCCTTTCCAAGCTCATACAAGTGTTAAGGATCGCGTATAAGGAGGCTTGGTGCAATCGGAAGGCGAAGGACCTCGTTACATTGCTTTTATCCACTCGATTTTCGACTAGAATCTTCCCTAGCCTCGAGCTAGTAGTAAGTGACTCTAAACCTCTTCTTGATCTTGTCTAGAGTGGTTAATAAAAGTTTCGTCGGTTAAAAATTACGAACATATAAGATCAAAGTCTAAAAGTTTACTAAAGTGATGAACAAGGTGGTTAATGGATGAATATGTGTGTAAATCATGTAGATCTTGTGTGATTATGATGATTGGGTGATTATCTGATGTTTTACTGAATGATATTAGTATATGATGTTGTTGTGGTCACTAAACTCGTTAACGGAATCGATCGAACATGATTTAGATGGTTAAACACTTGAAATCAGGATCTGTCCAACTTTTACAGCCCACTTCTGTTGGCTGTAAACAGGTCTTAACCTCAACGAAAAATCGATATTTTGAATCTAAAATATGTTATTATGAAATACGGTTCTAATGGCACCGGAATCGTAATTTTTGGACTCCGTTTACTATTTTTAAAGTGTTAAATTGTAACAGCTACTTAAGCTGAATTTTGACAGCAATAAATGGGTGTCGTACTTTCAGTCATAACCTAAGTTTTGTGATGAATCGGACCATGAAAATTCTACTGTAGATGATAACTGAAGTATTTGTAATTACCCCACTGGAATTTCGCAAATCGGACTTACGAAGAATTTTTAATAAATTGTTTCGTGGACTGTGGTCAGAAATACATAAATCTGAGTTCAGTCCCGAATATGAATTTTTATAAAATATTGGTTATGAACCGGACCCCGATATTTTTACACAATAAAATATGGAACGTTTATGACGTTCTATAAAAATTTGGGAATTTTTGGAATAATCTAACTATTTTATTTAAATGTCCGAAAACAGCCGGTTTTGAGTATTAATGCTGGATTGACATAAGTTGTGACTTGCGTGTCTAAATGTCGAGTATGCTATCTGTGAATGATTTGACATGTTATATATGTTATGTGCATTATCGTATGTTTGATTTTGAGTGGGGAATGGACGGGAAACTTAGATGGGCATAAACTGTTACAGTGATGCATGTTGTGTGCTAGATACGTGTAGGAACTTTGTGTTCTATTTGAAAGCCACTAAATGACTAACTGGTAAATCATACTAGGACGTGATTGACCGACCTTGACTGTTAGCTATATTGAGAATCTAACCGAGCAAACCGAGGTGAGTTCACACACTTTCTAAGGCATGGGATTCCCGGTGGTTTGGGAATGGGTTTAAGAATTAAAACTAAATCTACATATCCTCCTTGGGTAGGATATGTACGGCCATCCTCCATAGAGCGGATGCCATTATTAATCCTACGAATTCTCCTGGTGCAGAATACGTACGTTCGTCCTCCTGGTGCAGGACAACAACCTTAAAACTAGCTAGACAAAACTCTATCAATAAGTCCCTCAATTTATATCGACTTAATCGCCGAGGCCAATGGCGAGCGGGTCATTAGTTAATAGCGCTATTAGGTTTAACAAACCTCACACCGTGCCAGTCTGGACGGGCGTGTACTAATGGACTATGGCAGATTGTCAGTGATGATAGACACTGATATAGGGCACAACTTATTTGCGTAGCAGTCGATATCATTCCGTCTAGTAGTTCAAACGGGGAAAACCCCCACTGATCATGGTTATGGATTGGGTAAAGAAAAAGGAAATGGTTAAACATACTTTCAACTACGGGGTAACCCCCACGGCAATTACGCCAACGAAAGTCAAACCACGTTTTTTTAGAAAACAACTTAAAACTAAACAACCAAACGTGAACTCACTCAACTTT
Organism: Helianthus tuberosus; assembly: GCA_030545235.1. NCBI lineage: Eukaryota > Viridiplantae > Streptophyta > Magnoliopsida > Asterales > Asteraceae > Helianthus > Helianthus tuberosus. The sequence goes on along the minus strand of CM060417.1, from coordinate 63,691,439 downwards.
GTTGTTGACTCGTTGTTACATGCCTTACAGGTCGCTAAATGCTTGGAGCTTGCACGGGGAAGGAGTCGTTGTGGTGTACGGACTGTTATGTTCCGTGCTTAATGTTTAAATCCTTGTGAACTTACTAAACTTGCGTTTTGAAACTTTAACTTATGAACTATGGACTTATGCTTTTGAACTCACGTTTATGCTTCCGCTGTTTAAACTAAACAAGGTTAACTAGCTTTGGTCACCAATCGTATTATGTTTGGTTTTATTTACTTAATTGAGTTGTTCAATATGATTGGTGGCTCGATCCTGGTACGTCACGCCTCCAAGCGGTGGTACTCCGCATGGTGGATTTTGGGGGTGTGACAATAACCTTCCGAGGTTATACCTTATGGTCACATCATTTAAGTAGTTGTATGATAGGTAGTTTATATGCCTTAGGTAAATTACCAGAATACCCTTTTCATGTATAATTGGTAATTTAGCATATGTAACCTAAAATTTTGTCACATAACTGATTATGCAACATGTTTAGGCATATAACACTTGTCATAGGACTAGTTAGGCGGTCCGAACGCGTTTCACGCGAACGACGCGTTAAAGTAGCATAAGCTACCTAAACGGGTCGTAATGGGTCGTAAACAATTATGTTAGGTTTCATTTAGTATGTAGGCTTTGTTAAACCAAATGACACGAGTCTTTACACTCGTTTGGTTTATGAACCCTCATGCTACCCGATCATCCGATTTAGGTCCGGTTATTAACATAGTTACCTATATTAGGTGCCGTTTGATTCCGTGATCTTTATCATTGTTTGGTTGTCACTCCAGGACTACTGAGTAATATCAAGTGAGTACATAGACCCCTCATTTACTGTTTTTCCAAACTGTTTTGGGGTGGAACACATGTGCCTACTTGTTACTTTCATGCTTTCTTATTTTCACATCATATACCTGCTATGTTTGTTAGTACATTATAGTACATGATTTCATTACATTTCATGCTAGGTGTGCCCATTGTGTGCATTACTTAGTACATCGTTTTACATTACATTTCATGCTAGGTGTGCCCATTGTGTGCATTACTTAGTACATCGTTTTACATTACATTTCATGCTAGGTGTGCCCATTGTGTGCATTACTTAGTACATCGTTTTACATTACATTTCATGCTAGGTGTGCCCATTGTGTGCAATACTTAGTACATCGTTTTACATTACATTTCATGCTAGGTGTGCCCATTGTGTGCATTACTTAGTACATCGTTTTACATTACATTTTATGCTAGGTGTGCCCATTGTGTGCATTACTTAGTACATCGTTTTACATTACATTTTATGCTAGGTGTGCCCATTGTGTGCATTACTTAGTACATCGTTTTACATTACATTTCATGCTAGGTGTGCCCATTGTGTGCATTACTTAGTACATTGTCACACCCCTAAATTCCCACCTAGGGTATGTCCCTATTAGGAGTGCGACGTTCCAACTACGAGCCACTAATTATATCAAACGCATTCAATTAAATGAATAAGTACTTAATTGTAAATGAAATACTGTATGTGAGTTTAAATGAAAACCAAAGTAATCAGCGGAAGCAAAATAAATAGTTTGAAACTCAAAGTAATGTATCAGAAATCATTAGGATAAATACGCCCTGTAAGACCATGCCCACTCCAGCTGCTCCAGATAGCAAGTCCCAAAGTACCTCAGCCAACGACCTACAAGCATGCAAAACAAGTGTGTCAGACTACGCTGGTGAGTTCAAAGTTTTGTTTACCGAGTTAGTTACCAGTCACATGTGTAAAACAGTTAACAAGATGATATGCTGTTTCGTAGTTTTGATGATTTGATGTTGTTATTACTCGATTACCGTATGTGGCGACTAGATGTGAATGCCCAACCCCAATGCCTCCATTTAGGCATTGGTCATGATGTCAAGGTATCAAACAACCTTGAATAGATGTAAGGGGTCTTATATGTACACGATGTGAATGCCCAACCCCAATGCCTCTAACTAGGCATTGGTCATGAAGTCCAGGTAATTAGTTCACGCCCGTCCTTTCGGCCCGGTGTGAGGGTGCCAAACCTAATAGCGCTATCAACTAAATACCTCGTTGCTTCTTCAGCAACACGGTAGATGTATGGGGTCTTACATGATTTATACTGTGTTCAATAACCAACATCCCAAATAAACAGTTTACCCAGTATTCCCTTTAGAAACGTTTACCAGATGTCCCAAACCACCGGGACGCATGCTTAGAAAAGTGCAGTGAACTCACCTGGGGTTTGCTCGGTAAGATTAGTTATTTGTTTAACAGTTGATCAAACACATCCTAGCATAGTTACCAGTAGGAAATCAGTTTTATGTGCAAATGAACCATATAACTCATTTACAATTTGTTCACATACTCCCAGTTCACGTATCACACAATTTCCGTACATATAGCATATAGTTCAGGTCATACAATCAATCTAGCATCACAAGAATACAAATATTAATCAAGTTAATAGTTCACTTATGTTTTGTACAATCCACATCCATAATCCATTTACAGCCCCTTGTTAGTACTAACTTGGTCCTCATGTCGTAACAGCCTACTAAGGCTTCGACCCACACTTGCAACACTCATGTTCACAAAACATTTGACAGCTTATATCCTTTGACCTATTGCATGTAATAGACACTAGTCATCACTCAACACATTGTAACCATTCACATAGTGCTCACATAACAATTTTTATATCATCATACATAATCCAGTTCGCCATACACATTGCAACATCGGCTAAATAATGTGAGCTTAAATGCCAATTTGATCCAAGCGTAGCTGGCCCAAAACATGTTACACATATACAGTATTTATCGCATACATTTACTAGGCCCATTAACCTCCCCGTGCGGCCCATCCCTTGTGTTATACAATTCCCATTTACAATTGTCCATTTAACATAAACTAACCCCACCAACCTGTATGCGATAACCAACATATTCGACCCAATTTACTATGCACCGATCAGCACATGATGTATCCCACAAGTGTCAAAAGTCTCCTGATCAACATGTGTTCCCCACAAAACTCAAGACACATATCACATCCTACTGTACCTAGGACTTACATGACAACCTACTATACCCCTAAGGCAATTGATGTGTACAATTCATTATGTGAGAGAGCATCAAAAGTCATATAAAATCATCAGTTTGCATACACAATTGTCAGTCACCATTTTCAATTTCAAGACTACATTTATCTTCATAAATCACATCATAAATTTATACATATACAATCTAATCCTCCTTAGCATACGTAATTAATTTCAAAGTCTATGATTAACATGCAATACACATGAACACACTCATCAATTAAAATAAGCATGTATCTACTAACCCACAATCCAATAGCTGGCAAGGTGTCTTCGAAAAGGGGGGGGGGGTTCCTCAATTGCCGTATGCAAAATAATGAAGGAACAGTAGGGTTTGTTGTGGTTTTAAGCTAATCCAATAACAATACGTATACCTATTAGATAAGGATTTTGGGCGATTAATCCTTCCTGACCACGGTAGTGGGCTTAAGCCCAATTAAATTAAATGGCAGCCAACTCTAAACATCAAAGGGTCGAAGTTATCAAGAGTTCGGAGTGGGTTGTAAATGGGCTGCAGTTCAAGGTGTTAATGGATAAGGTGATAATGGGCCGAGGACTTGTTGTGTGGCCCGAATAATGGATAAGGTGATCACCAGCCCAAAAGCCTAATTCGACACGTTTACGTTTAAAATTCATCGTAGCAAAATTGAAAGAGGAATAATAAGGAATCAAGATTACGATACTAACCTCGGAAGTTCGGGTTGTCACATCATCCCCAACTTGAAAGAAATTTCGTCCCGAAATTTGGCAAGTGAGCATGAAGGAATGAAGCGATACATCAAGATTGTTGCGGATTTTGTTCAGATGTCACATCATCCCCAACTTGAAGAGGAATCTCGTCCCGAGATTCACCAGGTTTACTAGATTCTGGGTTGTCTTTAGGAAAAAAGGTGTGGATACTTGAGCTTCATTTGATCTTCTAGTTCCCATGTGAACTCCGGTCCCCGCCGTGAGTTCCAACGGACTCGAACAATCGAAATACGACTATGCTTGCGTACTTTGACCTCCCTATCCATGATCTCAATAGGTTCTTCGACAAACTGCAACTTGTCGTCAATCCTCAACTCTTGATATGGTACCACTAGCGGGTTGTCTGCAAAACACTTCTTCAACTGCGAAACGTGGAAGACATCGTGAACATTACCCAGCTCAGCAGGTAATTCTAGCTTGTAAGCCACTGTACCGATGCGCTCAAGAACTCTAAACGGCCCAACGTATCGTGGATTAAGCTTGCCACGCTTTCCAAAACATACAACACATTTCCATGGTGAAACTTTCAACATGACGCGGTCACCCACTTCGAATTCTACCAGCTTGCTACGTTTGTCAGCATAGGCTTTCTGACGATCACAAGCTGCGGCCATACGTTTCCTGATCTGAACAATCATCTCTGAAGTTTCTAATACCAGCTCAGGACCTGAAATCTGACTGTCACCCACTTCAGCCCAACAGAGAGGTGAACGACATTTCCTCCCATACAATGCTTCAAACGGAGCTGCCTTGATGCTAGTGTGATAACTGTTGTTGTAGGAAAACTCTACCAACGGCAAATGCTTCTCCCATCCCTTTCCAAAATCAATGACACATGCACGCAGCATGTCTTCCAATGTCTGAATAGTGCGCTCACTCTGACCATCAGTCTGTGGGTGGTAAGCCGTGCTCATATCAAGATGTGAGCCAAACGACTTATGCATAGCTTGCCATAACTCTGAAGTAAAACGCGGATCTCGATCTGAAATGATAGAAGTTGGCACCCCGTGCCTAGAGACAACCTCCTTAAGATAGACTGCTGCAAGCTGTGAATACTTATCTTTTTCCTTGATTGCCAGAAAATGCGCTGACTTCGTGAGACGATCAATAATCACCCAAATAGTATCGTTTCCAGCCTGTGTTCTCGGTAATCCTGTAACGAAATCCATGGCGATCTGTTCCCACTTCCACATGGGTATCTCTGGCTGCTGAAGTAGGCCCGAAGGTTTCTGGTATTCCGCCTTGACTCTAGCGCAAGTCAAGCACTTACTCACATATGTCGCAATGTGAGCCTTCATCTTGGGCCACCAGTACATAACCCTAAGATCTTGATACATCTTATCCGAGCCCGGGTGAACGGAATACCGGAACTTATGCGCTTCATCCATTACAAGCTCTCGTAGATTACCATACAAAGGAACCCATACCCGTTCCATGAAATATCGAATACCGTCATATTTCTCCACAAGTTTCTTTTCCATTCCCCGCAAATACCCAGCCTCGATGTTTTCTTCCTTCAATGCCTCAATCTGAGCGGAACGAATCTGAGCTGGTAGATCAGAGTGAATAGTAAGCTGTAGAGCACGAACCCGCTTCGGTTTCGGTTCCTTGCGACTAAGAGCATCTGCTACAACGTTGGCTTTACCCGGGTGATACTTGATGGCACACTCATAATCATTGAACAATTCTACCTAGCGACGCTGACGCATATTCAATTCTTTCTGGTCAAAGATATGCTGAAGGCTCTTGTGATCGGTATAGATGGTGCATTTCGTAGCGTACAGATAATGCCTCCAAATCTTCAGTGCAAAGACCACTGCCCCTAACTCCAAGTCGTGAGTCGTATAGTTCTTCTCGTGTACCTTCAACTGTCGAGAAGCATAGGCTATCACTTTGCCGCGTTGCATCAACACGCAACCAAGACCCTGAATCGACGCATCACAATGAACCTCGAAGTCCTCCGTACCCTCCGGTAGGGACAAGATCGGTGTACTACACAATTTCTGCTTTAATAGTTGAAAGGCATCTTCCTGTTTCGCTCCCCAAGAATAGACTACCTTCTTCTGTGTCAAGGAGGTGAGAGGTTGAGCGATCTTAGAGAAATCCCGAATAAAACGTCTATAATATCCCGCAAGACCAAGAAATGGTCGCACCTCCGAAGGGTTCTTCGGCGCCGCCCAATTCCGTAAAGCATCAATCTTTACGGGATCTACATGTATACCCATCTCGTTAACTATGTGCCCAAGAAAGTGTACTTCTCGAATCCAGAAATCACACTTAGAAAACTTCGCGTACAACTGCTCCTTCCTCAGGGGCTTTAAAGTAAGATGTAGATGTCTCTCATGGTCCTCCTTGCTCTTGGAGTAGATCAAGATGTCGTCGATGAAAACAATGACAAAGTCGTCAAGATACGGTTTGCACACGCGGTTCATGAGATCCATGAAGACCGCTGGTGCATTAGTCATCCCAAACGGCATAACCAAAACTCGTAGTGGCCATACCACGTTCGAAAAGCCGTTCTGGGTACATCCTCCTCACGGACTTCCATCTGATGATTGCCCGATCTCATGTCGGTTTCCGGGTAGATGATTGACCCTTGCAGCTGGTCAAGAGAGTCGTCAGTGAGATAATGGGTGATGGTTGCCGACTGTCATATTGCGGAGTTCTCGATAATCATTACATATGTCCAACAAAAATCTTACCCTCACGGATATAATCGGGTCTCCCAAGAGTGAAAAACTAGGTCCAACAAAACTCCTGTCCAATAATTCCTGTAGTTGATTAGATAGTTCTTGCAACCCTCCTGGTGCAGGACGGTATGAAGTACGAGCAATTAGGGCTGCCTCTTGCGTGAGATTTATCTGAGATTCTGCCTAACAGTTGTGGAAGTAAGCCCGAAATTTCCTCGAGTAGCACGCCGAGAGGAATCACGAACCATTGGTGGATCTTCGATCCTTACCTCCTTAGTCTTAACATCAGTAACGTGTGCTAACATAGCGGGGTAACCTTTCCGTAGACACTTCTAGGCCTTCTTTGCTAATATGATGCTAACCTTTACACCACTCTAATACTTCAAAATATAATGCGACACAAATTTCCTTCCCACAGGGTATATCTACACGATATCCAGTTAACCAATCTACACAACTACTGCATCGAAACCATCAAAGATAGCAGGAGGAAAGTCGATGCCGAACACTTGTCCCACAAGGTCAAGTTCGCATCCCAACGAACATATGAGATTTCAATTGACTTTCCATTGGCCGGTTCCCACAACAGGTTCGGTTCCGAGAAGCATCAAGGTTAAACAGATCCGAGACGAAGCGATTTGCTACCCATTCAAGCTACCATGTTGCTACTATCCTGTCGTCGCCCATGTCAATCCTAAATGTCCTTCCGCGAGCACCACTACCAGTGCTGTTACGATCACGTGGATTCCCAATACTGTCATCGTTCCCTTGGTTGTTGTCGTCTAGAATTATTAATGGCCAATCCATGCCGTAGGCAACTTCATTTCCATACTGTAGGCTACTATTACAAGTACCTTGGTGTTGCCATGACTGTTGCCTCTAATGTCATTGCTTGAAATAGAACCCTACGATCTTTCACCAACCAGGTCCATCTTTCCACATTCAGTGCCACGCCCTAAAGCGCTAATCACTGTGCTGGGAGTCATATATTCCACACTATAATCAGTTGTCACCACTTATGTCCCGATTGATTCGTAAGAGTCGACTCCCATAAGTCGCTTACCAGGGTTAAAGATTCGATTGGAGCCAATTTGCTGGTGTTCCTTGCTAGAAACTAAGGCTGTTCTAATGCTGAAGTCAGTGAGATACTACGATCATCCTCTTGCCCCTCGATCTTGCAAGTTGGTCTAGTAATACACAGTACGTTGCTAGGGTGTTGCAGAAACGATCGCACTTACGGGATCTAAGGCGTCAATACACAGAGTTCCAACCGATGAAAAGGAGTGAGAAGGTTTCGACCAATCGTTCGACGCTGCAACATCCAACTCCGGGATGTTCGTACAAGCACCTAACATTCTACACAGTTCGCTAGGTGTTCAGATGGGTGTTCAGGTAATACTCGATAGCATCGAGAGTCGTGAGGATTCAGAGAGGAGTGAAAAGATCACGCTCGGGTAGGAGACATTCACTACTAAGACTCCTATAGACTGTTACGTTTCACATCGATCAAATAACGGAACGGAACCCCTTTTTCACTTGTTAAGCCTCACTGGGAATCGCATGCACCCCACATTATTATTATGTGTGCACCCACAATAATAGTGCGATTTGCATGCTCATCTCAGTTCCTCCTAACTCATGTCAAACGGTTCCTCCTCAAACGTCAAACAAGGAATATCACAAAACAGGGGTCACTAATCTCTAGGTTAACACATGCAAGTAGTACATGAAATCATACTGTTGTGCTATACGTGCAATCACATGCAATATCATATGTAAGTGTTCACTAGTTACGCAGTAGAACGAGTATACGAGAGACGAACCTTGCAATCTGGAGCTGAGTGTCATAGTCGGTTTCGGATCAGTTCGGTTATAGTCTGGTTTTATGAAAACGTTTTTAAAACCAAATTCTCTATAACCAGTGGCTCTGATACCAAACTGTCACACCCCCAAATTCCCACCTAGGGTATGTCCCTATTAGGAGTGCGACGTTCCAACTACGAGCCACTAATTATATCAAACGCATTCAATTAAATGAATAAGTACTTAATTGTAAATGAAATACTGTATGTGAGTTTAAATGAAAACCAAAGTAATCAGCGGAAGCAAAATAAATAGTTTGAAACTCAAAGTAATGTTTCAGAAATCATTAGGATAAATACGACCTGTAAGACCATGCCCACTCCAGCTGCTCCAGATAGCAAGTCCCAAAGTACCTCAGCCAACGACCTACAAGCATGCAAAACAAGTGTGTCAGACTACGCTGGTGAGTTCAAAGTTTTGTTTACCGAGTTAGTTACCAGTCACATGTGTAAAACAGTTAACAAGATGATATGCTGTTTCGTAGTTTTGATGATTTGATGTTGTTATTACTCGATTACCGTATGTGGCGACTAGATGTGAATGCCCAACCCCAATGCCTCCATTTAGGCATTGGTCATGATGTCAAGGTATCAAACAACCTTGAATAGATGTAAGGGGTCTTATATGTACACGATGTGAATGCCCAACCCCAATGCCTCTAACTAGGCATTGGTCATGAAGTCCAGGTAATTAGTTCACGCCCGTCCTTTCGGCCCGGTGTGAGGGTGCCAAACCTAATAGCGCTATCAACTAAATACCTCGTTGCTTCTTCAGCAACACGGTAGATGTATGGGGTCTTACATGATTTATACTGTGTTCAATAACCAACATCCCAAATAAACAGTTTACCCAGTATTCCCTTTAGAAACGTTTACCAGATGTCCCAAACCACCGGGACGCATGCTTAGAAAAGTGCAGTGAACTCACCTGGGGTTTGCTCGGTAAGATTAGTTATTTGTTTAACAGTTGATCAAACACATCCTAGCATAGTTACCAGTAGGAAATCAGTTTTATGTGCAAATGAACCATATAACTCATTTACAATTTGTTCACATACTCCCAGTTCACATATCACACAATTTCCGTACATATAGCATATAGTTCAGGTCATACAATCAATCTAGCATCACAAGAATACAAATATTAATCAAGTTAATAGTTCACTTATGTTTTGTACAATCCACATCCATAATCCATTTACAGCCCCTTGTTAGTACTAACTTGGTCCTCATGTCGTAACAGCCTACTAAGGCTTCGGCCCACACTTGCAACACTCATGTTCACAAAACATTTGACAGCTTATATCCTTTGACCTATTGCATGTAATAGACACTAGTCATCACTCAACACATTGTAACCATTCACATAGTGCTCACATAACAATTTTTATATCATCATACATAATCCAGTTCGCCATACACATTGCAACATCGGCTAAATAATGTGAGCTTAAATGCCAATTTGATCCAAGCGTAGCTGGCCCAAAACATGTTACACATATACAGTATTTATCGCATACATTTACTAGGCCCATTAACCTCCCCGTGCGGCCCATCCCTTGTGTTATACAATTCCCATTTACAATTGTCCATTTAACATAAACTAACCCCACCAACCTGTATGCGATAACCAACATATTCGACCCAATTTACTATGCACCGATCAGCACATGATGTATCCCACAAGTGTCAAAAGTCTCCTGATCAACATGTGTTCCCCACAAAACTCAAGACACACATCACATCCTACTGTACCTAGGACTTACATGACAACCTACTATACCCCTAAGGCAATTGATGTGTACAATTCATTATGTGAGAGAGCATCAAAAGTCATATAAAATCATCAGTTTGCATACACAATTGTCAGTCACCATTTTCAATTTCAAGACTACATTTATCTTCATAAATCACATCATAAATTTATACATATACAATCTAATCCTCCTTAGCATACGTAATTAATTTCAAAGTCTATGATTAACATGCAATACACATGAACACACTCATCAATTAAAATAAGCATGTATCTACTAACCCACAATCCAATAGCTGGCAAGGTGTCTTCGAAAAGGGGGGGGGGGTTCCTCAATTGCCGTATGCAAAATAATGAAGGAACAGTAGGGTTTGTTGTGGTTTTAAGCTAATCCAATAACAATACGTATACCTATTAGATAAGGATTTTGGGCGATTAATCCTTCCTGACCACGGTAGTGGGCTTAAGCCCAATTAAATTAAATGGCAGCCAACTCTAAACATCAAAGGGTCGAAGTTATCAAGAGTTCGGAGTGGGTTGTAAATGGGCTACAGTTCAAGGTGTTAATGGATAAGGTGATAATGGGCCGAGGACTTGTTGTGTGGCCCGAATAATGGATAAGGTGATCACCGGCCCAAAAGCCTAATTCGACACGTTTACGTTTAAAATTCATCGTAGCAAAATTGAAAGAGGAATAATAAGGAATCAAGATTACGATACTAACCTCGGAAGTTCGGGTTGTCACATACATCGTTTTACATTACATTTCACGCTACGTATGTTCATTTGATTACATACTTAGTGCATCGTTTTCACATGCTTACATTTTTGGTATGACATTTGGTTTGTTTAACATGGAACAATACATTCATTAACATTGATCATGCCATTCGTTAGTAGGTAGTGGTACCATAGGAATTGACAACTCCCGTTCCGGACATCCTGGGTATGGGGATGAAAGGAATGACCGAATTCGATATACATAATTTAGATAAACCTTTAATTTGTTTAAGGGTTTATCGCCACAGTCTCAAGGCTTGGATGTATGCATTTTAACAATACCGCATAGATGTTTGTATCAGTAAAGCATGCATTTATTACACAAAACATAACTTAGATTTAAACTATGTTTTACTTCAATACCTTGTTTTTGTGAATTTTACATATGGTTTAGTTGATATATTTCGCTTACCATACATGACATTTTGGTTTCATATTACATGATCTACATTGAACATAAACATTTTTGACATGGATATACACTGTTGGTGGTTTACATTGGACATAGACATTTTGATATGGTTTACACAATAACACTTGACAATTGGTTTGTACATGAACAAGTTACATTGGTGGTTGTTTGGGTAAGTGATTTGAGTAACGAGGCGTGTGTAATATGATACAAACATGGTGGATACGCCGCTGGTACTTCCTATATATAAGTGTTTGTATAATATTACATAGCGCAACGTTATTTAAACCATTTCAGTATAGACATATTACATTTTATACAAATAACATACTTTTCACAAGACATTGTTTTACAAAACAGTTTATCTTATACAACTCATTTTACATGGTTATTCATTTAACCTTACATTTATTTATACATATCAAATGATTTACAAGACAAAGCAAATTACAAGGTTCATGACCAAACATTTTCTTAAACACAAGTCATGAATCCTATTTTCATAAAACCTATGTATCTCACAGGCATTTTTATGCTGACGTACCTATTTTCACATGTGTTTTCAGGAGCTTTTCCGTAGGATGTTGATCATGACACTAGGGCGGACCTGTGCCTTAGAGACTAAAAACGAAGATAGACTTGTTTAATTATGTTATAAACTCTTTTGTTTACTGTTCAAGACAATGTAACACTCCTGTTTAATAAATAAAATACAACTTTGAATACCATGGTTATGAAACAATTAATTCTGTTACAACACTCCCCGACGTTTCCGCCACGTTTTGTATGTTACACGTGGTCGGGGTGTGACAGGATCTAAGTTCAAATTGAAGCATGTTATGATGAAATTGGAATGGTAAAAACTTAAATCTAAGGCCGATGCATCTAGTTCTATGATCAATTTCAACAAAATTCATCAAACAAAGCCTAGATCTAAGAGATATATGATTTCGGTAGTGTCGGCTTCAGAAAAACATCAAAAGCAAGTATTTAGAGATGAAATCAGTGATACTTACCTTCACCATAGTGAGAGTTGTGCTAACCAACAAGCCTATGAAAACGATCCGGCAAGATAATGACTCAAACTCAAAGTATGAAACGAGAGAAAATGTGAGGTGTGTCGAATGGATAACCGATTGAATGAAACTTATGATGATCAGATGGCCTTATATAGGTTGTCATCTATTCGGATGGCGTGTTTGTTCAGATGGCCATCCGATCGGATGAGACTCTCAAACCAAATTTTAAAATTTTTAAACTTTTTCATGTCACACCCCGACCACGTAAAACAACAAAACGTGGCGGAAACGTCGGGGAGTGTTGTAACAGAATCATTGTTTCACAACCATGGAATAAATAATTTCGTTTTATTGAATTAATGAACTCATTGTTTCATTACAAATAAGATAAATACAACTATTATCTTTCAAGTTTTAAAGTCGCTAAGGCACGAGTCCACCCTAAGTGTAGCATGTATCAACAATCATCATAAAGCAGCACCTGAAACATGTGTAAAAATAGGTACGTCAGCATAAAAATGCCTGTGAGATACATAGGTTTTATTGATTTAGGATTCATGACTTATAAGTTTAGAAAAAGTTGTTTAAGAAAAGTAGTCATGATCCTTGAAAAAGGTTTTATTTTATAAATCATACTAAAATTTATAAGAAATCAGATGATATAAAATAATAATACATAGGTAATTAAATAACTAAGTAAAATGAGTTTGTATAAAATATATTGTTTGAAAAACAATATTTGATAAAAAGGTTTATAGCATATATAAAAATATACTTTGGTTTTAAGAAGGTCGAATAAGTAATATATTAAAATATATTTCAGTTCCAATGTCGTTAACCGAAGTGTACTAAATAACGCCACGGTATGTAATGTGATGAAAACACTTATATATAAGAAGTACCATCGGCGTATCTACCATGTTTTCATCATATTACACCCGTCCCATTATCTAAACACTAACCCAAAACCCAATTGTAAAACAAATAGTATATTAAATATACTTTAGTTTTTAATAATAAAATTTTCAGTAGTATATCAAAAGTATACTTTGGATTTATAAATAACATATTAAACTATGCTTTGGTTTTGTAAATAACATATTAAACTATGTTTTGGTTATTAACAAAAATATATGTTGGTTTTGTACAATATCACATATGAGAGCATATCAAAATATACAAAAATAATGTGATTTAAGAATTCATTCAGACCTAGTGCATCAAAATACACCTTTGAGACTATAGGAATACCACAAAGGCAATCCCTATTTGGATGGAGAAACAAATTGGTTTCAGACATTCCATGACAACAGGAATGGGGTGTCAAATCCTATAGCGCTATATCATACTACCAACCGATCTGGTGAACAAAAATAAGTACTATCCAACGATTAATTTTATAATCTTTGAAAAATTAGTGTTTAAACCATAATTAAACATTCAGTTTGTCAAAAGATAAGTACTAATATGTATAATCAATTATACTTTTGAAAACAAGAACATAACAAATAGGTACACATATTTCACCCTAAAACATTTGAAAACAGTAAAAGAGGGGACTATGTACTCACTTGAGAGTGCTTAGAAGTCTTGAACAACTACCAAGCGAGCTAGAGGAGTCCCGGAAATCAACGCCACCTAATATGGGTAACTACATAAATAAACCGGACCTAAAACGGAAGATCGGATAGGATGAGGTCTCGTAAACCAAATGAGTGTGGGAACTCATATGATATGGTTTAACAAGGCCCACATACTAAAAGGAAACCTAACCTAAGTGCTTACGACCCATTACGACCCGTTTAGGTAGCTTACGCTACTTTAACACGTTGTTCGCGGAAAACGCGTTCGGACCGCCTAACTAGTCCTATGACAAGTATTATATGACCTAACATACTTAATTATGTTACATAATCAGTTAAATGACAAAAGTTTGGGTTACATATGCTTAAATATCAATTATGCATAAAAAGGGTATTTTGGTAATTTTCCTAAGGCATATAAACTACCTATCATACAACTACTTAAACGAAGTGACCATAAGGTATAACCTCGGAAGGTTATTCCCTATACAACTATGGTCACCTAATGTGTTTGGTCGGATCCTAAAGATCGACCAAACGGGTCTAGTTCGTAAGTCTAAGCGGTTGTTTAGACCGCTTGACTTACGACTCTACATAAGCACTAAACCTAAAGTGACGAGCTAAACATGCTAAAACATATTTAGTTAAGTTAGAAAACAAGTTTGGTATCAAAACAAACGGTTTTGATACCTAAAAGTAGTTTGGTTACAAAATACGCAAGAATGCGCATTTTGGCCGAAACTATGACTCGTCACTACTGTCACACCCCCAAAATCCACCTGCGGAGTATCACCGCTTGGGAGCGTGACTGACCAGGATCAAGCCACCAATCATATAGAATAATGTATAAAGTAAAAGTAATTGCAATCTGACCAAACCAATCCATATGAAAGGTGTTCCAAACATAAATATGTTATCACTGTTTAGCGGAAGCGTATAAATAAACCCAACATAATAAAGTGTGAAAAGTCATAATGTCTAATCAAGTATTCACGATCCTTGTCCACAACGACTGCGCCTCCCGTGCAAGCTCCATAAGTACCTAAGGTCCTGCAAGGCATGTAACAGCGGATCAACAACTAGTTGAGCGAGTTCACAGAAAGTAAATGCGTAATAGTAAGTTCGTATGTAACATGTGGCTCTACTGGGCCGATAGTACGTTATATTGGTGGGGGCTTCCCATATTGTATATCCACTAGACTATTCGTAATCATAAGTATCCTTCCCAATCCGAGGATAGTAGTAAGTATAGGTTTACGTAAGTTTTACGTAAGTGCCCTTCCCAACTGAGGACAGTACGTAGCGAGTACGTAGGTTTTAGCGCTGGCGTCCTTCCCAATCCGAGGATGGTAGTACGTAGGTTTAGCACTGGCGTCCTTCCCAATCCGAGGACGGTAGTACGTAGGTTTAGCACTGGCGTCCTTCCCAATCCGAGGACGGTAGTACGTAGGTTTAGCACTGGCGTCCTTCCCAATCCGAGGACGGTAGTACGTAGGTTTAGCACTGGCGTCCTTCCCAATCCGAGGACGGTAGTATGTAGGTTTAGCACTGGCGTCCTTCCCAATCCGAGGACGGTAGTACGTAGGTTTACGTAGGTTTAGTGCTGGTGTCCTTCCCAATCCGAGGACAGTACGTAGGCTTTTCGTAGAATTTGGCACAGGCATCCTTCCCAATCCAAGGACCGTGGTAAGTAGTCTAGTAGTGATGTAAGTACAAGTAATCATTCAATCCCATTCCCAACCCACCGGGGAATCCCATGCCTTGGTAAGAGTGTGAACTCACCTTGGTTTGCTCGGTATGCTAAGTATGTGCTCGTAAATAATCAATCACGTCCTAAGGTATGCACGTATACATAATCAGTTTGTGCCCAAGTTGTTCATGTATAAGCGGGTAACACATAATCACAGTCATACAAGATGGTTACCCTTAACAGCAGTTAAATATTCCAGTTAACTTTTAACAGAATTAACTCAAGTTACTGCGCAGATTAACTGTTCGGCGAAATACACATATTGGCAAAACACAGATATTGGCGAAACACATAAGTTGGCGAAACACACATTTGACGAAACACGTTCTGTTTCGTCGTGGTCTTATTTGGCGAAACAGAATTCAATTTCGTCGATTACTCTTGGCGAAACACTTTCTGTTTCGCCGAGAGTTCTGTTTCGTCAGATGTCAGTTTCGCAGACATCAGTAACAGCAGATTCGGATAACACAGAAACCCTAATCGTTCTAGCAGCCGTCATCAATAACAGAAATCATATGAAGGTCAATGTGTATGTAAAATCATCATAACTCAATCATCCAAGAATCAGTGTCTAGCATAAACCCTAGTTTATGAATATAACATATCAATCATACAACATCATATCATTGAACCCTATCAAGATGCTAACGTTCATTCAGAATCAGAACATAATAACAATATCCAGAACCGAGCATTCGATTGTATTATGTTTCGCATAGCATTGTATATCCTACTACATCATACATAATCGAAATCTATATCACCGTCATACTAGAATCGCAGCAATAACACGCATCAATCATTTACACAAACATGAATCGAGATGGTACAGAATCAAGAAACCGATTAACATACACACGACTAACCGAGATAAGAGGAATACGAATCGATCGCTAAGGATATCTTCGAGAAGCTCCAACTGCCGTCACACAGGAGAGAAGGGCTCTAGGGTTTCGATTGTTTTGAGAGCAGATGTAAAACTGAGGCTGTTACACGTTTAAAACCCGAAATAACAAGCTGGGCCCGAACTGGGCTTCGGCGAAACTGGGCTCGGCGAAACTGACCTGTTTCGTCGAGTGGATGGTTGGCGAAACAATCTGTTTCGTCGAGAGTGGTTATGGCGAAACACATATTGTGTTTCGTCGAGTTGTTCAGGTCTCAAACAGTTTACAATTAATCATGCAGTCAAGTACTTACACTTTATCACTCAAAAATCAAGATTATCATCTTGACTATAATTTAGTGTGCAAAATTACCAGGTAAATAATTCGTGTAAGCAATAATCTAGACAGTCAACGTGCAATAAATGCGAATAAAGAATGTCGGAAATTCGAGTTGTCACATTATCCCCAACTTGAAAGAAATTTCGTCCCGAAATTTAGCATGCGGTTACTGAGGAAGCTAGTGGTGTGACGTTGTTTACCTGTATTGTATCGCGGCTCCCCGAGCAGGTTTGCGAAGATTACTGGTTTTCTTGGGGTGTCACATTATCCCCCCGTTGATTTGGAATTTCGTCCCGAAATTCTGTATTGGTAGCTTCAGCCTCAGTAGTAGTTGCATTGGTTCCGAATAACTGGGGATACTTGAGTTTCATTTGATCTTCACGCTCCCAGGTGAACTCTGGGCCGCGACGGGAGTTCCAACGAACTCGTACAAGAGGGATTCTCGTGTTCTTGAGGACCTTAACATCCTGGTCCGTGATCTCAACTGGTTCTTCGACGAACTGCAACCGCTCGTCGATGGTGAGTTCCTTCAAGGGAACTATGTGGGTCTCATCTGACATACACTTCTTCAGATTCGACACGTGAAAGACGTTGTGAACTGCACTGAGTTCAGCTGGTAAGTTCAATCGGTAGGCTACCCTGCCTATCTTCTCAATAACTTCGAAAGGTCCGACGTATCGTGGATTAAGTTTGCCGCGTTTGCCAAAACGAACAACACCCTTCCAGGGTGAAACTTTGAGTAGCGCTCGATCCCCAACCTGGAATTCGAGTAGTTTTCTGTCTTTATCTGCGTATGCTTTCTGACGGTCGCGAGCTGCCGCCATGCGTTGTCGTATTTGAGCAATCTTTTCAGTAGTATCGACTACCATTTCTGGACCTGTGATTTGACTATCTCCCACCTCTGCCCAACAGAGAGGTGACCGGCACTTACGCCCGTACAATGCCTCGAATGGTGCAGCTTTAATGCTGGTGTGGTAGCTGTTGTTGTATGAAAATTCTACAAGTGGCAGATGTTTTTCCCAACCGTTGCCAAAGTCGATTACGCACGCCCGAAGCATGTCTTCTAGAGTTTGGATAGTGCGCTCAGACTGCCCATCCGTCTGAGGGTGATAAGTTGTGCTCATGTCTAATCGAGAGCCAAAAGATTTTGTGCATTGCTTGCCATAGTTCTGAAGTAAAGCGTGCGTCACGATCAAAGATAATAGAGGTGGGCACACCGTGCCTCGAAACAACTTCCTTAAGATACAAGTCTGCTAGTGTGGAGAACTTATCCGTTTCCTTGATTTCCAGGAAGGGAGCAGACTTAGTGAGTCGATCCACGATCACCCAAATAGTATCATTTCCGCGCTGAGATCTAGGTAAGCCAGTAACAAAATCCATGGAAATTTGTTCCCATTTCCATTGTGGTATCTCAGGTTGTTGAAGTGGACCTGACGGTTTCTGGTATTCTGCTTTGACTCTCGCACAAGTCAAGCATTTGCTAACGTATGTGGCTATGTGGGCCTTCATGCTAGGCCACCAGTATGTAGTTCTGATATCGTGGTACAGTTTATCCGCACCAGGATGTACCGAGTAGTGCGTCCTGTGACGTAGTAAGCACCATTTCCTTTTTGTTCTAAGCGTTGCCTTGAGCCACGTAGGGCTTCAGCCCTGACGTTTTCTGGTTTCAATGCTTCTACCTGAGCATCTCGTATCTGAGAAAGAGGGCTAGACTGTATAGTGAGTTGTAAAGCTCGTACGCGCTTAGGCGCAGTGTCTTTTCGACTGAGGGCGTCAGCCACAACATTGGCGTTGCCTGGGTGGTACCTGATTGAGCATTCGTAGTCATTTAGCAGTTCGACCCATCATCGTTGTCGCATATTCAGTTCCTTCTGTTTGAAGATATGTTCGAGGCTTCTGTGGTCAGTGTAGATAGCACATTTGGTGCCGTACAGGTAGTGTCGCCATATCTTAAGTGCAAAAACAACCGCTCCCAACTCTAAATCGTGTGTTGTGTAATTCCGTTCGTGAACCTTAAGTTGGCGCGAAGCATAAGCAATAACTTTATCCCGTTGCATCAATACACATCCAAGACCTTGGATAGATGCGTCGCAGTAGACTACAAAATCGTCCGTGCCTTCAGGCAGTGAGAGGATAGGTGCGCTACATAGTCTATCCTTTAAGTGCTGAAACGATGTTTCCTGTGCATTACCCCAACGATAAACAACACCCTTCTGCGTTAGTAGTGTAAGCGGCTGTGCAATCTTTGAGAAGTCTTTAATGAACCGTCTGTAATATCCCGCCAAACCCAAGAATTGGCGTATTTCAGTTGGTGTACGAGGTGCAGGCCAGTTCTTGATCGAATCTACCTTGGATGGATCGACATGAATCCCATCCTTGTTTACCACGTGGCCTAAGAAGTGGACTTCACGGAGCCAGAATTCGCATTTTGAAAACTTAGCGTATAGCTGTTCCGTTCGAAGAAGTTCCAAAATAAGTCGTAAGTGATGCTCGTGCTCCTCCTGACTCTTCGAATAATCAGGATGTCGTCGATGAAAACAATGACGAACTTGTCAAGATAGGGTTTGCACACCCTGTTCATGAGGTCCATAAAAACTGCAGGCGCGTTCGTCAACCCGAAAGGCATTACCAGAAACTCGTAGTGGCCGTAGCGTGTTCTGAACGCTGTCTTGGAGACGTCCTCATCTCGGACTCTCAGTTGATGATACCCTGACCTTAGATCAATCTTCGAGTAATAGCTCGACCCTTGCAACTGGTCGAATAAGTCGTCGATGCGTGGAAGAGGGTAGCGATTCTTCACAGTCACCTTGTTCAATTCGCGGTAGTCTATACACATGCGGAAGGTACCATCCTTCTTCTTTACAAATTGTACTGGAGCCCCCCCAAGGCGAAGAGCTAGGTCGTATGAAACCCCTTTCCAAGAGTTCTTGTAGTTGCTTAGACAGTTCTTCTAGTTCCGTTGGAGCTAAACGATAAGGTGCTCGAGCTATAGGTGCTGCTCTAGGAGCTTGTTACTATGAGTTACCAAAGGTTCTTAACCAGCACGAGGAATGCGGACGATCTTTTCTTTGCAAAGAATCTCTGCTCGAAGTTGAGGTAGCCAATCCGTACCAATAACGATGTCGAAACCATCACAACGTTGGGGTCATTCCTAGCATCATCCTGACCAATCACGAACACTCGACCCCTGGCACCATTGCCGTCGTTATTACCCCCATTGTTGCCTCTATTATTGTTCCTGTTTCTTTGATTGTGGTTCTGATTCTGGTTCTGGTTCAACCGTGGGTAGTGTCTTTTGAAGTGACCTTCAGCATCATCTGATAACATCCCTTGTTACCCTGCTGTTGTCGCCGATTCTATAGATCTTGTGGCTGTTGTTGTTGGTTCTGGTTCGCAGAACGCGAGTTTCTACCATCTTTGGTTCCATGACCAAGCTCGTTTCATTATTGAAAATGATTGCGTTTGCACTGCCCGCTGTGGTGCAAGTTACATCGTTTGCGCTTAGGGTGGTTACCCCTGTATCCACCCTGCCCTTGAATACTAAATGTTGCTGATCAGGACTTTAGTGGTCATCGACCTTTCACTGCTGTGCCTGGGACGGAATCGTAGTCGAACCCTTGCTAGAGATTCCATCCCACTTTCATTCGCTGTCACTGAGGGTAGCAGAAGTAGTTGAAGTAGTAGCGCTGATACGTTGAGGCAGCTTGTTCTGTTCCACTGCCTGGTCTGTGAGACGATGAGCAAGATGAGTAACATCTTGAATAGTAACAAGTTTAGCCGTCATCACATGATTTTGAATTCCTGGTACTAAGCCTTTGAGGTACAGCTCAAAGCTCTTTATGGGAGGATCCACCATAGTTGGACACAAAATTGTCAGTTTGTTGGATCGTTATCGTGTATGCTTCTATCTCTGACCCCGTCATCTTCATGTTAAAGGACTCCACTTCCAACTTGTGGACGGCATCAATACTACTTGTATTCACGTTTGATCGGTTCCTTAAAATCATTCCATGGGGTGGCATTAGCAGCCGCCAGCCCCAGCATCGTAACTTGTGCGTTCCACCAAGTTTGCGCAGTGCCTTCGAGACTATCAGTGGCATATTTCACCTTACGAGCCTCAGGTCATTCGCACACTCGAGGACCGATCCGAGTTCCTCGAACTAATGGAGGAGTCCAACAGCTCCTTCAGTGTTGCTAAAGGTAGTAGGGCGACAGTCCATAAAAGTCTTGTATGTGCATACAGGTGACTGAGCGTGTTGACTTGTCGTGTGTGTAAGAGTAATCAAAATTAAGTACAAGTGTTGAGTTAGGAGAGTAGGATCTAAAAATCCTAGAGTATGTGGTGATGGCAGGCTACACCTCCAGCCTGGGCAGCTGCGAGTGCTGCAGTAACTTGTTCAGTGATCGAAGCCGCCAACTGGGCTTGAGTTAGGTTAACGTATCCACTCATGATCTTGACATCAAGGAGAACATGAGTAAGAGAGGTTCGTGAATAGTGCGATGACAGGAGAGAGTGAGCACATAAGCGTTTTCAAGCAGTAACGAATAGTAGGTAATGTAACCTAAGCATACCACGAGCAAAGTTCTATGTAATTCTAGCATGTAGGCAATAAACATAAACCTTATTACCTAGAATGTTGAGTCTTGCACGTGGAGCGAGGCGTCGTTGTGGATCGTTGAGCAATGTTCTGGTTATAGTCTGGTTTTAACAAAATCGTTTTCCCCTTATTAAAACCGAGTTCTCTATAACCAATGGCTCTGATACCAATCTGTCACACCCCCAAAATCCACCTGCGGAGTATCACCGCTTGGGAGCGTGACTGACCAGGATCAAGCCACCAATCATATAGAATAATGTATAAAGTAAAAGTAATTGCAATCTGACCAAACCAATCCATATGAAAGGTGTTCCAAACATAAATATGTTATCACTGTTTAGCGGAAGCGTATAAATAAACCCAACATAATAAAGTGTGAAAAGTCATAATGTCTAATCAAGTATTCACGATCCTTGTCCACAACGACTGCGCCTCCCGTGCAAGCTCCATAAGTACCTAAGGTCCTGCAAGGCATGTAACAGCGGATCAACAACTAGTTGAGCGAGTTCACAGAAAGTAAATGCGTAATAGTAAGTTCGTATGTAACATGTGGCTCTACTGGGCCGATAGTACGTTATATTGGTGGGGGCTTCCCATATTGTATATCCACTAGACTATTCGTAATCATAAGTATCCTTCCCAATCCGAGGATAGTAGTAAGTATAGGTTTACGTAAGTTTTACGTAAGTGCCCTTCCCAACTGAGGACAGTACGTAGCGAGTACGTAGGTTTTAGCGCTGGCGTCCTTCCCAATCCGAGGACGGTAGTACGTAGGTTTAGCACTGGCGTCCTTCCCAATCCGAGGACGGTAGTACGTAGGTTTAGCACTGGCGTCCTTCCCAATCCGAGGACGGTAGTACGTAGGTTTAGCACTGGCGTCCTTCCCAATCCGAGGACGGTAGTACGTAGGTTTACGTAGGTTTAGTGCTGGTGTCCTTCCCAATCCGAGGACAGTACGTAGGCTTTTCGTAGAATTTGGCACAGGCATCCTTCCCAATCCGAGGACCGTGGTAAGTAGTCTAGTAGTGATGTAAGTACAAGTAATCATTCAATCCCATTCCCAACCCACCGGGGAATCCCATGCCTTGGTAAGAGTGTGAACTCACCTTGGTTTGCTCGGTATGCTAAGTATGTGCTCGTAAATAATCAATCACGTCCTAAGGTATGCACGTATACATAATCAGTTTGTGCCCAAGTTGTTCATGTATAAGCGGGTAACACGTAATCACAGTCATACAAGATGGTTACCCTTAACAGCAGTTAAATATTCCAGTTAACACTTAACAGAATTAACTCAAGTTACTGCGCAGATTAACTGTTCGGCGAAATACACATATTGGCGAAACACAGATATTGGCGAAACACATAAGTTGGCGAAACACACATTTGACGAAACACGTTCTGTTTCGTCGTGGTCTTATTTGGCGAAACAGAATTCAATTTCGTCGATTACTCTTGGCGAAACACTTTCTGTTTCGCCGAGAGTTCTGTTTCGTCGGATGTCAGTTTCGCAGACATCAGTAACAGCAGATTCGGATAACACAGAAACCCTAATCGTTCTAGCAGCCGTCATCAATAACAGAAATCATATGAAGGTCAATGTGTATGTAAAATCATCATAACTCAATCATCCAAGAATCATTGTCTAGCATAAACCCTAGTTTATGAATATAACATATCAATCATACAACATCATATCATTGAACCCTATCAAGATGCTAACGTTCATTCAGAATCAGAACATAATAACAATATCCAGAACCGAGCATTCGATTGTATTAAGTTTCGCATAGCATTGTATATCCTACTACATCATACATAATCGAAATCTATATCACCGTCATACTAGAATCGCAGCAATAACACGCATCAATCATTTACACAAACATGAATCGAGATGGTACAGAATCAAGAAACCGATTAACATACACACGACTAACCGAGATAAGAGGAATACGAATCGATCGCTAAGGATATCTTCGAGAAGCTCCAACTGCCGTCACACAGGAGAGAAGGGCTCTAGGGTTTCGATTGTTTTGAGAGCAGATGTAAAACTGAGGCTGTTACACGTTTAAAACCCGAAATAACAAGCTGGGCCCGAACTGGGCTTCGGCGAAACTGGGCTCGACGAAACTGACCTGTTTCGTCGAGTGGATGGTTGGCGAAACAATCTGTTTCGTCGAGAGTGGTTATGGCGAAACACATATTGTGTTTCGTCGAGTTGTTCAGGTCTCAAACAGTTTACAATTAATCATGCAGTCAAGTACTTACACTTTATCACTCAAAAATCAAGATTATCATCTTGACTATAATTTAGTGTGCAAAATTACCAGGTAAATAATTCGTGTAAGCAATAATCTAGACAGTCAACGTGCAATAAATGCGAATAAAGAATGTCGGAAATTCGAGTTGTCACATTATCCCCAACTTGAAAGAAATTTCGTCCCGAAATTTAGCATGCGGTTACTGAGGAAGCTAGTGGTGTGACGTTGTTTACCTGTATTGTATCGCGGCTCCCCGAGCAGGTTTGCGAAGATTACTGGTTTTCTTGGGGTGTCACAACTACACCTAGATAACGTGGTAATCAGTAGGTATAGTCACTAGGGACTATAACCATCATGATTATGCTCACGTTATGAAGTTTAAACGAACTTCGCGTTGACCATAAACTGGTCAATGCAGAAAGTCAAACACAGTTTGACTTTTGTCACACCCCGACCGCGTAAAACAACAAACCGCGGCGGAAACATCGGGGCGTGTTGCGACAGAATTAATTGTTTCATAACCATGGCATATAAAGTTGTCTTTTATTTATAAACAAAGGTGTTTCATTGTTTCAAACAGGAAATTAAAGAGTTCAGAACATAATTAAACATAGTCTATCTTATTTGAAAGTCTCTAAGGCACAGGTCCGCCCTAGTATCATGATCAACATCCTATGGAAAAGCACCTGAAAACACATGTGAAAATAGGTACGTCAGCATAAAAATGCCTGTGAGATACATAGGTTTGTGAAAATAGGATTCATGACTTGTATTTAAGAAATGTTTAGTCATGAACCTTGTAATTTGCTTTGTCTTGTAAATCATTTGAATAACAATAAGATCAGATGATATGTATAAGTAAATGTCAGGTTAAATAAATAACCATGTAAAAATGTGTTTGTATAAGATAAGTTGTTTGTAAATCAATGTCTTGTAAAAAGTATGTTATTTGTATAAAATGTTCTATGTCTCAATATTGAAATGATTCAAATAACGTTACGACATGTAATACCATACAAACACTTATATATAGGAAGTACCAGCGGCGTATCCACCATGCTTGTATCATATTACACACGCATCATTACTTAATCACTTAATCAAACCAAACCAACCAATGTAAGAAGTCTATGTTTAAACCAATTGTCAAACATGTTATATGTCAAATGTAAATCATGTCAAATGTCTGTGTCAAATATCCATGTCAAATGTCTATGTCAAATATCCATGTCAAATGTCTATGTCAAATATCAATGTCAAATGTCTATGTATGGCAAGTGAAAGGTCTCAACTAAACCATATGCACAAAAACAAAATATTGAAGTAAAACATAGTTTAAATCAATCTTATGTCTTTGTGGAAAAATGCATGCAAATATTTAATATGAACATTTATGCGGTATTGTGAAAATGCATACATCCAAGCCTTGTGACTGTGGTGATAAACCCTTTAAACAAATTAAAGGTCTATCTGTCTTATATCATCGAATTCGGTCATTCCTTTCTGTCCCCTTTCCCTGGGATGTCCGGAACGGGAGTTGTCAATTCCTATGGTACCACTACCTACTAACGAACGGCATGATCGGTGTTAATGAATGTATTGTCCCATGTAAACAAACCAAATGTCATACCAAAATGTAAACATGTGAAAACAATGCACTAAGTATGTAATCAAATGAACATACATAGCGTGAAATGTCATGTGAAACGATGTACTAAGTAATGCACACAATGGGCACACCTAGCATGAAATTTCATGTAAAACAATGTACTAAGTAATGCACACAATGGGCACACCTAGCATGAAATGTCATGTAAAACAATGTACTAAGTAATGCACACAATGGGCACACCTAGCATAAGATGTAATGAAATCATGTACTATAATGTACTAACGAACATAGCAGTATATGATGTTAAAACAGGAAAGCATGAAAGTAACAAGTAGGCACATGTGTTCCACCCCAAAACAGTTTGGAAAACAGTAAAAGAGGGGTCTATGTACTCACTTGAGATTGCTCAGATGTCTAAAGATAACCACCAAGCAATGGTATAGATCTCGGAATCAAACGGCACCTAATATAGGTAACTATGTTAATAACCGGACCTTAATCGGATGATTGGATAGAATGAGGTTTCGTAAACCAAACGAGTGTAGAGACTCGTGTCTTTTGGTTTAACAAAGCCTACATACTAAATGAAACCTAACATAATTGTTTACGACCCATTACGACCCGTTTAGGAAGCTTATGGTACTTTAACGTGTCGTGCGCGTGAAACGCGTTTGGACCGCCTAACTAGCCCTATGACAAGTGTTATATGCCTAAACATGTTACATAATCAGTTATGTGACAAAAGTTTAGGTTACATATGCTTAATTACCAATTATACATGAAAAGGGTATTCTGGTAATTTACCTAAGGCATATAAACTACCTATCATACAACTACTTAAACAATGTGACCATAGGGTATAACCTCGGAAGGTTATTCCCTACACTATGGTCACCTAATGTATTTGGTCGGATCCTAATGATCGACCAAACTGGGTCGGGTTCGAAGGTATAGGCGATTTATCAGATCGCCTACCCTACGACCCTAGACAACGTGGTAATCAGTAGGCATAGTCCCAAGGGACTATGACCATCGTGATTACAATCACGTTGCGAAGTTCAAACGAACTTCGCATTGACCATAAGCTGGTCAACACTGAAAGTCAAACAAAGTTTGACTTTCTGACTCGAAAAGCAGTAAAAATAAGGAAAAGAACGAAAGAATACTTACGAAGGGTCCCCGAATGCTAATCGTGATCACAATAACTCAGGTATGAAACAACGGTTTCAACTTAGAGTCAAATAGATCAGATTCTTGTAAGAAATGAGGTTGGGGGTAATGGGGTATTTATAGTTTTCGGTGAACCGTTGAGATCGTTTCTTGGAAAAGGGGAAAAGATCTAGTCCGTACACTTGTCACAATGTTGTGGAAGCTAAATATGATCCTTATCTAGTGACTAAGCAAGTTTAGAACATGTGGTGGAGGATTAAATGGCTGCAACTTGTGATTAGAAACATTTAATCTGGTCAGAAGGTGGGAAGCGGCCCGCTTTAGGATCAGCCAAACACAATGCGGGCCGCCTGAGCATGTCAGATCAGAAACAACTTTCAAAAATGACAGTTTAGGTCCCTGCACGTGTTTAAGGCCATTTCCGACACTTCTAAGGCCCGTAAAGCCAACTTTAAGGCCCTAAAATGTTGCCTAAACATTGTGAACATGAAACATGTTCAAAAATATGTCGGATGATGGTTCGTTTGGTCGTACGAACGCGATGTTCGCTTAATTACGACGGAATGCGCACAAGCGCGAAAAACGATCCAAATGACGCGACGAATGGATTTTTCTTAAGGCGAACACTAAAATATAATGTAGTCATGCTTACATAAATTTTTGGATGTCCGGATGTATTCAGAACGTAAGTTATGCGCGAAAATGCAAACTTGTGCACTTTTTGACACTTTTAGTCCCTGAATGTCCCAAAAGTTTATTTTAGCACACTGAACCCCTCAAAGCCTATTTCTAAGCTATTTAAAGGATATTTAAGGTGTGTTTAACTTATGGTTATGTTCCGGAATGTTCGTTACAGTTCAAATTGACATACTTTCGCAGTTTGTCAAATTTAGTCCTTGTAAGCGAATTAACTTGTTTTTGCCATACCAAAGCCTTCAAAACTTATTTCTAAGTTATGTAAAGGTTATTTAAGGTATGTTGAGTATATGTTGATGTTCCGGAGTATTTCTCGCATTAAACTCAGTACGTTTACGCACTAGTTTGCGTATAACTCTCCAGAAAGCGATATAGAGTTTGGAATTGGATAAAAGTCAAAACATGAAAAATGTAGAACATAACAAAACAAACATTGTGATCAAATAACATTGTTTTATTGATAACAGAACTGTTCATAGTGATTACAAGCACAGTTGTTACAGTCTCCCCTACTTGTGGAAATTTCGTCCCGAAATTTATTTAGAGGAAACTCGTGGAAAAAGATGTGGATATTTCGCCTTCATTTGATCTTCGCGTTCCCAAGTAAACTCAGGTCCACGTTTAGCTTCCCAGCGAATTTTGACCAAAGGAATGCGCTTGCGTTTAAGCCACTTGACTTCACGTTCCATGATTTCCACTGGTTTCTCAACAAATTTCAGTGTTTTGCCAACACGAATTTCGTCAAGCGGTATGGAGAAGTTCTCATCAGCTGAACACTTCTTGAGATTGGACACGTGAAAAGTTGGATGAACATTTCCAAGTTCAGGAGGTAACTCAAGTCTGTAGGCTACCTTTCCGATTCTTTCGACGATCTTGAATGGTCCAACGTATCTAGGTGCAAGTTTTCCTTTCTTTCCAAATCTGATCACACCTTTCCAAGGTGAGACCTTAAGTAATACTCGATCACCGACTTGAAATTCCAAGGCTTTGCGTTTTGGGTCCGCGTAAATCTTCTGACGGCTTCTAGCTGCCTGAAGGTTATCACGAACTTTCTTGACCTTGTCAGTTGTCTCTAAAATGAGGGCAGGTCCAGTAAGTTGAGCCTCGCCAATCTCATTCCAGCAGACTGGTGAACGACATTTTCGACCATAAAGAGCCTCGAAAGGAGCCATTTTGATGCTAGTGTGATAACTGTTGTTGTAGGAGAATTCAATCAATTTAAGATGTGAATCCCAGCTACCACCAAAATCGATCACACAAGCTCTTAGCATATCCTCCAGAGTCTGGATTGTTCTCTCAGATTGACCATCCGTTTGCGGATGATAAGCTGTGCTCAGATTAAGTTGGGTCCCCATGGCAGATTGCATGGTTCTCCAAAAATGAGAAGTGAAACGAGCATCTCGGTCAGAAATGATGTTCAAAGGAACACCATGTCGAGCTACAATTTCATCCACATAGATTTGAGCAAGTCTGTCAGTAGGAAAATCCTCGCGGATTGGCAAGAAATGCGCTGACTTTGTAAGACGATCAACGACTACCCAGATGGCATCATGACCTTTCTTTGTGCGCGGGAGTTTGGTAACAAGATCCATAGTAATGTTTTCCCATTTCCAAACTGGGATCTCTGGTTGCTCCAATAAACCAGAAGGACGCTGATGTTCAGCCTTAACCTTAAGACAAGTAAGGCATTTGGATACGTATAAGGCAATGTCTTTCTTCATACCAGGCCACCAATAGTGAGTACGAAGATCCTTATACATCTTATCTGAGCCCGGATGAATAGAATAACGAGACTTATGGGCTTCATTCATAAGCAAGGTACGAAGATCATCCTGGCTTGGGACCCACAAACGGTCCATGAAGTAATACGATCCATTGTCCTTCAGTTCCAAAGCAGGCGTTATGTGATAGGGAAATTCCTTATCCATTAAACCTTGTGAAACACAAGATTGTTGAGCCTGAGAAATGCGTGCTTGGATATCAGATCGAGCTTGAATAACAGATTGAACACGTACACAATGAAGCTTAGTACGTTCCTTACGACTCAATGCATCAGCTACGACATTCGCCTTACCAGGATGGTAGCGAATTTCGCAATCATAGTCGTTTAGAAGCTTAACCCAACGTCGTTGTCTCATGTTGAGTTCTTTCTGGTTGAAGATATGCTGAAGACTTTTGTGGTCAGTGAAAACCACACATTTTGTACCGTACAAATAGTGTCTCCAGATCTTGAGAGCAAAGACAACTGCACCCAACTCAAGATCATGAGTGGTGTAGTTCTTCTCATGTATCTTCAATTGTCTTGATGCATAGGCTATGACTTTGTTCCTTTGCATCAGAACACAGCCAAGACCTAATTTAGATGCATCACAATACACGACAAAATCATCATCACCCTCAGGCAATGATAGAACAGGCGCATCGCAAAGCTTCTGCTTCAGGTGTTGAAAAGCTTCCTCTTGTTTGTATCCCCAATAAAAGGGCATTTTCTTCTGAGTTAGAGCAGTTAGAGGAACTGCAATCTTCGAGAAGTTTTCTATGAAGCGGTGATAATAACCCGCTAGACCAAGAAAAGAACGAACTTCAGTAGGAGTAGTAGGCGTATCCCAATCCTTAATCGCACTGATCTTGGAGGGATCTACATGAATACCTCGTTCGTTGATAACATGCCCCAAAAATTGAACTTCTTTAAGCCAAAATTCGCACTTGGAGAATTTGGCGAAAAGTTGCTCTTTCTTTAGGAGTTCCAGAGTAAGACGAAGATGTTGCTCGTGGTCAGCTTGCGTCTTAGAGTATATCAAGATGTCATCAATAAAAACAAAGACGAACTGATCCAAATAAGGTTTGCAGACCCTATTCATTAAGTCCATGAAAACAGCAGGAGCATTAGTCAAACCGAATGGCATGACTGTGAATTCATAATGCCCATACCGAGTGCGGAACGCTGTCTTCGGAATATCTTCTTCTTGCACGCGAAGTTGATGATACCCGGAACGTAGATCAATCTTCGAAAAATAAGAAGCGCCCTGTAGCTGATCAAAGAGGTCGTCTATGCGAGGTAAGGGATATCGATTCTTGATGGTAAGCTTGTTAAGCTCACGATAATCGATACACATCCTAAAGGATCCATCCTTCTTCTTTACAAAAAGAACGGGAGCACCCCAAGGTGAAAAACTAGGACGGATAAAACCTTTGTCAGAGAGCTCCTGAAGCTGTTTAGACAACTCTTGCATCTCAGACGGTGCAAGACGATATGGAGCTCTGGCAATGGGGTTTGCACCAGGTACGAGATCAATGCGGAACTCGACTTGGCATGCTGGAGGTAGACCAGGTAAATCTTCTGGGAATACTTCAGAATAATCCCGAACGACAGGAATATCTGAAATAGACTTACCCTTGCCTTTATCTTCTGTAACATGTGCTAAGAAAGCCACATAGTTCTTCCGCAAATACTTCCGAGCTTTAAAACAAGACATGAGTTTTAGACCACCGATAGGCTTCTCACCTTGAACCTGCAGGATCTCGCCTGTCGAAAGCGGCACACGAACAATCTTCTCAGAACAGACTATCTCTGCGTGATGTTTGGATAACCAATCCATTCCCACAATAACGTCGAAGCTTCCGAGTTGCATAGGCGCGAGGTCAATAGGAAAAAGATGGTCGTTAAGATTCAACTGGCAGTTGTGAAGAACAGAATCAAGAATAATGGGTTCACCACTAGCAACCTCTACTGTCAAAGATTTGCCTAGTTTCGTTCTAGACACGCGAAGCATTTGCTCAAAAGACAAAGACACGAAACTCTTATCGGCACCGGAATCGAAAAGAACAGATGCAGGCTGATTATTAATAAAGAACGTACCGTTCACTACATTATCGTCAGCCTGTGCCTCTTGGGCATTCATGTTAAAAACTCGGCCTCGAGCCGGAGCTGGATTCTGGTTCTGGTTTTGGTTCTGATTGGCTAGCCTTGGGCACCGGTTTCTGTAGTGGGTCAGATCCCCACAATTATAACAAGCACCCGGTGGGTATTGTGGTCGTGCAGCTTGACCCTGTTGCTAAGCAACTTGTTGAGCCGGGTTCTGAACCGCGGGATTCTGAGCAGACCGACAAACATTGGCAAGATGGCCTGATTTCCCACAGTTAGTACAGAAACGGCATGGAAGTTGCGGCTGGTGGTGACTGTTGCATCTATTGCACAAAGGTGCATTCCCTGTATAGGGTTTCTTTGCTGGAAGCTGTGCGGGTTGGTTGGGAGCTGCCTGGTTAGCTTGGGCAGTGACAGGATAGTTTTGGGAAGCCTTACGCTTCTTTGCCCTCTTCGAAGAACCAGAGTTCTTTCCATTCAAGTTTTGACCTTTCTTGCTATCCACCTTGTCAGCCGATTGTTCCTTGCCCTTGTCACCCTTCCGGTGTAACTTGTTCTTCCGGATCTGCGACTCAGTCAATGTCGCAGATAACTCGATCGCCTGACGGAGTGTGGCAGGTTCACTACCAGTAAGAATGTCTTGTACCGAGTCAGGTAGGCCGTCGATATATCTTTCGATAGCCTTGTCAAGTGGGGTAACCATAGTCGGGCAAAGCAAACTCAGCTCTTCAAACCGATCAGTATAAGCCCTGTGCTCACCACTATCTTGCTTCAAAACATCAAACTCTTTCTCCAACGCTCGCTGCTCATGGCGAGGACAGAATTCCCTCATCATAAGGGCTCTAAGTTCAGCCCATGTCTGTGCGAGAGCAACTTCTGCACCCCTATCCCTCATAACCCCGTTCCACCATGTCAAAGCCCTCTTCTGAAATACGCTCGAAGCAAACTCGACTTTGCGATTTTCGAGACACTGCACGTGGTGAAAAGTATTCTCTATGCTCTCAAACCACTGAAGAAGCCCAGTCGCTCCTTCAGAACCACTAAACTTGAGTGGTTTAGCCTGATTAAAATCCTTGTATTTGCATGGACCACTGTTGTTGTTGTTGGCTTGTTGCCATTGAGCAAAGAGATTTGGGAATTGAGCAGCCATCTGCTGCGCAATAATTTCTGCCAGTTCGGCAGTAGCTATCTGATTGTCGCGTCGAGGAGGCATTCTAAAAAAGGAAAAACATGAAAGGAAACGAGTGAGATGATTGGATGAAAAGAATGAGATGATAAAAACAAGAATTGCAAACAGCATAGATGGTGGTCATTCGTCCGTATCACAAAGCAAACAAACGACACACAGTGACTAATCAAAGTAAATGGATCAAAAATAATGTATAATGAAGACATGCTCGCCTATAAGTGAACACTCATCCCAAGAATTCCCAGGTAAGCACAACTGGTCTCGCGTCTGGTTGAGATGTATACGAAGTGCTTGCCTAGACAGAAAACTCAGAATACAGGCATTCACCCTTCCAGTTTGCACATGTTCACATTATTTAAAACCCAAAACGTTTGACGGGATTTTAAAAATTTGAAGGCACAAGGCCAAAAACCAATACTGAAAAGGGTTCAAAACCATATAACAGAGGGTTCAAAACCTTACAATTGAGGGTTCAAAACCTTGTAAAAATTTATTCAAAAACAGATGATTGTTTTTCAAAAATTGTTTCGGAAAAATTTTGGTTCCTTGTTTTGTTAATCACCTAAGGATAGGTGATGTATATGTTTTAAGATCTAAACACAAGATAACTTGTGTTAGGTTCCTAGAAAAGTTATAGTCTAGGTCAAAGCATTACTAATAACCTAATTCCCTATAACCATTGGCTCTGATACCAACTCTTCTGTCACACCCCGACCGCGTAAAACAACAAACCGCGGCGGAAACATCGGGGCGTGTTGCGACAGAATTAATTGTTTCATAACCATGGCATATAAAGTTGTCTTTTATTTATAAACAAAGGTGTTTCATTGTTTCAAACAGGAAATTAAAGAGTTCAGAACATAATTAAACATAGTCTATCTTATTTGAAAGTCTCTAAGGCACAGGTCCGCCCTAGTATCATGATCAACATCCTATGGAAAAGCACCTGAAAACACATGTGAAAATAGGTACGTCAGCATAAAAATGCCTGTGAGATACATAGGTTTGTGAAAATAGGATTCATGACTTGTATTTAAGAAATGTTTAGTCATGAACCTTGTAATTTGCTTTGTCTTGTAAATCATTTGAATAACAATAAGATCAGATGATATGTATAAGTAAATGTCAGGTTAAATAAATAACCATGTAAAAATGTGTTTGTATAAGATAAGTTGTTTGTAAATCAATGTCTTGTAAAAAGTATGTTATTTGTATAAAATGTTCTATGTCTCAATATTGAAATGATTCAAATAACGTTACGACATGTAATACCATACAAACACTTATATATAGGAAGTACCAGCGGCGTATCCACCATGCTTGTATCATATTACACACGCATCATTACTTAATCACTTAATCAAACCAAACCAACCAATGTAAGAAGTCTATGTTTAAACCAATTGTCAAACATGTTATATGTCAAATGTAAATCATGTCAAATGTCTGTGTCAAATATCCATGTCAAATGTCTATGTCAAATATCCATGTCAAATGTCTATGTCAAATATCAATGTCAAATGTCTATGTATGGCAAGTGAAAGGTCTCAACTAAACCATATGCACAAAAACAAAATATTGAAGTAAAACATAGTTTAAATCAATCTTATGTCTTTGTGGAAAAATGCATGCAAATATTTAATATGAACATTTATGCGGTATTGTGAAAATGCATACATCCAAGCCTTGT
Source organism: Helianthus tuberosus (assembly GCA_030545235.1). Taxonomy (NCBI): domain Eukaryota; kingdom Viridiplantae; phylum Streptophyta; class Magnoliopsida; order Asterales; family Asteraceae; genus Helianthus; species Helianthus tuberosus. The sequence goes on along the minus strand of CM060417.1, from coordinate 63,657,396 downwards.
GACTGTGGTGATAAACCCTTTAAACAAATTAAAGGTCTATCTGTCTTATATCATCGAATTCGGTCATTCCTTTCTGTCCCCTTTCCCTGGGATGTCCGGAACGGGAGTTGTCAATTCCTATGGTACCACTACCTACTAACGAACGGCATGATCGGTGTTAATGAATGTATTGTCCCATGTAAACAAACCAAATGTCATACCAAAATGTAAACATGTGAAAACAATGCACTAAGTATGTAATCAAATGAACATACATAGCGTGAAATGTCATGTGAAACGATGTACTAAGTAATGCACACAATGGGCACACCTAGCATGAAATGTCATGTAAAACAATGTACTAAGTAATGCACACAATGGGCACACCTAGCATGAAATGTCATGTAAAACAATGTACTAAGTAATGCACACAATGGGCACACCTAGCATAAGATGTAATGAAATCATGTACTATAATGTACTAACGAACATAGCAGTATATGATGTTAAAACAGGAAAGCATGAAAGTAACAAGTAGGCACATGTGTTCCACCCCAAAACAGTTTGGAAAACAGTAAAAGAGGGGTCTATGTACTCACTTGAGATTGCTCAGATGTCTAAAGATAACCACCAAGCAATGGTATAGATCTCGGAATCAAACGGCACCTAATATAGGTAACTATGTTAATAACCGGACCTTAATCGGATGATTGGATAGAATGAGGTTTCGTAAACCAAACGAGTGTAGAGACTCGTGTCTTTTGGTTTAACAAAGCCTATATACTAAATGAAACCTAACATAATTGTTTACGACCCATTACGACCCGTTTAGGAAGCTTATGGTACTTTAACGTGTCGTGCTCGTGAAACGCGTTTGGACCGCCTAACTAGCCCTATGACAAGTGTTATATGCCTAAACATGTTACATAATCAGTTATGTGACAAAAGTTTAGGTTACATATGCTTAATTACCAATTATACATGAAAAGGGTATTCTGGTAATTTACCTAAGGCATATAAACTACCTATCATACAACTACTTAAACAATGTGACCATAGGGTATAACCTCGGAAGGTTATTCCCTACACTATGGTCACCTAATGTATTTGGTCGGATCCTAATGATCGACCAAACTGGGTCGGGTTCGAAGGTATAGGCGATTTATCAGATCGCCTACCCTACGACCCTAGACAACGTGGTAATCAGTAGGCATAGTCCCAAGGGACTATGACCATCGTGATTACAATCATGTTGCGAAGTTCAAACGAACTTCGCATTGACCATAAGCTGGTCAACGCTGAAAGTCAAACAAAGTTTGACTTTCTGACTCGAAAAGCAGTAAAAATAAGGAAAAGAACGAAAGAATACTTACGAAGGGTCCCCGAATGCTAATCGTGATCACAATAACTCAGGTATGAAACAACGGTTTCAACTTAGAGTCAAATAGATCAGATTCTTGTAAGAAATGAGGTTGGGGGTAATGGGGTATTTATAGTTTTCGGTGAACCGTTGAGATCGTTTCTTGGAAAAGGGGAAAAGATCTAGTCCGTACACTTGTCACAATGTTGTGGAAGCTAAATATGATCCTTATCTAGTGACTAAGCAAGTTTAGAACATGTGGTGGAGGATTAAATGGCTGCAACTTGTGATTAGAAACATTTAATCTGGTCAGAAGGTGGGAAGCGGCCCGCTTTAGGATCAGCCAAACACAATGCGGGCCGCCTGAGCATGTCAGATCAGAAACAACTTTCAAAAATGACAGTTTAGGTCCCTGCACGTGTTTAAGGCCATTTCCGACACTTCTAAGGCCCGTAAAGCCAACTTTAAGGCCCTAAAATGTTGCCTAAACATTGTGAACATGAAACATGTTCAAAAATATGTCGGATGATGGTTCGTTTGGTCGTACGAACGCGATGTTCGCTTAATTACGACGGAATGCGCACAAGCGCGAAAAACGATCCAAATGACGCGACGAATGGATTTTTCTTAAGGCGAACACTAAAATATAATGTAGTCATGCTTACATAAATTTTTGGATGTCCGGATGTATTCAGAACGTAAGTTATGCGCGAAAATGCAAACTTGTGCACTTTTTGACACTTTTAGTCCCTGAATGTCCCAAAAGTTTATTTTAGCACACCGAACCCCTCAAAGCCTATTTCTAAGCTATGTAAAGGATATTTAAGGTGTGTTTAACTTATGGTTATGTTCCGGAATGTTCGTTACAGTTCAAATTGACATACTTTCGCAGTTTGTCAAATTTAGTCCTTGTAAGCGAATTAACTTGTTTTTGCCATACCAAAGCCTTCAAAACTTATTTCTAAGTTATGTAAAGGTTATTTAAGGTATGTTGAGTATATGTTGATGTTCCGGAGTATTTCTCGCATTAAACTCAGTACGTTTACGCACTAGTTTGCGTATAACTCTCCAGAAAGCGATATAGAGTTTGGAATTGGATAAAAGTCAAAACATGAAAAATGTAGAACATAACAAAACAAACATTGTGATCAAATAACATTGTTTTATTGATAACAGAACTGTTCATAGTGATTACAAGCACAGTTGTTACAACTTTCGGACTCGAAAAGCTATAAAAGAACGAAGGAATACTTACAAAGGGTCCAAGCAAGGTAATCTTGATCCAAATAGCTCAGGTATGAGGTGTTAAAACCCCAACTTAGAGTCTTTTGAATCAGATTGTGCGTTGCAACAAATGAAGGTGTTGGGTATTTATAGGAAAATCACAACCGTTAGGATCGTTCCTCGATAAACGAGCTTCAATCCTAGCCCTCCATGTGTGCCCCTTGTTTTGTAATACCTTGGGCACCCCTAGAATGAGCCCATGGTATCCAAAATACCATTTGCAAGAGGTATAATCAGGTAGAACAGCTGGAAACAGGCTGTTAACAACTTTCTGCAGATCTGGGCTGTCCACGCGCCCCGCGTAAGGAGACCATAAGGTCTCACGCGGCCCGCCTGGCCCTACTATTCAGAAATGACAGAATGGTCCTTGAACTTGAGAAACATGCATTTTGAGGTGTTTTTGACACGTTTAAGCCCCGTTAACCTCATTTCAAGGCTCTAAAATGATGTTAAAGTATAGGGAACTCAAAACATGCTCAAAAATATCTCGGATGTCGGTTCGTTTGGCCGTACGGTTGCATTGTTCGGTTAATTACGACGGAAGTCGTAACGAACACAAAAACGATCCAAATTAAGCGACGAATGGAATTTTATCATGTCAAACACTAAAATAAAATATTTTAATTCTTACATGAATTTTTGGATATCCGAATATATTCAGAACGTAAGATATGCGCGAAAATGCAAACTTGTGCACTTTTTGACGCTTTTAGTCCCTATTGATCAAGAAAGTTTATTTTAGCATACCGAACCCCTCAAAGCCTATTTCTAAGCTATGTAAAGGATATTTAGGGTATGTTTAACTTATGATCAAGTTCCAGAATGTTCGTTACTATACAAATCGGTATAGTTTCACAGTTTGACACAATTAGTCCCTGTGATTGAACAAACTTGATTTCAACATACCAAACCATCCAAAACTTATTTCTAAGTTATGTGAAGGTTATTTAAGGTATGTTAAGCCTATTTTACTATTCCAGAGTGTTCGTTGCATTAAACTGGTTATATTTACGCATCAGTGCGCGTATAACCTTCCAGAAAGCGATTTAAGGCTTGAAATCGAACAAGAATTGATATGTGCAAATGATACACATATTTTTACAAATCCCAAGTATGAAATATAATATTTCATTGGTTTGGTATTTGTTTGATGGTTGAAGTGACACAGGTGTCACATTTCAATTTTATCAGTTTTAAACATCCACTCAAGTATCCAAGTCCAAGTTAATGACCGTGGTTACTCGATTTGTCGACCAAGTCCAAGTTAATGACCTTGGTTAACCCGATTCGAACCAACTAACATTTTTCAATTAAAATTCTCAACTTTTTATGAAAATACAAGTTTCAAGTTAATGAACTTATTTAACATTTTAAGATTCCAACATTCAGATAAGCTCCCAACCCAGTCGTTCACAATGATTTGTCAAAAAAACTAAAGCAGAAATAAAATCTTTTTGAATTTTAGAAAGTTTATGTCAAAACACACTGAAAATCTTTTTGGGCTTAAGGAGAAATGAAATTACAGGAAACTATATACAAACATATTTTTATGAGCTGTGTTAGAGGATCATATCAGCTACCGACGTGTCACTAGCACCGTTGAGCTTATATTTCACATTAAGTTTTAAACGATTCACCTAGATTGTCGATATACTGATCCACTTAAATTCTCACACAAAGTTCAACTGATTCAGGATACGAATTTAGTGTTTTAAGAACTTAACTTATTCACGTGTCCCACCTTAGAATATACTCTCGTATCTAGATTCCCTATATTCAGTCTTACTGGTGAACATACTATAATGATATCTGTTATCTATGTAGTGCGAGACCATGAGAGCTCAGGTTAGAACTTCCATTCAGACAGAGAGATGATGGCTCGACTATGGGTGTGTGCCACTTAGGGATCTTCTTTACAACAGCACTTGATTCATATCTTTCGATATTTATCAATTATTATGCTGAGGGAAAGCTTTATATTTAAAGAGCATAAAGTATTATACGAGGACTATGTTTTGGTCAAAAATTACCGAAGCAATTTAGTGACCAAATTAGTTAAGTGAGGTAGTGTGCTAAAAAGTGTGTTGAAAATATACTTGTTAAGTTGTTAGGAAAAACAGTATTCAGGATACGGCTCAGGATATTGAGCTGTATCTATGATCAAACAATGAGCAAAAAGTAAAGGGGGTGACACGAGATATACGAGGAAAGCCCTTGATCAATCTAGATCGCTGGCATAAAACCTCGGGAGCTGACAATCGCAGCTGCCTTGTTCTTCTTATTGCTTTAAACGTCAGGATACAGTGCAGGATATTGACCAGATCGCTAAGTGTTACAATGCTTTCGTGCGAGAGCGAAAATTGCTAGAGAACAAGTGTAAGAGTGTAGTGAGTGTTGATGTGATGTCCTATTTGATCTGATATACCCACCTATTTATAGTAACGAATTACAAACAAAAATTCCTATAAATATGGGATGCTCCGAATATTCCATTGTTAACGTTGTAGACCGAGTAATTCGGCTTCAACGTCTTTATTTGAACGACTTGGACCGAGTCTCCCGCGGAATGAGTCCTTGTGAACGTTGCTAGCTTCTAACCCGCGTACCTGCACATAATCCGTTAGTGATCCTGAGGATACCATTCAGGATGTTACCAATATCCTGAATCAGCATCCCGGATGTGAACAGATATCATATAACCAAGATATAACCCAAGATATTTCTCAGGATATGGGCTCAGAATTTCACCCATAACAATTGTCCCCAAAAATGTTACCGTTTAGTATCCTCACCACTAACGGTTACATTTTTCACGGAGATCGAGGCAATTAAGAGATAAGACCCATGATGTGACCGTTTGCAACTTACTCAGCCTATATTTACTCATTGCACCCTATATCTTCTCATCCCCATCTCTTTTTTAATCACTATCGATAAGGAAAAAGGTAAACATTCTCTCTCTAATCTTCATCTCCATCCTTCTTTTCCGGTCAAAAATTCAGGCGATCAAATGCCGAGACAGACAAGATCCAGTTCCGGTGATTCGGCTACCACATTTATCCAGCAGAATCTTCTCCAAGAACCGGAGAAAGAGATATGCTCTTTCGATAGTGCCCACTTGTCGGCTCTCAAATCCTCCGGTATCTTTCCGGAAGGAACGGTATTCCGGCCGTTCGACCGGGAAATCCGGTCGGATATGGTCTCCAATGAGTGGTTGTGCTTTAGTGCTTTTCCCTTCACCTTAGGGTTACAGTTCCCCTTTAGTGAAGTGAGGTAGTGTGCTAAAAAGTGTGTTGAAAATATACTTGTTAAGTTGTTAGGAAAAACAGTATTCAGGATACGGCTCAGGATATTGAGCTGTATCTATGATCAAACAATGAGCAAAAAGTAAAGGGGGTGACACGAGATATACGAGGAAAGCCCTTGATCAATCTAGATCGCCGGCATAAAACCTCGGGAGCTGACAATCGCAGCTGCCTTGTTCTTCTTATTGCTTTAAACGTCAGGATACAGTGCAGGATATTGACCAGATCGCTAAGTGTTATAATGCTTTCGTGCGAGAGTGAAAATTGCTAGAGAACAAGTGTAAGAGTGTAGTGAGTGTTGATGTGATGTCCTATTCGATCTGATATACCCACCTATTTATAGTAACGAATTACAAACAAAAATTCCTATAAATATGGGATGCTCCGAATATTCCATTGTTAACGTTGTAGACCGAGTAATGCGGCTTCAACGTCTTTATTTGAACGACTTGGACCGAGTCTCCCACGGAATGAGTCCTTGTGAACGTTGCTAGCTTCTAACCCACGTACCTGCATATAATCCGTTAGTGATCCTGAGGATACCATTCAGGATGTTACCAATATCCTGAATCAGCATCCCGGATGTGAACAGATATCATATAACCAAGATATAACCCAAGATATTTCTCAGGATATGGGCTCAGAATTTCACCCATAACAATTGTCCCCAAAAATGTTACCGTTTAGTATCCTCACCACTAACGGTTACATTTTTCACGGAGATCGAGGCAATTAAGAGATAAGACCCATGATGTGACCGTTTGCAACTTACTCAGCCTATATTTACTCATTGCACCCTATATCTTCTCATCCCCATCTCTTTTTTAATCACTATCGATAAGGAAAAAGGTAAACATTCTCTCTCTAATCTTCATCTCCATCCTTCTTTTCCGGTCAAAAATTCAGGCGATCAAATGCCGAGACAGACAAGATCCAGTTCCGGTGATTTGGCTCCCACATTTATCCAGCAGAATCTTCTCCAAGAACCGGAGAAAGAGATATGCTCTTTCGATAGTGCCCACTTGTCGGCTCTCAAATCCTCCGGTATCTTTCTGGAAGGAACGGTATTCCGGCCGTTCGACCGGGAAATCCGGTCGGATATGGTCTCCAATGAGTGGTTGTGCTTTAGTGCTTTTCCCTTCACCTTAGGGTTACAGTTCCCCTTTCCGGACTTTATCACCGAATTCTTCAACATTACAAAAATCTCCTTTAGCCAAACAATGCCGATGCTTTGGCGTGTTCTGTCTGTTCTTGACCAGATCAAGAAAAACCACATCCCTGATCTTTCTGTTCATGATCTCCCCCTAGCTTACCAGCTTAGATGCCATGGATCATGTAGATTTTTGTTTTATTCCACCTCCGGCGACCCGCTGATACTTCGTGCCACCAGGAACGAGGATAATTGGCAATCTAAGTTCTTCTTTGTAAAAAGAGACTCAATCCCTGGTGGAACGGAATATCCGGTGAAATGGTTGAAAAAGGGTAGGATTTAGGGTTTAAGGATGATCCTGCCTCTTATCCTGTTCCATATCCTGAACTGATTTATTTTTTCTGTTGTGTACACAGCTGACTTTAGGAAGATTGCTCCTCCCCTTGCTGATTCAAATAAAAGGATTGACGCCATCAGACTCCTTCCAGAGGCTGAAAGAAGTTTCAACCCGTCTCCGCCATCTCCAAGTCCTCTTTCTAGTGCAAACATGTCTGGTAAGGATCCTGCAAAATATCCTGTACATACATGTCTTTATTTGATATACTTAGGAGAAATTTTACTCCCTGTATGCAGACTCCAGCAAGGTTCCAGTCTACCTAGACCTTGAAGAACTTGACAGCTACCCTACTCCAGTCACGGTCAAGAAAGAAACACCTGCTGCCACCAGCTCCAAGCCGCTCCCGGCTCCTAAGGCTAATCCAAGGACTCGTGCTTCCACAGCAAAAAAGAGGAAAGGTCCTGAAGTCAGTGTTCCAGGTCCAGAAGGGTTCTCCTATGATGAACTCAGCTTTTCTGACTCCTTGGAGCCAATGACATCCTTCCTCAACAAGGTAATATCCTGCTACATATCCTGCACATATATCCTGATAGGATATCCTGACAGGATATCCTGGTTAATATATTCTGACTCATACCTGAATTTGATGTACAGGGCCTCCAGCATTTGCTCCACTTGTACAATGATGCCTGTGGTACTGTTGTACTCCATGAAGCCAGGATTAAACAACTCGAAAGTACCGTTGCCGACCAAGGTGCCATTGCTAAAGCAAAGACCCGGCACTACGAGGGCATGCTGAAGAAGGTCACCCAAGATGCTGAGCTCAAACTTGCCACCGTCCAAATGGATCACGAGCAGGCCATGGTTTCTTTCTGGGAAGGAATCAAAGCCTCCGCTATCACCTCCCTGCTACAAGCTCGCATCAAGATGGCCTACGAGGCCAAGGAGACAGGCCTTGTATGCCCATCCTGGCCGGTTGAATCCTGGGTGGCCAAGCTGAAGGAGCTTGGAGGCAAAGCTGTGCCACTTCCTGCTGAAGCCGGAGAATCCTCTAAGTCAGCAGAGGTGGTAGAGAAGGCTGGAGATAAGAAGGATGCTGGAGAGGATGCTGGGACAGATGCTGGTGAGGATGCTGCTCAGGATGCTGAAGCTGGGAAGGCAGAGAAGGTTGGAGAAGATGCCGCTGTGTGAGGGCATTCAGGTGGGCAATGATGGATATATGTGCCAAGGCCGGAGCCCACCTTTTTAAATTTGAATGTTGGTCTGTAATCCCCTAAACAATTTACTTTTTCCGCACTTTACTTTTCTGCACCTGAACAATTTACATTTCCTGCATGCTTTTTGAACAATACAACAGTTGGAGGTGGATGGGTCTCGGTTTGAGATGAAACCTTCAACTGTTGGGTAAATATGTTTAAAGACTACTTGTACTTTTGGTGGATGAATCTCGGTTTGAGATGAAACCAAAAGCACAAACTTTTGCTATGTTAATAATATAACTTTTCTTTTGACCTTACCATTGTTGTTATTAGTGTACAAATTTTACTTATGAAAACTGTTTTGTTTGAACATTCTTGGGAATATTATGGGAACACATTCTGAGAATATCCTGACAAGTATCCTAAGAGATATCCTGGTCAGGATATTGTCATATAACTTAGAAAACTTAAGTCATTTGAAAAAAGGAGAGATCATACCAAAGACTCTTAGAGAGTCAACTCCAATTTTCCACCTTAGGAATGTCCCCAGTGCATACTTACAAACTTGGATCCATCCTTTGAATGGTATAATGTATGTCCCCTGTGTATGACATAGAAATGCAACAGTATTCACACTTTGGCTTGAATAAATTCCAAACACCCCGAGGCAAAACCCTTGATATCCTGACATGAATCCTTAGCATACTGGGGATAAACCCTTAATATCCTAGGATAAACCTTGATATCCTGGGGATAAACCCTGAGTTTCATGCGCTACAGGCGAGAGTGTATAAACTCCAAATCTTAGAAAGGTGAAAACCTTTAAACCTTAGAGAGTATGAAAATACCCTTTCGTGAGAGAGGGTGATCAATCCTCATATACCTTCAGGATCCAGGATATAGCCAACAGTAATGAAATTGTCAGCCACTTTTACATGAACTGGTCCCGCTACCTTGAACTATACCTAGATAACTTGCGCTCCAGGTGAGGTGTTTAAACCCAATTCGAAAGAAAGGTGAATACCTTTAAACCTTTGAAGGGATGAAGATCCCTTAAACGTGAGAGAGGGGGCCAATCCTCTAATCTTTTGAGTTATCCTGAGTACATATCCTGGAGCTATATCCTGAAACATATGCTGCAAAACAATTGTAAACTAAGGTGGGTGTTAGCTTGGCTAACACCCCTCCGATGCTTAAGTCAGTATTGGGTTCAAGATAATACACAAATATATTTAAAAGAGATAGAATACATACCATTCTGAGATAGAAATTAAATTCTATTCTTACTTGAAATAGAGCTTTAAGTGTATTGCATTCCAGGATCTCGGTAGCATATTCCCTTCCATATTCTTGAGTCTATATGCTCCTTTCCCTGCTTCTGACTCAACTTCATATGGTCCTTCCCATTTTTGAGCTAGCTTGCCATCTGCAGGATTAGTGGTATTTTGAAAAGCCTTTCTTAGCACCCAATCACCAACTCGAAATCTCCTAGTCCTTATATTCTTGTTATATGCTCTGGATATTCTTTGTTGATATGCTTCCATCCTTAGCCTTGCTGCATCTCTTTTTTCATCTATAGTATCCAAATCTCGACATAAGGCTTCAGGATTCTGCTCAGGATCCTGTAGGATAGATCTTGCAGTAGGTATCGCCATTTCCATTGGAATCACTGCTTCTGCTCCAAATACCAAGGAAAAGGGAGTTTGGCCGGTTGCATTCTTTACCGTTGTCCTACCAGCCCATAAAACAAAGGGTAATTCTTCTGCCCATCTTCCTTTTTTGGCTCCAAGTCTCTTCTTTAAGTTATTGACAATTATCTTGTTTCAGGATTCAGCTTGTCCATTCGCTTGAGGATGTACCGGAGTAGACGTGATCATTTTTATTCCCCAACTCTTGCAAAAGTCAGTAGTCCTCTTGCTTATAAACTGGGACCCATTATCACAAATGATTTCAGCTGGTACCCCAAACCTGGTCAGGATATTTCTCTTTATGAAGGATACTACTTCTTGATCTCTAACTTGAACAAATGCTTCAGCTTCAACCCACTTAGAGAAATAATCCGTCATTGCTAGCATAAAGACTTTTCCTCCCGGAGCTTTTGGTAACTTCCCTACTATATCCATCCCCCATTTCATGAATGGCCAAGGGGAAGCTACAGGATATAGTGGTTCAGCTGGTTGATGTAGTATGTTACTATGCCTTTGACATGCATCACACCTTCGAGCATATTCTGCAGCATCTTTCCTCATCGTTGGCCAATAATATCCTGTCCTTAATACTTTCGAGAACAATGACCTGCCCCCAGTGTGGTTACCACAATCCCCTTCATGTATATCCTGAAGTACTTCTTTGGCTTCAGTATTCTCCAAGCACCTCAAATACGGTCCTGCAAGAGATTTCTTGTATAAAACATTATTTATGATAGTGAATCGTGATACCTTCATCCTAAATGCCTTAGGATTTTCATCTCCGGGGATATGTCCTTCCTTGAGATATCTCATGATTGGAGCCGTCCAGGATTTAGGATCCTTTTCAGGATACTCTGCTCCAGGATCCTGAATACCCGCTACTTCTTTATCCTGAGGATTCGTTGCAGGATACAAGATACGTAATATTGGTATTTGGGCCCCTTCTGGTATCCTGATCGATGATCCAAGATTTACTAAGGCATCTGCTTCAGCATTATCCTCCCTTGGTACCTGTTCAAGTGTAAAAACATCGAAATATCCTGCTAATTTTTTGAGAATATCGAGGTATTCGATTAATTTCTCACCCTTAACTGCATAGGATCCATTAAAATGGTTAGTAATTAACAAGGAGTCAACATATACTTGCAAATTCTTGATACTCATATTCTTAGCCAACTCTAATCCAATGATTAAAGCCTCATACTCTGCTTCATTATTAGTAGCAGGGAATTCGCACCTAATAGCCTGGGGTAATATGTCCCCCTGTGGCGATTTTAGTAGTATTCCCAATCCTACTCCTCTTACATTAGATGCACCATCAGTATATAACGTCCAGGATCCTGAGGATTCTCCTAACTGTTGGACTTCTAGGTCTACCTCATCCTGAATGTCACTACTGAAATCAGCCACAAAGTCAGCTAAAGCCTGAGACTTTATGGCATTTCTAGGTACATATACTAAATCATAAGCACTCAACTTTACTGACCACTTGGCCATCCTGCCTGACATCTCTGGTTTCCTAAGCACATTTTTGACAGGATAATTTGTTTTAACATGAATCCTATGTGTCTCAAAGTAATGTCTAAGCTTCGTTGATGCCATAACTAATGCTAGTATCAATTTTTCTAAATGAGAATACCTAGTTTCAGCATTTAACAAACTTTTACTAACATAATAAACAGGATATTGCTGACCTTCATGATCCTTTACAAGGACGGCACTTACAGCATTCCCTGATACTGCGAGGTATAGGGATAGTGGTTCACCATTCTCAGGCTTCATCAGTAGAGGTGCAGTTGAAAGATATTGCTTCAAATCATGCAGGGCTGCTTCATGCTTCTCACCCCATTCGAATTTCTTGTTCTTCTTCAGGATATCATAAAACTCTTTGCATTTCTCTGAGGATCTTGAAATAAATCTGTTTAATGCTGCCACTCTCCCTGTTAATCGTTGAACATCTTTCATATTTGAGGGTGATTTAATATCCAAGATGGCTTTAATCTGCTCCGGGCTCGCCTCTATTCCTCTTTTGGTCACCATATATCCTAGAAATTTTCCTGCCCCCACTCTGAAATGACACTTAGCAGGATTTAGCTTCATGTTATATTGATCCAGGATATCAAATGCTCCTTTAATATCCTGGAGGTGATCCTGAGCTTTCCTTGATTTTACCACCATGTCATCAATGTATACCTCCATGGTGTCCCCCAGCTTGTCTTTGAACATCATATTTACCAATCTCTGGTAAGTTGCACCTGCATTTTTCAAACCAAAAGGCATAGCCGTATAACAATAAATACCTGTTGGTGTCATGAAGGCAGTATCCTCCTGGTCAGAAGTTTCCATTTGAATCTGCTGAAATCCTGAGGATGCATCCATGAAGGTCAACATTTCATGCCCGGCAGTAGCATCCACCATTGTATCAATGTGAGGAAGAGGAAATGGGTCTTTAGGACAAGCCTTGTTCAAGTCTGTGTAGTCTACACAGACTCTCCATTTCCCATTTTTCTTCTGTACCACGACTACGTTTGCTAGCCATCTTGGAAACTTAACTTCTCTGATCATCCTGGACTTCAACAATCTTTCAACTTCCTCTTGGATAATCGTATTCCGCTCAGGAGCAAATTTCCTTCTTTTTTGCTAAACAGACTTGAATGATCTGTTAATTCCAAGCTTGTGAGTGATAATGTCTTTGGATATACCTGTCATATCCTCATGCTTTAATGCAAACGTTGACATCCTGCATTTCAAAAAGTTAGTTAACTGCTCTTCAAAATCCTGAGGGATATTGGTTCCTACGAGCACCGAGATATCAGGATTATCCTGATCCAGGATAATTTTCTTCACATCCAGCTCCGAATCCTCCACGATATCCTGGGCCCGCATCTTTAATTGCTATGCTATACTAGGCTTGGTTGAGGACTTCATCGAGGATGAGTAGCATTCTTTCGCCTCCTGCTGATCACTATCGACTTTGACAACTCCCCAAGGGGTAGGGATCTTGATGCATTGGTGATATGTTGATGGCACAGCCTTCATATCGTGAATCCACGGTCTTCCCAGTATGATGTTATAGCAGGATAGAGAATCCATCACACAGAAACATTGTATCGAGTTGACTCCTTCAACATATACTGGTAACTTTATCTCTCCCACTGTGTTCCTAGCCTCTCCACTGAACCCAACAAGTGCGGTGGACTTCGAAGTGATATCCATCGGAGATACATTCATTCTCTTCAGAGTCTCTAGTTGGATTATGTTGACGGAGCTGCCATTATCAACCAATATCCTGCGTACAAAATGGTTAGCCACATATAATGTTATTACCAGAGCATCATGATGAGGATCCTGGACAGTATCCCTGTCATCAGCATCAAATGTGATCACTTTGTCAGTTGTGAGGGTAGTCATCCTGACAGGTTTGTCTCCCCTTTCGGCCTTAGCTTCTTTTGCATGTCTCTTCGCCGCCGAATACGAAGTCCCACAAATGTCGGATCCTCCCGAAATGAAGTTGATTATCTTGGCATCCGCGGGAGGTGAGGCTGCTCGCTCAGGATCCTTCTCAGTATCCTGACCCTTATTCTTCTTTCTTCCTAAGAGATCTTTCAGATACCCCTTGCTTAGAAGATAGTTTATTTCTTTCCTTAGAGCAATGCAATCCTCAGTTACATGTCTGAAATCTTTGTGGAAGGCACACCACTTTGACTTATCTTTCCAATCGGCTTTTTGTTGATTCTTTCGAGGCCACCTAGCCTTGGCTCCTAAACCCTGCATGGCATACATCAATTCAGGAATGTTAACAGAAAAGCAATATTCAGATAATTCAGGATATTCTTCAGGATCCTCGTCTTCGATAGCATTCACTTTCTTATTTTCATTTCTACCATATGGCTTAGGGCGATATGGCTTAAATGAGGATTCTGACTTCCTGTTAGTTGTCTCATAGGTGTTGGATGAGTTCATCCTCTCTTGCATCTTTCTGTCATCCTCCAATCGAATATATCTTAGGGCCCTGTTTCGAGCTTCATCCAAGTTCCTGCATGGGTTCATTACAAGGTCTTGGTAAAATTGAGAATCTTTTTGCAGCCCCATCTTGAAAGCTTGCACAACTGTCGCAACATCAAGATGCGGAATGTCTAAAGATTCCCGGCTGAACTTGTTCACATAATCCCTTAGGGATTCTTGAGGCCCCTGTGTTATCCTGTAGAGGTCACTTGTTAGTTTTTCAAAGCTTCTACTACAAGAAAACTGGCTATTAAATAAATTCACTAGGTGAGCAAATGATGTAATCGAATGAGGAGGAACATTTAGGAGCCATTTCAAGGCTGATCCTGTTAAGGTAGAACCAAAACCCTTGCACAAGCATGCTTCCTTGAGCTCCGGAGGGATAGGGTTAATCTCCATTCTCTCCCTATACTGGGCAATATGCTCTTCAGGATCCGTAGTTCCATCATAAAGCTTCATGTTGGGGGTTTGAAATCTCTTTGGAATCTCAGCATCACAGATAGGATATGCAAAGCGAGATATCCTGTGGCTGTCTTGGGACACTTCCGGGATTGGCTGGACCACTCCAGGTACACTGGATATCATGTCCTTCAACTTCTGAAGCTCCCTAGTAAATGCTGATGTTACACCTGTATCCTGCAAAGATCCACTATTGTTAGCAGCATGAGTATTATTATTATTTGACACGTTACCCGTCTGAGGATTCTGCCCATATCCTGAACTCCTCATGGTTGACATCCTGACCGAGGAGGGTATTTTAGGAGTATGGTTCTGAGGAAGGCTGGGCACAATATTCCCCCTATTATCCTCAGTGTACACAGCCGAACTGAAGTTCAAAGTTCTGGGTTGTAATGGAGTGACGATATCCTCAGCAGATCTGCTCGAGCCAGACTTCAGGAGTTGTATTTCCCTCAACAGCATTTGGGTTGTCTCCTGTTGCTGCCTCATTTGTTCCTGCACACTTCCAAATAAGGTTAGAATTTCATCATTAGAAGCTAAAATGGGAGAAGATCCCTGAATACTCCGAGTAGGGATAATATCCTGAGGTTGTGAAGAAGATGGCATCCTTGGAGGAGGTGGTGGAAGCACCGGACCAGTAGTAGCAGAAGTTGTAGCAGACACAGTGGAGGAACTCATGTTTGATCTTAAGGCCATTGTAAACAATGTGGCAAAAATTTTTGAAAACAGAAAACCGATTAACGATTTCACAAAGATTTTTAGTAAAGAGAGCACCACTTGCTCCACGGTGGGCGCCAAATTGTTTTGGTCAAAAATTACCGAAGCAATTTAGTGGTCAAATTAGTTAAGCGAGGTAGTGTGCTAAAAAGTGTGTTGAAAATATACTTGTTAAGTTGTTAGGAAAAACAGTATTCAGGATACGGCTCAGGATATTGAGCTGTATCTATGATCAAACAATGAGCAAAAAGTAAAGGGGGTGACACGAGATATACGAGGAAAGCCCTTGATCAATCTAGATCGCCGGCATAAAACCTCGGGAGCTGACAATCACAGCTGCCTTGTTCTTCTTATTGCTTTAAACGTCAGGATACAGTGTAGGATATTGACCAGATCGCTAAGTGTTACAATGCTTTCGTGCGAGAGTGAAAATTGCTAGAGAACAAGTGTAAGAGTGTAGTGAGTGTAGATGTGATGTCCTATTCGATCTGATATACCCACCTATTCATAGTAACGAATTACAAACAAAAATTCCTATAAATATGGGATGCTCCGAATATTCCATTGTTAACGTTGTAGACCGAGTAATGCGGCTTCAAGGTCTTTATTCCATTGAAATTTCTATTGTTTTTGTATTTTTTTTCATTATTTAATGTTTTTGGATTTTCTATAAGCTATCTCCACCTAAAAACCAAAACATTTAAAAATTTGACAACCCAGAGCAGATTGCTTCCCAACGTCATCTGCTTTGGAATGTTCATCAACGCCAACAATTGCTCCCCCTGACGACAAAAGCTTCATAACGTTTAGTTTTAACAAATATTGAAAATGTGACTTATCAAACGGTTTTGTGTGTAAATCAGCTTTTTGTTCGTCGGTGTGGATTTTTTCAATTCGAATCTAATTCTTCTCGAAACAATCTTGGATGAAGTGATGTCGAATTTCTATATGTTTAGTTTTAGCGTGATGTACTGGGTTTTTAGTTATGTTGATTGCTGCCTCATTATCTACAAAGATAGGAGTAGTAAGAAATTGCAAACTGTAATCTCTCAATTGCTATTGGATCCACATAATTTGAGAGCAGCAACTGCTTGCTGAAACATACTCTGCTTCACACGTTGACAGTGCAACGGTAGTCTGCTTCTTACATTGCCAAATCACCAGACGCGGTCCGAAAAACTGGCATCCTGATGTTGTAGACTTTGAATTAAGTTTGCAGCATTCGAAATCAGAATCAGAGTAACCTTCAAGTTTGAAATCACCGTCTTTTGGATACCACAACCCCAAGCTAGGAGTTCCTTTCAGGTAGCGTAGAATCCGCTTGACGATGACCATGTGTGACGATCTAGGACTCGACTGATAACAGGCTGCGAGGCAGGTTGGGAACATAATATCGGGCCGAGATGCAATGAGGTACATTAGCGAACCAATCATTGAACGGTATAATGTTTCGTCGACCTTCTCTCCGGTGATATCAGGATTGATACCGTGATTAGTTGCTAACGGGGTGGACATAGGTGCAGTCTCTGACATCCCGAATTTCTCCAGAACATCGTGGATATACTTTGTTTGATGTATGAAGATCCCCTCCGGCATTTTAATCGACTTGTAGCCCAAGGAAAAACTTCATCTCACCCATTGAAGACATCTCAAACTTCTGCTTCATCACATTTTCGAATTCTTTGCAAAGTTCCTCGTTTGTGGACCCGAAGATAATATCATCAACATATATTTGCATGATCAACAGATGTCCAGCGACCTCCTTTGTGAAAAGAGTGGCATCTACCTTTCCTCGAATAAAGCCGTTGGATAGCAAGTGTTGAGAGAGCGTCTCATACCAGGCTCTCGGGGCCTGGTGCAATCCATATAGCGCTTTATCCAAGAGGTAGACTTTATCTTTGTGAATTGGATCGGTGAAGCCCGGTGGCTGACTGACGTAGACCTCCTCTTTCACTTTGCCGTACAGGAACACCGACTTTACATCCAACTGATAGACTTTGAACCATTTCCATGAGGCGAATGCAAGAAATATTTGTATGGATTCAAGTCTAGCAACAGGGGCATATACCTTGGTGAAATCTATCCCCTCCTGCTGACTGAAACCCTGAATGACCAAGCGAGCTTTGTTGCGTATGATCACTCCTCTGTCAACCCTCTTGCATTTAAACACCCATTTTGTGTTAATTTTTCTATGATCATCAGGAAGATCCACCAGCTTCCATACTCCAAGCTTTTCAAATAGACCTAGCTCTTCTTACATAGCGTTAACCCATGACTCTTCCGTCAGTGCCTCTTTATACGTTCTCGGTTCAACCTGTGAAATAAAGTAACTGAGTGAGAAATCATTTTGTAATGGTGTAATTTTAGTATAAAAACAAGCAAAGCCTTAGTCAATTTGATGTCTCGTTCTAACTCCTGACTGCAACTCTCCAATAATCAACTCTTCGGGGTGATATGATAGAGTCCTCGGCATAACTTCACCAGGAACATTCACCTCGCTTTCCAAATTAGTAACATTTTGATCTGCAACTTGCTCATCGACTTGAGTTGTCTGATCTGATGAGTGGATCTGCTCCCCCTCAGATTCTGAATCACCTCGATCAAAGGTCGGGCTATCCGAGTCAGACTCTAATTCATCAAATACTGCATTCTGATTTTCTTGAGAAGGCTCATGTTCTGAAGTTGTCTGAGTTTGCTGCAAATCTGCATCACTTTGACCACTTTGACTGGGACCAGCTTCATGATCGTTTGTATTCTGTTGATGCTTGGAAGACTTGGTTGGCCATGAGTTCATCTGGGAAGCTTCGTACTCCTGATATAGCTTGATATGATCAATAAACTCTGGTACTTCCGGAAGATCGAGTGACTCCCACAACATTTCGTAGTTGAATTGCCAAGAGTCACCAGATTTCGGTGAAGGCATTGTGTAACCATGACATTCGACATGTTGAGCTTCAATGATTTTCCCAAGACTTGGAAAAAATACTCGTCTAAGTGGAATAGAATAACCCACAAAGATTCCTTCCAAACTCTTTGACCCAAACTTTCCATCAGGATCTAAAACCATGTAGGGGGACCCAAATGGCTCTAGATATTCCAAGTTAGGCTTTCAATTGTTGATTAGCTCAAAACACATTTTATTATGCTTCTTCACAGTCAAAACCCGATTTAGAGTATAGCAAGCAGCAGATACGGCTTCTCCCCAAAAATTCACAGGAAGCTTTGAGTCGGCCAACATTGTTCGTGCTATCTCTATCCGTGTCCGGTTTTTCCTCTCTGCTACACCATTCTGCTGCGGAGTGAATGGCGCACTGAATTCTTTCAAAATACCCTTTTTGTCACAAAATTCTTCCATCTGACTGTTTTTAAACTCGATACCATTATTGCTTCGTAGTCGACAAATGCGCCTTTGGTACAAATTCTCTATCTTCAAGAATAGATTCAGCAAACTCGTATAGGTTTGATCTTTTGACTTCAAGAACATGACCCATGAATACCTCGAATAGTCATCTGTAACCACTAGACAATAAAGATCACTGGTTATGTTCTTCATGTTCACAAGACCAAAGAGATCCATGTGAAGTCTTTCTAGCGGTCTCGAGAACGAGTTTTCCATCTTCCTGGGGTGCGACTTCTTTGTTTGTTTACCTTTTTGGCAACTGATGCACTCTCCCTCTAGATGAAAACTTTTCAAATTCACACCTTTGACTAAATCGTTATGCACCAAGTGATTCATCTTTCACAGGTGTATGTGGCCCATCTTTCGATGCCACAAGATTAACTCTTTCTCGGTAGCTTTAGACACAAAACACTGAGGATGCCCAGAAGTTGTCGTCGCTATGCTCATGTGTAGAACGTACAGATCATTCTCCCTCGGTGCTCGCATGATGATCCACTCTTCGGGGACAACAAACCTCGGCTTTAGAATCAGACACTCTTTTTCGGTAAAGTGAGTTGTATATAGCCTGTCACATATCTGAAAAATGCTCAGTAAGTTGTTCTCCAGCTCCAGAATGTAGTTGACTCTTTCAAAAGATACAACACCATTGGATAAAGTGCCCTCCCCGATTATTCTTCCACCTTGATTTCTTGCAAAACCAACATATCCACCATTAAAACCTCTAACATCATATAACAGGGTTTTTTGCCCCGTCATGTGCCTAGACGCTCCGCTATCCATTATCCACTTTGAAATCGATCTCGAGAGCTCCTGCACATTTCACATGCAATTTAGTTAAATGAAGCAACCCAGGCCTCTTTTGACTCGGGTAGCTTGATGTTTAGGTGTGTTTTCATGGTGTAAAGTGGTGGGAAGTTCTTATCGTTCATTTCCAAGTTTTTCTCGGTTCCAACCGCAACCTCTTTGTACAAGAAAATTCATCTTTTTTCAGGTTGACCAGATGGTTGGACCTTTTTGGAAACATACTTCTTGACCGGTGGAGTCGAAGAAGTTTGTTTTTCCAACTTTTGATACAAACCCAAAGGTACAGACATCTTAACCGATTTGGTTGAAGAAGTTTGTTTTTCTTTTGCAGCACTAACAGAAACCATTGGCTTTGTTTCAGCTGATGCCTTGACATGAGACTTTGGCATCCATGTTTGTTGTGAAGGAGTAAAACGTTTGGAAGATTCACCTGTTTTCTTTACCGATTGTTTAACTGGTTTAGAATTGATTTTAACTTTTTCAGTTTTTGGAATCTTATTCTCAACAAACATAGGCACCTTGCCTTTTGCATCATTTAACTTCTTGGGATTCTCGACAATCACATACTTAGGTCATTGATTGGTGCACTTTTGTGCAATGTGACCAATCTGATTACATTTAAAGCATGTTCGAGTATCAACAACTCGACTTTGACCTTTAGTTTGTGGTTGTGAGGCTTTCTTTGCAAAAAAATCCTCATTCGTTTTCGAAAAGATTTCAGATTCTTGTTCAGTCATCGAACTCGAACTCTTCACAAAAGTTGTCTTTTTCACAAACTTTGACTTTTGAAAATTCTTTCTTTGATAATTCTTACCACCCTGTTACCCAGCAAACCCTCTGTTTTGATTGTTATTATGAAAACGTGGTGGCACATTGGGTTTGTTATAGTAAGATTTATCTCTCTGAAAATTCAAAAATCTTTTCGAACTTGACAATCCATTGACCTTAGACACATCAATTTCAACCAACTTAAACACTTTTTCCAGCTTGTCCACATTTACGTTCTCGATCGGAAACTCCTCATCCGAGTACAACTTATCTTAACCATTCATCTTGTACATGACAAGAGTCTGTTCGTCCTCTAAGTTGTTCTTGGACTTGGTTTTCGGGATGTGATTGTTCAGAAAAAAATCATCATCTTCATTTGTGGAATCACTGTCAGTTTTTAAAACCTTTTCAACAACATCCTTCACAACCTCAGATTCAATACTCTCTTCATCGGATTGTGAACTAAACGTAACATCGATGTTATCAGGTAATTTATCAGCTTCACTTTTCTCACTCAAATCTGATTCTTTAACCAACCCAGATTGTTTTTTAGTGAAGTTATTGCTCATGGCTGGTGGAACCTCGTGATACCCTACCCCGATTCCATCTGAGTATACATCTTCACCATCTTTGTTCTTTCCAATGGGTTTTGGAACGATGTGTTGGAGAACAAAGCTGGCGGAAGTGTAACTATTTAGTTTCAAATTAATCCTCTCATTCTCAATTTTTGCTTCTTGATACTGAAGCTTGAGATTCGCAATCTCATCCAGTTGAGCATTTATCTGTTTTTCTTCTGCTTGAAGAACACCAGTCAAACTCAAGTTTTCTTTTCGAGTTTTAGCGTTTCTTTCGTCTGAGTCTTTAATTGTTCGTTTTAACTTGTCAAAATCCTTAGTTATTTTTCTATTTTCAAGCACAAACTTTTCATTTTCTTTTCTAAAGTGTTCAACATCATTTTCATCAGTTTTGATTTTCTCATTTAACTCATTAATTCTTTTAGTTGAACTTCTCACAAGTTTGTCTCTTTTAATCATGTCGTTTTGTAAAAATATTGATTTTATTTGTTAGCTCCTGGATTTGAGATCTTGAAAGATAATCATGTGTATTACAGACTTTGCACTCTTTCATGCAATTTTTGCAATCACTTTCAGATTTTTCTTTCTCAGCCTTACCTGGTTCAACATTTGAACCAACAGAACTGACCTTGCCCGACGACTCCGACTCAGAAGCAGATTTGGAATCTACCTCTAGTACCTTCGCCATCATAACTTGATCAGCCATCTTCGTTAAGTTCTCGGCTGTCAATTCTGCATTAACATCAATGATCTTATCTTTCAACTTTTTGGACTCCTCAAATTTCTCATATCTCTCCTTTCGTAATCTCTCTTGCTTGGAGAACCTACTAAAGTCACTAAAATATCCGACTATTACAAATAAAAACGCCCACATTTACAAAATAATAAAGACACTAAATAACGTTGGCGTAATTGATAACATCATTCTCCATTTTGACCCAACAATATTTTTTTTTTTTTTTTTGTAAAAAATGTAAACAACACTAATATTCATCAAGTGTGGCCAAAAGCTTGGCTAGGGCAACAATACAAGGCTATATATAGAATCTTACTTGCCAGCATAATTATAATTATGCTGGCATCTTAACTACACTAGGTCAGATTTGCCACTTTCATGTAATTACAAAACAAGTCCCTAGACTTCAAATAAGTTACAAACTATAACAAAACTAATCCAGTGCAAGTATCAAGATCTCATAGGCTCCAACAATATCCCCCCTAGATCGTTGCATACTTGTTTTTCATTCTTCAGTAGTTGCTTCTGGATTGTCTGCAGCATTCTTTTCTGGCACATGAGGGACTTTTGTACTCGTTGTTGCTTGTGTTGTTGCTTGAACTTCGGTCGTTGTTGCAGGAGTTTCTTCGGTTAAAACAACTTCACTAGTTGATGGTGGTTCCTCCATAATGGCCTCATATGTGGATGAGGCTGGAGGTTGTGATGTTGCTTGCGGAGTTGGGGTGGACTCTTTTGTTGTTGAAGAAGACTTTTCTTTCTTTTCCTCGTGCTTTTTCTTCTTCCTTTCTTCCTTCTTCTTTGCATCTGCATCCTTTCTTTTCTCGATCTTGTCAATGATATCGAGCATGTCTCGTTTTCTCTTCCAGGATCATTCCACTGCCCTCTGAAATAGCATTGCCTCTTCTAGATTGGCGTTTCCAGCCCCAACATTGATTCGATTTGCATTCAGCACCGTTAAATCAGAGAGTCCGAACATGAATACATCCATTGGATCCAATATCTTAATATCTTCATTTTCATTCGATCGGATCACCGCTTCACCAGTATGACTATCATAGAACCACTTCTTGAAGTTGTTCAGACAGACCGGGACTTCATCTGGGAGCTTAATTCTAGTGACAACTTTTGCAGGGTTGATAACCCACATCACTTTGCCTTTGCCAGTAATAGGATCTTTTGTTGTCTTGGATACTCTCCTTCGGGGATGTCGCAGCTTGAATACCACAAAGCCTCTGTTGCATTCTTTGGCAATTATACGCTCAAAGTCTGTCGCAACCCCCGCCCCCTAATTCCCGGGAACGGGTGGCCGCGAGCCAGTTTCGGTGGTATCGCGTGTTTATCTAATTTTTGGCAGCAGAATTTACATCAGGACTGTAGTTAGGAAATATTTTATCAGAGTAAAATAACACAGTTTCATAATATTGAATACATGGGGTAAAGCCCAAGTTTTCAGTACACACATTTTCATAGGAATGAATCCTATATTTATTTAATAAAACATCTATTGATTTTAGGTAACTTTATTGCCACTTCTCCAAGCCTTCAGTGCTGTCCAGCTGGCTTCTATTTGGCTTTCACATTTTGTTACCTGAAACACGTTTAAAAATATTTTGTCAGTGGGAAATACTGGTGAGTGAATCCCAGTTTAATCAAGTTTAAATAAAAAACCATTGTACAGTATTGAGGGCGGTCTCGCAATTACATTTGTTTCCAAGTCATACTAATTACCACCCACGGTACTGTCAACCCGGCTTGTGGAAAGTTACTCCTCGCAAGGCAGTAACTAATTTTGTATACAAAACCCCAACATACTGACGATAATTGTATCCTTACAAATACTCAATAACTGTTTATTATATAATTAATTAAGTGTGGTTTTGTAAACATAGTTTGCAAAAAGGAGATTACTCACATTGCTGTCTTAGGTTTTCTGTAAGGATTTCCTGGGAATAATCTATAAATTACACAAATTCACGCGTGTTAGTATAATAACCCATTTTAACATTAGTAATACCCTCCCCGAGACGGCATTCCAACGACTACGTCGTGCAGAACCACGACAGCCGTTACGGAACCCTAGATCAATCGGGCAGAGTATCTAATACGTATCCAGGGGTTATGATACTTACAACGGAGCAGAACTTCGTTATTTAGGGGGGTATTATACCCGAGTATAATGCCTATTATAAGAAATTATGAGAGAGAAAGTCAAAATTTGAACGATCGAACTGAAGGCCCGAGCTCCAGCTTTATAGGAGCTGATTCTGGGTTCGTCGCGCCCCGCATAGGAAATCAAGAGGGGCCTTCGCGGCCCGCGACTAGGTGCGTAGGGCCTAGCTTTGACTCGTCATCCGGTATAGCCTCACCACGTGTCGCCACGTGGCGGCTTTCGGAGGAGGGCGGGTGTCCAGCCTTGTCGCGGCCCGCGTCAACTAAAGACAAGGGGCGTCGCGCCCCGCGACGACCCAATTATTTTTGTTTTCGTTTTATTTTTAATGTTAAATTATATTTTGGGCTCGGTTTTCACATATGGGGTGTATTTAAAGACATATGGGGATATTCTAATGTATTTTAGGGTGTCAAAAATATTCCGACGGTGTCGGTTTTCTTTAAGGTTGTTATATCCTCCCCACCTTATTTTAGAGCTCGTCCTCGGGATCTACTGGAACAGGTGTGGATATTTCCTTTGCATTTTCGATTCAAGCTCCCATGTGTACTCAGGTCCTCTTTTGGAGTCCTATTTCACTTTGACCATAACTAATCTCTTGTGCTTGAGGTTTTTGACTTTCCTTTCTTCAATCTGTAGAGGCCTTTCTACAAACTTGAGTTGCTCATTTACCTCTATATCTTTATGAGGCACTACAAATGATTCATCAGCTAGGCATTTCTTGAGATTAGATACATGAAACACATCATGTATTCCATCCATCTCCTCTGGCAGTTGTAGCTGATAGGCTACAGGTCCTATTCTTCTAATAATCTCAAAATGTCCAACATACCTGGGACTTAGCTTTCCTCGTTTGATGAATCTTACTACTCCTTTCCAAGGAGAGACTTTAAACAATACTTTGTCTCCTACTTGAAATTCCAATGGTTTTCGTCTGTTGTCAGCATAGCTCTTTTGTCGATCGCGTGCTGTTTTTAGTCGTTCGTTGACTTGAATGATCTTGTCGGTTGTTTCTTGTACTATCTCAGGTCCAGATAGTTGCTTTTCCCCAATTTCTGCCCAACAGACTGGGGTTCGGCACTTTCGTCCATAAAGTGCTTCGAAAGGTGCAACATTGATACTTGTGTGATAACTGTTATTATAAGAAAATTCTATTAAAGGTAAGTGATCGTCCCAATTACCTCCGAAATCAATTACACAAGCTCTAAGCATGTCTTCCATTGTCTGAATTGTCCTTTCGCTTTGTACGTCTGGTTGAGGATGATAAGCTGTGCTTAGATTCAACTTGGTTCCCATTGCTTTTTGGAAACTTGACAAAAAATGAGAGGTAAAACGGCTATCCCTATCAGAAACAATTGATAAAGGAATTCCATGTAATGAAACTATTTCATTTACATATAATTTAGCTAGCTGTTCCATATTGAAAGTTTCCTTCATTGGTAGGAAGTGAGCTGACTTAGTTAGCCTATCTACAATTACCCAGATTGTATCATTACCTTTCTTTGTTTTGGGTAATTTAGTAACAAAATCCATTGATATCAATTCCCATTTCCATACTGGCATTTCTAACTGTTGTAACAAACCTGAGGGTTTCTGATGTTCAGCTTTAACTTGTGAGCAAGTTAAACATTTAGAAACATAGGTTGCTATGTCCTTTTTCATTCCTATCCACCAGAAATTCTTTCTTAAATCCTGGTACATCTTATCATTTCCTAGATGCATTGTATATTTAGATTTATGGGCTTCTTCTAATATACGATGACGTAGGTTTCCTAATTTAGGTATCCACATTCTCTTTTTATGAAATCTCCAAATTCCATCTGTTTCTTGTTCTAATTCTTTAATCATACCCTTTAGCTTTTCAGTATCATCTTTGATTACTGATTCTTGTGCTTTTCTGATTTGCTCATTTAAATCTACTTGTAGATTTAATTTAAGAGAATGTACTCTTTTTGGCTTTTCATGATACTTTCGGCTTAAAGCATCAGCAACTACATTTGCTTTTCCTGCATGATACTGGATATCACAATCATAATCACTAAGCATTTCCATCGAGCGTCTTTGTCTCATATTCAATTCTTTTTGCCCAAAAACATATCTTAAACTTTTATATAAAAATGGTAAACTTACTACCATAAAGGTAATGTCTACAAATTTTAAGGGCAAAAATTATAGCTCCTAATTCTAGATCATGGGTTGAATAATTCTCTTCATGATTCTTAAGTTGTCTAGACGCATATGCTATAACCTTTTGGCGTTGCATTAATACACATCCATAACCTAACTTAGAAGCGTCACAATAGACTACCATGTCTTTAGTTCCTTCTGGTAACGCTAGTATGGGTGCATGGGTTAATCTTTGCTTAAGAATTCTAAATGCTTCTTCTTATTTTGGTCCCCATTCAAACTTAATAGATTTACAAGTTAATTTAGTTAAGGGAATGGCTATTCTAGAAAAATCTCGAATAAACCTCCTATAATAACCGGCCAATCCTAAGAAACTTCTAACCTCGGTTGGTGACTCAGGGGTTTTCCATTTGGTAATTACCTCAATTTTTGTGGGATCCACATGAATTCCTTCATGATTGACTAAGTGTACAAGAAATTGTACCTGATCTTACCAAAACTCGCATTTTGAAAATTTAGCATAAAGTTTTTCTTTTCTTAATAGACTTAAAAGTGAGTGCAATTGCTTTGCATGATCTTCCTTGCTTTTAGAATAAATTAGAATATCATCTATAAAGACAATTATGAATTTATCCAAATATGGCTTACATATTCGGTTCATCATGTCCATAAATGCGGCTGGGGCATTGGTTAAACCAAATGGCATGACAGTAAATTCATAATGACCATACCTTGTTCTGAAGGCGGTCTTAGGAATATCCCCTTCCTGTACCTTTAATTGATGATATCCTGACCTTAAATCGATTTTAGAGAAAAATTGAGCTCCTTGCAATTGATCGAACAGATCATCGATTCTCGGTAATGGGTATCGATTCTTAATTGTGACTTTGTTCAATTCACGATAGTCAATGCACATACGCATCGACCCGTCCTTCTTTTTAACAAATAAAATTGGTGCTCCCCATGGTGATGAGCTTGGCTGTATGAATCCTTTCTCCAACAATTCGTCTAATTGTTTCTTTAATTCCTGCATTTCTGCGGGTGCCAAACGGTAAGGTGCTTTAGCAATTGGTGCTGTTCCTGGAAGCAGGAGAATTCTGAATTCAACTTCTCTGTCTGGCGGTAATCCCGGTAATTCTTCTGGAAACACGTCTGAAAATTGAGACACTACTGGAATGTCTTTTAGTTCTTTTCCTTTAGTGTTAGTGATTATAGAAATCAAATACACTATAGATCCTTTTCTTATATAACTTGCAGTTTTCATCACAGAGATGAATTTAGTGGATCTAGAGGGCTTATCTCCTTTAATTGTGATCTTTTCACCTTTTGGTGAATTTACTTGAATTGACTTTTGATCACATAAAATACTGGCTTTATTGGCTATTAACAAATCCATTCCTAAAACGACATCAAATCCTGCCAGATTCACGGGATAAAGGTTTGCAATAAACTTTTGGTTTAAAAATTCTATTTTTGCTTCCTGCAAAATTTCAGAAATCATAACCGTTTTTCCATTTGCTGTCTCTACTAGACATTCTTGCGGAAGTTTTGTTAATGACTGATTTAGAAGTTTGCAAAATGAAGTATTAATAAAACTTTGGTTTGCACCAGAGTCAAATAATACTTTAGCAAAAATATCATTAACTAAAAACGTACCGGCTATCACGTCCGGAATCATTTTCACTTCCTCTGCCATCAGAACGAATGCTCTAGCATTTTTAGTATTCTTATTGTTCGCAGCTGGAACCAATTTCGGACAGTTTAGCTTGATGTGACCTTTTTCTCCACAGTTGAAGCACATCCCATTACTCGATTTCCTCCTACAATATTCATCCTTGTGTCCTGGCATTTTGCAGAAGTTGCAGTGAGTGGAGCATTTTTCCGAATGCTTCTTCTTGCAGGCCTTGCAGTATGGTGCAGAGGTAGATCCTATATTCCTACGGTTGGAATTCCCAGAACGGAATTCTTGGGTAAGCCTCTGAGCTAGGTTTCTCCTCTGGTCTTCTTCTCTAGTATGGATTAATTCATCTGTCAAGGTGTTTGCTAATTATACAGCTTCTTCTATGGTTTACGGTCTAGCTGCCTTGACTACATGCCTAATCTCCCCGATTAATCCCAGATATAACGGGAGATTAATACTGGTTCAGGTGATGCAAGGGTTGGTACTATTCTAGCATATTCAAAGAATGTAGTAGTATAACCCTTACTATCCACCCCGGTTATCCTAAGGTTCAAAAACTTATTCGCTATCTGTTCTTTTTCATTGGGAGCGCAGAATTTCCTTTCTACCATGTTCTTAAATTCTTCCCATTCCATATTGTATACCCTATCACTTCCTCTTGACTGGAGGATAGTGTTCCACCATTCTAAGGCTGAGTTCTTAAACAAATTAGAAGCAAACATTATTTTGTCTTCTTCAGCACACTTGCTTATTTTTAAGACTGCCTCAGTCTTTTCTATCCAGCGTAGAGTTGCAATGGGTCCTTCATTGCCCGAGAATTCTATTGGTTTGCAGGACCAGAATTCTTTATAAGAACAACCATAAGGCATGGTTCTTCTTCTTTTGGGAATGGGCGCTTGAAATACAGGTCCATTGTTTATGCTGTGTTCTAGTTCAGTTGGTCGCTTACTGCTGTGCTTACTTTTATTATTTGCTTCCTGAACCATTTGAATAATAAATGGCATTTCATCTATAATTCCTTGTGTCACTATGTGTTGAATGGCACTATTATCCACTTGGTTTCCATTGTTATTGTTGTTTGGATTTTCATTATCGTTATTCGGGTGGTTATCATTCTGGTTTTCCTGGTTCACTTCGTTGCCCATCTGAATTTTAAACATTTACCACGCATTAATAATCACAATATAATATTTAATATAGTTAATCACAGGACACGCACTTTGGTCAAAAGCGTCGATCATTGCGACTTTACTCTGTTCAACATCTTTGTCGTTCTCGTCCTTGATCCTCACCGCTGAATGTATCGCGTTCTCATCCTCCACATAATGTGCAGCTTTCCAAAAGAACCTTACATGTGAACCGTAGCACTTATGCCTATGGGTCAATGCCTTAACAATTCGAGTATCTTTCAAAAATGGCACGACATCTTTAAACGGAGCAATGTTTGGGTAATTTTCATCCAACACACAACATATATTGTGTTCTTTGTGAAAATCAGAAGCCCTTGCCTGTAAAAATTTTATTTTCAGAATATGCACGTAATTCTAGACACATAGTACACAGTGAAAATTTTCAAAAATTTGAAAAATTTTCTAACACTTTGCATTGTGCACTCCATTCGAATGACAGGTTGTCGAATGGCCATCCGATCGGATGGTCATCCGCTCAGATGGATATGATCTGAATTGACAAAGGGTTCGAATGAGAAATGGTCCGAATGACCATTCGATCGGAAGGAAAATAAACATGAAAGCAACATGGTCCGGATGGTCATTCGACCGAATGGCTATTAGAAACAAAATTATATGATGTTCCAGATGGTCATCCGTTTGGATGGTCATCCATTCGGATGGTCATCCGAGTGAAAATAGTTAAACACTCAAGAACATTTAAACATGTCAATTCAAATTTACCAAGTTTTGGTAAAATTGAACACAATTTCTCTCAGAACTATCGCCGAATAAGAAAACCCTATATTCAATTTCTCCAAAAACAATCTAATTTGCCCTAGATCTAAAGAAATAACATATCGGCTGTCAATGTGTCGAATGGATCTAAGTTTAAATTGAAGCATGTTATGATGAAATTGGAATGGTAAAAACTTAAATCTAAGGCCGATGCATCTAGTTCTATGATCAATTTCAACAAAATTCATCAAACAAAGCCTAGATCTAAGAGATATATGATTTCGGTAGTGTCGGCTTCAGAAAAACATCAAAAGCAAGTATTTAGAGATGAAATCAGTGATACTTACCTTCACCATAGTGAGAGTTGTGCTAACCAACAAGCCTATGAAAACGATCCGGCAAGATAATGACTCAAACTCAAAGTATGAAACGAGAGCAAATGTGAGGTGTGTCGAATGGATAACCGATTGAATGAAACTTATGATGATCAGATGGCCTTATATAGGTTGTCATCCATTCGGATGGCGTGTTTGTTCAGATGGCCATCCGATCGGATGAGACTCTCAAACCAAATTTTAAAATTTTTAAACTTTTTCATGTCACACCCCGACCACGTAAAACAACAAAACGTGGCGGAAACGTCGGGGAGTGTTGTAACAGAATCATTGTTTCACAACCATGGAATAAATAATTTCGTTTTATTGAATTAATGAACTCATTGTTTCATTACAAATAAGATAAATACAACTATTATCTTTCAAGTTTTAAAGTCGCTAAGGCACGAGTCCACCCCAAGTGTAGCATGTATCAGCAATCATCATAAAGCAGCACCTGAAACATGTGTAAAAATAGGTACGTCAGCATAAAAATGCCTGTGAGATACATAGGTTTTATTGATTTAGATTCATGACTTATAAGTTTAGAAAAAAGTTGTTTAAGAAAAGTAGTCATGATCCTTGAAAAAGGTTTTCTTTTATAAATCATACTAAAATTTATAAGAAATCAGATGATATATAATAATAATACATAGGTAATTAAATAACTAAGTAAAATGAGTTTGTATAAAATATATTGTTTGAAAAACAATATTTGATAAAAAGGTTTATAGCATATATAAAAATATACTTTGGTTTTAAGAAGGTCGAATAAGTAATATATTAAAATATATTTCAGTTCCAATGTCGTTAACCCAAGTGTACTAAATAATGCCACGGTATGTAATGTGATGAAAACACTTATATATAAGAAGTACCATCGGCGTATCTACCATGTTTTCATCATATTACACCCATCCCATTATCTAAACACTAACCCAAAACCCAATTGTAAAACAAATAGTATATTAAATATACTTTAGTTTTTAATAATAAAATTTTCAGTAGTATATCAAAAGTATACTTTGGATTTATAAATAACATATTAAACTATGCTTTGGTTTTGTAAATAACATATTAAACTATGTTTTGGTTATTAACAAAAATATATGTTGGTTTTGTACAATATCACATATGAGAGCATATCAAAATATACAAAAATAATGTGATTTAAGAATTCATTCAGACCTAGTGCATCAAAATACACCTTTGAGACTATAGGAATACCACAAAGGCAATCCCTATTTGGATGGAGAAACAAATTGGTTTCAGACATTCCATGACAACAGGAATGGGGTGTCAAATCCTATAGCGCTATATCATACTACCAACCGATCTGGTGAACAAAAATAAGTACTATCCAACGATTAATTTTATAATCTTTGAAAAATTAGTGTTTAAACCATAATTAAACATTCAGTTTGTCAAAAGATAAGTACTAATATGTATAATCAATTATACTTTTGAAAACAAGAACATAACAAATAGGTACACATATTTCACCCTAAAACATTTGAAAACAGTAAAAGAGGGGACTATGTACTCACTTGAGAGTGCTTAGAAGTCTTGAACAACTACCAAGCGAGCTAGAGGAGTCCCGGAAATCAACGCCACCTAATATGGGTAACTACATAAATAAACCGGACCTAAAACGGAAGATCGGATAGGATGAGGTCTCGTAAACCAAATGAGTGTGGGAACTCATATGATATGGTTTAACAAGGCCCACATACTAAAAGGAAACCTAACCTAAGTGCTTACGACCCATTACGACCCGTTTAGGTAGCTTACGCTACTTTAACACGTTGTTCGCGGAAAACGCGTTCGGACCGCCTAACTAGTCCTATGACAAGTATTATATGCCCTAACATACTTAATTATGTTACATAATCAGTTAAATGACAAAAGTTTGGGTTACATATGCTTAAATATCAATTATGCATAAAAAGGGTATTTTGGTAATTTTCCTAAGGCATATAAACTACCTATCATACAACTACTTAAACGAAGTGACCATAAGGTATAACCTCGGAAGGTTATTCCCTATACAACTATGGTCACCTAATGTGTTTGGTCGGATCCTAAAGATCGACCAAATGGGTCTAGTTCGTAAGTCTAAGCGGTTGTTTAGACCGCTTGACTTACGACTCTACATAAGCACTAAACCTAAAGTGACGAGCTAAACATGCTAAAACATGTTTAGTTAAGTTAGAAAACAAGTTTGGTATCAAAACAAACGGTTTTGATACCTAAAAGTAGTTTGGTTACAAAATACGCAAGAATGCGCATTTTGGCCGAAACTACGACTCGTCACTACACCTAGATAACGTGGTAATCAGTAGGTATAGTCACTAGGGACTATAACCATCGTGATTATGCTCACGTTATGAAGTTCAAACGAACTTCGCGTTGACCATAAACTGGTCAATGCAGAAAGTCAAACACAGTTTGACTTTCGGACTCGAAAAGCTATAAAAGACCGAAGGAATACTTACAAAGGGTCCAAGCAAGGTAATCTTGATCCAAATAGCTCAGGTATCAGGTGTTAAAACCCCAACTTAGAGCCTTTTGAATCAGATTGTGCGTTGCAACAAATGAAGGTGTTGGGTATTTATAGGAAAATCACAACCGTTAGGATCGTTCCTCGATAAACGAGCTTCAATCCTAGCCCTCCATGTGTGCCCCTTGTTTTGTAATACCTTGGGTACCCCTAGAATGAGCCCATGGTATCCAAAATACCATTTGCAAGAGGTATAATCAGGTAGAACAGCTGGAAACAGGCTGTTAACAACTTTCTGCAGATCCGGGCTGTCCACGCGGCCTGCCTGGCCCTACTATTCAGAAATGACAGAATGGTCCCTGAACTTGAGAAACATGCATTTTGAGGTGTTTTTGACATGTTTAAGCCCCGTTAACCTCATTTCAAGGCTCTAAAATGATGTTAAAGTCTAGGGAACTCAAAACATGCTCAAAAATATCTCGGATGTCGGTTCGTTTGGCCGTACGGTTGCATTGTTTGATTAATTACGACGGAAGTCGTAACGAACACAAAAACGATCCAAATTAAGCGACGAATGGAATTTTATCATGTCAAACACTAAAATAAAATATTTTAATTCTTACATGAATTTTTGGATATCCGAATATATTCAGAACGTAAGATATGCGCGAAAATCCAAACTTGTGCACTTTTTGACGCTTTTAGTCCCTAGTGATCAAGAAAGTTTATTTTAGCATACCGAACCCCTCAAAGCCTATTTCTAAGCTATGTAAAGGATATTTAGGGTATGTTTAACTTATGATCAAGTTCCGGAATGTTTGTTACTATACAAATCGGTATAGTTTCACAGTTTGACACAATTAGTCCCTGTGATTGAACAAACTTGATTTCAACATACCAAACCATCCAAAACTTATTTCTAAGTTATGTGAAGGTTATTTAAGGTATGTTAAGCCTATTTTACTATTCCAGAGTGTTCGTTGCATTAAACTGGTTATATTTACGCATCAGTGCGCGTATAACCTTCCAGAAAGCGATTTAAGGCTTGAAATCGAACAAGAATTGATATGTGCAAATGATACACATATTTTTACAAATCCCAAGTATGAAATATAATATTTCATTGGTTTGGTATTTGTTTGATGGTTGAAGTGACACAGGTGTCACATTTCAATTTTATCAGTTTTAAACATCCACTCAAGTATCCAAGTCCAAGTTAATGACCGTGGTTACTCGATTTGTCGACCAAGTCCAAGTTAATGACCTTGGTTAACCCGATTCGAACCAACTAACATTTTTCAATTAAAATTCTCAACTTTTTATGAAAATACAAGTTTCAAGTTAATGAACTTATTTAACATTTTAAGATTCCAACATTCAGATAAGCTCCCAACCCAGTCGTTCACAATGATTTGTCAAAAAAACTAAAGCAGAAATAAAATCTTTTTGAATTTTAGAAAGTTTATGTCAAAACACACTGAAAATCTTTTTGGGCTTAAGGAGAAATGAAATTACAGGAAACTATATACAAACATATTTTTATGAGCTGTGTTAGAGGATCATATCAGCTACCGACGTGTCACTAGCACCGTTGAGCTTATATTTCACATTAAGTTTTAAACGATTCACCTAGATTGTCGATATACTGATCCACTTAAATTCTCACACAAAGTTCAACTGATTCAGGATACGGATTTAGTGTTTTAAGAACTTAACTTATTCACGTGTCCCACCTTAGAATATACTCTCGTATCTAGATTCCCTATATTCAGTCTTACTGGTGAATATACTATAATGATATCTGTTATCTATGTAGTGCGAGACCATGAGAGCTCAGGTTAGAACTTCCGTTCAGACAGAGAGATGATGGCTCGACTATGGGTTTGTGCCACTTAGGGATCTTCTTTACAACAACACTTGATTCATATCTTTCGATATTTATCAATTTTTATGCTGAGGGAAAGCTTTATATTTAAAGAGCATAAAGTATTATACGAGGACTATGTTTTGGTCAAAAATTACCGAAGCAATTTAGTGATCAAATTAGTTAAGTGAGGTAGTGTGCTAAAAAGTGTGTTGAAAATATACTTGTTAAGTTGTTAGGAAAAACAGTATTCAGGATACGGCTCAGGATATTGAGCTGTATCTATGATCAAACAATGAGCAAAAAGTAAAGGGGGTGACACGAGATATACGAGGAAAGCCCTTGATCAATCTAGATCGCCGGCATAAAACCTCGGGAGCTGACAATCGCAGCTGCCTTGTTCTTCTTATTGCTTTAAATGTCAGGATACAGTGCAGGATATTGACCAGATCGCTAAGTGTTACAATGCTTTCGTGCGAGAGTGAAAATTGCTAGAGAACAAGTGTAAGAGTGTAGTGAGTGTTGATGTGATGTCCTATTCGATCTGATATACCCACCTATTTATAGTAACGAATTACAAACAAAAATTCCTATAAATATGGGATGCTCCGAATATTCCATTGTTAACGTTGTAGACCGAGTAATGCAGCTTCAACGTCTTTATTTGAACGACTTGGACCGAGTCTCCCGCGGAATGAGTCCTTGTGAACGTTGCTAGCTTCTAACCCGCGTACCTGCACATAATCCGTTAGTGATCCTGAGGATACCATTCAGGATGTTACCAATATCCTGAATCAGCATCCCGGATGTGAACAGATATCATATAACCAAGATATAACCCAAGATATTTCTCAGGATATGGGCTCAGAATTTCACCCATAACAATTGTCCCCAAAAATGTTACCGTTTAGTATCCTCACCACTAACGGTTACATTTTTCACGGAGATCGAGGCAATTAAGAGATAAGACCCATGATGTGACCGTTTGCAACTTACTCAGCCTATATTTACTCATTGCACCCTATATCTTCTCATCCCCATCTCTTTTTTAATCACTATCGATAAGGAAAAAGGTAAACATTCTCTCTCTAATCTTCATCTCCATCCTTCTTTTCCGGTCAAAAATTCAGGCGATCAAATGCCGAGACAGACAAGATCCAGTTCCGGTGATTCGGCTCCCACATTTATCCAGCAGAATCTTCTCCAAGAACCGGAGAAAGAGATATGCTCTTTCGATAGTGCCCACTTGTCGGCTCTCAAATCCTCCGGTATCTTTCCGGAAGGAACGGTATTCCGGCCGTTCGACCGGGAAATCCGGTCGGATATGGTCTCCAATGAGTGGTTGTGCTTTAGAACTTTTCCCTTCACCTTAGGGTTACAGTTCCCCTTTCCGGACTTTATCACCGAATTCTTCAACATTACAAAAATCTCCTTTAGCCAAACAATGCCGATGCTTTGGCGTGTTCTGTCTGTTCTTGACCAGATCAAGAAAAACCACATCCCTGATCTTTCTGTTCATGATCTCCCCCTAGCTTACCGGCTTAGATGCCATGGATCATGTAGATTTTTGTTTTATTCCACCTCCGGCGACCCGCTGATACTTCGTGCCACCAGGAACGAGGATAATTGGCAATCTAAGTTCTTCTTTGTAAAAAGAGACTCAATCCCTGGTGGAACGGAGTATCCGGTGAAATGGTTGAAAAAGGGTAGGATTTAGGGTTTAAGGATGATCCTGCCTCTTATCCTGTTCCATATCCTGAACTGATTTATTTTTTCTGTTGTGTACACAGCTGACTTTAGGAAGATTGCTCCTCCCCTTGCTGATTCAAATAAAAGGATTGACGCCATCAGACTCCTTCCAGAGGCTGAAAGAAGTTTCAACCCGTCTCTTCCATCTCCAAGTCCTCTTTCTAGTGCAAACATGTCTGGTAAGGATCCTGCAAAATATCCTGTACATACATGTCTTTATTTGATATACTTAGGAGAAATTTTACTCCCTGTATGCAGACTCCAGCAAGGTTCCAGTCTACCTAGACCTTGAAGAACTTGACAGCTACCCTACTCCAGTCACGGTCAAGAAAGAAACACCTGCTGCCACCAGCTCCAAGCCGCTCCCGGCTCCTAAGGCTAATCCAAGGACTTGTGCTTCCACAGCAAAAAAGAGGAAAGGTCCTGAAGTCACTGTTCCAGGTCCAGAAGGGTTCTCCTATGATGAACTCAGCTTTTCTGACTCCTTGGAGCCAATGACATCCTTCCTCAACAAGGTAATATCCTGCTACATATCCTGCATATATATCCTGATAGGATATCCTGACAGGATATCCTGGTTAATATATTCTGACTCATACCTGAATTTGATGTACAGGGCCTCCAGCATTTGCTCCACCTGTACAATGATGCCTGTGGTACTGTTGTACTCCATGAAGCCAGGATTAAACAACTCGAAAGTACCGTTGCCGACCAAGGTGCCATTGCTAAAGCAAAGACCCGGCACTACGAGGGCATGCTGAAGAAGGTCACCCAAGATGCTGAGCTCAAACTTGCCACCGTCCAAATGGATCACGAGCAGGCCATGGTTTCTTTCTGGGAAGGAATCAAAGCCTCCGCTATCACCTCCCTGCTACAAGCTCGCATCAAGATGGCCTACGAGGCCAAGGAGACAGGCCTTGTATGCCCATCCTGGCCGGTTGAATCCTGGGTGGCCAAGCTGAAGGAGCTTGGAGGCAAAGCTGTGCCACTTCCTGCTGAAGCCGGAGAATCCTCTAAGTCAACAGAGGTGGTAGACAAGGCTGGAGATAAGAAGGATGCTGGAGAGGATGCTAGGACAGATGCTGGTGAGGATGCTGCTCAGGATGCTGAAGCTGGGAAGGCAGAGAAGGTTGGAGAAGATGCCGCTGTGTGAGGGCATTCAGGTGGGCAATGATGGATATATGTGCCAAGGCCGGAGCCCACCTTTTTAAATTTGAATGTTGGTCTGTAATCCCCTAAACAATTTACTTTTTCCGCACTTTACTTTTCTGCACCTGAACAATTTACATTTCCTGCATGCTTTTTGAACAATACAACAGTTGGAGGTGGATGGGTCTCGGTTTGAGATGAAACCTTCAACTGTTGGGTAAATATGTTTAAAGACTACTTGTACTTTTGGTGGATGAATCTCGGTTTGAGATGAAACCAAAAGCACAAACTTTTGCTATGTTAATAATATAACTTTTCTTTTGACCTTACCATTGTTGTTATTAGTGTACAAATTTTACTTATGAAAACTGTTTTGTTTGAACATTCTTGGGAATATTATGGGAACACATCCTGAGAATATCCTGATAAGTATCCTAAGAGATATCCTGGTCAGGATATTGTCATATAACTTAGAAAACTTAAGTCATTTGAAAAAAGGAGAGATCATACCAAAGACTCTTAGAGAGTCAACTCCAATTTTCCACCTTAGGAATGTCCCCAGTGCATACTTACAAACTTGGATCCATCCTTTGAATGGTATAATGTATGTCCCCTGTGTATGACATAGAAATGCAACAGTATTCACACTTTGGCTTGAATAAATTCCAAACACCCCGAGGCAAAACCCTTGATATCCTGACATGAATCCTTAGCATACTGGGGATAAACCCTTAATATCCTGGGATAAACCTTGATATCCTGGGGATAAACCCTGAGTTTCATGCGCTACAGGCGAGAGTGTATAAACTCCAAATCTTAGAAAGGTGAAAACCTTTAAACCTTAGAGAGTATGAAAATACCCTTTCGTGAGAGAGGGTGATCAATCCTCATATACCTTTAGGATCCAGGATATAGCCAACAGTAATGAAATTGTCAGCCACTTTTACATGAACTGGTCCCGCTACCTTGAACTATACCAAGATAACTTGCGCTCCAGGTGAGGTGTTTAAACCCAATTCGAAAGAAAGGTGAATACCTTTAAACCTTTGAAGGGATGAAGATCCCTTAAACGTGAGAGAGGGGGCCAATCCTCTAATCTTTCGAGTTATCCTGAGTACATATCCTGGAGCTATATCCTGAAACATATTCTGCAAAACAATTGTAAACTAAGGTGGGTGTTAGCTTGGCTAACACCCCTCCGATGCTTAAGTCAGTATTGGGTTCAAGATAATACACAAATATATTTGAAAGAGATAGAATACATACCATTCTGAGATAGAAATTAAATTCTATTCTTACTTGAAATAGAGCTTTAAGTGTATTGCATTCCAGGATCTCGGTAGCATATTCCCTTCCATATTCTTGAGTCTATATGCTCCTTTCCCTGCTTCTGACTCAACTTCATATGGTCCTTCCCATTTTGGAGCTAGCTTGCCATCTGCAGGATTAGTGGTATTTTGAAAAGCCTTTCTTAGCACCCAATCACCAACTCGAAATCTCCTAGTCCTTATATTCTTGTTATATGCTCTGGATATTCTTTGTTGATATGCTTCCATCCTTAGCCTTGCTGCATCTCTTTTTTCATCTATAGTATCCAAATCTCGACATAAGGCTTCAGGATTCTGCCCACTTAGAGAAAATGATTTCAGGATTCTCGACATAAGCCTTGCTTATAAACTGGGACCCATTATCACAAATGATTTCAGCTGGTACCCCAAACCTGGTCAGGATATTTCTCTTTATGAAGGATACTACTTCTTGATCTCTAACTTGAACAAATGCTTCAGCTTCAACCCACTTAGAGAAATAATCCGTCATTGCTAGCATAAAGACTTTTCCTCCCGGTGCTTTTGGTAACTTCCCTACTATATCCATCCCCCATTTCATGAATGGCCAAGGGGAAGCTACAGGATATAGTGGTTCAGCTGGTTGATGTAGTATGTTACTATGCCTTTGACATGCATCACACCTTCGAGCATATTCTGCAGCATCTTTCCTCATCGTTGGCCAATAATATCCTGTCCTTAATACTTTCGAGAACAATGACCTGCCCCCAGTGTGGTTACCACAATCCCCTTCATGTATATCCTGAAGTACTTCTTTGGCTTTAGTATTCTCCAAGCACCTCAAATACGGTCCTGCAAGAGATTTCTTGTATAAAACATTATTTATGATAGTGAATCGTGATACCTTCATCCTAAATGCCTTAGGATTTTCATCTCCGGGGA
The DNA here is from genome assembly GCA_030545235.1 of Helianthus tuberosus. Taxonomy (NCBI): domain Eukaryota; kingdom Viridiplantae; phylum Streptophyta; class Magnoliopsida; order Asterales; family Asteraceae; genus Helianthus; species Helianthus tuberosus. The sequence continues at coordinate 63,617,884 of CM060417.1, read as the reverse complement.
TATGTCCTTCCTTGAGATATCTCATGATTGGAGCCGTCCAGGATTTAGGATCCTTTTCAGGATACTCTGCTCCAGGATCCTGAATACCCGCTACTTCTTTATCCTGAGGATTCGTTGCAGGATACAAGATACGTAATATTGGTATTTGGGCCCCTTCTGGTATCCTGATCGATGATCCAAGATTTGCTAAGGCATCTGCTTCAGCATTATCCTCCCTTGGTACCTGTTCAAGTGTAAAAACATCGAAATATCCTGCTAATTTTTTGAGAATATCGAGGTATTCGATTAATTTCTCACCCTTAACTGCATAGGATCCATTAAAATGGTTAGTAATTAACAAGGAGTCAACATATACTTGCAAATTCTTGATACTCATATTCTTAGCCAACTCTAATCCAACGATTAAAGCCTCATACTCTGCTTCATTATTAGTAGCAGGGAATTCGCACCTAATAGCCTGGGGTAATATGTCCCCCTGTGGCGATTTTAGTAGTATTCCCAATCCTACTCCTCTTACATTAGATGCACCATCAGTATATAACGTCCAGGATCCTGAGGATTCTCCTAACTGTTGGACTTCTAGGTCTACCTCATCCTGAATGTCACTACTGAAATCAGCCACAAAGTCAGCTAAAGCCTGAGACTTTATGGCATTTCTAGGTACATATACTAAATCATAAGCACTCAACTTTACTGACCACTTGGCCATCCTGCCTGACATCTCTGGTTTCCTAAGCACATTTTTGACAGGATAATTTGTTTTAACATGAATCCTATGTGTCTCAAAGTAATGTCTAAGCTTCGTTGATGCCATAACTAATGCTAGTATCAATTTTTCTAAATGAGAATACCTAGTTTCAGCATTTAACAAACTTTTACTAACATAATAAACAGGATATTGCTGACCTTCATGATCCTTTACAAGGACGGCACTTACAGCATTCCCTGATACAGCGAGGTATAGGGATAGTGGTTCACCATTCTCAGGCTTCATCAGTAGAGGTGCAGTTGAAAGATATTGCTTCAAATCATGCAGGGCTGCTTCATGCTTCTCACCCCATTCGAATTTCTTGTTCTTCTTCAGGATATCATAAAACTCTTTGCATTTCTCTGAGGATCTTGAAATAAATCTGTTTAATGCTGCCACTCTCCCTGTTAATCGTTGAACATCTTTCATATTTGAGGGTGATTTAATATCCAAGATGGCTTTAATCTGCTCCGGGCTCGCCTCTATTCCTCTTTTGGTCACCATATATCCTAGAAATTTTCCTGCCCCCACTCTGAAATGACACTTAGCAGGATTTAGCTTCATGTTATATTGATCCAGGATATCAAATGCTCCTTTAATATCCTGGAGGTGATCCTGAGCTTTCCTTGATTTTACCACCATGTCATCAATGTATACCTCCATGGTGTCCCCCAGCTTGTCTTTGAACATCATATTTACCAATCTCTGGTATGTTGCACCTGCATTTTTCAAACCAAAAGGCATAGCCGTATAACAATAAATACCTGTTGGTGTCATGAAGGCAGTATCCTCCTGGTCAGAAGGTTCCATTTGAATCTGCTGAAATCCTGAGGATGCATCCATGAAGGTCAACATTTCATGCCCGGCAGTAGCATCCACCATTGTATCAATGTGAGGAAGAGGAAATGGGTCTTTAGGACAAGCCTTGTTCAAGTCTGTGTAGTCTACACAGACTCTCCATTTCCCATTTTTCTTCTGTACCACGACTACGTTTGCTAGCCATCTTGGAAACTTAACTTCTCTGATCATCCTGGACTTCAACAATCTTTCAACTTCCTCTTGGATAATCGTATTCCGCTCAGGAGCAAATTTCCTTCTTTTTTGCTAAACAGACTTGAATGATCTGTTAATTCCAAGCTTGTGAGTGATAATGTCTTTGGATATACCTGTTATATCCTCATGCTTTAATGCAAACGTTGACATCCTGCATTTCAAAAAGTTAGTTAACTGCTCTTCAATATCCTGAGGGATATTGGTTCCTACGAGCACCGAGATATCAGGATTATCCTGATCCAGGATAATTTTCTTCACATCCTGCTCCGAATCCTCCACGATATCCTGGGCCCGCATCTTTAATTGCTATGCTATACTAGGCTTGGTTGAGGACTTCATCGAGGATGAGTAGCATTCTTTCGCCTCCTGCTGATCACTATCGACTTTGACAACTCCCCAAGGGGTAGGGATCTTGATGCATTGGTGATATGTTGATGGCACAGCCTTCATATCGTGAATCCACGGTCTTCCCAGTATGATGTTATAGCAGGATAGAGAATCCATCACACAGAAACATTGTATCGAGTTGACTCCTTCAACATATACTGGTAACTTTATCTCTCCCACTGTGTTCCTAGCCTCTCCACTGAACCCAACAAGTGCGGTGGACTTCGAAGTGATATCCATCGGAGATACATTCATTCTCTTCAGAGTCTCTAGTTGGATTATGTTGACGGAGCTGCCATTATCAACCAATATCCTGCGTACAAAATGGTTAGCCACATATAATGTTATTACCAGAGCATCATGATGAGGATCCTGGACAGTATCCCTGTCATCAGCATCAAATGTGATCACTTTGTCAGTTATGAGGGTAGTCATCCTGACAGGTTTGTCTCCCCTTTCGGCCTTAGCTTCTTTTGCATGTCTCTTCGCCGCCGAATACGAAGTCCCACAAATGTCGGATCCTCCCGAAATGAAGTTGATTATCTTGGCATCCGCGGGAGGTGAGGCTGCTCGCTCAGGATCCTTCTCAGTATCCTGACCCTTATTCTTCTTTCTTCCTAAGAGATCTTTCAGATACCCCTTGCTTAGAATATAGCTTATTTCTTTCCTTAGAGCAATGCAATCCTCAGTTACATGTCCGAAATCTTCGTGGAAGGCACACCACTTTGACTTATCTTTCCAATCGGCTTTTTGTTGATTCTTTCGAGGCCACCTAGCCTTGGCTCCTAAACCCTGCATGGCATACATCAATTCAGGAATTTTAACAGAAAAGCAATATTCAGATAATTCAGGATATTCTTCAGGATCCTCGTCTTCGATAGCATTCACTTTCTTATTTTCATTTCTACCATATGGCTTAGGGCGATATGGCTTAAATGAGGATTCTGACTTCCTGTTAGTTGTCTCATAGGTGTTGGATGAGTTCATCCTCTCTTGCATCTTTCTGTCATCCTCCAATCGAATATATCTTAGGGCCCTGTTTCGAGCTTCATCCAAGTTCCTGCATGGGTTCATTACAAGGTCTTGGTAAAATTGAGAATCTTTTTGCAGCCCCATCTTGAAAGCTTGCACAGCTGTCGCAACATCAAGATGCGGAATGTCTAAAGATTCCCGGCTGAACTTGTTCACATAATCCCTTAGGGATTCTTGAGGCCCCTGTGTTATCCTGTAGAGGTCACTTGTTAGTTTTTCAAAGCTTCTACTACAAGAAAACTAGCTATTAAATAAATTCACTAGGTGAGCAAATGATGTAATCGAATGAGGAGGAACATTTAGGAGCCATTTCAAGGCCGATCCTGTTAAGGTAGAACCAAAACCCTTGCACAAGCATGCTTCCTTGAGCTCCGGAGGGATAGGGTTAATCTCCATTCTCTCCCTATACTGGGCAATATGCTCTTCAGGATCCGTAGTTCCATCATAAAGCTTCATGTTAGGGGTTTGAAATCTCTTTGGAATCTCAGCATCACAGATAGGATATGCAAAGCGAGATATCCTGTGGCTGTCTTGGGACACTTCCGGGATTGGCTGGACCACTCCAGGTACACTGGATATCATGTCCTTCAACTTCTGAAGCTCCCTAGTAAATGCTGATGTTACACCTGTATCCTGCAAAGATCCACTATTGTTAGCAGCATGAGTATTATTATTATTTGACACGTTACCCGTCTGAGGATTCTGCCCATATCCTGAAGCATATCCTGAACTCCTCATGGTTGACATCCTGACCGAGGAGGGTATTTCAGGAGTATGGTTCTGAGGAAGGCTGGGCACAATATTCCCCCTATTATCCTCAGTGTACACAGCCGAACTGAAGTTCAAAGTTCTGGGTTGTAATGGAGTGAGGATATCCTCAGCAGATCTGCTCGAGCCAGACTTCAGGAGTTGTATTTCCCTCAACAGCATTTGGTTTGTCTCCTGTTGCTGCCTCATTTGTTCCTGCACACTTCCAAATAAGGTTAGAATTTCATCATTAGAAGCTAAAATGGGAGCAGATCCCTGAATACTCCGAGTAGGGATAATATCCTGAGGTTGTGAAGAAGATGGCATCCTTGGAGGAGGTGGTGGAAGCACCGGACCAGTAGTAGCAGAAGTTGTAGCAGACACAGTGGAGGAACTCATGTTTGATCTTGAGGCCATTGTAAACAATGTGCCAAAATTTTTTGAAAACAGAAAACCGATTAACGATTTCACAAAGATTTTTAGTAAAGAGAGCACCACTTGCCCCACGGTGGGCGCCAAATTGTTTTGGTCAAAAATTACCGAAGCAATTTAGTGATCAAATTAGTTAAGCGAGGTAGTGTGCTAAAAAGTGTGTTGAAAATATACTTGTTAAGTTGTTAGGAAAAACAGTATTCAGGATACGGCTCAGGATATTGAGCTGTATCTATGATCAAACAATGAGCAAAAAGTAAAGGGGGTGACACGAGATATACGAGGAAAGCCCTTGATCAATCTAGATCGCCGGCATAAAACCTCGGGAGCTGACAATCGCAGCTGCCTTGTTCTTCTTATTGCTTTAAACGTCAGGATACAGTGCAGGATATTGACCAGATCGCTAAGTGTTACAATGCTTTCGTGCGAGAGTGAAAATTGCTAGAGAACAAGTGTAAGAGTGTAGTGAGTGTTGATGTGATGTCCTATTCGATCTGATATACCCACCTATTCATAGTAACGAATTACAAACAAAAATTTCTATAAATATGGGATGCTCCGAATATTCCATTGTTAACGTTGTAGACCGAGTAATGCGGCTTCAACGTCTTTATTTGAACGACTTGGACCGAGTCTCCCGCGGAATGAGTCCTTGTGAACGTTGCTAGCTTCTAACCCGCGTACCTGCACATAATCTGTTAGTGATCCTGAGGATACCATTCAGGATGTTACCAATATCCTGAATCAGCATCCCGGATGTGAACAGATATCATATAACCAAGATATAACCCAAGATATTTCTCAGGATATGGGCTCAGAATTTCACCCATAACAGACTAGGCCATTGCTTCTGCAATATCAGAAGTCCTGGTATAATACCCCAGATATCACTAAGTATATAGACCTCGTATCTCAGAAACAGGCAATCTTTCAAACAAGATTTCAGGGATTACCTATATATCCGAGAGATGTTCCCCATGAAATAAGCAAGATATGATTTAGGTCTATATCCTGAAAACAACTTACTAAATGTGTAAAAACCTATCGACACATCATCAGTGAGACCGTTTAAAGCTTTTAATCTTTACAAATCTTTAGCGTACCGTGACAGTATAGCTGATGTACCATCATTTCCTCTTTTTCACTAACTCTTTTTGGGTTTTCTATTGTTTTTTACATTTTGAAATTTCTATTGTTTTTGTATTTTTTTCATTATTTAATGTTTTTTGGATTTTCTATAAGCTATCTCCACCTAAAAACCAAAACATTTAAAAATTTGACAACCCAGAGCAGATTGCTTCCCAACGTCATCTGCTTTGGAATGTTCATCAACGCCAACAATTGCTCCCCCTGACGACAAAAGCTTCATAACGTTTAGTTTTAACAAATATTGAAAATGTGACTTATCAAACGGTTTTGTGTGTAAATCAGCTTTTTGTTCGTCGGTGTGGATTTTTTCAATTCGAATCTAATTCTTCTCGAAACAATCTTGGATGAAGTGATGTCGAATTTCTATATGTTTAGTTTTAGCGTGATGTACTGGGTTTTTAGTTATGTTGATTGCTGCCTCATTATCTACAAAGATAGGAGTAGTAAGAAATTGCAAACTCTAATCTCTCAATTGCTATTGGATCCACAGAATTTGAGAGCAGCAACTGCTTGCTGAAACATACTCTGCTTCACACGTTGACAGTGCAACGGTAGTCTGCTTCTTACATTGCCAAATCACCAGACGCGGTCCGAAAAACTGGCATCCTGATGTTGTAGACTTTGAATTAAGTTTGCAGCATTCGGAATCAGAATCAGAGTAACCTTCAAGTTTGAAATCACCGTCTTTTGGATACCACAACCCCAAGCTAGGAGTTCCTTTCAGGTAGCGTAGAATCCGCTTGACGATGACCATGTGTGACGATCTAGGACTCGACTGATAACAGGCTGCGAGGCAGGTTGGGAACATAATATCAGGCCGAGATGCAATGAGGTACATTAGCGAACCAATCATCGAACGGTATAATGTTTCGTCGACCTTCTCTCCGGTGATATCAGGATTGATACCGTGATTAGTTGCTAACGGGGTGGACATAGGTGCAGTCTCTGACATCCCGAATTTCTCCAGAACATCGTGGACATACTTTGTTTGATGTATGAAGATCCCCTCTGGCATTTTAATCGACTTGTAGCCCAAGGAAAAACTTCATCACACCCATTGAAGACATCTCAAACTTCTGCTTCATCACATTTTCGAATTCTTTGCAAAGTTCCTCGTTCGTGGACCCGAAGATAATATCATCAACATATATTTGCATGATCAACAGATGTCCAGCGACCTCCTTTGTGAAAAGAGTGGCATCTACCTTTCCTCGAATAAAGCTGTTGGATAGCAAGTGTTGAGAGAGCGTCTCATACCAGGCTCTCGGGGCCTGGTGCAATCCATATAGCACTTTATCCAAGAGGTAGACTTTATCTTTGTGAATTGGATCGGTGAAGCCCGGTGGCTGACCGACGTAGACCTCCTCTTTCACTTTGCCGTACAGGAACACCGACTTTACATCCAACTGATAGACTTTGAACCATTTCCATGAGGCGAATGCAAGAAATATTTGTATGGATTCAAGTCTAGCAACAGGGGCATATACCTTGGTGAAATCTATCCCCTCCTGCTGACTGAAACCCTGAATGACCAAGCGAGCTTTGTTGCGTATGATCACTCCTCTGTCAACCCTCTTGCATTTAAACACCCATTTTGTGTTAATCTTTCTATGACCATCAGGAAGATCCACCAGCTTCCATACTCCAAGCTTTTCAAACAGACCTAGCTCTTCTTACATAGCGTTAACCCATAACTCTTCCGTCAGTGTCTCTTTATACATTCTCGGTTCAACCTGTGAAATAAAGTAACTGAGTGAGAAATCATTTTGTAATGGTGTAATTTTAGTATAAAAACAAGCAAAGCCTTGGTCAATTTGATGTCTCGTTCTAACTCCTGACTGCAACTCTCCAATAATCAACTCTTCGGGGTGATATGATAGAGTCCTCGGCATAACTTCACCAGGAACATTCACCTCGCTTTCCAAATTAGTAACATTTTGATCTGCAACTTGCTCATCGACTTGAGTTGTCTGATCTGATGACTGGATCTGCTCCCCCTCAGATTCTGAATCACCTCGATCAAAGGTCGGGCTATCCGAGTCAGACTCTAATTCATCAAATACTGCATTCTGATTTTCTTGAGAAGGCTCATGTTCTGAAGTTGTCTGAGTTTGCTGCAAATCTGCATCACTTTGACCACTTTGACTGGGACCAGCTTCATGATCGTTTGTATTCTGTTGATGCTTGGAAGACTTGGTTGGCCATGAGTTCATCTGGGAAGCTTCGTACTCCTGATATAGCTTGATATGATCAATAAACTCTGGTACTTCTGGAAGATCGAGTGACTCCCACAACATTTCGTAGTTGAATCGCCATGAGTCACCAGATTTCTGTGAAGGCATTGTGTAACCATGACATTCGACATGTTGAGCTTCAATGATTTTCCCAAGACTTGGAAAAAATACTCGTCTAAGTGGAATAGAATAACCCACAAAGATTCCTTCCAAACTCTTTGACCCAAACTTTCCATCAGGATCTAAAACCATGTAGGGGGACCCAAATGGCTCTAGATATTCCAAGTTAGGCTTTCAATTGTTGATTAGCTCAAAACACGTTTTATTATACTTCTTCACAGTCAAAACCCGATTTAGAGTATAGCAAGCAGCAGATACGGCTTCTCCCTAAAAATTCACAGGAAGCTTTGAGTCGGCCAACATTGTTCGTGCTATCTCTATCTGTGTCCGGTTTTTCCTCTCTGCTACACCATTCTGCTGCGGAGTGAATGGCGCACTGAATTCTTTCAAAATACCCTTTTTGTCACAAAATTCTTCCATCTGACTGTTTTTAAACTCGATACCATTATCGCTTCGTAGTCGACAAATGCGCCTTTGGTACAAATTCTCTATCTTCAAGAACAGATTCAGCAAACTCGTATAGGTTTGATCTTTTGACTTCAAGAACATGACCCATGAATACCTCGAATAGTCATCTGTAACCACTAGACAATAAAGATCACTGGTTATGTTCTTCATGTTCACAAGACCAAAGAGATCCATGTGAAGTCTTTCTAGCGGTCTCGAGAACGAGTTTTCCATCTTCCTGGGGTGCGACTTCTTTGTTTGTTTACCTTTTTGGCAACTGATGCACCCTCCCTCTAGATGAAAACTTTTCAAATTCACACCTTTGACTAAATCGTTATGCACCAAGTGATTCATCTTTCGCAGGTGTATGTGGCCCATCTTTCGATGCCACAAGATTGACTCTTTCTCGGTAGCTTTAGACACAAAACACTGAGGATGCCCAGAAGTTGTCGTCGCTATGCTCATGTGTAGAACGTACAGATCATTCTCCCTCGGTGGTCGCATGATGATCCACTCTTCGGGGACAACAAACCTCGGCTTTAGAATCAGACACTCTTTGTCGGTAAAGTGAGTTGTATATAGCCTGTCACATATCTGAAAAATGCTCAGTAAGTTGTTCTCCAGTTCCAGAATGTAGTTGACTCTTTCAAAAGATACAACACCATTGGATAAAGTGCCCTCCCCGATTATTCTTCCACCTTGATTTCTTGCAAAACCAACATATCCACCATTAAAACCTCTAACATCATATAACAGGGTTTTTTGCCCCGTCATGTGCCTGGACGCTCCGCTATCCATTATCCACTTTGAAATCGATCTCGAGAGCTCCTGCACATTTCACATGCAATTTAGTTAAATGAAGCAACCCAGGCCTCTTTTGACTCGGGTAGCTTGATGTTTAGGTGTGTTTTCATGGTGTAAAGTGGTGGGAAGTTCTTATCGTTCATTTCCAAGTTTTTCTCGGTTCCAACCTCAACCTCTTTGTACAAGAAAATTCATCTTTTTTCAGGTTGACCAGATGGTTGGACCTTTTTGGAAATATACTTCTTGACCGGTGGAGTCGAAGAAGTTTGTTTTTCCAACTTTTGATACAAACCCAAAGGTACAGACATCTTAACCGATTTGGTTGAAGAAGTTTGTTTTTCTTTTGCAGCACTAACAGAAACCATTGGCTTTGTTTCAGCTGATGCCTTGACATGAGACTTTGGCATCCATGTTTGTTGTGAAGGAGTAAAACGTTTGGAAGATTCACCTGTTTTCTTTACCGATTGTTTAACTGGTTTAGAATTGATTTTAACTTTTTCAGTTTTTGGAATCTTATTCTCAACAAACATAGGCACCTTGCCTTTTGCATCATTTAACTTCTTGGGATTCTCGACAATCACATACTTAGGTCATTGATTGGTGCACTTTCGTGCAATGTGACCAATCTGATTACATTTAAAGCATGTTCGAGTATCAACAACTCGACTTTGACCTTTAGTTTGTGGTTGTGAGGCTTTCTTTGCAAAAAAATCCTCATTGGTTTTCGAAAAGATTTCAGATTCTTGTTCAGTCATCGAACTCGAACTCTTCACAAAAGTTGTCTTTTTCACAAACTTTGACTTTTGAAAATTCTTTCTTTGATAATTCTTGCCACCCTGTTACCCAGCAAACCCTCTGTTTTGATTGTTATTATGAAAACGTGGTGGCACATTGGGTTTGTTATAGTAAGATTTATCTCTCTAAAAATTCAAAAATCTTTTCAAACTTGACAATCCATTGACCTTAGACACATCAATTTCAACCAACTTAAACACTTTTTCCAGCTTGTCCACATTTACGTTCTCGATCGGAAACTCCTCATCCGAGTACAACTTATCTGAACCATTCATCTTGTACATGACAAGAGTCTGTTCGTCCTCTAAGTTGTTCTTGGACTTGGTTTTCGGGATGTGATTGTTCAGAAAAAAATCATCATCTTCATTTGTGGAATCACTGTCAGTTTTTAAAACCTTTTCAACAACATCCTTCACAACCTCAGATTCAATACTCTCTTCATCGGATTGTGAACTAAACGTAACATCGATGTTATCAGGTAATTTATCAGCTTCACTTTTCTCACTCAAATCTGATTCTTTAACCAACCCAGATTGTTTTTTAGTGAAGTTATTGCTCATGGGTGGTGGAACCTTCTGATACCCTACCCCGATTCCATCTGAGTATACATCTTCACCATCTTTGTTCTTTCCAATGGGTTTTGGAACGATGTGTTGGCGAACAAAGCTGGCGGAAGTGTAACTATTTAGTTTCAAATTAATCCTCTCATTCTCAATTTTTGCTTCTTGATACTGAAGCTTGAGATTCGCAATCTCATCCAGTTGAGCATTTATCTGTTTTTCTTCTGCTTGAAGAACACCAGTCAAACTCAAGTTTTCTTTTTGAGTTTTAGCGTTTCTTTCGTCTGAGTCTTTAATTGTTCGTTTTAACTTGTCAAAATCCTTAGTTATTTTTCTATTTTCAAGCACAAACTTTTCATTTTCTTTTCTAAAGTGTTCAACATCATTTTCATCAGTTTTGATTTTCTCATTTAACTCATTAATTCTTTTAGTTGAACTTCTCACAAGTTTGTCTCTTTTAATCATGTCGTTTTGTAAAAATATTGATTTTATTTGTTAGCTCCTGGATTTGAGATCTTGAAAGATAATCATGTGTATTACAGACTTTGCACTCTTTCATGCAATTTTTGCAATCACTTTCAGATTTTTCTTTCTCAGCCTTACCTGGTTCAACATTTAAACCAACAGAACTGACCTTTCCCGACGACTCAGACTCAGAAGCAGATTTGGAATCTACCTCTAGTGCCTTCGCCATCATAACTTGATCAGCCATCTTCGTTAAGTTCTCGGCTGTCAATTCTGCATTAACATCAATGATCTTATCTTTCAACTTTTTGGACTCCTCAAACTTCTCATATCTCTCCTTTCGTAATCTCTCTTTTCAGCCCTTTTCGCAGCATCTATTTTGATATGCTCCTCTTCTGATGGAATTGACTTTACGAGAGCTTCAAAGTCGATTGATTTCGGATCTGTGCAGACATTCCCTTTCGGGTCTAGGTAGCATTCTCTATCCGGATCCCACCTTTTTGCCTTCACAGCTTCTTTGTAAGCTTCACGAATTCTTTTCATTCGGTAGTGTGCCAGACTTCTTTCTCTGTTATATACTGGTTCTGGTTCAACTTGAGCCATAAAAGCAGATCCAACAAAACCTTCTTCTGGAAGAAAATTTTTCCAGTTAAAACCCTCGTCATCTTGAATAACTGCAAGAGCCCTCGATTTCTCCTTCCCTGGATTATCTTCGATCTGTTTCATCTTTGGCGGCTCTTCTCGGTTTCTATGATACACCGCTTTTCGATAATAGTCATCGTGAAATGGGTTAGCAGTTTCATCAGTAGCTGAATTTCTGCACTCTCTCTTGAAATGACCTTTTTGTTTACATTTAAAACAGGTCACCTTCGACTTGTCAAATCCTAGTTTCGTCGATGGCCCACCAATCGATCGTCTCCATAAATCTTTGAGCTCGGCGGATAACACTTGCCATACACCATCTGATGTCTATGAGCTCCATTTCCTCGGGATCGATCTGATCATAGTCTTCTTTTGTAAGATTTGTGTTCCTGCTACAAGGCTCTCATATGACTCTAAGATCGATGCAAGAAAAACCATCTATTGTTTGGCGGTCTTCTCATTGAAGTTTTGGGCGTTGTTGAGGTTGACGATGATGTTGCATTGAAAAACATTAGCATTCGGAGCATTTTGATTTTGTTGATTTTTTGAAGCAGACGATGCTCGTGTGCTCGATCTGGTTCCATGATAACCATAACCACTTGAACTTGACGATCCATTTCCTGAGTTGTCTTTTGCAGTGGTGTTCGAACTTTCAGCACTAAAGGTTGTCTTTGGCAAGGAAGCTTTGGAAATCATGCTTCCCCGGTAGTATAGATTAATGTTCTTCTGATAATTGGCATTAGTCACTTTACTCTGCTTCTTGATATCCAGTTCGTGACCTCCCAGCTTCTCTATCAACCAATTGAGCGTAATTTCCTTTATGGGCTTTGTGTTCTTTAGAACTATTGCCAAATAATGCCAGTCATGCTCGTTTAGTAATGCTTCAAACAACTTATCAACAATCTCCTCTTGATCCTTTTTAATACCGAATCTATCCAGTTCAGCTTTGAGGTGACAAAACCTTTCTATCATTTGGCGAATGGATTCATTTTTCATACAAACAAACAGATCAAACTCCTTTTTCAACAATGATTTCTTGCTCTTAACAATCTCTTCACCTCCCGTGCACTTTTTCTCCAATGCACTCCACAATTCTTTTGCATTTTCGTAATCTAATAGAGAAATAATATCACCTCGTACAGATTGATGTAAGAGTGCTATGGCTTTTTGATCAGAAACGAATTCTTCTTTCTCATCATCTTGTAAATTTTCAAAATCAGTTCTTGTAACTTTGTATCCGGTTTTGATACACTTCCAACTATCAAAGGCAAAAGCTCTCAACCAATTATCAAATCGTTTAGCCCAGCGATTGTAATCTTCAATTGCCATCAGCTTAGGTGGTTTATTATATGTCCCATAAGCATTGTCCACACTAAGTGAGTCCGATATCGCTTTTATTGCCGTCTTTGGGTTGGCATTAGAAGATGTTTCTCCAGTGATATTGTAAGTGAATATGTCACTGAATGGATTCAGAAATTTGTCACTCATGATTGCAAATTCCTGAAAAAATTCCAAACATAGTTAAACTTGATTGAATGAATACAAACACAGTTGTCCGAATGACCAATCATCCGGATGGTCAACAAACACAATCAATCGGATGAGAGTGTTTGGATAGGAATTGTCCGGATGGGATTTCGTTCGGATGGCTATCCGAATGAAATTGATCAAATGGTCAAGTGTCGGATGGGTCAAGCTGTCGGATGGCTATCCGATCGGATGGACTCCAACTAGCAAATAGTCTCAAGTTTTAAACAATAAGAACTCAATCCGGTCGGATGGCTATCCGATCGGATGGGCAATGACGTCAGCAACAGTCAAGAAGTTGAAACAGTAACAACACTATCCGGTCGGATGGGCTATCCGATCGGATGGGCATTGACGTCAGCAACGAGTGTTTGAAAATTCATGGTTTTTCACTGATTTTGATGCAATTGTTTTTGAATTCAGTCTTGAAACTTTGTAGGATTGTTCTATAGTGTATCGCACACAGTATGTGTGAATTTTAGGCCATTTTATCCGTAAAATCTCTGTTAATTTTGGATTTTAAGATGTTTGAGATGAGAAAAGTCATAAATGAGTAGAAGTTAGAGAAATAGATGAGAAAATGATGAAATCTCAGGTAGAAACGGCTGTAAATATCTAAAATTGGTTGAATCTCTGGTCGATATGCTATAGATCTTCTCCGAATCCGACCTTCAAGCTCTGATACCACTTGTGAGGATCGGTAGTTTGGTTTAGATTGAACACGCTCATGTCAGATCTGCAATTACCATGATTGTGCGGAATCCAATTATGATGTAGAAGAAAGATCGACAACATAGACACCGATTAGTGCAGACATTCTCATTAAAGATGTAGAATTGTACAGAGATCCGGAGAGAATTTGCAAGAGCTTCACCAGAGGATTCAGAACTGAATTTCCCATATGAGAACCATGACCTCCTATTTATAGGCGCACTCCATCCGGATGAAACGACTGACCGTCCGGATGATCATCCGTTCGGATGGATCCATCCGTCCGGATGGACTTACACAACGTTCCTAACTTTTGTTTCATCCCGGATATAATATAAAATATATACAAAACTATACAAAGACCATAACCAGGATAAATTAGACTAAATACAGACGAAAGCTACAGTCATATGCATCTACAATGTGGGCACTTCTGGATTAATTCTTTGTATAGCGTGAAGGCTTCGTGTAATGGTTCACTCGAGAGCTGGCGAAAAGACCTAATTTCATCTCTAGCATCATCGGTCTTCGCCATCGAATAATACTCGTCAAGAAAAACATGTTGCATTTCAGCCCATGTACGAATACTACCCGCTGGAAGTGTGAGAAACCATTGTTTCTCCTTATCCTTCAATGAAAACTAAAATAATCGAAGCTTCACCTCTTCCAATGCAAAATCGTGTCCTCCAATCGTACTACATATGGCAGAAAATTCCGCCAAATGGGTGTACGGCTCATCATTAGTCCTCCCATTGAAGTGGGGGAGGATGTTGATATAATGGGGCTTGCAATCGAACATTCTTCTCTCGCAAACAATCGGTGAATCATTGTCGGTGACCACCGGTCTAAAACAGTCATTAACGCTCCTCGAAGGTTGTTAACGACGACGTGGACCGTCAACTTCTTGATCAATTGGTCTTCGGTTATCTCTTCGATTACCCCCTCGATTCCCACCTTGGTTTCCACCTTGATTACCTCCTCCCACAAAATGAGGAATCCGGTTATGATTCACATTGTTGTTATTATTGTAATACCCATCATTCCGGTTCCTTAGATTATTGTTTCGTGGGTTTCGATTGTTTCCGTAACCGTCATTTCTCATATTCCCATAACCATAGTTGTTGTTCCCCACAAAGTTGGCATTTTGATAGCCAAACTCATCATCATCAAACCCTCTTGCGTTGTAAACGTTGTCCCGGTTCACATGCCCCCAACCATCATCATCTACCCGTTCGTCATAATTACCCCCATCATCCGAGTATTCCGAGTGAATACTCACGTGCTCCGACGAATTGGTAATCGGGAACACTATACGGTTCATCATCGGGGATGGCATTTCTCAAGTCGTCAATGTTAAAGAACGGGTCTTCATTCACGGGATTGTCGCGGTCTCGATTGCCTCTACGATCGGAATTAACATTCCGGTCATCAAGGTTAGTGGGTAAGGAGTTGTGACGATGTTCTTTGGTTATTATTTAGGCCTTGATTTTGAAAAGGTGGTGTGGGTCGTGAGGTATATTTTGTTGGATATTTTGGTTCGGGCGAAAGGTTCCTCAGGATTGAAATTGGTTTTGATTAAGGTTTGGGTGATTGGAATTTTGGTGTGCCATTGAATCGGATTCAATGGATGGTGTGGATTGTAAATTTTGTGTGACTTGGTTAGAAACAATGGTTGCCTCTAACCGGCTTGCTAAGTTCCTTCTTGCAACTTGCTTGATTTCCGGTTCGTAGACTAATGGTGAAGTCCTCCCGGAATTCCGTGTACGCATGCACTACCTGTAATCTGCACAAGTAACACAACCCGTGTAACATGGAAAAAGACAAAGTACAAAAAGAACTAAGCAATTTAAACAGTTAATCACAAAATACAAACAAGTATCCAAACACAAAGCGCACGAACTCCCTGGCAACGGCGCCAAAATTTGATCGGAGTGTCGCGATCTGATCAAAGATAAGATTTATAGTCCCAAATTACCCTTAACAAATGTGTTAGTGTTAGTAAGGGTTCGAACCACGAAGAGTTTGTGGTTTGCGAATGGACTTGGTTGATTTATAATGGTTGTCACAATTATGAAGATTACTAGATTAATTTTTATGGTTTTTGTTTGTTTGAAAAGGATATTCATTGAAATGAACAAAGTTAATTGGATTAATTAACTACTATAACTCAAAGGATTGCGAGAAAACTTGATTAACAATTATAAAACAAGAGGGAATAACAAGGTTCACACCCGGTTCAACAAATGCAAGACCTAGGGTTACTACGCGTTTTAATTTGGTTTAATCAAATTAGTTCATTAACGGGTTAAAATTCACAAAGCTTAGGAGCCAATCGCTATCAACGTTATAGACAACGGACCACGATGCACTTTGTTACCTTGGACTTGTAAATCCTGTCAAAAGACAAGGTATAAATACGTGTATTCGTTTCACAAAGTCAAATTTAATCATTCACTCGACAATTCGTAAATTCAATACAAATGTAGGACAATTATCTAAAGATTCAAACGCAATTCAATTTTGTTGGTGCATATTTCGTATGTCTGCCACTGTGCGAATAGTTAGATAGAGTGTGTGTTGAATATCGTATAGATTAGAGAAAGTCGGACACTGATTTGTGCAAAATGTAACATATAAATTACATCAAATGAGGCATAAAATTAACCCTTTTTAGTACTAATGTTGGAAAAAGTGTGTTTTTGTCTTCCTTTTGAATTTACAGGATCAAATGAGCTTAAACGAACAAAAGGAACAAATATACAGCCAAAACCAAGATAAATACAAAGAGAAGAAATAAACTTGACATGCCCGAACCCTACGCAGCATCCTCAAAGCAAAAACAAAGAAACAGAAGACTAACCACGGGGCCGTGCCCGCTGGACACGGGGGCGTGGTCAAGTGCCTGTAGAAAAGACAAAGCTGTAGAAGCTTCTACGCCCACCACGGGGGCGTGCCCAGGTCAGCACGGGGCGTGGTCAACGCTGAGATACACAGAATCTTGCAGAATCTTGGTAGTACAGATACACTTCTGCACACGAGGCCGTGCACGCTGGACACGGGCAGTGTGGAGCCCTCTGCTGACACATGCATTTAATGAAGGAAGAGAAAAGGCTGGCCACGGGGGCGTGCCCGCTGGACACGGGGCTGTGGCCAGAGCTCTGTGCAGGCTATAAATAGCGGTGTTTGGCTCACTTCAAAGGCATCCCTTGGCAAACCACTACACTCCTACTTTGCCACCACTCCGCCACTACTACAACACCAACACCAACACCCACCACCATCATCCACCATCCACCTTTAGAGTGTGTGTAGTAGTCTCGGGATCCAATATTGATCGTAAGGGTTCTTGTCAATCAAAGGCCATGTTTGGTTAAGCCTCTTACATCACTTGGTGAAGACAAGTCTTTTATGTATTACTTTTGATTTTTAATCTTTCGACACTTTTTATTTGGCTTTGTATTAATGACTTTAATAACTAGTTTCTTATGTTGAAGGTGAATTTTCTTTATCATTTGTCCGTGAGTCTTGGCGTTACTTTACTGTCTATATAAATTATAAGATTGCATCATTCATGTCTCTATGGTCTATATAGAGGCATGTTGGCTACCTGGTCGGGGGTTAAGGGAATGGTTTAGTAAGGTTCTTGCCTTGTTCAGTGTGTAGATCCAGTAAGCACCTGGGTCAAGCTTACTAGGACCTCCTTCAATACCCACTGGTATTGGATGGCGGGGGTGCGAATGGCTTGATCCCCTCATATGTAAACTACTATTAATACATTAAACCGGCCACTTGGGATTGTATCCTTGCTGACTCAAACCACTTAGCCGAGGGTAACGTCACCTTCAAAAGAGGGGCCTACCACTTTTCGCATTAATAACTTAATTAATTATCTTTTAATATCCCGACCCTTTGGGATTGTATCCTTGCTGACTCAAACCACTGGGTTGAGGGTAACATCACCTTCAAAAGAGGGGCCTACTACTATAACTAAGATAATCTCTTAAAAAGTCCGAAAGTGCGAATATCATCAAAGGATACATTAAAGACGAGTCAGATCCAAGTGATTCATCTTGTCTATCTGTTTTTATTTTATTTTTATTTCTGCATTTTTAGTTTTTATTTTCATGTTTTAAATCTTTTCTCAAAAATTTAGATTGAGCAGACCTTGAGGATAAACTGGTACTAAAAGCTCTTGTGTCCTTGGACGACCTCAGTATCTTACCAACGCTATACTACGCTCACGATGGGTGCACTTGCCCGTGTGTATGTTTAGTGTTAGTAGAATATCGTGTTTTGTAAATTTAAAACTTGGCTAATGCGTAAAATGGGCTTAAAATATCAATAAAAACATATCACACCGAACGCACACCAAGTTTTTGGCGTCGTTGCCGGGGACACAAGGATTTTAAGAAAGCTTAAAATCGACGGCCTAATCATTTTTCAAAACCTTTTTAAAACTGTGCTCACATGTTTGCATTTTTCTTAAATTTTTGCATTACATTAGTCTGAACATAGAGCCGTGCTCACTGAACACAGGGCCATGGTGAGCCTCTGTTTCCTTTTTTATTTTGTTTTCTGGTCCCGAGACTCTTTTGTGGTCTGCTGAGTGATTCTTATGGATCAATACTCAGGAGGTTACAATTACTACTATGAAGAAGATGATTATGAAGAAGAATATTGTACCATTTACGGTAAGCCTCACTCGGTACAATAATGTGACCTCCTCAAACCATCCACTTCATATACACACTATGAGGAACCTAAGTACGAGCCAGCTCCTTCATACACGTACTATGAAGAACCAAGGAATGAACCTTCTACTTCGTATATATACTATGAAGAACCCAGGTATAAACCTTCTCCCTCATATTCATACTTTGAAGAACCAAGGTATGAATCATCTCCATCATATACTTACTATGAGATACAATGGTGCGAACCACCTACCTCATACGAGTATTATGAAGAACCAAGGTTTGAACTTCCGCAGTCAAACTTTTGGGATACTTATCCTGCTCACTTTGACGAACCACCAACTATGCTCCCCATAGCCGAAAGAATAATAGAACACCTCAAAACTATCAAACACTATATAAAAAGAATCCCGAGCAAGGGAAGAGGAATCCCGTTCGAGGGAAGAGGTAGTTTATACTAAAGAGGTAATAGTATAAGAGGTAAAAATGGAAGAACAAATAAGTGAAAAACCAACGCATGAACCAAACGACGAAAAAGGTAAGTCCGAAAACGCTAATCTTCAAAAAGAGTCTAACTTTCAAGAAATTAATCTCTTAACACCTTCTTTCGAAAACCATTGTTTGGTACCTACTCATGCTAAGTTTTTAAAATAGTTAAACACTAACACTAAAATTAGCGAAATGGTAAGCATTAAGTTAAGAAAAGATCAAACAACGCTAATAAAAGATGATCCATTTGAAATTAACATTACACCGGTTCCATGTTTCTTTCAAAATTCCTTTATTAGTAATATTACAATCGATAAAGATCTTTGTGTTAATATAATGCCAAATTACATTTTCGAAAAATTAAGTATTAGTAATTTTTCTCCACTTCAAATACCCATTTTTCTTTCTAATCGGAAAATAATAAAATCAATGGGATAGTTGAGGATGAGTTATTCCAAACAAATCAAACGATAGTCCCAACCGACTTCGTCATTCTTGATGACGCTCCACTTGTGTTGGGACAACCTTTTGTAAAAACCCATCAAGCTTTGATCAATCGGAAGCAAAACAACCTACCCGTTTAGGGTTCAAAAGGTATGTCGATCTTGAACAATCAATGAAATATCCAATCGGAAATGGCGACCCCCTAATTGAAGATGAAGATGAACCACCCAATACGGAAGACGAAATCGACCACTTTGTTGAAGAAGAGATCGCCATTGAACAAACCTTTTTGGTTCTTGACCAAAATGAGCAACCAAATAAGGAGTCTCCTAAAGACCCACCACTTGAGCTCAAAGAACTCCCAAAAGGTTTGGAATGTGCTTTTCTCAACAAAGATTGTAAGTTACCTGTAATTATTTCTTCAAAATTAACTAGTTTAGAAAAAGAAAAATTAATTACACTTTTGAAAAAACACGAAAACGCGATCGCATGGAAGCTTGTAGATATTAAAGGAATAAGCCCTTCCCTGTGCACGCATAAAATTTTAATGAATGATGACTATAAATCGGTAATACAACCACAATGTAGAGTAAATCCAAACGTTCAAGAAGTGGTTAAAAACGAAGTCATCAAACTACTTGACACCGGATTAATCTACCCAATTTCCGATAGCCCTTGGGTAAGTCCTATCCAAGTAGTTCCCAAGAAAGGAGGTATGACGGTGGTCACTAATGAAAAGAATGAATTAATACCAACGAGAACCATCACCGGATGGAGAGTGTGTATAGATTATCGTCGATTAAATGAGGCAACAAGGAAAGATCATTTTCCCTTACCTTTTATTGATCAATTGTTAGAAAGATTATCCGGTCATAAATTCTATTGTTTTTAGATGGTTTTTGTAAGGACCTTCAAAAATGTCCCAAATTGACCCGTAAGTACGAACCCGGACCCCTGAAACCCTAATCCATATCAAAAATCAAGAAAATAAGATTTTTGGTCTTCAGGCGGGCCGCGTAAAGGTAAGCTTAGCCTTACGCGGGCCGCGTCAAAGTATGGTTGACCGGATAAGCATGCCGGGCCACGCGTTACACACGTGGCAGCCCTAGGTGTGACACGCTAACCCTAATCTACAAATAGGTGCCTCTCGCGGGCCGTGTAAAGATCAAGAGGGGGCTTACGCGGAATGGTGTCGAAAACTTTTCATAAAAACGAATTATCACTGCTCAATTTCGAAAATTAAGATAGCGAGGCGCTGCTACGATACAGGGTATTAACTTGATCGCTGCTACGATTCAATGTCTGATCGATTGAAACTATCCGATGGATGTTTAAGTGCTGCCCACATTAGGGCCATACTTTGTCATTAGTCGTGAATGCGACGGATGTTTAAGTATAGAACTTTGTCATTCGTTGTGAGGGTTTTAGTCTCGTGAGTTATCGTAAATGCTGTATTAGTTACTGACCTAGTTCGTGTGCATTGTTATTTAAATTAGGTTACAAGGCTAATCAGTAGGCTAAACTCTGCCCGTTTAAATCTGCAATGTGAGTCATTCTCTTTTTATCAACAGTATTTTACAATACTCCAAGCATTTTCAAAAGTTATAATTACAGGAATTGAGTCTTGGTTATCTTGAATCACTGGCTAATTGGGGTATTGTGCACATTACTAATTTCTCACGGTTAGGCTAATAAATCCTAACAGTGATAATCATCACTACTTGGGGAAAAAGACCCAACAGTGGTATAACCATCGTCACCAGGTGACACGGCGCCAGATAAAAATAAGATAAAAGCCATTGTAATCGCTCTTATGCTGTAATTGATAACTACTGTATCGTTTTACATACTTGAATGACTTGCCAGTATTTCCCCGCTGATAAAATATTTTTAAAACATGTTTCAGGCGACCTGCTGTAAATCAAGGAAAACGTGCTACGGAGCACTAACAAGCTTGAAGAGGTGGCTCAATAAAATGAATAAACATGTTTTGGAAACCAGAGAATTTCCTAGTTAAATTCCTCTATTGTAAATTACGGGGTTTATCCCGAATTATGAAATAAAATAATCGGGTATTTTCAAGTTTAAAAGATCCTGTAAAGTCTTCCGCTGTCAACTTAATTAATAAATACCACGGGTTCCTGTCCCGCGGCTCCTGACCGGGTCAAACCGGGGCTGGGGCCGTGACAGTTTTTCAGGTTACTTTCAAATACCGATAGCTCCCGAAGACCAAGAAAAAAAAACATTCACATGTCCCTACGGAACTTTTGCTTATCGACGCATGCCTTTTGGTCTATGTAATGCCCCCGCAACTTTCCAACGTTGCATGGTGGCCATCTTCCATGACATGATAGAAAAGACTATGGAAGTCTTCATGGACGACTTTTCTATCTTTGGAGATTCGTATGACCAATGACTCGATAACCTTGAACGAATGCTATCCGGATGTGAGGAAACTAACTTCGCCCTTAATTGGGAAAAATGTCATTTCATGGTAACTGAGGGAATAGTACTCGGTCATAAAATCTCAAGCGAAGGAATGGAGGTTGATCGGGTTAAAATAGACGCCATTTCCCGATTACCACCCCCATCCTCCGTTAGAGCTATCAGAAGTTTCTTAGGGCATGCCGGATTTTATAGACGATTTATCAAAGACTTTTCTAAAATTTCAAGACCTTTAACAAAATTACTTGAAAAAGATGCTCTGTTCATCTTTGACAAGGATTGCAATCAAGCATTTTTAACACTAGAAGAAATGCAAGTCAATGAGCCAATCATGATAGCGCCTAATTAGAAATTACCTTTCAAAATCATGTGCGCTGCAAGTGACTTTGCGGTTGGAGCTGTCTTAGGACAACGAAAAGATAAGCATTTTCACCCAATATACTACGCTAGTAAAACACTTAACGATGCACAAGAAAACTACACAACAACTGAAAAAGAATTACTAGCTGTAGTATTTTCTTTTGATAAATTTCGTTCTTATCTTGTTCTTTCTAAAACGATAATTTATACAGACCATGCAGCCATTCGTTATCTCTTTAAAAAACAAGACGCCAAACTACGTTTAATCAGATAGATTCTACTCCTCCAAGAATTTAACATTGAAATAAAAGACAAAAGAGGAGTAGAAAAAACCGCTGCAGATCATCTATCCCGCTTGGAAGATCCAGCTTTGGAGGCAACTAGGGACGAACTCATCAATGAAAAATTCCCAACGGAATCCTTAGAAATGGTGGAATACCGAGAAGAACCATGGTACGCCGACTACGCCAACTACTTTGCTAGTGGAATAGTCACAAAAGGATGGTCACATCATCAAAGAAAAAAAATTCTTTGCCGATGTAAAGCATTATTTTTGGGAAGATCCTTATCTTTTCAAAATGTGTGCTGACCAACTTATCCGATGATGTGTACATGGTAGCGAAGCAAGAAAAATTCTCCGCCATTGTCATGAAGGTCCATACGGAGGACATCATGGAGCCGCTAGTACCGCACGAAAGGTATTTGATTCAGGATTCTATTGGCCAACCATTTATAAAGACTCCCAAAGTCTTATCAAGACATGTGATGCATGCCAACGATAAGGTAATATTTCTTCCAAAGACGAAATGCCACAAAATGGCATTCTTGTTTGTGACATTTTTTATGTGTGGGGACTAGACTTTATGGGACCTTTCCCACCGTCAAAAGGAAACAAATATATACTTGTGGCAGTGGATTACTTGTTAAAATGGGCCGAGGCCGAAGCTCTTCCAACAAATGATGGAAGAGTTGTGGTAAGATTCTTGAAACGACTATTTTCTCGTTTCGAAACACCAAAAGCATTAATAAGTGATAGGGGTACCCATTTTTGTAACCATCAACTTGAAATTTTTTTAACAAGATATGGGGTCTATCACTGGATCTCAACCGCATATCACCCTCAAACAAATGGACAAGCCGAAGTGACTAATCGAGGTCTAAAAAAATACTTGAAAAAACCGTAGGATTAAATGAAAAAGAATGGGCCGATAAATTAGACGACGCTTTATGGGCTATTCGAACTGCGTATAAAACAATCAAAGGTACCACCCCATATAAGCTTGTCTATGGAAAAAGTTGTCATTTGCCAGTAGAAATAGCACACAAAGCCTATTGGGCATTAAAAAACATAAACTTAGATATTGAAACCGCCGGAAAGAATTGATTTTGTCAATTAAATGAATTAGACGAATTAAGGAATCAAGCTTACTCTAACTCTGAAATTTATAAGGAAAGAATAAAAAACTTACATGATAAACATATTAAACCTAATGAATTTCGAGTAGGAGATCAAGTTCTATTGTTCAATTCACGACTTCGATTATTTCCCGGATAATCAAAGTCTAGGTGGTTGGGACCTTTTTCTATCACCCATATTTTTCCACACGGTGCAATTGAAATTAAATCTCAAAATGGAATTCCATTCAAAGTCAACGGACAAAGGCTTAAGCTTTATCAAGGGTTCATTGAGGATGACGAGGAAGAGGTCTCGCTATAAGCGGTCGAAGAATAAACAAAGGTTGTGCACTAACGTCATAATTTGTAGGTAATGGACTTCGGGAAAGCTTCAAAAATCAGGTAAGATCTCTAAACCAAGTTTCGGGAAACAGGTCACTCACACGTGCACTAAAACAATTAGTTTTTACCCGCCCACGGGGCCATGCCCAGCGAGCACGGGGTCGTGGTCGGCTACTTTCGGGGTTAAAACCCCTTTTGTCTTCTCATTTTCATTTCACCACGACCCGTTTCCCCGAAAACTCTCTGGTTCCTCCGAGAATCTCTGCAGATTTTCACATTTTTCCACCGTTCAACATCAGCAAGGTATGCTATCATCTTTTGTAGTTAGATTAACGATTTGCATGTAGATTTACATCAAAAATTTAGGGGGAAAATCTAGGGTTCTTGAACTTGAACCGAACCAAACCCCAAATTTTTGCTTAGATCTGTTAGTATTAGTGTAGTTGCATGTTATAGGAAGTAAATCCACTGAAATTTGTTTGTAGATTTGCCCGATTTCAAGAATAAACCGCAAACCCTTGTTTTTGAACCGAAAAAAGATGAAAATGATAGAGTAAAAGGTTTGTTTTTGGAAAAACGGCACTTGGGGTTTCATTTTCGGGGAAAACCGCCCCTACTCAACCAAAAGTTTTCAAGTTTTCGAAACCGGGTCTAAAAATGATGTTTTTGGGAAATAGAACCCTGACCACGGGGTCGTGGTCAGCGAGCACGGGGGCGTAGCCAGGTGAAATCATCCGAACACGGGGCATGGCCAGTGGCCACGGGGCCGTGTCCAGCCTCCTGTTTTCAGTTTTCTTCGAAAAATTATCGTTTCATGATGATTGTTTTGTGTTTTCTTTTGCAGAGATGGTCAGCAAGTTCACTAAGTTCAAGCCAAATGAGTGGGACTACCAAGCCCGCTATGACATTCTAAAAACAAGGCCCAAAGAAACACCAAAACAAGTGTGCCTCGATACCTTAGAAGCTGTGGGGAAACTAGACCGCTACAACGCACTGGTCACGGGTCCACTAAGGGTGGCCCTCGGCACAAGAATCCATGCGGTTCATGAGTATAGCATGGAGTTCTACTGTTCTTTCGCATTCAAAGCAAAAGCCAAGCCATTCGACGAAAAAGGAGTTCAGTTCCGATGTGCGGGAGAGGTGCTTTCAATTTCTATCGCACAGTTTGGAGTGCAAGTGGGTCTTTTCACTGAGGAAGAGTCCAGTGAAGAGGAGAACATGGGTGGTCTCCATGAACTCCCAACTAACATGCGCCAGACAGCATGGGCTGAAATCGGAGATGGTGCATATGATCCAAGTGTCACAAAGAGCTCCCAGTTGCGGGACCCCCTCTACCGATACATTCATAGGGTCCTTAGCAACTCTCTAAGTCAAAGGTGTGATAGCACCGGTGTTGTCAACTTACGTGATCTTACGGTCTTGTATTGCATCCACAACCGCGTTCCTCTTGATGTCACTCACCTACTCCTCTGAAACATGCATCTGAATCAGTTAGCTACCTCCCCGACACCAATCTTCTTTGGGGGTTGGATCTACTGCCTTTTCAAGACCTACGTTCAACGCATGCCAAAATCATTCCGCAAGGGTCCATGGTTGGGAAAGGCAGATCTCACCCAATGCCGCTCAATGGGGATCATTCACGAGACGGGTGATAGGACAATCCGCTTCCAAACCACTCAAGAACACATCTGGAACCCGGAAGCGGCCCTCGTTCTTCACGGCCCAAACCGTCCTCCTCTTCAGTTTTAAGGCCAAGCGGGCTCCTCCTCTCAATGGGGTGGTTTTCCTAACTTTCAAAGTTTTCATGATCTTTTGTAGGACGCAACACCTACAACATGGCCAGCAACACCTTTACCCGGGTCGGAGCTGTGGAGCGCAACATCTCCACTATGCAAGATGACATCACCTACATTCGGGGGCATATGGTGTACCGAGGAGAGGAAGAAGATGAGGACGAGGACATGGATTGATAGGAGGCATTGGAGGTGGTGTGACATTGGATGCAGCTTCTCAGGTTAACCATTTTCTATCCCACAAACAATTAACTGGCATGCGTGCCATAGTTTGAACAATTTACTTTCTTAAACATTTTTTTTCTGCATTTTATTTTTGTTTTATGTGTGATGACGATGGATGATGAACGTTGGTAAAACTAGGATGTTTGTTATGTATTGTATGGTGTAGAGTTAGCAAAACAGGTACCCAGGAAGCTTGGATGCACTAAGCTTTAGTGCTACATAAGCCCGGAAACCCGAACCAAAGCCAAAAACCTATTTTCATCAAATGCAGACTGTCACCACGGGGCCGTGGTCAGCGACCATGCCCTCGTGCCCACACCCCTGAACTGCAGTTTTTATGAACCACTACCCACCACGGGGTCGTGGCCACCAGGCACGCCCTGTGGCCAAATTTCTGTAAGTCTTGGTTACTGGCAATCTGACCAGGGGGCCGTGCTCAGCCAGCACGAGGTCGTGGCAAGGTGCCCAGTAACACCAACCCTTGTTTTTCAACACCTTTTTACACATTCGATCAACCTAAAAACTTATTTTTGGGACACATTGAGGCCAATGTGTAATTTAAGTGTGGGGGGGGGGGATGCTAAAACCTTGAATCTCGGAAGTCCTAATAACAAGCCTTACACAAAACTCTATTGGAACCGCTAATCACCCCAAATTTTTTCAAAAATTTTTTATTTTTTACTTGTCTTTGTTTAATTTGGGAATAACAAGTTATAAAAAGGGTAATTTTTTACTAGTTCACAACCGATAGCGTTGTGATAAAAAGAACCAAAATAAGAAAATTATGAAAAGGCATGACAAATCTAATTAAAATTTGATTATATGTACTTGATCACATTATAAACCCATTCCCACAACAAGTGAGTTTTGAGCCTTTATTGAGCATACAAGCATACTTATTTAAACTAAATGCTAATTTTTTGTTTCTTATGTGAATAGCCGCTTTGTTCTTACGACTCTAGAACTTGCCATGACGATACATTCGCGGTCCTTACCAACTTAAACCCAAGTAAGTAAATGATGGAGGCATTAGGACTAACCCATTTTCTATTCAATAACATTATTTTTCATTTTTTATCACCTACCCAAAATCCCCCTAGTTAACCCCTTTGAGACTAAACTTTTTCATTTCAAAACTCACAAAACAAACACCCTTTACCCACAAAACCCTTTTTCTTTTTCAACCCCTTGTTTTAGTAAAAAGCTCGGTTATCACGTGACGTATCTTATAAAAAAATAAATAAAAAAATAAATAAAAAAATAATAAAAAATAAAAAATATGAAAGTCTTGCAATAAACAAACAAGTTCCTCAAAGAAACTTTGTTTGGATGTGCTTAGTTTGAATAAAATTCACGAAACAAAAAGTTTTACGACGACCGACGCTTTTTACGCTTTTAGCCATTTTTACTAACCACTAACCAAAACTACCTTAGCCCAAGCCTAACCATTCCCCAAGTCCTCTTAATATTAGTTAAAAATGAGGACGATTGATTGCTTGGCAAGCATATGGTAGAAGTAAGTTCCATGCCGGTCTCGAGTGTTTCACAAAAATACAATTTCGGCCGAGGGTTGAGTGATCTCCCGTGAGGTATGTGAACTTGTATATAAATGAAATTTTAAAGAGGCATGTTATGCCCAAATAAGTAATTTTTCTTATAAAAAAGTTCGAAATAAATCATGACAAATAGGATTGTAAATAACATAAAAATAAAACCCAATAAAGATCTTGGATTCCAGACACTCAAGATAAGTCCAAAATTCTCTTCTACATCTTCCATTTGGGTGTGTAAAGCCACAAATTAAAGAGTTTTGCTTGAGGACAAGCAAAGATTCAAGTGTGGGGGTATTTGATGTGTGCAGAATGTAACATATAAATTACATCAAATGAGGCATAAAACTAACCCCTTTTTAGTACTAATGTTGGAAAAAGTGTGTTTTTGTCTTCCTTTTGAATTTACAGGATCAAATGAGCTTAAACGAACAAAAGGAACAAATATACAGCCAAAACCAACATAAATACAAAGAGAAGGAATAAACATGACATGCCCGACCCTCGGCAGCGTCCCCAAAGCAAAAACAAAGAAACATAAGACTGACCACGGGGCCGTGCCCACTGGACACGGGGGCATGGTCAGGTGCCTGCAGAAAAGACAAAGTTGTAGAAGCTTCTACGCCCACCACGGGGGCGTGCACAGCTCAGCACGGGGCGTGGTCAACGCTAAGCTACATAGAATCTTGCAAAATCTTGGTAGTACAGATACGCTTCTGCACACGAGGCCGTGCCCGATGGACACGGGCTGTGTGGAGCCCTCTGCTGCCACATGCATTTAATGAAGGAAGAGAAAAGGTTGGCCACGGGTATCGCAACCCCCGATCCCAAATCCCCGGGAACTGGCGGCCGCGAGCCAGTTTCGGTGGTATCGCGTGATTGTCTAATTTGGCAGCGGAATTTTCATCAGGACCGTAGTTAGGAAATATTGGATCAGAGTAAAATACCACATTTTCATAATATTAAACACATGGGATAAAACCCAAGTTTGCAGTACACACATTTTCATAGGAATAAATCCTATTTTATTTAATAAAAACATCTATTTTATTTTAGGTAACTTTATTGTCACTTTTCCAAGCCTTTAGTGCTGTCTAGCTGACTTCTTTTTGGCTTTCACAATTTGTTACTTGAAACGCGTTTAAAAACATTTTGTCAGTGGGAAATACTGGTGAGTGAATCCCAGTTTAATCAAATTTAAATAAAAACCATTGTACAGTATTGAGGGCGATCTCGCAATTATATTTGTTTCCAAGTCATATCAATTATCACCCGTGGTTCTGTCAGACCCGACTTGTGGAAATGTTACCCCTCCAGTAACAAATTTTGTATACAAAACCCCAACATACCCACGATTATTGTATTCTTACAAATACTCAATAACTGTTTAATATATAATTAATCGTATGAGGTTTCGTAAAAACAGTTAACAAAAGTTTACAAAAAAGGAATCAACTCACATTGCTGTCTTAGATTATCCTTTAGGGTTTCCTGAGAATTATCTATAATTTACACAAAGACACACGTGTTAGTATAATAACCCATTTTAACATTAGTAATACCCTCCCCGAGACGGCATTCCAACGACTACGTCGGGCAGAACTACGATAGCCGTTACGGAACCCCAGATCAATCGGGCAGAGTATCTAATACGTATCCAGGGGTTATGATACTTACAACAGAGCAGAACTTCGTTATTTAGGGGGGTATTAGACCCGAGTATAATGCCTACTATCAGATTTTCGAGATATAGAAAAGAAAGTGAGCGAGTTCGACTGAAGATCCGAGGCCCTCTATATATAGTGCTGATTTCTGGTCCTCTCGCGGCCCGCGTAAGGCATAGCCGATAGGCTACGCGACCCGCGTCAACGCTGGTCAACAGCGTAGCTGATCCGGGTCAGCAAGTAGGTTCGCCGGGTGTTGGGCCACGTGGCGGCCACGGTTTAGCCAGGTTTCACCCGCTCGCGGCCCGTGTAAAGTTTGGGGTGTGGCTTACGCAGCCCGCCTCAAACCCAAAAACTGATTTTTAATTATTTTTAATGATATTTAAGGTATTCGGGGCCCGTTTCCACGTATGGGGTGTATTTTGGGACATATTGGGATATTTTAAAATATATTAGGGTGTCAAAAATAATTCGAGGGTGTCGGTTTTCTTTAGAGTTGTTATATCCTCCCCACCTTGTTTTAGAGCTCGTCCTTGATATCTACTGGAACAAGTGTGGATATTTCCTTTGCATTTCTGACTCAAGCTCCCATGTGTACTTAGGTCCTCTTTTGGAGTCCCACTTCACTTTGACCAGAACTAATCTCTTATGCTTGAGGTTCTTAACTTTCCTGTCTTCAATCTGTAGAGGCCTTTCTACAAACTTGAGTTGTTCATTTACCTCTATATCCTTAAGAGGTACCATTAGCGATTCATCGACTAAGCATTTCTTGAGATTAGATACATGAAATACATCATGTATTCCTGCCATTTCCTCTGGTAATTATAGCTGATAGGCTACAGGTCCTATTTTTCTAATAATCTCAAAAGGTCCAATATACCTGGGACTTAGCTTCCCTCTTTTGATGAATCTTACTATTCCTTTCCAAGGAGAGACTTTCAATAATACTTTGTCACCTACTTGAAATTCCAATGGTTTTCGTCGGTTGTCAGCATAGCTTTTCTGTCTATCACGTGCTTTTTTCAGTCGTTCCTTGACTTGAATAATCTTGTCAGTCGTTTCTTGCACTATCTCAGGTCCAGATAGTTGTTTTCCCCAATTTATGCCCAACAGACTGGGGTTCAGCACTTTCGTCCATACAGTGCTTCGAATGGTGCAACATTGATACTTGTGTTATAACTATTATTATAAGAAAATTGTATTAAAGGTAAGTGATCGTCCCAATTACCTCCGGAATCAATTACACAAGCTCTAAGCATATCTTCCATTGTCTGAATTGTCCTTTCGCTTTGTCCGTCCGTTTGAGGATGATAAGATGTGCTTAGATTCAACTTGGTTCCCATTGCTTTTTGGAAACTTGACCAAAAAATGAGAGGTAAAACGGCTACCCTATCAGAAACAATTGATAAAGGAATTCCATGTAATGAAATGATTTCATTTACTAAAAGTTTGGCTAATTGTTCCAAACTAAAAGTTTCCTTCATTGGTAGGAAATGGGCTGATTTGGTTAGCCGATCAACAATTACCCAGATTGTATCATTACCTTTCCTTGTTTTGGGTAATTTGGTAACAAAATCCATTGTTATCAATTCCCATTTCCACACTGGCATTTCTAACTATTGTAACAATCCTGAGGGTTTCTGGTGTTCAGCTTTAACTTGTGAACAGGTTAAACATTTTGAAACATAAGCTGCTATGTCCTTTTTCATTCCTTTCCACCAAAAATTATTTCTTAAATCCTGATACATTTTATCACTTCCAGGATGCATCGTATATCTGGACTTATGGGCTTCTTCTAATATACGATTACGTAGATTTCCTAATTTAGGTATCCACATTCTCTTCTTATGGAATCTCCAAATTCCATCTGTTCCTTGTTCTAATTCCTTAATCATACCTTTTAATTTTTCAGTATCTTCCTTGATTGCTGATTCTTGTGCTTTTCTAATTTGATCATTTAAATCTACTTGTAGATTTAATTTAAGAGAACGTACCCTTTTTGGCTTCTCATGATATTTTCGACTTAAAGCATCTGCCACTACAATTGCCTTTCCTTCATGATACTGGATATTGTTGGTGCATTACGTCTGTCAACTTCGTCTTGTATCGAGTCTTGTACTAGAATTGTTAGATCAGGGCACGTAGTATGAGAAAATAGGGTTTGTATGTTGAAAAGCTAATTTCACATGAGCTATTTCGTACGAAATAGCAATCTGCTATTTCGCACGAAATAGCACTTGGTAATTCCGTGTGAAATTACTTTCCCTATAAATAGGCTTGATGCTAGTTCATTTGGAACGATCATGTTTCCGGTACCGAAGTGCTGCCGACGTGTCTACTGATCTGTAAATGTGTTATTTCAATAATACAAGACAATTAAGTGTGAATCAAGCTGTTACAAAGTCTAATCAATGAATTCCGCCTCTGATTAGACCAAGAACTCTTCTGATAGACTCGTTTGGGTCACAGAACGATCCTACAAGTGGTATCAGAGCTCAGGAGGAAGAGTTCTTACCAAAACAGCCATAATTTCTGACTTCTACTCCTTCTTTTCAAAATTGAACAAGATTTAACGGTCAAAATGATTTGAATTTCACATATTAAGTGCGAAACAGTGTTTTAATGAATCCTTGAAAAAATTAGACCTAATTTCGATCTAAAACTAGTAAAATTGACAATTTCGCTTGAAAATGTTTTCGGATTAAGTGACGTCAGCAGTATTTCGCACGAAATTAGCAATTGATTTCGCTTGAAATTGCTATTTCGCTTGAAAAATACTTGATTTCACACGAAATCAGGTTATTTCGCACCAAGGTGTTATTTCACTTGATTGATTTCGCACGAAATTAGTAATTTCGTTTGAAAGCTGTATTTCGTTTGAACAGTATTTCGCACCAAAGGGATATTTCGTTTGAGTTGTTTCTATTTCGTTTGAAGTGGGTATTTCGTATCAAGTGTTTTATTTTGAAATTGGTTATTTCGCATCAGATTGTCATTTCGCTTCAAAAGTGATTTCGTGTGAGGAGACTATTTCGTTTGGATTATAATTTCGTTTGAACTTGTGATTTTGAGAAAAAGTTTGTACCGAATCATGGAAGAGGAATTCTACAATGCGTTTGCTACACCAGTTGCTCCTGTTACAGCTGCTGAAACTCTTTACAGTGAGAATGAGACGGGAACTTATCAAAAACCGCCGAAGCTTATGTACATTGAAGATTTTAGAGGATGGCAAAATCGGTTTGAAAACTGGGTGCAAGCTTATAAGTTTGATGCATGGTGTTCATTAGAGAAAGATTACGAGAAACCGAAAAATGAACGTGGGATTGAAAAAGCTTTCAGTGACTATTCAGATGATGAAAAATTGAAATACACAAGTGAAAAAATGATGATCAGTATTCTTCAACAAGCAGTTAAAGAAGATATCTTTGTTTTACTCCAACATGAGGGTACTGCTAGATCTATTTGGACGGCATTGATTCAAAAGTTTAAAGGAAGTGCAGATAAGATCAAAAACAAAAAGGCTTTATTAAAGAAATCATTTG
Source organism: Helianthus tuberosus (assembly GCA_030545235.1). Taxonomy (NCBI): domain Eukaryota; kingdom Viridiplantae; phylum Streptophyta; class Magnoliopsida; order Asterales; family Asteraceae; genus Helianthus; species Helianthus tuberosus. Next base: position 63,585,088 of record CM060417.1, on the reverse strand, counting down.
ATATGTTTGTAGCTTTTGAAGGAGAATCAACAAAAACAACAATCGATAGATATTGTCATCTTGTTTTAGAAATGGGAAGATTGGAAATAAAGAAAGACGACGATGAGTGGGTTGATAAGTTAGCCGATGCGCTACCACAGCAGAAATGGGGAACGTATTTGTTGATATTAAAACACATGAGAAAGTCTGAAAATATGAATTTGGCAAAATTCATTCAGAAGATTGAAGAGCATGAATTGGACATTCAGAAAACTGCTATCATGTCTAATCCAAATGCACAACAAGATGTCAATCTGTATTACAGAGGAAATAAATTTGAAACTACTCCGAGTCCAAAGATTCAGACTGGTTTTAGTGCTGATAGTTCTTCTAGAACGAAGGGAAGTACTGTGACTCAAAGTGGTGGACATTCATCTTCGTATTCAAGTTTTGATCCAAATTATACAACATCAAGTCCTCAACAACAGAATTCAACGAATTTGCAATGTAATGTCACCTTGAACATTCAAAATGGTCAACATCTTTCTCCGGAAATAGCTAAGCAACACATGGCATCACTCGTTGCTATGTTGGAATCATATGAAAGTTTGATTGCTGGCAGAATTGGAAATCCGATGCTTACAAAAGAGGATTATGATCAGATTGATGCTGAAGAACTTGAATTGATGGATATCAAATGGTGTTTGGCTAGTGCGGTTAGAAGAGCAGAAAAATTTCAACAAATTACCGGTAGAGATGATTTTCGAGAAATGGGTGCATCTCCAATAGGGTTTGATAAGTCAAAGGTTACTTGTTTTCGTTGCAAAGAAAAGGGACATTTTAAAAGAGAATGCAAAAATAAACAAGCAACTGAAAGACAAAGTTCATCTGGAAACAACAATTATTAACAAAAATCAATCTTTCATCAACTAGATCAACAACAACCATCATCATCTCGTGCCATTGAAGTTGAGAAGAAGAAAGCATATCTTGTTAATCAAGATGATGAAAAGGTTGCAGGGGTTTTAGTTGGGACAAATACATTCCACCTGGTTCAGGTTTTATTGCTCAAATCTTGGAAGCAGAATTAGTTAAATCTCAGTCAAAAAGAATACCGATTTTTCCAAAATTAGGAAGTGATGCAGATACAGATGATGAAGAAGAGTATATTAATAAAGCTAGAAAAGGTCTGGATACTGATAGTTTTTATTTGTTCTTTGCAGATAAGGTAGAGATGCTGAATGAGAAGAAGGCTGCTAGATTGAAGAGAGAGTTAGAAGCAAAAAGAATTGCTGAAGAAAAAGAAAAACTGGAAGCCGAGAAAGCTGAAGTTGCAGAAATTTCAACAAAGAAAGTTGAAAATGAAGAGTGTGAGATAAAAATAGAAGTTGATGAACAAAAGGTAGTTGAAAAAATTGTTGAAATGGAAAAGATAGTTGAGAAAATTGTTGAAGTAGAGAAAATCGTCGATGTTGAAAAGATTGTTGAGATCTTTAAACCTTGTCAGAAATGTTCAGAAACTTGCAAAGATTGTGAAGAAAAAGATAAAAAGATTCATGAACTGGAAGAGATGAAAGAGAATTTGTTGTCTGATGTGAAGTATGTAAAAGAATCATATGATGTGCTGAACAGAACAGTAAATGGTCTGAAAAAGACAAATTCAGAAATTGAGGTTGCTATGACAAAGATGAGTTCTACATTAATTTCAAAGCAGAAGGTTATCAATGAGTATATTGAAGACTGTGCAAAATTGAAGCAGGAATTAGAACTCGAAAAGATAGAAAGTGAAAGAATCAAAAGATTGTTGTTGAGTTATACAACTTGTGATTATTTGATTGATCGAGTTTATCCTACTGTTGCAGGTCTTGAAGCTTTTCAAGAACAAAAGAAAGAAGAAACGGATGCTGGTAAGAAACAAAGGGCTAAGTATAATAAGTGTCCGCCCCCGATCTATGAAAGTTATTCTCCTAGAAACCCAAATGATGAACAATTAAAAAATGCGCTCAACATAAAGTTAAAGTCTGAAATCATTGATGAGTTACCAGACATTGATGTCACATTCACAGCGTCTGACAATGATCATGAGTCTGAGTTGTTAAAGAAAGTGGTCGATCAGGTGTTGGATATGGATGAAGAGTCAAAGTCGGAGTCTAAATCTGAAAGTTCGAGTTCATCAGAAAAAAGTCCGAGTTCACCGGTCAAAAGGGTTTACAATAAAGAATTCATGTTATCAAAATCTAATTTGAATGACGGACCAATCAAAGTGGCATATACTTTGAATGATTCAGACAAATTATATTCTGATGAGGAATTTCCAATAAGAAGTGTCAAATCTGAAATGATCAAACAGGTTTTCAAATTGACAGAAATTAATATTTCTGAAATAAAAGATATAAATCTTGCTGAAAAACCTAAAAAGTACACTTCAAGAGTTCAATAGAGATTGAACAAAAAGATAGGTTACAGTTCTGGTCCAGGTTTTCAAAAGAAACCAAACCATTACAGTAATTTCAAAAAGAAAGGTTTAGGATTTATTGTTCCAAAAAATTATAAAAATGAGAAAAATTATAAACCAAAAACAAAATTTGTTGCAGGAGGAAGTTCTGAAGAAGAGCAGAAGAAACCATTCTGGAAACAATCAAACTAGGAGTTTCTTGTTGAAAGGAAGAAGAATATGATGATGAGAACTGAGCAAAGAGTTGAGAGAAGAACCTGTTTCAAATGTCACAAGATTGGACACATTGCTTGGAATTGCCAACAGTCAAATAACACAAAACAGGGAGTTTCTTTTAACTCAAGATTGGAAGAAATATATGTTAATGGAAAGAAACAACCAACTGAGAAATCTAAAGTGTTTGAAAATTCGACTTTTGAAACTAGTGATGTTTTAAAACATTTTTACAAAAGAAAAGTCGATTTGAACAAACAGAGATGGGTTGTAAAATTTGAGAGTAATTCTGACAATGAATCTAATTCCATAAAATCAGAGGAGTCATCTGTTGTGAAAAAGAATGAAAATTCCGTTCCTGAGTTGAATGCTGAAAATTTTCCACCATTGCGGGCAGAAAATTTGAAATCAAAAGGTAGGTTTGAGATTTCAGGTCAATTCTTCTCTGGTAAAGAAGAATTTGATGCTGAAAAGGCTTTCAATGGGAAAGTCAAACATATTTTCGGGAAGATGGTTGATGGGAAAGTAAAAAGTGCAAAAGAATTTTACAGATCAAAAGGAGGTTGGGATAGAGTTGAATCAAAATCACCCAAGGCTGGTCAGGCTTGGGTGACTGCATTTTCAAACTAAAATTCTGACTTGCCGGAGCTTCCAAGTTGGTAATCGTGGAGCAGGAATCGGCATTATTCTTGAAAAGTTTGTTTGGTAAACCTACAAGTGGTAGTTTTCTTGAATTTGTTACATTTTGATTTTACAAGTGGTTTTGATTGATAAGTGAACCTACATGTGGTTGAAGAAGGTTTTCACTTACAAGTGGTTGATCAACTTCATTAAGTTGAACTTGATTTAACTTTCATACAAAATGTTTGGAAAACAAAGTGATGAATTAATCCCCTAACCTACAAGTGGTTTTATGAAATCAACAAAACTAATTTTTCGGAAAAACCATTTTTGATTAAAACAAACTTAAGTGTTTTGAAATCATAATGGGAAAATAGTTTGTCATTATTTTTTTTGCACATTTAGTAGATTGTGTCGAGATATAAACCTAAATTTCAAACTTGCTTATATCGTGGGGAACATCTCTCGGATATATGGGTTACCCCTGAAATCTTGTTTGAAAGGTCCCTCTTTCTGAGATACTAGGTCTTTATACTCAGTGATATCTGGGGTATTATCCCGGGACTTCTGATTTTGCGGAAGCAATGGCCTAGTCCCCATATAATACTTTACGCTTGCTTGAAACATAGCACCACCCTTAGTACAAAAAATGATGAAACATTGAAAAATGTTAATCATGTGCTGTTGAAGAAAAGATTCTCTAAAGGGAACACACCAAAAGTCGAAGCCATCATCTCTCTGATTTTGCGGAAGCAATAGCCTGAGCTCTCATGGCCCTCGCATTTTAACCCTTTACAGATATCATCTAGGTATACTCACCTGTAAGACTGACTATTGGGATCTGGATACGGGAGTATATTCTGAGGTGGGACACGCGAATAAGTTGAACTTTGTGTGAAAATTTAAGTGGATCAGTATACTGACAATCTAAGTGAATTGTTTAGAACTTAAAATGTTTAAAGCTTAACGGTGTTAGTGATGTGTCTCAAAAACTGATATGATCCTCTTACACAAACTTACAAAAATATTGTTTGTAAATATTTCTTTACTGCATTTCATTATATCCAAAAATCCAAAAAGAGTTTAAGTGTGTTTTAGCATAAATTTTGAAAAATCCAAAAAGATTTTCGACAACTGATGTTGAAAAGCTGATTTTCAAAATTCCAAGTGCTGAACATGACGAACTGGTTTGGGAGAGTGTTGTGAAAAATGTTTTGCATACAGGTGGTCATCAGAGTGTGTTAACTGATTAAATCAATTGTGAATTTGTTTCTACAAATGGTAAGCAGAAAAGTTTAAATTTGTCTAAATTTAAATTTGTGAAATTTACTTTGAGGTAGAGATTTGTGCAGGACTCTGTGTATAAACCTGAGCAGAAGGTGAGCCAGGTTTTCAATCTCGGAACAACTTAAGGGGGAGTTTGCTAGTTGAGAGGAGTCTGTAGATACTAGAGCCAGTGTTTGATCCTGAATCTGATCAAGAGAATTAGAGTGAGATAAGAGCCAGGTGAAGATCCTGGAGTCGAAAAGAAGAGAGGATAGAGGATGCTTACTCTGTCAGATATTGTGAAAGAGCCCGAAGACTGATAAAGGCTGAAGATTGTGAAGACTCGACACCGAAGACTTCGTCAACATCCGAGGGGGAGTCCGTTGGTGCATTACGTCTGTCGACTTCGTCTTGTATCGAGTCTTGTACTAGAATTGTTAGATCAGGGCACGTAGTAGGAGAAAATAGGGTTTGTATGTTGAAAGGCTAATTTCGCATGAGCTATTTTGCACGAAATAGAAATCTGCTATTTTGCATGAAATAGCACTTGGTAATTTCGTGCGAAATTAGTTTCCCTATAAATAGGCTTGATGCTAGTTCATTTGGAACGATCATGTTTCCGGTACCGAAGTGCTGCCGACGTGTCTACTGATCTGTAAACGTGTTATTTCAATAATACAAGACAATTAAGTGTGAATCAAGCTGTTACAAAGTCTAATCAATGAATTCCGCCTCTGATTAGACCAAGAACTCTTCTGATAGACTCGTTTGGGTCACAGAACGATCCTACAGATATCACAATCATAATCACTATGCATCTCCATCCAGCGTCTTTGTCTCATATTCAACTCTTTTTGCCCGAAAACATACCTTAAACTTTTATGATCAGTAAATATGGTAAACTTACTACCATAAAGGTAATGTCTCCAAATCTTAAGGGCAAAAATTATTGCTCCTAATTCTAGATCATGGGTTGAATAATTTTTTTCATGATTCTTAAGTTGTCTAGACGCATATGCTATAACCTTTTGGCGTTGCATTAATACACATCCATAACCTAATTTAGAAGCGTCACAATAGACTATAAAGTCTTCAGTTCCTTCTGGTAACGCTAGTGTGGGTGAATGGGTTAATCTTTGCTTAAGAATTCTAAATGCTTCTTCTTGCTTTGGTCCTCATTCAAACTTAATGGATTTACAGGTTAACTTAGTTAAAGGAATGGCTATTCTAGAAAAGTCTCTAATAAATCTTCTATAATAACCGGCCAATCCTAAGAAACTTCTAACCTCTGTTGGTGATTCAGGGGTCTTCCATTTAGTAATCGCCTCGATCTATGTGGGATCCACATGAATTCCTTCATGGTTCACTAAGTGTCCAAGAAACTGTACCTGTTCTAACCAAAACTCACATTTTGAAAATTTAGCATAAAGCTTTTCCTTTCTTAATAGACTTAAAAGTGAGTGCAAATGCTTTGCATGATCCTCTTTACTTTTAGAATATATGAGAATATCATCTATAAAGACAATTATGAATTTATCCAAATATGGCTTACATATTCGGTTCATCATGTCCATAAATGCAGTTGGGGCATTGGTTAAACCAAATGGCATGACAGTAAATTCATAATGGCCATACCTTGTTCTGAAGGCGGTTTTAGGAATATCCTCTTCCTGTACCTTTAATTGATGATATCCTGACCTTAAATCGATTTTAGAGAAAAATCGAGCTCCTTGCAATTGATCGAACAGATCATCGATTCTCGGTAATGGGTACCGGTTCTTAATCGTGACTTTGTTCAATTCACGGTAGTCAATGCACATACGCATTGATCCGTCTTTCTTTTTAACGAATAAAATTGGCGCTCCCCATGGCGATGAGCTTGGCTGTATGAAATCCTTCTCTAATAATTCATCTAACTGTTTCTTCAGTTCCTGCATTTCTGCGGGTGCCAAACGGTAAGGTGCTTTGGCAATTGGTGCTGTTCCTGGTAGCAGATGAATTCTGAATTCAACTTCTCTGTCTGGCGGTAGTCCTGGTAATTCTTCTGGAAATATATCTGAAAACTGAGACACTACTGGAATGTCTTTTAATTCTTTTCCTTTAGTGTTAGTGATTATGGAAATCAAATACACTATAGACCCTTTTCTTATATAACTTGCCGTTTTCATCACAGAGATGAATTTAGTGGATCTAGAGGGCTTATCTCCTTTAATAGTGATCTTTTCACCTTTTGGTGAATTTACTTGAATTGACTTTTGATCGCATAAAATAGTGGCTTTATTGGCTATTAACCAATCCATTCCTAAAATGACATCAAATCCTGCCAGATTCATGGGATAAAGGTTTGCCATAAACTTTTGGTTTAAAAATTCTATTCTTGCTCCCTGCAAGATTTCAGAAAACCTAACAGTTTCTCCATTAGTTGTCTCTACTAGACATTCTTGTGGTAGTTTAGTTAATGACTGGTTTAGAAGTTTGCAAAATAAAGTATTAATAAAACTTTGGTTTGCACTAGAGTCAAATAATACTTTAGCAAAAACATCATTAACTAAAAACGTACCAGTTATCACGTCTGGAATCATCTTAGCTTCATCTGCAGTCAGCACGAATGCTCTAGCATTTTTAGTGTTCCTGTTGTTCACAGCTGGAGCTAATTTCGGACAGTTTGGCTTGTTATGACCTTTTTCTCCACAGTTAAAGCACAGTCCATTACTGGATTTCCTCCTGCAATCTTCTTCCTTGTGTCCGGGTGCTTTGCAGAAATTGCAATGAGTGGAGCATTTTCCCGAATGCTTTTTCTTGCAGACCTTGCAGAATGGTGCAGAGGTAGAACCCATATTCCTACGGTTGTAATTCCCAGAACGGAATTCTTGGGTAAGCCTTTGGGTTAGGTTTCTCCTCTGGTCTTCTTCTCTAGTACGGATTAATTCATCTGTCAAGGTGTTTGCTAGTTCTACGGCTTCTTCTATAGTTTGAGGTCTAGCTGCCTTAACTAGATGTCTAATCTCTCCAATTAACCCCCAGATGTAACGGGAGATTAATACTGGTTCAGGTGATGCAAGGGTTGGTACTATTCTAGCATATTCAAAGAATGTAGTAGTATAACCCTTACTATCTACCCCGGTCATCCTTAGGTTTAGAAACTTATTCGCTATCTGTTCCTTTTCATTGGGAGGGCATAATTTCCTTTCTACCATATTCTTAAATTCTTCCCATTCCATGATATATACTCTATCACTTCCTCTTGAATGGAGGATAGTGTTCCACCATTCTAAGGCTGAGTTCTTAAATAAATTAGAAGCAAAGATTATTTTGTCTTCTTCAGCACACTTGCTTATTTTTAAAACAGCCTCAGTCTTTTCTATCCAGCGTAGAGCTGCAATGGGTCCTTCATTGCCCGAGAATTCTATTGGTTTGCAGGACCAGAATTCTTTGTAAGAACAACCATAAGGCATGGTTCTTCTTCTTTTGGGAATGGGCGCTTGAAGTACGGGTCCATTGTTTACGTTGTGTTCTAGTTCAATTGGTCGTTTACTGCTATGTTTACTTTTATTATTCGCTTCCTGAACCGTTTGAATAATAAATGGCATTGCATCTATGATTCCTTGTGCCACTATGTGTTGGACGGCACTATTGTCCATTTGATTCCCATTGTTATTGATGCTTGGATTCTCATTAACCAAGTTAATGTTACTCTGGTTATCGTTATTCAGATTTTCTTGATTTCCTTCGTCGGCCATCTGAATTTTAAACATTTACCACATATTAATATCACAAAATAATATTTAATATAGTTAATCACATGACACGCATTTTGGTCAAAAGCGTCGATCATTGCGACTTTACTCTATTCATATAGTATGCATCTATTACACACCAGTACTGAAATTAAAATTACAATACCAACTGAAATAAAATTACACTAATAGTAGTAGGCATCCGTACACACATATTTTATTATTATTTTATTATTATTATTACTATTATCATTCCCACCATCACATTCATGGATATGGATTCATCCAGAAATCCATATTGCGCTCGTCATACTTCCAGACGAGTCGCTCTCCCACCTGTATCATTCGTTCACTACTCTCTAAAATTTCCTCACCAAATATCCTAAGTTCTTGTACATTATCTGCACACATTGGGGGTGCAGGTTCTAGGACTGGGTTCGGAATCTGGGGTGTGGGTTCCTGATATGGGGGTGTAGGTGCCTGGAATCGGTAAGGATCTTCCAAAATCTCCCTAATGTATTCATCGTGGTAATAGGGATCTAAAGGATCCAAACCTGGGTAGGCTCCTATGTTTGGCATGGGCATGTCTTCATGTATCGGGTATCGTTGCACATAGTCCCTATTATTGTCCCACCATGGGTCGTAATTTAGGTCTAATGGGTTTGGTGCTGGTACCCTAGGTATTTCTTCCGGATTGAAGTCATGCATTTCTACTTGATTTTCAGGGTTTTCTTTCCATTGGTTGGTTAGGGATTGGTAGTTGTGGTTGGGGTGCTATCATTTATTCCAGGTTAGGGTCAGCTGCAGTGGTTGCTAGAATGTAGATGTTGGCTATACCACTATTAATCATATCCTGGGCATAGGCATCAGTTTCTCTTTTGGCTGCTACTAGTGCTCTCTGGTCTTGTAACTTTTTCATACGCTTTCTACGCTCGTGTGCCCCTCGACTGAACCATCCCCTCTTTTTCTGAGGAAATGGCTCCTCTGACAAAGCCTTAAATACGAATATTCCTTCTTCCATATCAGCAGAGTACCCTGAGAGGGCAGGCTGAGAAGAGGAGGTGCCTTCGCTTCTAGGCGAACCAGACAATTGACGATACGCGTCAGATGGTCCTTGGTCTCTCATACTGTAAACTAACAAATAGTCAAAAAACACATAACAAGAAATACAATTATGCACGTATTCCCATAATTTATTTCCTAACAGATTGAATTTTGATGTCAGCAAAACACTTCTGTGGCTGAATCAGTGGCTTAGCTCTGATACCACCTTCTGTCGCAACCCCCGATCCCAAATCCCCAGGAACGGGCGGCCGCGAGCCAGTTTCGGTGGTATCGCGTGTTTGTCTAATTTGGCAGCAGAATTTTCATCAGGACCGTAGTTAGGAAATATTGGATCAGAGTAAAATAACACATTTTCATAATATTAAACACATGGGATAAAACCCAAGTTTGCATTACACACATTTTCATAGGAATAAATCCTATTTTATTTAATAAAAACATCTATTTTATTTTAGGTAACTTTATTGCCACTTTTCCAAGCCTTCAGTGCTGTCTAGCTGGCTTCTATTTGGCTTTCACAATTTGTTACCTGAAACGCGTTTAAAAACATTTTATCAGTGGGAAATACTGGTGAGTGAATCCCAGTTTAATCAAATTTAAATAAAAACCATTGTACAGTATTGAGGATGATCTCGCAATTATATTTGTTTCCAAGTCATATCAATTATCACCCGTGGTACTGTCAGACCTGACTTATGGAAATGTTACCCCTCCAGTAACAAATTTTGTATACAAAACCCCAACATACCCACGATAATTGTATCCTTACAAATACTCAATAACTGTTTAATATATAATTAATCGTATGAGGTTTTGTAAAAACAGTTAACAAAAGTTTACAAAAAGCGGATCAACTCACATTGTTGTCTTAGATTATCCTTTAGGGTTTCCTGAGAATTATCTATAATTTACACAAAAGCACACGTGTTAGTATAATAACCCATTTTAACATTAGTAATACCCTCCCCGAGACGACATTCCAACAACTACGTCGGGCAGAACCACGACAGCCGTTACGGAACCCTAGATTAATCGGGCAGAGTATCTAATACGTATCCAGGGGTTATGATACTTACAATGGAGCAGAACTTCGTTATTTAGGGGGGTATTATACCCGAGTATAATGCCTACTATCAGATTTTCGAGATATAGAAAAGAAAGTGAGCGAGTTCGACTGAAGATCCGAGGCCCTCTATATATAGTGCTGATTTCTGGTCCACTCGCGGCCCGCGTAAGGCATAGCCGATAGGCTACGTGGCCCGCGTCAACGTTGGTCAACAGCGTAGCTGATCCGGGTCAGCAAGTAGGTTCACCGGGTGTTGGGCCACGTGGTGGCCCAGGGTTTAGCCAGGTTTCACCCGCTCGTGGCCCGCGTAAAGTTTGGTGTGTGGCTTACGCGGCCCGCCTCAAACCCAAAAACTGATTTTTAATTAATTTTAATGATATTTAAGGTATTCGGGGCCCGTTTCCACGTATGGGGTGTATTTTGGGACAAATTGGGATATTTTAAAATATATTAGGGTGTCAAAAATAATTCGAGGGTATCGGTTTTCTTTAGAGTTGTTATAACGGGGGTGTGCCCGCTGGACACGGGGCCGTAGCCAGAGCTCTGTGCAGGCTATAAATAGGGGTGCTTGGCTCACTTCAAAGGCATCCTTTGGCAAACCACTACTATCCCACTTTGCCAGCACTCCACCACCACTACAACACCAACACCCACCACCATCATCCACCATCCACCTTTAGAGTGTGTGTAGTAGTCTCGGGATCCAAGATTGATCATAAGGGTTCTTGCCAATCAAAGGCCATGTTTGGTTAAGCCTCTTACATCACTTGGTGAAGACAAGTCTTTTTTGTATTACTTTTAATTTTTAATCTTTCGGCACTTTTTATTTGGTTTTGTATTAATGACTTTAATAACTAGTTTCTTATGTTGAAGGTGAATTTTCTTTATCATTTGTCCATGGTATCTTGCCATTACTTTACTGTCTATAAAAAGTAAAAGATTGCATCATTCATGTATCTACAGTGTATATAGAGGCATGTTGGCTACCTGGTCGGGGGTTAAGGGAATGGTTTAGTAAGGTTCTTGCCTTGTTCAGTGTATAGATCCTGCAAGGACCTGGGTCAAGCTTACTAGGACCTCCTTCAATACCCACTGGTATTGGATGGCAGGGATGCGAATGGCTTGATCCCCTCATATGTAAACTACTATTAATACATTAAACCGGCTACTTGGGATTGTATCCTTGCTTACTCAAACCACTTAGCCAAGGGTAACGTCACCTTCAAAAGAAGGGCCTACCACTTTTCGCATTAATAACTTAATTAATTATCTTTCAATATTCTGACCCTTTGGGATTGTATCCTTGTTGACTCAAACCACTGGGTTGAGGGTAACGTCACCTTCAAAAGAGGGGCCTACTACTATAACTAAGATAATCTCTTAAAAAGTCCGAAAGTGCGAATATCATCAAAGGATACATTAAAGACGAGTCGGATCCAAGTGATTCATCTTATCTATCTGTTTTTATTTTATTTTTATTTCTGCATTTTTAGTTTTTATTTTCCTGTTTTAAATCTTTTCTCAAAAATTTAGATTGATTAGACATTGAGGGTAAACCGGTACTAAAAGCTTTTGTGTCCTTGGATGACCTCGGTATTTTACCAACGCTATACTACGCTCACGATGGGTGTACTTACCCATGTGTGTGTTTAGTCTTAGTAGAATATCGTATTATATAAATTTAAAAGTTGACTAATGCGTAAAATGGGCTTAAAATATCAATAAAAATATATCACACCGAACGCACACCAGACACGGATTAGACACTGTAAAGGTCCATCCGGACGGATGGACAAATTTGTCACAAACCAAACATTAAACGCATAATAAAACCTAAATCTTACACAACTCTACATTGCGGTGAAACCTCCAAGAAACTAGCCGCTCATGATCGAAAGGATTTGATCACCGGATGTTGAGAACTTGAAATTGGTCATCTTGAAACTTGGAGAATGATGGAAGGATGATGGATAGGGTTTTGGTAAGTGATGTTGATGAGAGGATGGATGAATGGATGAACTAGGGTTTGGGAAATGTTGATGATGGTGAATTGGGTGATGATTCCAATGATTCAGATGAAGGCTTTTGTGTAATCGAAGGATTGAGAATGAAGGAGATAATAGTTTTGGCTCCAAGATGCTTCCCTACTTCAAAAACAAAGTGTAACCGTCGTTAGAATAGTGAAAATTATGTTTTAATTCGTCACAAACCACCAAACAACAAGCAATTCGTGTCGCCAAAACTAAGGGCTGTCGTCGACAGCCTGGGGACCCGTCGGCGACACCCTCCAAAAACCTGGAATCCGTCCGACGTGCAAAACCCCTGGATACGCACCAAATCAGCCGACGGGCTTCTTTACACAGTGTCGCCGACGGCCTGGGGAGGCGTCGGCGACAGGCCTTCCTTTTCTTGGTCTCCGTTTTTCTCAAATCTTGCTCCCAGTTGACCCGTTTCGCGTCCCAGTGGTCTGCTTTTCGTCTCGGTGGCCCATAAAGCTCCCAAAAAGCGCCTTAAACTCCATTAAACCTACAAAACGCAATTTTAATTAAGAGTAGGCTATTCGGAATAAAAACCTATGTAAAATCATCAAGTTGCACAAATACAAACACCGTTATTCAACCACGTATCAGTAAGTGATATAGTTTACATTATGATTCGAATCTCGGTGCTAGGCGTAACGAGAGTAACGAGCGCGAAAGTGCGGGTTGTTACAGTCTTCCCTGCTTTAGGAAATTTCGTCCCGAAATTTATTCGAAAGTGAAGGGGTAAGGTCCCAAAAACCTCGAAAAGAGGATTTGAGACCATACCACAAACCAACTTTTCTAAACCTTTAACCTTGCGCGGCCGCGCACTAGTCTTACAAAAGGAAGAAAGCAATCAGTAATGTATAGTCGCGCGCCCAAAGGAAAACATGAATCCTTGCGCCTTCTCCCGTTTACAAGGGATTAAAATCCTTTACCTCCGCCTAAATGTCCAGACTTGGATATTATTTTACCCAGACTTGGGATTTATTTGTCTGTGTCCACACAGCAAGGTGTCACACCAGATTACAACAGTAATCTTCTAGAAAGAAATACAATCGTGCACTACCCAGACGGTTATAACCGTCTGGACACGTGTCACCACCACAAGCAACCCTGAAATCACAATAAAGGCATGCAATTGGAGAGTAATCTCCACCTAATTACTTTCCACGTGGCAAACCCCCGGCCATTGATCAAACCACGATCCGTGTGCATTCACATCGGATCGAGGCAACTTAACAAAGGATCAAAGAACTTAACGGAAGAAAAGATAACCGCTACGGCGTTAGGATATTCCGTCATCTTTTCAATAACAGATTTTCCCTCCCAAACTCCCGGCTATAAATAAGAGAACTGTTCAGGTATAAACTCATATCACTCTCACTTCTCAAATACTTATCTTCTCCGTTACCAATACTTATTCTCACGCCGGAGTCGGGTCAAGGAGAGAACCCTCTTCTCCCCTTGGCGAGGCTAACGGTGTTCTTTTTTGCAGAATCACCGGAGAAGAAATCCCGTTGCAACTGAATCAGCCGAGAGAGAGCTAACCCTTTTATGCGGATTCAAACCCCCTAACTATCTCGGTTCCGACGATTTAGTTAGTGTTTCTTCATTGGCGCCCACCGTTTTCTCAGTTTTTCTAGTTTCTATCTCGTTTCGATTCAGTTCATTCCGTCTTCCGTTTTTTGCACATGGCAGAAAATTCGTCATCTCACCGACAACCCGGTCCTCGACCAAACGTTGGAAACAATTTACAACTAGAAGAATCTCCAGAACATTGGTTTAGCAGATGCCAAGCTGCTTTAAACACAATCGTTATTCAAATCGCCAGATCTGATTTATCAAACATCAGATCTGGAAAAGTAATTGATACCACAGTATTGGATCCACCAACACCATGTAGGAGGGACATCCAATCCAGCCAATATAGCAATTATCAGAAACAAATACACATGGTTCAAGGGGGTCCGTCACGAAGACCAAATAAACGAAATTATGACCAACATTGGAGAGAACAGCAAGTCATATTTCCCGTTGTTCCTGGGGGCCCTCAGGAAGAACGACCAGTAATTATTACTGGTATTTTCGGTCATTACCGAACAGACTATATGTTCATAGATCCAGGGAGCTCGATGGACATCATATACGAACAGTGCTTTAAACAGCTTGATTCAGAAGACAAAGCACGTCTAGAACCAGTCGATTTTCCCCTCACTGGATTCTGTAACGAGGCTGTATTCCCATTAGGGCAAATTGCTTTCCCGGTGACTTTATCAGACGGCGAACATTCACGAACAGTTACAGTCAATTTCATGGTCATGCCGGCAACATCACGTCATGATGTCTTGCTCGGGAGAAGGTCACAAAGGGAATTTAGCATGATCACTTCCATTCCACATGCTGCTTGTGGGTTTCCGACAGAAACCGGAGTAGCAATTCTCTATTCAAGCAAAGAAGTCATGTCCGTAGACGACGAACCACCAGCAAAGGTAATCAAACCTTCGGCACCAAACGAACCAGAAAAATAGGTCTTGAACAACGAGTATCCAGAACAGACCATTCTGTTAGGACAAGCTATTTCCCCAGCAACACGCGTACAACTGAAAAAATTGTTGTCTAACAACAAAGATATATTTGCCTGGTGCCCAGCAGACATGACTGGAGTTCCACGCGACATCGCGCAACATTGCCTAAACATCAAACCATCAGTAGAACCTGTTGCTCAGGGGAGACGCAGCTTCAGTGAAGAAAAAGCAAAAGCAATGGACGAGCAAGTAGCAGAATTACTTAATGCAGGAATCTTGCGCGAAGTAAAATACCATACATGGGTCGCCAACCCAGTGATGGTACAAAAACATAGCGGCGGGTGGAGAATGTGCGTCGACTTCAAAGACCTGAATAAAGCATGCCCAAAAGATTGCTACGCGCTCCCAGAGATAGATAAAAAAGTTGACTCTCTAGCATCATTCAGATGGAAATGTTTTCTTGACTGTTACAAGGGTTATCATCAGGTCCAGATGAAAGAAGAAGACGAAGACAAAACGGCGTTCCGCACAGATAAAGGCATTTTCTGTTATACCAAAATGCCGTTCGGCTTGCGCAACGCAGGCGCAACTTATCAACGCCTAATGGACACAATTTTCAAAGATGATATTGGCAAGACTGTCGAAGTATACATGGATGACCTCGTCATCATGAGCCATGAGGAAGGAACAATGCTTGACAATATTCAGCGCACATTCGACTCCTTGCGCAGCGTGAGTCTAAAACTCAACCCAACTAAATGCTCCTTCGGCATGGAAGAAGGGAAATTTTTGGGATTCATCGTCACAAAAGATGGTTTTAAAGTAAATCCAGAAAAGGTGCAGGCTATTCAGCTAATGCCGTCACCCGCAACAGTTAAAGAAATGCAAAGGCTCGCCGGACGCCTAGCGGCTTTAAACAGATTTTTGGCTAATCACGCAGCGAAGTCTTATCCATTCATCAGTACGCTACGAAACTGCGCAAAGAAAACTGACTTTCAGTGGACTTCTGAAGCGGAAACCGCATTCAAGCAAATGAAAGAATGTTTAATTCAGCTGCCAACACTGACAGCACCAAAAGAAAAAGAGCCACTAATTTTATATCTATCTGCCGCGGAAGTAGCAGTTGGTGCTGTATTGATGGTGGAACGCGAGAACATCCAAACTCCAATCTATTACATCAGCAAAATGCTCACCGGCCCAGAAACTCGGTACTCAATGATAGAAAAGCTAGTCCTAGCACTAGTACATGCATCCCGACGCTTACGCAGGTATTTCTCGGGTCATGTCATCACAGTTCTTACCAATTACCACTTAGGCCAGATCTTATCCAAACCCGACGTGGCGGGACGACTGGCCAAATAGGCAATTGAACTGGGAGGCTACAACATTTTTTACAAACCAAGACCCGCAATCAAAGGGCAAGTTCTAGCAGACTTTGCCACTGAAGTTCCTATCGATAAAGTACAAGAATGTGAAGCAATCCAGAACCCAACACCTGTTTTCGACGACAGAGTCTGGACCTTACACACAGATGGCGCTTCCAATGACGATGGAGCAGGAGCAGGTCTCCGATTAATCAGCCCAGACAAACACGAGCTCACGTATGCTATACGCTTAGATTTCAAAAGTACGAATAACGAAGCCGAATATGAAGCCTTCTTGGCAGGTCTTCGCTTAGCGTTAAAAATGGGGGCAAGAAATCTTGAAGCTAACGTTGATTCAAAACTGGTAGCTGAGCAAGTTAATGGCAATTACGACGCAAAAGAAGCTATGGCATTATACCTTGAACAAGCGCGGATATTAATCAGCCAATTTCAAACATTCAAAGTTAATCACATAAACAGAAGCGAGAACAAACATGCTGACGCGCTAAGCAAGTTAGCCGCTACCAGCTTTAAGCAGTAAACGTCATAGAAATGGGAGATCCATCTTGGATGTCCCCAATTATCTTATACCTCCAGCACGGAAAACTACCAGAAGGAAAGACAGAAGCTCGAAAAATACAACACAAGGCAGTAAATTACGAAATGGCGGATGGAGTCCTCTACCGGAAATCATTCATGGGCCCATTATTACGCTGTGTCGATAAAACTGACGCCCAGTACCTCGTCAGAGAAATCCACGAAGGATTATGCGGGATACATGCGGGACCGCGCATGGTCGTAGCAAAAATAATGAGCGCTGGATACTACTGGCCAGGAATGCACATGGATGCAGTCAATCTATTAAGAAGATGCGAGGCATGTCAACGCCACGCACCAAAAACACTCCGACCCAAGAATCCGCTAATTCCCGTTACTTCCGCCTGGCCATTCCAACAGTGGGGCATCGACCTTGTCGGGCCATTTCCTGACGCGCCAGGGGCAGTAAAATTCATCATCGTCGCGGTGGATTACTTCACAAAATGGGTGGAGGCTAAAGCTTTGGCCTCAACAACCGCAATGGTAATCCGCAAATTTATATGGGAACATATCATTTGCAGATTTGGATTACCATTGCGCATTATTTCCGACAATGGTACAAACTTCGCCGCAGAAGATCTTCAAAAATGGTTCAAAGAAATGAACATCGAGCACAACTTTGCCTCCGTCGCGCATCCTCAAGCGAACGGCCAGGTAGAAA
This sequence comes from Helianthus tuberosus, assembly GCA_030545235.1. NCBI lineage: Eukaryota > Viridiplantae > Streptophyta > Magnoliopsida > Asterales > Asteraceae > Helianthus > Helianthus tuberosus. The sequence goes on along the minus strand of CM060417.1, from coordinate 63,567,515 downwards.
GCGTGAACAAACAAATCGTTGACGGTATAAAAGCGCGACTCGGGACAGCGCGCAGAGGGTGGGTCGACGAACTTCCCAGCATCCTCTGGGCACATCGAACAATGCCAAAGACAAGCACCGGCGAAACTCCGTTCAGTCTAGTCTATGGGTCTGAGGCCGTCATTCCAGCCGAAATAGGTTTACCGTCACCGCACATGATAGCTATGGAAAAACAGAACAACGAACAAGAAAGGAGAATGGATTTGGACCTTCTTGAAGAAAGGCGCGAGAACGCCGCCATAACAGAAGCAAGGTACAAATCTAAGCTCGAAAAATATTACAATGCGCGCGTCCGCGTATGCACCTTTGTCCCCGGTGATTTCGTCTTGCGCGACAATGAGGCGTCAAACGCTGAAAAGCCAGGCAAATTAGCGCCAAGATGGGAAGGACCATACGTCATTAACGAGGTCCTAGGCAAGGGAGCATATACCCTAAAAAGGATCGACGAGACCCTAGTTCCCCGCACCTGGAACGCACAACAGTTGCGCAGGTGTTATATATGAACCAAATCTCCAAAAGCGGAAAGAACATACAGGCAATGTATTTCTTTATTTTGTTTTGTATTACAAGCCTTGCGCTCTTATCAAATACAAACATCCTTTTTACTTATCTCACTGTTTATTACAAATTGCATGAAAATTTCTTTGGTTCGCGCAAAAACAATATGGTCAAACACTGCATACCTCATGAACAGTCTAAAAACAAGGCAAGCTGTCACGCCTTTTAGACAAACGTTCAAACATGAGCATAATACCATCTCTCATTCGCCTTACCTATCCAAAAGCAATTAAAAAACATGCAACATATTGTAATCCAAACACGTAAGAAGTAAAAACATAATCAACATACATATCACTAAGTGTAACAAAAACACTTCATAAACAAGATCATAACAATGATCTTCAAAATTTTAGTTCCAGGAACTAAAATATCCACACAAAAAAAAAAAAAAAAAAAAAAAAAAAAAAAACCTTGTTTCTACAAAATGGCAGGACAATCAAACAGCAGCCATTAACAACGATCACACCCGTGATCTTCAAAAAAAAGAGTTTATGCTAACAGACTAGTATAAACAATCAAAAGAAGGGATGAAACAACCCCCAAACCTAACCAACAACAGTTTCGTCTTTAACATCCGCTTCTCCCGGAGGTCTTTTCCGACGATGGTATACCAACCGGCAATCTTCCCTCCGAATCATCGAAAAACGAGCAATGAGACCATCTGCATCCAGCACAACACCACTGTTAGCAACAACCTCCCCTTGCTAGAGAACCTTATCATCAGAACAAGCCACCATAGAAGGATCAACAAGGATAGAGTCCTCTCCGGTAGCCATCAAGGGTGGAGAATTAGCAAGTAACAAAAGAGCTTCAGCAGCTTCTCGAATCCTTAAGATATCTGAAAGACGCCGGGAACGAACGGTACTTTTTCCCTTCATCTTCTCCAAATTAATGATAAAAAGGCATCCCAATACATATATATACAAAACAAAAACTCAACCTCGGAAAACGGGAACCTTGTTCATCATTAATTGTCAGAATTATATCACATCCGAACGGCGCTACAGGAACCAGGGTCATATCCTCATTAATGAGGTCTGACAAGTGCCACTACGAATTTCAAGACAAAGAGAAAAATACCCACTCTTACTGCCAGTTGACGTCATTACGTGTCAGAGCATGATTACAAAGATAAGATTTTTTCCTTTTTCCAACAAGATAAATCTTCTCATAGAAGCTTTCTTATTTTGACGCGCCCAAGAACATTTCCCTCTCATAAGTCCAGTGCTCCACTTACTTGCATAAGTACAACACTAGACTGGGGGGACTTGAAGGGGTAAGGTCCCAAAAACCTCGAAAAGAGGATTTGAGACCATACCACAAACCAACTTTTCTAAACCTTTAACCTTGCGCGGCCGCGCACTGGTCTTACAAAAGGAAGAAAGCAATCAGTAATGTATAGTCGTGCGCCCAAAGGAAAACATGAATCCTTGCGCCTTCTCCCGTTTACAAGGGATTAAAATCCTTTACCTCCGCCTAAATGTCCAGACTTGGATATTATTTTACCCAGACTTGGGATTTATTTGTCTGTGTCCACACAGCAAGGTGTCACACCAGATTACAACAGTAATCTTCTAGAAAGAAATACAATCGTGCACTACCCAGACGGTTATAACCGTCTGGACACGTGTCACCACCACAAGCAACCCTGAAATCACAATAAAGGCATGCAATTGGAGAGTAATCTCCACTTAATTACTTTCCACGTGGCAAACCCCCGGCCATTGATCAAACCACGATCCGTGTGCATTCACATCGGATCGAGGCAACTTAACAAAGGATCAAAGAACTTAACGGAAGAAAAGATAACCGCTACGGCGTTAGGATATTCCGTCATCTTTTCAATAACAGATTTTCCCTCCCAAACTCCCGGCTATAAATAAGAGAACTGTTCAGGTATAAACTCAGATCACTCTCACTTCTCAAATACTTATCTTCTCCGTTACCAATACTTATTCTCACGCCGGAGTCGGGTCAAGGAGAGAACCCTCTTCTCCCCTTGGCGAGGCTAACGGTGTTCTTTTTTGCAGAATCACCGGAGAAGAAATCCCGTTGCAACTGAATCAGCCGAGAGAGAGCTAACCCTTTTATGCGGATTCAAACCCCCTAACTATCTCGGTTCCGACGATTTAGTTAGTGTTTCTTCAGAAAGGAAGACTGTGAGAATTGACACGAATAAGTAGCGATACAAGCGTTATGGTGAGTTGAGGATGAACGAGCGATCCACCAAGGATTGACGAGTGAAAGCATCTTGGTGGCATGGGATAATCGATGAGAAAAAGCGACTTGTTTGACTAGGGAATAGAAACTCACGAGTTGACGATCCATAAATGTTTTAAGTTCTCGAAAAGTTTTGTTAAGTTATTACAAAAAGATTTTAAGGAAGACTTGATTTGTGAAAATTTTCTTATGACGTGGTGTTAAACTGAGTCGATGTTTAAACCAGCATTGTAAGAAAAGTTTGTTTGTCCAAAGGTTTTAATTTAAATTAAAAATTTTCAGAAAATTTTCCATTTATTTCCAAAACATTCAGTTAACAAATAAGTTTCATTTATTTTTAAAACATACCGTAATAGATAGATTTTAACAGTATCAAAAGTTCAATTAGCGTCGAGCCCCACATGGCATCTTTCCACGAAAGTTTGTTAATATGGCTAAAACACTTATATATAGGAAGTACCAGCGGCGTATCCACCATGTTTTAGCCATATTGCCTCGTCCCGTAGATCGATGTCATGTGTGTCGACATGGTATGGATAGGTTTTAGTATCCTTGGTCCAAAGGGTAAATGGTTGGACCAAGTTCGAAAGGAAGATCAAGTAGATTGAGCGGTGAAGTTGATTGCAAACTTAGTTAGCGATAAGAGTGTGCGCGAATGGTTCAACGATTGAAACATCGAAGCAGCGTGAATGCTAGGTGTGTTAAGCATTTAGGCGTCGAGAGGGAAAAGCGATGAGAGTATCGAAGCGATGAAATTGATAGATGCGATAAGCGTTAAGGCGTTGAAGCATCGAGAGGGAAAGCGAGGGTGAAGTGAAATAGATTTCAGCGAAGGTGAGATTGCATTGCTGTAGACTTACAAAAAAATCTAGCGATGATGCGATTGAGATGCGATGAGATGTTACACCTTGCGAAGGAGTTTAGCGTGTTGAAAATAGTCTCAATAATATAAGAGGTCTAATAACATTCAACTCCACATGGCATTTTCTTCACGAGAATTTGTTAGCGTGGTAAAGCACTTATATATAGGAAGTACCGGGGCGTATCCACCATGCTTTGACCACACCGCCTCCGTCTCGTGAATAGATGTCACACTTTGTCGACATGGTTAAGACGCTTATATATAGGAAGTACCAGCGGCGTACCCATCACGCTTAACCATGCCTTTAACATTATGGCATCATTAGAACTTATTACGATCTCCATGCACTTACCAAAATAATCCCATGTGCACCAGCGATTAGTTTGGTCCTTGCACGTTTATCGTAAATTATTCTAAAGATGCATAGTCAGGGTAAAACATATTATATCGTGATATACTATATAGTGCTAGTAATATAATCTGTGTGTGAACTTAGACTAAGTGTGAGGACTCGAGGGAGAGAGCGGAAGAGAGAGATAGAGAGAGCGAGGGAGAGAGAGAGAGGGTCGGCATCGCATATGGAGGCAACATCAAACAATAGAAAAAGTATAAGTACTAACATCGGAGATCGTACCATTGACTACGTTGTTCTGTGCCTGGTTGGTGTTGATGTTGAAGACTCTTGCTTGGGCTGTGGTTGCTGTTGGAGCTTCTGCTGCGGGTGCTGAATCTGCCGGTAGTGCGGTTGCTGGTGCTACTGGTGCGGGGGTTGCTGGGACTATGGGCTGCGTCAGCGGTGCTCGAAGTGCTAGTATGTCTTGATGTCGTGGCCCTGTGCGGCAGTGGTGGGTGAAGTGACCAAAACAGTTGCAATAGGTACACTTCTAACACAGGGAAAGAGTTCCAATGTAGGCACGCTTTGGGTAGAGTGGAACTGCTTGGAGAGGTTCGGGTTTAGGCGGCGCGGTTGCTGAGTAGTTTAGCCTCGAGTTCTTTCGCTTGCAGCTGGGTTTGGCGGTGTCTTGCGGTAGTGTGTCGTCATCGGATGATTCAGCGGCAGCTGGGTTGGCCTTCTTGGTGGAATCCTTGGAGAAGAATCCAGCCAAGACTCGCTTGTCGTTGATCTCTACGGCCAAGCGATAGGCTTCTTCGATGGTGGCCGGTCTTGCAGCTTCGACAAAATCGCCCACACACTCAGGTAAGGCTCGTATGTACTTCTTAATGGCCTTTTCGGGAGAGTCGACTTGGCTCGGGCAAATAATGCTAAGCTATTTGAACCTTGCTGTGAGGCCGGTGTTGTCACCTTCGACTTGCTTGACTTCCCAAAACTCGTTTTCTAGCTTCTGGACCTCGTGGGGAGGGCAATACTCTTCCTTCTTGAGCTCCTTCAGCTCATCCCAAGAGGGCGCGTAGGCTTCATCATTCCCACGTCTGTTACGCTCGACTGTCCAATAGCCGAGGGCTCTTGATTGAAATACACTTGTAGTGCATATAGTACGAAAATGATTGGGGCACCCACTCTGACGGAGGGTAACCTCGATAGCATCGAACCACTGAAATATCTGAGATACACCTTCTTCACCTGTGAAGACCATCGGGTCACAAGCTATGAACTGCTTGTAGGAGAAAGTAGTCTTCGGCATGATGGTCTTAGAGTCTTCCGATGTTTGAGAGTTGCTTAGAAATTGAATCTGCATGACGATCTGAGGAATAACCTTGGCCATGAGCGAGGCGATCCTTTTATCGGCGTTTCTCCTGACCTGACGTCGCGAGTTGGAAGCATTCGAACACATCAGGACAAAGAGATTTGGGGTGAGATTCGATCATAATGATTTTGAAATTGCGATGCGATTTAGCGCATTAAAAAACTTGTCATAGTTAATATAGAAGTACGTATACACATAGGAGACACGAAATTCTTAGGTTCTCACGTATTCACACATGTAATCATATACTATATACATATATACATGTATACTTATATAAAGGCGTGAGGACGCGTTGAAGAGAGTTGTTATGGTTTAGTTTTGTTGCGGATATTTAGCTCTTGTTTTGGATTGCGATGGCTGTGCGAGTTGTGCATATATTCAGAGAGCGAAAAGCGGTAAAACGAGAAATTGATAAAGCGTAAAATCTCTAAATTGAAAACACACAAACATGGTAAAATTCGATGACGCGTAAAATCGGCGGTTGCAGGCTTAAAAGTAGATAGAGTGCCTTGGGTGTTGAGACATTGACTACCCAAAGTGATTCAACTATTCCCACAAATTCGGGCACACGCTTTGGCCTAATAGACTATGCTCTCACCGTAATACAGCGAACGACATTCATCCTTCCAGTTACTACGTTCCCCGAAGCATTGGAACTGTTGAGACTTTGGTGAGATCTTTTGAAAATCAGTTTAGGGAGTGGAACGGGTTATTAAGATGCGGGTTTCACCCTTAGCTTAACAACTTCGCTCCTAGGTGTGGTTGTGCTCACCGAATAAATTGGGGAGTTCCACTAGATAGAAATGGAGATTTTCGTTGAGATGTGGATGTCACTCATAACTCAACGAAAGGTTCTCGTGCTAAGAATAATACACGGGGTGAGTGATCTTATCGAGAGTTCTTGGTTTTCACACCTAATCTCAACACAATCACTCGTTTGTGTTATACGAGTATCTTCAAACGTGAGTATATTGTGTTAGCCTTAGGGAAGGCTGGTGTGTGTCAGGTGTATTATGTTTTTCTTTATATTTTAAGCCCTTTTTAACACGTTAGTCAAGTTTTAAATTTATAAAACACGATATTCTACTAACACTAAACACACACATGGGCAAGTGCACCCATCGTGAGCGTAGTATAGCATTGGTAAGATACCGAGGTCGTCCAAGGACACAAGAGCTTTTAGTACCGGTTTATCCTCAACGTCTAATCAAATCAAAAGTTTTAGAAAAGGTTTTAAACATGAAAATAAAAACTAAAAATGCTGAAAAATAAAATAAAAACAGATAGAAAAGTTGAATCACTTGGATCCGACTCGCCATTAGTGTAACCTTTGATGATTTCCGCACTTCTGCACTTTTTAAGAGATTATCTTAGTTATAGTAGTAGGCCCCTCTTTTGAATGTGACGTTACCCTCAACCCAGTAGTTTGAGTCAGCAAGGATACAATCCTAAAGGGTTGGAATATTGGAAGATAATTAATTAAGTTATTAATGCGTAATGTGGTAGGCCCCTCTTTTGAAGGTGACGTTACCCTCGGCTAAGTGGTTTGAGTCAGCAGGGATACAATCCTAAGTAGTCGGGTTAATGTATTAATAGTAGTTTACATATGAGGGGATCAAGCCATTCACACCCCCGCCATCCAATACCAGTGGGTATTGAAGGAGGTCCTAGTAAGCTTGACCCAGGTCCTTGCAGGATCTATACACTGAACAAGGCAAGAACCTTACCAAACCATTCCCTTAACCCCCGACCAGGTAGCCAACATATCTCTATATAGACCGTAGAGATATGAATGGTGTAAATCTTTTATTTTATATAGATAGTAAAATAATGCCAAGACACCACGGACAAATGATAAGGAAGTTTCACCTTCAACATAAGAAACTAGTTATTAAAGTCATTAATACAAAACCAAATAAAGAGTGCGAAAATATTAAAAATCAAAAGTATTACACTAAATGCTTGTCTTCACCAAGTGATGTAAGAGACTTAGGCAAACATGGCCTTTGATTGTCAAGAACTCTTACTATCAATCTTGGATCCTGAGACTACCACACACACTCTAGGTGGATGATGGATGATGGTGGTGGATGTGGGTGTTGTGACGGTGGTGGAGTGTGGGTGAAGTGGGAGAGAGGTGGTTTACCAAGGGATGCCTTTAAAGTGAGCCAAGCACCCCTATTTATAGCCTGCACAGAAGCCCGGACACGGCCCCGTGTCCATTGGGCACGGGCCCGTGTCCATCCTCTTTCTCTTTCTTCATTAATTGTAATTGTCTTTATTAGGCTCCACACGCCCCTGTGTTCACTGGGCACAGCCCCGTGTGCAGAAGCGAATCTGTACTATCAAGATTTGCAAGATTTTGTGAATCTTAGCGTTGACCACGGCCCGTGTTAAGCTGGGTACGCCCCCATGCTGGGAATAGAAGCTTCTATGGCTTTGTCTTTTCTGCAGGTACCTGACCACGCCCCCGTGTCCGCTGGGCACGGGGTCGTGGTCAGCCTTCTGTTCCTTTGATTTTGCTTGGGAAGATGCTGTCGAGGGGTTGGGCATGCCACGTTTATTCCTTTTCTTTGTATTTATGTTAGATTTGGATGCATATTTGTTACTTTTGTTCAATTAAGCTCATTGGTCCTGAAAATACAAAAGGAAGACAAGCATACTTTTTCCAACATTAGTACTAAAAAGGGTTAGTTTTATGCCTCATTTGATGTAATTTATATGTTGCATTTTACACACATCAAATACCCCCACACTTGAATCTTTGCTTGTCCTCAAGCAAAACTCTTTATTATGTGGCTTACACACCCAAATGGAATGGGTAGAGGAGAAGTTTTGGGCTTGTCCTGAGTGTCGGGAATCCAAGATCTTTATTGGGTTAGGCTTGGGTTAAAGGTAGGTGATTATGGGTTAGTGGTTAGTAAAAAGGGCTAAAACCGTAAAAAGAGTCGGTCGTCGTAAAACTTTTTGTTTTTGTGACTTTTATTCAAACAAAGCATTTTCAAACAAAGTTTCTTTGAGGAACTTGTTTGTTAATTGCTAGACTTTTTTTTTAAAGAACGTCACAAGAAAACCAAGCTTTTTACTAAAACAAAATGGTTTAAAAGAAAAAGGCTTTGGTGGGTAGAGGGTGTTTGTTTTGTGGGTTTAGAAATGAAAAGGTTTAGGCTCAAAGGGGCTAACTAAAGGGATTTTGGGTAGGTTAAAAGAAAAATAATGGTGTGGAAAAGAAAAAGGGTTAGTCCTAATGCCTCCACCATTTACTTACTTGGGTTTAAGTTGGTAAGGACCGGGAATGTATTGTCGTGGCAAGTTCTAGAGTCGTAAGAAACCAAGCGGCTATTCACACAAGAAACGAAAAATGAGCATTTAGTTTAAAGATGTATGATTGTATGCTCAATAAAGGCTCAAAACTCACTTTTGTGGGAATGGGTTTATAATGTGATCAAGTATATATAATCAAATTTTAACTAGATTTGTCATGCCGTTTCATAATTTTCTTATGTTGGTTCTTTTTATCACGATGCTATCGGTTGTAAATTTGTAAAAATATAACCTTTTTAGAACTTGTTATTCCTAAATTAAACAAAGACAAGTAAAAAAACAAGAAATTTTTTGAAAAAATTTGGGGTGATTAGCGGTTCCAATAGAGTTTTGTGTAAGGCTTGTTATTAAGACTTGCAAAATTTCAAGGTTTTAGCATCCCCCCACACTTAAATTACACATTCTCCTCAATGTGTCCCAAAAATAAGTTTTTAGGTTGATTGAATGTGTAAAAAGGTGTTAAAAACAAAATTTTATGTTACTGGGCGTCTGGACACGAGACCGTGTTGGTCAGGGCACGGCCCTGTGTTTAGATCGCCAGTGTCATAATTTAACAGAAGGCTGGGCACGGGGGCGTGTTCAGCGAACAGGGCCCCATGTCCAGTTACCTGAACTGGGTGTTTTCTGCAGAACCTTGAGCACGGGGCGTGTTGGGCTGAGCACGGCCCCGTGCTGAACTTGCTGTAATGAAGAAAAATTGTCGGGAGGCTCTGTTTTTGTGCATGGGGTGTGGGTTCAAGTTTCCCTTAGTAACCTCCACCATGTAGAGTGCTTTTTATTCCTGAAAAGTAAAACTAAACTGGAAAACATAAGAGTTAATCTAAACTAAAACTAAGGATAGTTTCGTGGAATGCCTCCGTGGTGCGCCACGTTTATAAGGATCCTTGGCTAGACCTAAAGTCGGTCATATGTTACCCAAGTGGGATGTCTTGCATCCCATGTTGCACCGTCGGAGAGCATCATCCAAACTTGAGTCTATGACTTTCATGTAATTGACCGGGTCCTCGTCTTCTACTCTTTTCCCAACCCCGAATTCCATCTCTTTGTCCCCAACCCTCAATGTTAATTTCCCACCATTCATGTCCACCATTGCGTGGGCAGTGGCTAGGAATGGTCTTCCTAGGATAAGCGGTACTTCGGTGTCTTCCTCCATATCTAGTATGACAAAGTCGGCGAGGAAGACAAAGTCTCCGACTTTTACTAATAGATTTTCGGCGACACCTTGGGGATATTTAATGGACCTATCGGAGAGTTGTATGCTCATCTTTGTAGGGCTTGTTTTCCTTAGTCCGAGTCGGTCAAACATTGATGCGGGCATGAGGTTGATGCTAGCCCCAAGATCGGCTAGTGCATTGCGTATGGGCGATCCCCCGATCGAACAAGGGATGGTGAAACTTCTGGGGTCGATCTTCTTTTGAGGGAGTTTGTTGAGTAGCAAGGCGGAGCATTCTTCACTTAAATTAACTAATTGCAATGATTCAATTTTTCTTTTGTGAGTGAGAAAGTCTCTCATAAATTTTGAATATTTAGGCATTTGAGTGAGGACTTCTACAAATGGAATATTAACATGCAATTGTTTTAGTAAGTTTATGAATTTTTTGAATTACTCATCGGTCTTTTGGTGAAGTAACCGTCCGGGGTAGGGTACCGCAGGATTCTTGGCGGGCTCGTGATTTGGTGGAGGAGTCGTTTCCTTTTGGGGTGTTGGCGAAGTTGCGGATTGATTGGATGGACTCTTGTCGGATGGGGGTAGCGGAGCCTCCTCGGGACCTACGGTATGGTTTCTCAACATGATGAGATGTACTTGCGCCTTTGGGTTGGTTTCGTTATTGCTGGGTAACGTGTCTTGTTGTCTCTCGGAGAAATTTTGAGCTAGTTGATTTAGTTGCTTTTCAATATTTTGAATACTAGCTTGTTGATTTCTAAAGTTCAAATCCAATTGTTGGAATCGATCCCAGTTTTTCTTTTTGGTGTCGGAGATGAGGCGTGAGATAGTATCTTCAAGCCTCTCTCGTCCCCCTTGTTGTTGTTGAGAGAAATTTTGTGACTATTTCTTGGTTGTTGAAAGTTTGTTCGTTGATTTTTGTTTTGTTGGTTACTACTATTACCGGGTTCTCTCCAACCAAGGTTAGGGTGGTTACGCCATCCTTGGTTGTAGGTACCTGTTGGAGGACCTGACGGCCTAGGTCTATTATCAATGTAGTTTACCGTTTCCGTTTGATTATCCATTTCTTTTATACAACTCCAATTTTCATGTGGTCCACCACACCCTTCACAAGCCATAACCGAGGCCGTTTTTGCCATTTATAACTTTTTGATTTTTGAAGAAAGGGCCTCGATTTGGGCTTGTAAAGAAGTGCTTTCGTCAACCTTTTGGGCGCCCGGGGCAATAGATTTTGTGCCTCGGGAGTGTGCCACTGAAAATTGTTTTGAGCAATTTCCTCAATTTGATTATAAATTTCATTTGGGCAACGATTACCTAGAAGTCCCCCGAAGCTAGAGTCAAGCGTTTGTCTTGTGAGTGGAAACAACCCATTATAGCTCCACACGCCCACGTGTTCACTGGGCACGGTCCCGTGTGCAGAAGCGAATCTGTACTATCAAGATTTGCAAGATTTTGCGAATCTTAGCGTTGACCACGGCCCGTGTTGAGCTGGGCACGCCCCCATGCTGGGAATAGAAGCTTCTATGGCTTTGTCTTTTCTGCAGGTACCTGACCACGCCCCGTGCCCGCTGGGCATGGGGCCGTGGTCAGCATTCTGTTCCTTCGTTTTTGCTTTGGAAGATGTTGTCGAGGGGTCGGGCATGCCACGTTTATTTCTTTTCTTTGTATTTATGTTAGATTTGGCTGCATATTTGTTCCTTTTGTTCAATTAAGCTCATTTGGTCCTGAAAATACAAAAGGAAGACAAAAGCATACTTTTTTCAACATTAGTACTAAAAAAGGGTTAGTTTTGTGCCTCATTTGATGTAATTTATATGTTGCATTTTACACACATCAAAGGCAAAAATAAATTTTCAGCCTTAGGAAAGGCTCCTTTCGTACGAAGATGCAACATTTTGGGTTTGAACAAGAGTACATCAAGTGGGTTCGTACGAAGCCATTGTAGGATCGGTGAATCGATCAAACGAGACGTTCAGAAGAGTTCTCGATCAATACGAAAGGCGGAATCAGACGTATTGATGTTGTTGCAGCTTGATTTACACTTAGAAACACTTTAACTGTCAATTAGATTGATTTCACAACGTTTTACAGGCTGGCGACACTTCGGCAGAGCTTCGCTACCGGAATCACAACTGTTACAAATGAAGACCCAAGACCTAGTATTTATAGAGATGCCCAGGTCGCATGAAACAGACTCACACGAGCTGGTCACTTCGCACGACCTGGTGCCAGGTCGCATGAACTGCCCAGTTCGCACGAACTGGTCAGTTTAGACATGTTTCCCGTTTTTCTCGTACTACGTGTCTCGGTCTATCTAACCTATTACATGACTCGATACAAGACGAAGTCAACAGACATATGCACTAACAAACTCCCCCTTGGATGTTGACGAGTCTTCAGTGTATTGAGTCTTCAGTCTTGATCAGTCTTCTCGCTCTCTCCAAAGTATCTTTCTCTGTAAGCATCCTAATCAATCTCTTTCTTCTTTCTCAGAATCTCAACCTGGCTCTATTCTCTCCAATTCTCTTGATCAGGTCTCTTGATCCCTTAAACTCATCAGCAATCTGCAGCTTCTATCTCGAGCTTTGTTCCAGAATCTGAATCTGGCTCTTCCATCTTCAGACTCCCCCTTTCGATAAGCTGGGATCGTAGTCTGGAATCTTCTATCTACAGGCTTTCACATATTCAGAAACATCTCCTAGCTTTCCGTAGCAACAGAATCAGAAATCTGGCTCTAATCTGCATATGCTTTTGTGGAAAATCCTCAGGAGTTGAATCCTAGCTTTTTACCTGCACAATCCTCTACCCAAAAATAAATTTCACACTTGTTTAAAATTTAACAATTTTAGACTTAACCACTTGTATTCGAAACACTCAAATTTGGTTTCAAATTAATGAACCATTTAATCATTTCAAAATCATTTCTCATTTTAAACAAACTCTCCCAACCCAGTTGTTCATCATGTTCAGCACTTGAAATTTTGAAAATCAACTTTCCAACGTCAGTTGTCGAAAATAAGATGAAATAAAATCTTTTTGATTTTTCAAAATTTACGCTAAGACACATTCTTTTTGGTTTTTTTTAAGATTTTCAGTGTTAAAAATGCAATAAAGAAATATTTACAGACAATATTTTTATGAGTTTGTGTAAGAGGATCATATCAGTTTATGACAAATCACTAGCACCATTGAGCTTTAAACACTTTAAGTTCTAAACAATTCGCTTAGATTGTCAGTATACTGGTCCACTTTAAATTTTCACACAAAGTTCAATTGATTCGAGATACGAGATTAGTGTTTTAAGGACTTAAACTTATTCGCGTGTCCCACCTCAGAATATACTCCCGTATCCAGACTCCTATATTCAGTCTTATAGGTGAATGTGCACTAATGATATCTGTAAATGGGTTAATGCGAGACCATGAGAGCTCAGGCTAGAACTTCCGTTCAATCAGAGATATGATGGCTCGACTTTTAGGTGTGTCCCGATTGGGGATCTTTTCTTCAACAGCACATGATTAGCATTTTTCAATGTTTCATCATTTTTTATGCTGAGGGTGGGCTTTATGATTAAAGCATTGCAAAGTATTATACGAGGACTAGGCTATTGCTCCCGCAAAATCAGAAGTCCCGGTATAATACCCCAGATATCATCACGCACAAAGACCTAGTATGTCAGAAATAGAAAGCCCTTCAAACAAGATTTCAGGGGTTACCTATATATCCGAGAGATGTTCCCCACGAAATAAGTAAGTAATAATATTTAGGTTTATATCTCGAAAATATCTACTAAGCGTGTAAAAACCTACTGGCATATCATCAGTGAGACCGTTTATCACATTTTAGCTTTCCAATTCTTTAGCATACTGTGATTGTCTACTGATGTACTATCGTTTCCTCTTTTTCACAACAAAACTCATTTTGATTTTTCGAATGTTTTTGGTTTTTAGATTTTATCATGTTTTTGGATTTTTCAAATTTTTAAAATTTCTAAATTTTATACTCCCCCTAAAATCAAAAATATGTTTCACATTTTGATTTTCTGAGAAAATTTGAATGTAAAATCAATAAACTGTACAAATAAAATGACAAACTGATGTGAATTGCTTCAATTCTCCATCAACTAGGCATAAACAATCAGAACTCCCCCTGTCAACAAACTATTTTCCCATTATAATTTCAAAACACTTAAGTTTGTTTGAATCAAAATGGTTTTTCCGGAAAATTAGTTTTGCTGATGATAAAAAATCATGGGGTTTCATCACATTGTTCTTCCAACCAGTTGTAAAAACTATTTCTTGACAATTTTTTCACAAAAACAAATTTTCAAGAATGATGCCGATTCATGCTCCACGATTACCAACTTGGGAGCTCCGGCAAGTCAGGATTTTTAAGCATGAAATACAGACACCCAAGCCTGACCAGCTTTGGGTGTAACCTGTTCAATTTCACTTGGTTTTTGAACATTCCTTTTTGCTTCATAAAATTCTTTTACCCCTTTTTCTCTACCATCGACCATCTTACCAAAGATATGTTTCACTTTGCCATTGAACGCTTTTTCGACATCAAATTCTTTCTTTTCAGAATAAAATTGATTCGAAATTTCAACTTTTCCAACTTTTGATTTTAAATTTGCAGCCCGCAATGGTGGAAAGTTGGCATCATCCATTGGCGGCACTGACTTTTCTCCTTTTAGCTCATCTTGTGGCTCCTCTGACTTTGACGACTCAGATTCATCGCCAGACTTAACATCTGATTTCTTAGCAGCCCAAGTTTGGTTGTTAAGATTCACTCTTCTTTTGTAAAACTTTTTAGAACACTCACTGTAACACCCCGTGTTTTTTAAGAAGTCAAGGTCAAAGTCAACGACCGATTTCGCGCAACCGATTAATACTAGATTTCTTTTATTTTAGCTATTATGTAGAGTAAGTGTCTATAATTACAATAATCGACGTACGATTATCGCTATTTAATCGACCTACGACTGTGAACTATAGGAAGTAACAATGCGATAAAGCTAACTAAACGATAATCAAACTATGCTAATCGAATCGAATCGCAACTCGAACTACGCATTTTAGTTATTGTTATACGTGTGAGTGTGCCTTATGTGTTATCTGTGCATGTTTAATTATGTTATGATGTGGTAATCAATCGAACTCAAATTGAAACCCGAAATGCAATCGAACTCAATCGACATCGAACTCGAATCACAATCGAACTATGATAATTAGTGGATATGGGATAGTGCGAGATATGAGTGGTTGGGATTAAAAGTAATATGAATAGGAAACTCCATCGTATCGCATCGCTCGTAATCGAAATCGAATCAGCAAAAATCATCGCATCGGACACACGAACCAAAGTGCCATCCGGTCGGATAGCCATCCGACCGGGCTGCCACTTGGTCGTGGTGCTAGGTCGTCATCCGACCGAGATGACATCCGACCTGATAGTCACCCGGGCGGGATGCCATCCGACCAACCCACCCTTTCCCTTTTTGGAATCCTATAAATACCCATGTCACTCTCAAACTTTCTACTTTTGGAAACCTCTGTCCGACCAGCACGCTCAGCTCACCTTTTCTTCGATTTCTCTCAATTCCGGTAAGATCTCGTCCTAAATCTTGTACTTTCTTGACCTACACGCACTCCTACACCTTTCTACCTTTTGAATCTTAACTTTTAACCGTAAAATCGCTAGATTTGAGGTGTTCTAGGATGATGTCATCATGAGTTCTTGAAGAATTTCATATTTTGGCTTCAATCCACCGAGAACAACTCGGATCTAACCGAATTCCACACAAATGAACAAAGATCTATACTAGATCTAAACATAAACACAGTGAAAAAGGATTGGAAGACGGTTTCTAACTTTCTTTCAACTCTTTTGCACTCAATACGCTTGAAACCGATAGAAACGGATCTAGATCTAGTCCTCCGCTCATTCTTAGTGTTGTGCTAGCTCAAGATCTGGATTCCACTCAAGAGACCATCGATCTCGGGTTAAACAAGAACAATCGTCTTGAACCGATTAACTGGACGAACTAGGGTGATTCCTGGTCAATCAGGTCACTTGGGTCAAGATGGGATTCTGTTGCTTAACACGTTGTCAAGACGTCTCGATAAAACGACAAACAATCAAAATGACCAAGTGTAGGACGAACGGAACAATCGGGACGGAATGCTGTCCGACCGAACTACTGTCCGAGCGGATAAGCCACCCGAACGGATTGCCATCCGAACGGATCACACCTGGGTCCCACACTTAATCAACTTTATTTGAAGTTGGAGTATTGAACGAATTGCTATCCGATCGGACTACCATCCGACCGGATTACTCTTCGGATCATGAGATACTAGGACTTTAAAGACTTAAACAATTTTCAACATGTTCATTAACAGGGTTGCCACCCTGTCGAATGGACATCCGACCGAGTGACTCTTCTGCTATGAATTGTTCCCACAAAGTAACCTCATCACTAAGGTCGCCGTCCGACCGGACTACCGTCCGACCGGATGACCATCCGAACGGATTGTCATCCGCTCGACTGACTGTCCGACCGACCGACCTGAAGGATAGAGATACTTCAATGGTTTCAAAATGCTATAACGAAAACTTCAAAAGGCAAGCCATCATACACAAACACATTCATCTCATAGGAAGAAACAATCCACTCGAATAGTTATCCGACTGGACTACCATCCGACCGGATGACCATCCGACCGAACTGCTATCCGACCCATTCACACTTTGTATCGTTTTACGCGTCACTTATCGTTATGCTATCAATCCATTCAGGCTAACTTTGCTCACTAAGCGCTCCCTTCAATCCATCAACCGCTGTGAGTATACTCGATCCCTTTTTGCTTTATGCACTTTTGGGTGTTACATACGTTACAACTATTCAAATCACATCAAACACACTACTCAATACTATTTGAACGCTAACCGTTAATGCATGTTATACGTGGCTTATGAATGCTAGTTTGTTATGTTTAGACATGGAATGCTGTCTACCTGCCTTAGCAACGATAGTACTATAGTTTGGACTCAGCACCCGTTCACACAAGGGTTGTTAAGGACAATTACTTGCATGGATTACAGTGGTAATCATGTATTGCGAACTGCCTCAGGCAGTCAACCCGCAGTCATTGGTATCGATGGATCCATGTCGATAACTAACATGCTTCATTTCACTATGTGTACGTGCTGGTTATGCGTAAACGAATTCGAACTCTATATGCTATTATCAAACGTGTATGCTCACCTTTACATTTTAAGTATTGACTTTATTTCAACGTATGTAACAGGTGCTTAGGATGCACATCTGGTAGGAAAGTGAAGCTAGAATAAAGCTTTAGAGTCCAACAAATAGTTGTCTGTAGTAATCGAATCAAGGGTCTCTAGAAACAGATAAACAATTGCTCTATTTAAATCTGAGTTGTCGGAACAGAATGATTTGCCTAGACTTTATCTGTAATAATTTGTTTACTGTTTGAGACATGGTATGGGACTTGTTATTTTAAATTGAATAGTAATGATAACTGTTATGGAAACTTCTGGACAATCTGTTTTGCTCAGTGCCATGCCCCGATGATTCCGCCATCGGTTGGGGTGTGACAGATTGGTATCAGAGCAATAACTATAGGGAATTAGGCAAGACACGACCTAGTCCGGGTCGATGTCTCAGAGACCTAGTCTATAGTTAGGAACCAACAGCCCGACTTGTGCATATCCGGTAGGGATTATGTACGAGCTTATCTCTCGATATTCTCGCTTATGCTACACCATCACTGCACTCCAATTTTCAACTATGAAAGAGTAACTAAGTCAAGATTAGGTGTGAAAACCGCAAGCTCTTGACTGAAGTTGCAAAATCAACCCGTATTTTTATTTACAAACAAGGAGAATTATGCCAAATCAGGAGTGAAATCCGTATTTTGATGAATAATCTCCTCTATTTTATTAAAAACAGGAATGAAGTTGTTAAGCTAGGGGTGAAACCCTAACCTTGACGACTTGTTCCGCTCATTTTACAAAGCTCTCACCAAAGTTTCGACGGACTCCAACGACCTGAAGTCACAATATGACTAACGGGATGTGTGCCAAACGCCCAAGAATTAAGGCAAAAGCATAATCCTGAAGGCCAAATGTGCACACCAGATCCTTGTGAATAGTCGAACCACTTTGGGTAGTCAAAGTCTAATAGCCACAGACAATCCATTCCTTGATTTTTATGTGTTTCGATTCTGAGCCCGCAACTGCTGACTCTGATGATTCGTTGATTTTATGTTCTTGTATGTGTGTTTACCTGTTTATGTGTTTAAATTCTAGAGATTTACTCGATTTTTGCTTTCACTACAATCGACACACATGACTCGCACTGTATCTCTATCTCAATATGCTGACAAATCGCTGAACTATAGACGACCTTATGCTATTTTATACGCTTATACTATACTAGACGCATTAATCATGATCGCAATTTAGACCTTAGATGATAGAAGCAGTCAGAATACCCCTCCGTGTCCCGATATGCATCTTGTGACTAAATGTGTATGTGCTTCTGTGCTTATGTGTTCTACGTGCTTATGTGCTTCTGTGTTTTTGTGAATCGGTAATTATGTGACTACGTGTTTACGTGATGTATGTGTTCCTGAGCTTTAGTAAACGTTAGATGTGTGAGGTGAGATACGAATACGTTGTGTTGAGTCCTGTGACGATGTCTATTGCAGACAATGTCATTTGGATCCCGTCACCCACTTTCTCGTCAAGAGAAGAGAGACAAACGCCTTGCTGCTATCATCGCCAAGCAGGTAGCAAAGGCCGTAAGTGATGTCTATGAGAACGTCAGCAAATCATCTGAGGAGTCGAGAATCGAAGCTCCTAAAGCTGCTACCAAGACTACTTTCAATTTCAAGCAATTCAAGTCTTGTGGGCCAAAGGAATTCACTGGCGAGGAAGGCCCTACAGCGTTGTTCCAATGGTTTGATTCCATCGAGGTCACTCTGCGACAGAGCGGTTTCCCTGACGATCTTCGTACTCTGAATGCTACCGGCGTCTTCCAGTCCCGCGCATTAGACTAGTGGACGGCCGAGAGAAACAAGCGGGGAAACGATGCAGCCTACGGTCTGTCGTGGGATGAACTCAAGGAGGTCATGCTGGAAGAATTCTGCCCTCCTCATGAACGCCAAAAGTTAGAAGATGAATTCTGGCACATAGAGCAGAAGGAAGGTGACAACGCTGCTCTCACTGCTCGCTTCAAGCAGCTCAGCATCATCTGCCCTGACTAAGTCAAGACTCCGGAGATCACAATCAAGAAGTATATCCGAGCTTTGCCCGACTGCGTTGCAGATTTCGTGCAAGCGGCTAAGACTAAGACGATCGAAGAGACTTACCTACTGGCCACCGAAATCAACGACAAGAGGGTCAAGGCTGGTTTCTGGGATAAAACTTCGAAGCGCCTCCATCAAGCTACCACCGCCGCACCAACTGCTGAAACCACCTCCTCGTCGAGCAACAAGAGAAAGATAAGAGAAAGAACAGCTCCAACAACAAGAACTGTGCGATCACTACTGCACCAATACAAGCTGTATCAGCCCAACAGCGTCAAGTAGCGGCGCCTGTGGCTAATGCACCGCTTGCCAAGCGTGCATACACTAGGCCACACCCGCTTTGTCCTACTTGTAGCTACCACCACCCGACTACCATCGCCTGTCATTTCTGTGCTCATTGCAATATGTACGGCCATTTCACCACCAACTGCCGTGCTCGACAAGCTCCTGCTCATCAAGCTCTACTCACCGCCCCTCAGGGTCAACAAGCTCCTCCGGCACCCGCGGTCAACGCCAGAGTCTGCTTCGCATGTGGCGATCCTAGCCATTTCTCCAACATGTGCCCAAACAGGGTTGTGAAACAAGAGCCCCAGCAGCAGCAGCCTCAGCAGCAGCAACACCAGCAGCAGCAGCAGCAACAAGCAGCACGTGCACAAACCTTCAACATCAACGTGCCTCAAGCCCAAGCCAACAAAAACGTGGTCAATGGTACGTTCCTTGTGAATGGTATTTATGCTTCATGTTTGTTTGATACTGGAGCCGATAATTGCTTTGTGTCGTTCGAATTCAAGAAACTCCTTAGTCGTAAGCGCTCTCATCTCTCCTCGACGTTCAAAGTTGAAGTCGCTACGGGAAGAACTGTCACCGTTAATTCTGTACTTCGTGAATGTACCCTCTAGCTCAACAATCACATCTTTCCAATCGACCTTATTCCGATGCAACTCGGAAGTTTCGACGTCATAATAGGCATGGACTTTCTTCGTGAAAACCATGCTGAAGTGGTGTGCTTCGACAAGATGATCCGATTCTCGCTCGCGAATGGTGATTTATTGTGTGTCTATGGTGAAACTACTTCGAAAGGTCTCAAGCTCATGTCTTGTGTCCAAGCTAGCAAGTATCTCCGCAAGGAATACAGAGCTTTCTTGGCTAACATTGTAGTAGCGGAGAAGGAAAAGACATAGAAGAAGGAAGTAAAAGACGTTCCTGTGGTCCGAGAATTCCCTAACGTTTTTCCAGAGGATCTTCCTGGACTACCACCAAGTCGTGATATCGACTTTCGTATCGACCTCATTCCTGGAGCCAACCCTATTGCTAAAGCTCCCTACCGACTCGCGCCGTCCGAAATGCGTGAACTTTCCAACCAACTCCAGGAATCACTTGAGAAAGGCTTCATTCGCCCGAGCACCTCTCCTTGGGGCGCGCCGGTCCTTTTCGTCAAAAAGAAGGATGGGTCGTTCAGGATGTGCATCGACTATCAGGAACTGAATAAGTTAACTATCAAGAACCGCTATCCCCTACCTCGCATCAATGATTTGTTTGACCAACTACAAGGTGCTACATGCTTCTCGAAGATCGATCTATGCTCAGGATATCACCAACTACGCATTCAAGAGGAGGATATACCCAAAACCGCGTTTCGTACCCGATACGGCCACTACAAATTCGTTGTTATGCCCTTTGGTCTAACCAACGCACCTGCGGTTTTCATGGATCTGATGAATCGCGTGTGTAAACCATATCTCGATCGTTTCGTCATCGTATTCATCGATGATGTCTTGATCTATTCCAAATCGAAAACCGAGCACGCGCAACATCTACGTTTGGTTCTCGAGCTACTCTAGGGGAATCAACTCTACGCCAAGTTCTCTAAGTGTGAATTCTGGTTGGAGGAGGTTCAGTTTCTGGGTCACATTGTTAATAGTCAAGGTATTCATGTCGACCCCGCGAAGATTGAAGCCGTTAAGAGCTGGATTACACCTAAGAACCCATCTGAAGTCCGTTCTTTTCTCGGACTGGCGGGCTATTACCGACGATTTATCTAAGGATTCTCAAAGATTGCAGTACCACTTACCGCTCTCACGCATAAAGACAAACCTTTTGTTTGGGGAATCAAACAGGAGTCTGCTTTCAAAACCCTTAAACACATGCTTTGCAATGCTCCCGTTCTCACATTGCCCGACGGAAACAATGATTTCATTGTCTATTGTGATGCTTCCAACCTTGGTCTTGGTTGTGTCCTTATGCAGCGGGACAAGGTTATAGCTTATGCATCTCGTCAGCTTAAAATCCACGAGAAGAACTATACAACCCATGACCTCGAGCTAGGCGCAGTTGTTTTTGCGTTAAAGATTTGGCGACACTACCTGTACGGTACCAAGTGTACGATCTTCACCGATCATAGGAGCCTACAACATATCTTTAATCAGAAGGAACTTAATATGCGTCAACGCCGATGGGTAGAACTTCTCAACGATTATGACTGTGAGATTCGTTATCACCCAGGCAAAGCAAATGTTGTTGCCGACGCACTCAGCAGACGGAGCTATCTGCTTAGCACTTGTAATGTTCAAACACAATACGATCTCGAATCCCTCATCCGCGAAGCTCAGCACGCGTGTTTCAACGAACGCACTCTGAAGAAAGAAAGAATCTACTACGATGGAGCCCAACTGGTGAGCAAGTCGAATGGGATATTCCACTTTCTGGACCGAATTTGGATCCCCAAACGGACCAATTTGCGACAGATCTTGATGGACGAAGCCCACAAATCCCGGTATTCTATTCATCCCGGTGCCGACAAAATGTACCAGGACCTTCGTTATAATTACTGGTGGCCGGGCATGAAAAGGGATATTGCTCTCTATGTTGGAAAATGCCTGACCTGTGCGAGATTCAAGGCTGAACATCAAAGACCCTCTGGCTTACTCGAACAACCACCAATCCCCATGTGGAAGTGGGAGAGTATAGCTATGGACTTCATAACAAAGCTACCACACACGTCATCAGGTCACGACAGCATTTGGGTTGTGGTTGACCGTTTGACTAAATCAGCTCACTTTTTGCCAATACGGGAAGACTACAAGGTAGAATGATTAGCCCGAATCTACACCGACGAGATCATTTGTGATCATGGGATGCCTCGCGACATCATCTCTGATCGTGATGCTCGGTTTACCTCGCGACTGTGGGAAACGTTTCAAACGGTACTCGGTACATCGCTTAATCTAAGTACCGCTTTCCACCCCCAAACCGACGGTCAGACTGAAAGAACGATTCGTACTCTTGAAGACATGCTCCGTTCATGTGTCATAGACTTGGGTGATAATTGGGATAAATACCTGCCGTTAGTCGAATTCTCGTATAACAACAGCTATCATTCCAGCATTCAAATGGCACCATTCGAGGCTTTATACGGAAGAAGATGTCGATCGTCTATTGTGTGGCACGAGATCGGCCATTCGCAATTAACCGGTCCTGAGCTATTACAAGAAACGACAGACAGAATTTTCCAAATTCGAGACAACCTGGTAAAAGCTCGGAATCGACAGAAAAGTTATACCGATAGACGACGCAAGCCCCTTGAATTTGACATTGGTGACCACGTACTCCTAAAGGTATCACCTTGGAAGGGTGTGGTCCGATTCGGCAAGAAACGGAAGCTCGCGCCTCGATATGTTGGACCTTTTAAGATTCTGGAAAGAATCGGAAAAGTCGCCTACAGACTCGAACTACCGGAGGAACTTAGTAACGTCCACCCGACTTTCCACGTGTCAAACCTCTGAAAGTGCCTAGCCGACCACGACTTACATGTTCCTCTCGACGACCTTCAGGTGAACGAAACACTACACTTCGTGGAGAAGCCTGTCAAAATCATGGACCGCCAAACCAAGCAACTCAGGCACTCACGCATTCCTATTGTGAAAGTCCGATGGGAAGGCAAACGGGGCGCAGAGTTCACTTGGGAACTCGAAAGCGACATGAAGGCGAAGTACCCGCAGTTATTCAAGGAGAAAGTCTAGAGAGAGAAAGTGATTCACGATGTTGTACAACTTTCAGCCTAATTTCGGGATGAAATTCCCTTAACTAGGGGAGGCTGTAACACCCCGTGTTTTTCAAGAAGTCAAGGTCAAAGTCAACGACCGATTTCGCGCAACCGATTAATAGTAGATTTCTTTTATTTTAGCTATTATGTGGAGTAAGTGTCTATAATTACAATAATCGACTTACGATTATCGCTATTCAATCGACCAACGACTGTGAACTATAGGAAGTAACAATGCGATAAAGCTAACTAAACGATAATCAAACTATGCTAATCGAATCGAATCGCAACTCGAACTACGCATTTTAGTTATTGTTATACGTGTGAGTGTTCCTTATGTGTTATCTATGCATGTTTAATTATGTTATGATGTGGTAATCAATCGAACTCAAATCGAAACCCGAAATGCAATCGAACTCAATCGACATCGAACTCGAATCACAATCGAACTATGATAATTAGTGGAGAAGGGATAGTGCGAGATATGAGTGGTTGGGATAAAAAGTAATTTGAATAGGAAACTCCATCGTATCGCATCGCTCGCAATCGAAATCGAATCAGCAAAAATCATCGCGTCGGACACACGAACCAAAGTGCCATCCGACCGGGCTGCCACTTGGTCGTGGTGCCAGGTCGTCATCCGACCGAGATGACATCCGACCTGATAGTCACCCGGGCGGGATGCCATCCGACCGACCCACCCTTTCCCTTTTTGGAATCCTATAAATACCCATGTCACTCTCAAACTTTCTACTTTTGGAAACCTCTGTCCAACCAGCACGCTCAGCTCACCTTTTCTTCGATTTCTCTCAATTCCGGTAAGATCTCGTCCTAAATCTTGTACTTTCTTGACCTACACGCACTCCTACACCTTTCTACCTTTTGAATCTTAACTTTTAACAGTAAAATCGCTAGATTTGAGGTGTTCTATGATGATGTCATCATGAGTTCTTGAAGAATTTCATATTTTGGCTTCAATCCACCGAGAATAACTCGGATCTAACCGAATTCCACACAAATGAACAAAGATCTATACTAGATCTAAACATAAACACAGTGAAAAAGGATTGGAAGACGGTTTCTAACTTTCTTTCAACTCTTTTGCTCTCAATATGCTTGAAACCGATAGAAACGGATCTAGATCTAGTCCTCCGCTCATTCTTAGTGTTGTGCTAGCTCAAGATCTGGATTCTACTCACGAGACCACCGATCTCGGGTTAAACAAGAACAACCGTCTTGAACCGGTTAACTGGATGAACTAGGGTGATTCCTGGTCAATCAGGTCACTTGGGTCAAGATGGGATTCTGTTGGTTAACACGTCGTCAAAACGTCTTGATAAAACGACAAACAATCAAAACGACCAAGTGTAGGACGAACGGAACAATCGGGACGGAATGTTGTCCGACCGGACTACTGTCCGAGCGGATAAGCCACCCGAACAGATTGACATCCGAACGGATCACACCTTGGGTCCCACACTTAATCAACTTTATTTGAAGTTGGAGTATTAAACGAATTGCCATCCGATCGGACTACCATCCGACCGGATTACTCTTCGGGTCATGAGATACTAGGACTTTAAAGACTTAAACAATTTTCAACATGTTCATTAACAGGGTTGCCACCCGGTCGAATGGACATCCGACCGAGTGACTCTTCTGCTATGAATTGTTCCCACAAAGTAACCTCATCACTAAGGTCGCCGTCCGACTGGACTACCGTCCGACCGGACTGACTGTCCGACCGACCGACCTGAAGGATAGAGATACTTCAATGTTTTCAAAATGCTATAACGAAAACTTTAAAAGGCAAGCCATCATACACAAACACATTCATCTCATATGAAGAAACAATCCACTCGAATAGTTATCCGACTGGACTACCGTCCGACCGGATGACCATCCGAACGGATTGCCATCCGCACAGACAAGCCGTCCGATCGGATTACCATCCGACCGAACTGCTATCTGACCCATTCACACTTTGTATCGTTTTACGCGTTACTTATCGTTATGCTATCAATCCATTCAGGCTAACTTTACTCGCTAAGCGCTCCCTTCAATCCATCGACTGCTGTGAGTATACTCGATCCCTATTTGCTTTATGCACTTTTGGGTGTTACATATGTTACAACTATTCAAATCACATCAAACACACTACTCAATACTATTTGAACGCTAACCGTTAATGCATGTTATACGTGGCTTATGAATGCTAGTTTTTTATGTTTACACATGGAATGTTGTCTACCTGCCTTAGCAACGATAGTACTATAGTTTGGACTCAGCACCCGTTCACACGGGGGTTGTTAAGGACAATTACTTGCATGGATTACAGTGGTAATCATGTATTGCGAACTGCCTCTGGCAGTCAACCCGCAGTCATTGGTATCGATGGATCCATGTCGATAACTAACGTGCTTCATTTCACTATGTGTACGTGCTGGTTATGCGTAAACGAATTCGAACTCTATATGCTATTATCAAACTTGTATGCTCACCTTTTCATTTTAAGTATTAACTTTATTTCAACGTATGTGACAGGTGCTTAGGATGCACATCTGGTAGGAAAGTGAAGCTAGAATAAAGCTTTAGAGTCCAACAAATAGTTGTCTGTAGTAATCGAATCAAGGGTCTCTAGAAGCAGATAAACAATTGCTCTATTTAAATCTAAGTTGTCGGAACAGAATGATTTGCCTAGACTTTATCTGTAATAATTTGTTTACTGTTTGAGACATGGTATGGGACATGTTATTTTAAATTGAATAGTAATGATAATTGTTATGGGAACTTCTGGACAATCTGTTTTGCTCAGTGCCATGCCCCGATGATTCCGCCATCGGTTGGGGTGTGACACTCACCAACTTCATATGTTGAATTTTTACACATTTTAAAATTTTCAATTGATGGTTCAGTTTTGTCAACAACTTTTTCTTTGAGTTTAGAAGGCACTCCCTGTTGTGTGTTGGTTATCATTGGACAGTTCCAGGTGATGTGACCAACTTCATTGCATCGGTAATAGGTTCTTGTCTCCTTTTTCTGATTAGCTTCATTCTTTTCATGTTTCTGTTTTTCTGCAAGAAACACTTTGTTCGATTGCTTCCAGAATGAACTCTTTTTCTCTTCTTCAGAACTTGCACCTGAAACAAATACAGTTTTTGATTTAAAATCTTTAATATTTTGATTATTTTCAACATCGAAACCCAACCCCTTCTTTTTGAAATTGCTTTTATGATTCGGTTTCTGTTGATGACCTGGACTGAATCCTTTCTTCTTGTTTAAACGTTGCTGAATTCTAGAAGTATATTTAGGTTTTGAAAATCCCATTTTATCTTTTATTTCTGAAAACTTTATTTTTATCAATTTAAAAACTGTTTTAATATTTTCAATTTTCACATTTTTAATTAGAAATTCCTCATCAGAATATAATTTGTCTGAATCATTCAAAGTATATGCTACTTTGATTGTTTCGTCATTCAAATTATTTTTTGATAACATAAATTCTTTATTGTAAACCCTTTTGACCGATGATTTCGAACTGTCAACTGATGAACTTGAACTTTCAGATTCAGACTTTGACTCTGACTCCTCATCCTTATCCAACACCTGATCGACAACTTTCTTTATTAACTCAGACTCATGATCAGTGTCAGACGATGTGAATGTGACATCAATGTTGTCTGGTAACTCATCAGTTGTTTCGGACTTTAACTTTATATTGACTGCCTTTTTGACTTGTTATGAATTTGGTTTTCTGGGAGAATAACCTTCCCAGATCGGAGGCGGGCACTTGTTATAATTTGCACTTTGTTTCTTACCAGTATCCGTATCTTCTGACTTCTTATCTTGAAAAACTTCAAAACCTGCAACTGTCGGATAGATTCTATCAATCAAATAATCAGAACTTGAGTAACTCATTAGCAATCGTCTGATTCTTTCATTCTAAATCTTTTCAGTCTCTAATTCCTGCTTCAACTTTGCACACTCTTCAATATAATGATTGATGGCCTTCTGCTTAGACATCATTGTTGCATTCATCATTGTCAAAGCATCTTCCCTTTCTGAATTTGTCTTTTCCAACTGGTTTACTGTTCTGTTCAACACATCATAAGATTCTTTCACGTAATTAACATCGAACAATAATTTTTCTTTCATCTCGTCAAGCTCACTATACTTCTTATCTTTCTCTTCACAATGTTTGCATGGTTCCAAACATTTCAGACAAGGTTTTGTGACCTCTACAATCTTTTCAATCACTTTAGCTTCTTTACTCTGTTCTTCCTTCTCTTCCTGAGCAATATTTTCACATTTTACCTCTTTCTTTTCTTTTGCTGCTCGTCTCTCCTTTAGCTTCTCCAATTTATCTGAAAAATAAAATTTGAAACTTTCAGGATATAGATGAGTTTTACCAATGTTTATTTGTTTAATTTCTTCATCATCATCACTGCTATCAATTGATGATTGATCAAAGGCTGGTGTCTTTTCTGAACTATCTTCTGAAGTAACAGACTCTCCATCTTGACTTTTCTCATCATCTGCAAACACATCCATCCATTCTTTCATCAACTCTGGTTCTTGAATGATCTGTGCAATAAATGCTCTAAACTTTGAGTTACTTTTAGGCGGAATATATTTATCCCAGCTAAATCCCTCTGGCAATCTTTCATCTTCTTGATCTGGAGTCATAGTAATACAAGCTTTCTTCTTTCCATCTTCAATTGACGGTTGTTGAGCTACCTGGTGATATATTGCTTTCCGATAATATTCATTGTTCCCGAACGGATTCTGAGCTCCACCTGCTTCTCGGTTGGTACATTCCCTCTTGAAATGTCCTTTTTCCCTGCACCGAAAACAAGTAACTTTAGACTTATCAAAACCTAAAGTAGAAACATTAGCATCACGTAAGTCATCTCTTCCGGTAATCTGCTTAAATTTCTCAGCTCTCCTCAACACGCTCGCTAAACACCACTTAATATCCATTAACTCCATTTCCTCAGCATCAATCTGATCGTAGTCCTCTTTTGTTAACATGGAATTTCCGATCCTTCCCGCAACCAAACTTTCATATGATTCTAACACGGTAACTAGTAATGCCATATAACCTTTAGCGACTTCTTCAGAGAAATTCTGACTGTTCTGAAGATGTAACGCGATGTTGCATTGTAGCACATGACCATTACCATTGTTTGAGCTTTGAGACTGATAATTTGAAGTTTGAACATTAGGATTAACACTCGGATATGAAGAAAATCCACTGTTGTTGATTGAGCTTTGATTGAGTGATCTGGATGAGTTTTCTGCGCTAAAAGCGGTTTGGATCTTTGGATTTGCTTCAACATTTTGGACATTACCTTTGAAATACATCTTGATATCTTGTTGACCACTTGAATTGTTCATTCTAGTGATCTTTTGTTGTTCAAGATCTTGTCCTTCCAGTTTTTCAATGAACTGAGCAATTGTCAATCTATCATACTCCCCGGTATTCTTCAAAATCATAAGATATATACCCCATTCTTTTTGAGGTAAAGCATCAGCCAATTTTTCAACCCATTCCTCACGATCTTTAGTGATATCCAACCGACTCATTGAACGTACTAAATGACAATATCTCTCAATAAGAGTCTTTGTAGTTTCACCCGGCAAACTTGAGAACAATTCAAATTCTTTCTTTAATAGTGACTTTTTATTCTTGATCATCTCTGTACTTCCTTCGAATTTTGTACGAAGTGCTTCCCAAATCGAATGTGCACTATCATCATGTTGAAGTAATATGAAAACGTCTTCTTTCACAGCTTGTTGAAGTAAACTGATCATCATCTTTTCTGCCTTGTACATTTCTCTTTCTTTTTCCGTAAATTCAGAAATATTCTTTACAACTCCCACATTATTATGAGGTCGAACATACTTAGTTTCAATACACTCCCAAGACCTTAGATGATTTGCTTGAACCCAATTCTCGAACCGTTCTTGCTAACTATAATATTCTTCAATGCTCATCAGCTTTGGGAGTTTCTGTAACGTTCCCGTTTCATTTTCCATAGTTACACTCTGAGCAACGGTAACAGGAGTACCCGAGGCAGTAGTAAATGCATTATAAAATTCGTTGTCCATGTTTCGGTATTGAGATTTCACAAAAACAGACTTTTCAAACGAACTGGGAAGATTTCAAACGATCTGGACACCCTTTAACCAATCCGTATGAACTGAAGATTCTATTCCAAACGAACTGACCAATCTCCAAACGATCTGGTTAACTTTCAAACGACCTGATGACCTAAGATCAATCCGTGCGAACTGATGAACTTTCACGCAAACTGAACACTTTGTGCGATCTGGGATGATTTCACACGACCTGATATACTTTCACGCGACCTGAAGACTTATTAATCACTTCATACGAACTGGATCACCTCATGGTACAAACGACCTGAGTGATTTTCAAGCAACCTGATTCAATTCGTGCGAGCTGGATGTTCAGCTCGTGTGACCTGAATGATTCTCGAACGATCTGACAAGGTTTTCACACGATTTGGTCCATTTTATCAAGTTTTAGATTGAATTAGGTTCTGATTTGTTCAAGGATTGTTTAAAACAGTGTTTCGCGTGTTATATCACAAAATCAATCCATTTTATCCATGAAAACTTGGTAATTTTGATGAAAAAGTTTAAAAGAATGAGTAGAAATCAAAATTCGCACAAGCATATAGCACGTAGGTTCATACGAAGCCACAATAGGTTGGTTCATACCAGAGGGTGTGTTTGGTACTTAGACTATAGACTAGGTCTGTTTACACGACTCAACCTAATTCCCTATAGTTATGGCTCT
This sequence comes from Helianthus tuberosus, assembly GCA_030545235.1. Lineage (NCBI taxonomy): Eukaryota > Viridiplantae > Streptophyta > Magnoliopsida > Asterales > Asteraceae > Helianthus > Helianthus tuberosus. Next base: position 63,537,429 of record CM060417.1, on the reverse strand, counting down.
GATACCAATCTGCCATACCCCAACCGATGGCGAAATCATCGGGGCACTTCACTAAGCGAATCAGATTTCTCGACAGAATCCATAACAACTAATTTGGTGACAATATTTTTGCACAAGAATCACTTTAAACTGTCTCTTATATTGAAAACACAACTTTTTACAGGCTAGAGACACTTCGGCAGCACTTCGGCACCGGAATCAGAACCTTACAAACGAAATGGTCAGGACAAGTATTTATAGGCGGAGTCATTTCGTGCGGAACAAGCGTCATACGAAATAGCATTTCGTACGAAATGGCTTCACCATTTCGTGCGAAATGGCAAGTTGTCATTTCGTACGAAATGGATATTCCATTTCGTGCGAAATGGTCCTCAACCTATATTTCCAGTTTTCTCGTATCACGTGCCCTGATCTTTCTAATCTTTTACAAGACTCAATATAAGACGAAGTCGACAGACATATGCACTAACAGACTCCCCCTTGGATGTCGATGAGTTTTCAGTACTAGTCTTCAGTATGTCGAGTCTTCAATCTTTATCAGTCTACGTGCTCTATTCCAAAGTATTCTCCATTGTAAGCATCCTCAATCTTTAACTCTTCCACAATCTCATCTTGACTCTATCTTCTCTTGATCAGATCTCTTGATTCTTTAAGTTCTTCAGCATTAGCAGCTTGCAATAAACTCAGAATCGATCTTGGCTCTACTAACTTCAAACTCCCCTTTGCTAGCAGACTCCCCCTCAAATTGTTCCGGGATCGTAATCTGACATAGCTCTTGTTCTAGAATCGTGACCTGGCTCACACTCTGCTCAGGTTTAGACACGGGGACCTGCACAAATCTCTACCCGGAAATAAATTTCACAAATTTAAAATTTGACAAATTTAATCTCTGCTTACCACATGTAGAATCAATTTCAAACCAACACTTGAACATATCATCAAAATGATTTAATCATTTAAAACTCGAATGACCACTTGTAAGAAAATGTTTTCAAACACATTTTCCCAAACCTGTTCATCATGTTTAGCACTCAGAATTTTGAAAATCAGCTCTCCAACATCAGTTGTCGAAAATCTATTTGAATTTTTTAAAATTTTATACTAAAACACTCTGAAAATCTTTTTGAATTTTTATAAAAATGAAATGCAGAAAAGAAAATATTTACAAACAATATTTTTGTGAGTTTGCGTAAGAGGATCATATCAGTTTTTGAGACAAATCACTAACACCGTTAAGCTTTAAACATTTTAAGTTCTAAACGATTCACATATGTCAGACCCCGACCACGTAGAACATACAAAACGTGGCGGAAATGTCGGGGAGTGTTGTAACAGAATTAATGTTTCAAATCCATGGCAATTTAAGTTTCGTTTTATTAAATAAACATGAGAGTTTACATTGTTTAAACAAGAAACAAAGGGTACATAACGTAAGTTAACTAGTTATTGTCTCGTTTTAAGTCGCTAAGGCACGAGTCCGCCTAAGTATGTCTTGATAAATCCTATGCATCATCTCCTGAAAACACATGTGAAAATAGGTACGTCAGCATAAAAATGCCTGTGAGATACATAAGTTTATGAAAATAGGATTCATGACTTATGTTTGAGAAAATGTTTAGTCATGAACCTTGTAATTTGCTTTGTCTTGTAAATCATTTGAAAAACGATAAGATCAGATGATATGTATAAATAAATGTAAGGTTAAATGAATAACCATGTAAAATGAGTTTGTATAAGATAAGTTGCTTGTAAAACAATGTCTTGTGAAAAATATGTTATTTGTATAAAATGTTCTATGTCTCAAACTGAAATGATTCAAATAACGCTACGATATATAATACCATACAAACACTTATATATAGGAAGTACCAGCGGCGTATCCACCATGTTCATGTCTGATGTAAATCATGTAATATGTATCCAAAATGTAAGCATGTGATGAATAACAAAGGTACTAAGTATGCAACAATAGACATACTTAACATGTGACCTGTACTACGTATACAACAATAGACATACGTAGCATGTGACCTGTACTACGTATACAACAATAGACATACGTAGCATGTGACCTGTACTACGTATACAACAATAGACATACATAGCAAGTAATGTAATGTAAAACGATGTACTAAGTAATGCACACAATGGGCACACCTAGCATAAGATGTAATAAAATCATGTACTATAATGTACTAACGAATATAGCAGGTATATGATGTGAAAACAGGAAAGCATGAAAGTAACAAGTAGTCACATGTGTTCCACACCAAAACGTTTGGAAAACAGTAAAAGAGGGGTCTATGTACTCACTTGAGATTGCTCAGATGTCTAAAGATAACCACCAAGTAATGCTAGAGATCGCGGATATCAAACGGCACCTAATATAGGTAACTATGTTAATAAACCGGACCTAAATCGGAGGATTTAGATAGAATGAGGGTTTGTAAACCAAACGAGTATAGACACTCATGTCATATGGTTTAACAAAGCCTACATACTAATTGAAACCTTAATCTAATAGCTTACGACCCATTACGACCCGTTTAGGTAGCTTATGCTATTTTAACGCGTCGTTCGCGTGAAACGCGTTCAGACCGCCTAACTAGTCCTATGACAAGTGTTATATGCCTAAACGTGTTACATAATCAGTTATGTGACAAAAGGTTAGGTTACATATGCTAAATTACCAATTATACATGAAAAGGGTATTCTGGTAATTTACCTAAGGCATATAAACTACCTATCATACAACTACTTAAACGATGTGACCATAAGGTATAACCTCGGAAGGTTATTCCCTATATACTATGGTCACCTAATGTATTTGGTCGGATCCTAATGATCGACCAAATGGGTCGGGTTCGAGGTATAAGCGATTTATTAGATCGCTTACCCTACGACCCTAGACAACGTGGTAATCAGTAGGCATAGTCCCAAGGGACTATAACCAACGTGATTACACTCACGTTGCAAAGTTCAAACGAACTTCGCATTGACCATAAGCTGGTCAACGCTGAAAGTCAAACAAAGTTTGACTTTCTGACTCGAAAAGCAATAAAATAAAGAAAAGAACGAAAGAATACTTACGAAGGGTCCCCGAATGCTAATCTCGATTCAAAAATCTCAGGTATGAAACAAAGGTTTCAACTTAGAGTTTCTCAAATCAAAATTCTAGTGGTTTAAACAATGAAAGGCATGGGGTATATATAGTTTTCGGTCCACCGTTAAGATCGTTTCATGGAAACCGTGCTTTAATCGCATCCGTACAAGTGTTGCAAATTGTGGTGGCTAAAATGGGTTCTTATCAGCTGACTAGACAAGTGTGAGTGTGTGGTGGAGGATTAAACAGCTGCAAACTGTTGTTAAATGCAGTTAATCTGGTCCAGAAGGCGGACGCGGCCCGCTTCAGGATGTATATAAACTCAGGCGGGCCGCCTGGGAGTGGCAGATCAGAAATAAGTTTCAGAAATTACAGTTTCAGTCCCTGCATGTGTTTAAAGCCATTTCCGGCACTTCTAAGGCCCGTAAAGCCAACTTTAAGGCCCTAAAATGATGCCTAAACATTGTGGACATGAAACATGCTCAAAAAAATGTCGGATGTTGGTTCGTTTGGTCGTACGAACGCGATGTTCGCTTCATTACGACGGAATGCGCACATGCGCGAAAAACGATCCAAAATGCGCGACGAATGGATTTTTCTTATGCCAAACACTAAAATAAAATGTTTTAGTGCTTACATAAATTTTTGGATGTCCGGATGTATTCAGAACGTAAGTTATGCGTAAAAGTGCAAACTTGTGCACTTTTTGACACTTTTAGTCCCTGAATGACCCAAAAGTTTATTTTAGCACACCGAACCCCTCAAAGCCTATTTCTAAGCTATGTAAAGGATATTTAAGGTGTGTTTAACTTATGGTCATGTTCCGGAATGTCTGTTACAGTTCAAATTGGCATACTTTCGCAGTTTGTCAAATTTAGTCCCTGTAAGCGAATTAACTTGATTTCACCACACCAAACCTTCCAAAACTTATATCTAAGTTAAGTAAAGGTTATTTAAGGTATGTTAAGCCTATTTCACTATTCCGGAGTGTTCGTTGCATTAAACTGGTTATATTTACGCATCAGTGCGCGTATAACCTTCCAGAAAGCGATTTAGAGCTTGAAATCGAACAAGAATTGGTATGTGCAAATGATACACATATTTTTACAAATCCCAAGTATGAAATATAATATTTCATTGGTTCGGTATTTGTTTGATGGTTGAAGTGACACAGGTGTCACAGTCTCCCCTACTTTAGGAAATTTCGTCCCGAAATTTAATTTTAGGAGAAACTTGTGGGGATGACGGTGATGTTTTCGCTTTGAATGAACCCCTAAGTAGAACTCTGGGCTATGTTAGGATTCTTAGCGAAAATGTCAACCCTCAAAGTGAAATCCTTGTAGTAACAAAACATGGAGTTTTGAACTACGGACAGAAGAACGTTTCTTATGAAGACTTATCATAGGAAACTGTGTGTGTGATTGAGATCAGAATTAGAGAGTGTGAGAATAAATGACATTGGTCAAAGTCAAAGACTTCTCCCGTATCATTACTCTTGTCACTGTAGGTCTTAACACATGACAAAACTTCCTATGGTTTCTGTGCACTGAATTTCCATAATTATGTAGGCCTCCATAATTACGTAGTTCCTTGCACAGTCCGCACAGTTCATTTCATAATGCGTATGGGGAAAAATCAAACGAATAATCCTGTGGTGATTTAACTTGACTGCAATAGAGTCTCTTTAACTAGATCACCAAAGGATTAGATTAACGAACAATCTTTTGATTTAGACCACCCGAGGGCCTATTTAACTACATAAACACTAGATTGTCGAACCAATCTATTTAACTTAGATCGACGTAGGATCTCTTTAACTAAACTACCTACGGGAAAAATTTAACTACATCGACGTAGGATGTATTTAACTAGATTGTCGGACCAATCTATTTAACTTAGATCGACGTAGGATCTCTTTAACTAAACTACCTACGGGGAATATTTAACTACATCGACATAGGATGTATTTAACTAGATTGTCGGACCAATCTATTTAACTTAGATCGACGTAGGATCTCTTTAACTAAACTACCTACGGGGAAAATTTAACTACATCGACGTAGGATGTATGTAACTAGATTGTCGGACCAATCTATTTAACTTAGATCGACGTAGGATCTCTTTAACTAAACTACCTACGGGGAAAATTTAACTACATCGACGTAGGATGTATTTAACTTTATCAACACATGTTGTCCTTAAACTTTGGAATAGTACTTTATAATCCAAGGGATTTAACTACAACGTAGAAGTCCATTAAGGATTTAAGATAGTACCTTTTTGAATATCCTACTACGAATCCTTCATATGAAGATAAGAAAGATTCTGTGAGGATTTGGACAACGAATATCCAGAGTATACAAAAACACCAAAAATGCATAGAAGAAAACGCAAAATGCATAAACACATAGTCACATAACCACAAAATTGTTTATCTAGATCTTTAATTTGTAAGTTTTGTTTTGTTAATTACACACATGCATTTAAAGCACACTAGGAATCCATTTCATGGATTTCATTTGGTACTTTAAACATTAGCAAGAATCTAACTATGAAGATAGAAAGATCTTCCAAAAATTCGATTTCGTTTTCAAGAAAACGCAATATTCGAATTAAGGTACAATAATTTTTGAATATACGGAAATACCCTTAGGTACCCTATTAAGAATTTATAGTGGTACTTTGGGTATTCGTACAGAGTTGTAACTTGCGCCTTGTACTTCGTTTCCTTGGAAGAAACGGGTACTTTGGATTTCCGTGGAAAACGCAAAAGATAATAAAATGAAAGAAATTACGGGGTAGTCTGTTCTTCAAGGAATACGGTTCCTTGATTGTCTATATTGTATGGAATGCGTTGTTTATACATGCCATCATATTTGTACATTGCAATGCAAAATAAAAAGATTTATTTATAAACAACAACAACTGTTTCATGGACCTTGACAACAAAAGAAAATAATACATAAGGCTTGATTATTTCCAAACAACATGGTCTTCTAGTTGGTCCGATGCTCATCCCTGCGCTGGATTAGCATTAGCAATCTTTGGGCAATTTCTTCGGAAATGGCTCATCTCGCCACAGTTGAAGCAAGGACCTCGTGGAAGACGAGCTTGAGCAGCATTGACCCGAGATTGGTTTGGACCAGCTTGGTTCGGGGTAAAACGACAAGCATTTGCCAGGTGACCGAGTCGCCCACATGATGCACACAAACGACACTGTAGGTGAGCTAAGTGGTGTGCATTACATTTGTCGCATATCGGTGCAGTACCGGCATAAGGTTTCCTTGCAGGAGGTTGAGTTGGTTGGTTGCGGGTGTTTTGGTTGGGTTGAGCAGCAATCGCAAAATTCTGCGAAGCCTTTCGTTTCTTAGAAGGTTCGGTTTTGCTTTCCTTGGTTTCCTCCTGAACATTAGCTTCTGGTTTCTTGTCGCCTTTCTGAAAAAGCTTTTTCTTTCTGATGTGGGATTCAGTTAGAGTAGCTGACAATTCAATGGCTTGTCTGACAGTAGTAGGGTTGCTGCCAGTAACAATATCCTGAACTAGGTCAGGAAGACCATCAGTATATTTCTCGATCGCCTTATCCACAGGAGTAACCATAGCAGGACACAACAGGCTCAATTCTTCAAAACGGTCGGTATAGGCTCGATGTTCCCCACTGTCTTGCTTCAAATCATCAAATCATCAAATTCTCTCTCCAAAGCTCGCAGTTCATGACGAGGACAGAACTCCCTCATCATAAGAGCTCTAAGCTCGACCCAAGTCTGTGCTAGTGCAACTTCAGCACCCCGGTCTCTCATAATCCCGTTCCACCATGTAAGAGCCCTCTTCTGAAACACACTCGAAGAAAACTCGACCTTGCGATTTTCAGGACACTGAACGTGACGAAACGTATTCTCAATGCTCTCGAACCATTGAAGAAGCCCAGTTGCTCCCTCAGAACCACTAAACTTGAGCGGTTTAGCCGAGTTGAAACTCTTGAAGTTGCATGGAGCATTGTTGTTGTTGATGGCTTGCATCATTTGAGCATAAAGATTTGGGAAGGCAGCAGCCATTTGCTGCGCGATGATTTCTGCCAGTTCGGTAGTCGCTATCTGGCTTTCGCGTCGAGGAGGCATTCTAAAAGAGGAAAACATGAAAGGAAACGAGTGAGAGAATTAGACGAAAAGAATGAGATGAAACAAATCTGATGAAAGCAAGGATAGTGGTCATTTGTTCATTACTACAAAGCAAACAAACGACACACAGTGAATAATCAAAGTAAATGGGTCAAAAATAATGTATCACGAAGACATGCTCGCCTATAAGTGAACACTCATCCCGAGAATTCCCAGGTAAGCACAACTGGTCTCGCGTCTGATGAGATATATATGAAGTGCTTGCCTAGACAGAAAACCCAGAATACAGGCATTCACCCTTCCAGTTTGCACGTGTTCACATTATTTAAAACCCAAAACCTTGACGAAAGTTTTGAAAACTCAAAGGGGTTCAAAACCATATAACAGAGGGTTCAAAACCTTACAATAGAGGGTTCAAAACCTAGTAATCAATCATCCTAGAACAGATGATTAGTTTTCAAAGTAGTTTTGAAATTTATGTTCTTGTTGTGGTCGTCGCCTAAAGATAGGTGACGGTATTGTTTTATGACTAAACGCAAGTAAACTCGCGTTAGGGTCCTAAGAAGGTTATAGACTAGGTCAAAGCATTACTAATAACCTAATTCCCTATAACCATTGGCTCTGATACCATCTTTTCTGTCACACCCCGACCACGTAGAACATACAAAACGTGGCGGAAATGTCGGGGAGTGTTGTAACAGAATTAATGTTTCAAATCCATGGCAATTTAAGTTTCGTTTTATTAAATAAACATGAGAGTTTACATTGTTTAAACAAGAAACAAAGGGTACATAACGTAAGTTAACTAGTTATTGTCTCGTTTTAAGTCGCTAAGGCACGAGTCCGCCTAAGTATGTCTTGATAAATCCTATGCATCATCTCCTGAAAACACATGTGAAAATAGGTACGTCAGCATAAAAATGCCTGTGAGATACATAGGTTTATGAAAATAGGATTCATGACTTATGTTTGAGAAAATGTTTAGTCATGAACCTTGTAATTTGCTTTGTCTTGTAAATCATTTGAAAAACGATAAGATCAGATGATATGTATAAATAAATGTAAGGTTAAATGAATAACCATGTAAAATGAGTTTGTATAAGATAAGTTGTTTGTAAAACAATGTCTTGTGAAAAGTATGTTATTTGTATAAAATGTTCTATGTCTCAAACTGAAATGATTCAAATAACGCTATGATATATAATACCATACAAACACTTATATATAGAAAGTACCAGCGGCGTATCCACCATGCTTGTATCATATTACACACGCCTCGTTACTTAATCACTTACTCAAACCAAACTACCAAAGTAAAATGTTCATGTCTGATGTAAATCATGTAATATGTATCTAAAATGTAAGCATGTGATGAATAACAAAGGTACTAAGTATGCAACAATAGACATACTTAACATGTGACCTATACTACGTATACAACAATAGACATACGTAGCATGTGACCTGTACTACGTATACAACAATAGACATACGTAGAATGTGACCTGTACTACGTATACAACAATAGACATACGTAGCATGTAATGTAATGTAAAACGATGTACTAAGTAATGCACACAATGGGCACACCTAGCATAAGATGTAATAAAATCATGTACTATAATGTACTAACGAATATAGCAGGTATATGATGTGAAAACAGGAAAGCATGAAAGTAACAAGTAGGCACATGTGTTCCACCCCAAAACGTTTGGAAAACAGTAAAAGAGGGGTCTATGTACTCACTTGAGATTGCTCAGATGTCTAACGATAACCACCAAGTAATGCTAGAGATCGCGGATATCAAACGGCACCTAATATAGGTAACTATGTTAATAAACCGGACATAAATCGGAGGATTTAGATAGAATGAGGGTTTGTAAACCAAACGAGTATAGACACTCGTGTCATATGGTTTAACAAAGCCTACATACTAATTGAAACCTTAATCTAATAGCTTACGACCCATTACGACCCGTTTAGGTAGCTTATGCTATTTTAACGCGTCGTTCGCGTGAAACGCGTTCAGACCGCCTAACTAGTCCTATGACAAGTGTTATATGCCTAAACGTGTTACATAATCAGTTATGTGACAAAAGTTTAGGTTACATATGCTAAATTACCAATTATACATGAAAAGGGTATTCTGGTAATTTACCTAAGGCATATAAACTACCTATCATACAACTACTTAAACGATGTGACCATAAGGTATAACCTCGGAAGGTTATTCCCTATATACTATGGTCACCTAATGTATTTGGTCGGATCCTAATGATCGACCAAATGGGTCGGGTTCGAGGTATAAGCGATTTATTAGATCGCTTACCCTACGACCCTAGACAACGTGGTAATCAGTAGGCATAGTCCCAAGGGACTATAACCAACGTGATTACACTCACGTTGCGAAGTTCAAACGAACTTCGCATTGACCATAAGCTGGTCAACGCTGAAAGTCAAACGAAGTTTGACTTTCTGACTCGAAAAGCAATAAAATAAAGAAAAGAACGAAAGAATACTTACGAAGGGTCCCCGAATGCTAATCTCGATTCAAAAATCTCAGGTATGAAACAAAGGTTTCAACTTAGAGTTTCTCAAATCAAAATTCTAGTGGTTTAAACAATGAAAGGCATGGGGTATATATAGTTTTCGGTCCACCGTTAAGATCGTTTCATGGAAACCGTGCTTTAATCGCATCCGTACAAGTGTTGCAAAGTTGTGGTGGCTAAAATGGGTTCTTATCAGCTGACTAGACAAGTGTGAGTGTGTGGTGGAGGATTAAACAGCTGCAAACTGCTGTTAAATGCAGTTAATCTGGTCCAGAAGGCGGACGCGGCCCGCTTCAGGATGTATATAAACTCAGGCGGGCCGCCTGGGAGTGGCAGATCAGAAATAAGTTTCAGAAATTACAGTTTCAGTCCCTACATGTGTTTAAGGCCATTTCCGGCACTTCTAAGGCCCGTAAAGCCAACTTTAAGGCCCTAAAATGATGCCTAAACATTGTGGACATGAAACATGCTCAAAAAAATGTCGGATGTTGGTTCGTTTGGTCGTACGAACGCGATGTTCGCTTCATTACGACGGAATGCGCACAAGCGCGAAAAACGATCCAAAATGCGCGACGAATGGATTTCCCCACGAGATAAGTAAGTTTGATAATTAGGTTTATATATCGAACACAATCTACCAAGCGTGTAAAAACCTACTGGCATATCATCAGTGAGACCGTTTATCACATTTTGACTTTTCAATTCTTTAGCATGCTGTGATAGTCCACTGATGTACTATCATTTCCTATTTTCCACAACAAAACTCGTTTTTGATTCTATCATGTTTTTGGTTTTTTCAAATTCTCCAATGTTTTTGGATTTTCTAAAAAATTCTTACTCCCCCTAAAATTCAAAACCATTTAAAAAATAATTTGAAAACAAACAGTACAAATAAATTGACAACTGATGTGAATTGCTTCAAATCGCCATTTACTTGGCATAAACAATCAGAACTCCCCCTTACAACAAACTATTTTCCCATTATGATTTCAAAACACTTAAGTTTGTTTTAATCAAAATGGCTTTTCCGGAAAATTAGTTTTGTTGATTTTACAACTTGTAGAAATGGGGATTCATTCATCACATTGTTTTCTCAACTCTTTGAATGAAAGTTAAATCAAGTTCAACTTAATGACCTTGACTAACCACTTGTAAGTGAAAACCTTCTTCAACCTCTTGTAGGTTCACATCACCAATACCACTTGTAAATTGAAATATAACAATTTTAAGCAAAACTACCACTTGTAGGTCGAAATCACTTTCGTAAAATTCTCAAGAAAGATGCCGATTCCTAATCCACAATTACCAACCTGGGAGTTTCGGCAAGTCAGGCTTTTCAGTTAAAGAGATTCTCCTAAGCCTGACAGCCCTTGGGAGATTCCGAGTTATCCACACTCAGTTTCTTTCCTTTATTCTTCTTCTCATAGAATTCCTTTACCCCTTTGACCTTCCCGTCAACCATTTTTCCAAAAATATGTTTCACTTTGGAGACAAAAGCCTTTTCAATATCAAACTCTTTCTTTTCAACAAAAAATTGATTTGAAATCTTAATTTTTCCAACTTTTTGCTTAAAATTCTCAGCCCTCAATGGTGGAAAATTTGCATCATCCATTGGTGGTACTGATTTTTCATCTTTTGATTCAATTTGTGGCTCCTCTGACTTTGTGGAATCAGATTCATCGCCAGAAAATAGCTTCTCTGATTTTGACGAATCAGAATCATTGCTAGAACTATCTTCTAATTTCTTAACAACCCATTTGTGGTTATCAAGATTCACCTTTCTTTTGTAAAAACTTTTTGAACTTTCATCAACCTCAAACTTTGAATTTTTTAAAACTTTAAATTGTTTGGTTGGTGATTCATTCTCAACCATCTTTTCTTTCAATTTTTCAGAGACTCCCTGTTTTGGTTGGATTGCCTTAGGACAATTCCTGGCAATATGACCAACTGTTTTGCATTGAAAACAGGTTCTAGTCTCTTTTTTCTGAACAATTTCCTTCTTCATTTCCTCTTGCTTTTTAGCAAGGAATTCTTTGTTCGTCTGCTTCCTGAACAAATGCTCTTTTTCTTCTTCTGATGATGTTCCTGAAACAAATATTGTTTTTGTTTTAGAAATTTTCTCATTTTTATGATTTTCTGGTGGAATAAAACCAAGTCCTTTCCTTTTGAAATTACCGTTATGGTTTGGTTTCTTTCGATAACCCAAACCAGAACTGTAACCCTTTTTCTTGTTCTCTTTGTTGTACTCTTAAGGTGTATTTTTTAGGTTTTTCAGAAAGATTTACATTTTTTATTTCAGAAATATTAATTTCTGTTAGTTTGAAAACCTTTTTGATCATTTCAGTTTTGACACCTCTTATTGGAAATTCTTCATCAGAAAATAATTTGTCAGAATCATTCAAAGTATATGCTACTTTGAATGTTTCATCATTCAAATTAGATTTTGACAACAGAAACTCTTTATTGTAAACCCGTTTGCCCTTTTTGATTGTTGAACTTGACGTTTCAGACTTTGACTTTGAATTTGACTCCGACTTTGACTCCTCAGTTTCATCCAACACCTGATCGACCACTTTCTTTATTAACTCTGACTCTTGATCAGTATCAGATGAAGTGAAAGTGACATCAATGTTGTCTGGCAGGTTATCTGAAGACTCAGACTCCCACTGTAAGTTGGTTGCCTTTTTTACTCTCTCCGAATTAGGATTTCGTGGAGAATATCCATTTTCAAGCGGAGGCGAACACTTTGTATAACTGGCACTATGTTTCTTACCAGAATTCTTTTCTTCAGTATCCTCTTCTTCAAATGCCTTCATGCCTTCAACTGTTGGATAAATCCTGTCAATAACATAAGAAGTACATGAGTAACTTTTTAACAATCTGTTTACTCTTTCTGTTTCTATCCTCTGGGTTTCCAGTTTCTGTTCCAGCACAGCACATTTCTCAAGATAATTATTTACGATTTTCTGCTTTGTCATCAACGCTCCTTGAAGTGTCTCCATAGATGTTGCTTGTTCACTGCTTGACTGATTGTATTGATTCATAGTTTTGTTTAGAACATCATAGGATTCTTTCAATCTGTTCATCTTATGAATCAAAGTACTGTTTTGCTTCTTCACTGTTTCACAGGTTTCACATATTACCGGAATCTTTTGTGCATCAGCTTCTGCTTCAACCGTAAAAGCTGGAACTTCTTTTACCTTTTTCTTTATCACACGAATTTCTTCATCATCACTGCTAACTTGTTTTTTAATTTTCTTCTTTTTCACTCGAACTTTTTCATCATCACTATCACTCTCCTCTAGCATTTTTAAGTGCTCTCTCATTCTGTTCGCATAATAATCATCATTATCACTATCTTCAATAACTCGAGCAACAAAAGCTTTATGATCTGAAGTTTTATTAGGATCATAGTCATCCCAACTAAAACCTTTTGGTAGCCTTTCATCATCTTGATCTATCAAACATGCTTTACTTTCAGCTGAAATATATTTATCCCAACTGAATCCTTTGGACAAACTTTCATCATCTTGATTCACCATATAGGCTTTCTTTGAATCTTCAATCTCCTTCCTAGCATGAGCAGTTTGTGGTTGTTGTGCAACTTGATGATAAATCGCTTTCCGATAATAATCATTGTTGTTGAAAGGATTTTTGAGCTCCACTTGCTTCACGGTTTGTGCATTCTCGCTTGAAATGCCCTTTTTCCCTGCAACGAAAACAAGTAACTTTAGATTTATCAAAACCTAAAGTAGAAACATTAGCATCACGGAAATCATCTCGTCCTGTGATCTGTTTGAATTTCTCAGCTCTTCTCAACACACTTGCCAAACACCACTTTATATCCATTAATTCCATCTCCTCAGCATCAATATGATCGTAATCCTCTTTTGTTAACATTGGATTTCCGATCCTCCCTGCAACTAAACTTTCATATGACTCTAACACAGTCCCTAACAAAGACAGGTGACCTTTTGCAACCTCTTCCGAGAAATTTTGACCATTCTCAAGATTTAATACCATGTTGCATTGTAACATCTTGCCATTTTTGGCTGCTGAAAAGTTTGGATCAAATGATGAATATGAAAAAATCCTGTTTTGCTATTTGATCCCTGAGATGACCCTCCAGAAGAATTTTTAGCATTAAATGCAGTTTCGATCTTTGGTGACATGTTGGTCTTATCACTGATACCTCCTTTGTAATATAAACCAATATCTTGTTCACCATCAAAATCTTTCATTCTTGAGACTTTCCGTTGTTCCATCTCTTGAGCTTCAAGTTTTTCAATAAACTTACCTAGTGTCAAATTTCCAAAATCTTTCTTATTTCTCAACATCATAAGGTACGTGCCCCAAACCTCATGTGGCAACGCATCAGCCAATTTTTCAATCAATTCTTCATTTTCTTTTGTGATGCTCAACCTCTTCATGTTAACTATCAAATTGCAATATCTTTCTATAATCTGTTTGGTGCTTTCAGTTCTTAAACCACGAAATAGATCAAATTCTTTTTTCAAAAGTGATTTTTTATTCTTGATCATTTCTTTACTTCCAACAAACTTCAATTTTAATGCTTTCCAAATTGAATATGCACTTCCATTGTGTTGCAGTAAAACCAAGATATCTTCTTTAACAGCTTGATGCAAAAGACTAGTCATCATCTTTTCATCTTTGTATTTCTTTTTCTCCTCAGCACTTTTTTAATAGCAATAACCTCTTCATCATCATTCACCGGTCTAACATATTTTGTTTCAACACATTCCCAAGCATCCAAGTAATTTTCTTGAACCCAATTTTTGAATCGCTCCTCACATCCTTTATACTCCTCAATATTCATGAGCTTTGGCGGTTTTTGCATGGTACCCGTTTCATTTTCTAACATTGTGTTCTGTGCAATAGTCATCGGAGTAGCAAATGCGTTGTAAAATTCTTCTTCCATGATTCGGTTTCAAAATTTCACAAACTCAGCTTTTCAAACGAAATAGCTTTCACACGAAATAGATCTGGTGCGAAATGGTCCTTGATGCGAAATGAAATTTTCACACGAAATGATGATTTCATGCGAAATGACCAAACGAAATGCCAACTTGGTGCGAAATGATTGATTTCGTACGAAATGAGATGGTTTCGTACGAAATGAGATTAAAAACTGTCAATCCGTGCTTAATGGGTCAACCTGTGCTATTCCGTGCGAAATGAAAAACTCATTTCGTGCGAAAGCTGCTGATGTCATCATATCGGCCAGAATTTTGTCAAATTGAACAAGTTTTAGTCTGATTTTAGGTCTGAAACTTTCAAGGCTTTGTTAAAACACTGTTACGCACATTATATTTGAAAATTAAGCCATTTTATCCGTGAAAACTCAATTAATTTTGAAAAGAAGGTATAGAAGTCAGAAATATCAGCTGAAATGATAAGAACTCTTCCTCCTGAGCTCTGATACAATTTAAATTGGCTAAAAAGTTAGCCAATGATAGCATGACCACAAGCACGGGGGAAATTGTGCCCCAGTAGCCATAGCCTATAACTCATATTAATTTTACACTAAATCATTAAACTTAATGTATGAATGAAATAAATTTAAATTATAGGGTATATAAAATGTAATGAATCAACATTATATTCACGACACTGTTAATATATCCTACAATAGTGATATATATTTAGGTGTTAATATATTCTATAATAGTAATATACAAAGAAAACAATATATACCAATATTTAATAATACGTACACCTAACTTTAATATATATATTATACACATCATAAAGTTAATTGTGTGTTTACAATAAATACTTGACCCCATTCAAACCGTTAAAACAATATATTGAAATAAATTTAAATATTTAATATAACTATTATAATTTTTATGATAGTTGTATTTAATATTTAAAATAGTATTAGGGGGCCAGGAAATTAATGAATATATATGTTCATCTAAAATAAGATTAGTTATATTAAAGAATCACTAATGAAAAATTTTGTTCATAATGTATATAAGATTATGTTAGATATATTATAGTATAACTATTAAATGTTTAAGGTAACATAATAAATATATTAGTTTTAACCCCTGTTATGTTACATAAAAATTACAGTTTTATAACCTAATATAACTAGTAATCTATTACTATACATGTATAGTTGGGTTATGTATTCAGCAATTATTACCGGTATGTGAAATTTGATATACATTATTTGGTAAGTGTCACTAGTTGAGATAATGATCAACAGTGATAGGACCAGAGTCACTAGTTGAAAGAACGATCAACAGTGATATGACAACAATTACTAGTTGAGAGAATGATTAACAGTAATATGACCCGAGTCACTAGTTGAAAGAACGATCAACAGTGATATGACCACAATTACTAGTTGAGAGAATGATCAACAGTAATATGACCCGAGTCACTAGTTGAGAGAATGATCAACAGTGATACGACACCAGTCACTAGTTGAAAGAATGATCAACAGAGATTTGACCACCGTCACAGGAATCGCCTAGTGACAGATATACTATATATCTATTACTTGATAAACTTCACTATTGGACGAAAGTGAGCCAATGAGTAATATGACCACCGTCACATCGGAACTGCCACCATGTGACAAATACTGATTGAGTTTTTGGGTAAATATAAACAAATATAAAAACCTTGTTGCTGTAAAAGTATAACAATATATTTTTATAAAAAAATGGAATGAACTCGCCAGTATTTATTACTAATAAAATATTTTCAAAACGTGTTTCAGGTAATTTGCTAGAAGCCAGCTATGGAGCACTGAAGGCTTAAATAAAGTGGCTATAAATACCTGAATAAAAGAAGAAACTTATGTTTTATTTAATTGGATTTATCCCCATAAAAACATTTGAATGAAATACGGGTTTTAGCCCATTTGTTTTATATTAAAAGTTTGGTGTTTTAAAACTCTGAAATCATTTCCTAACTACGATCATGATGAAAAATTTTCCACTGCGTAATTAATAAACACCTATACCATCTAGCTGGTTCACGGCTCTCGCTCCTAGGGTGGGGTCGGGGGTTGTGACAGAAGGTGGTATCAGAGTCACTTCTTTAAGCTATTTAGGTGTTCTTTTAATACCTAAACTTAAACATTAAAGTTAGGAAATTAATACAAAATAACCTATGTGTTATTTTTGTAGATTTAAATATATGTATATATAAATATATATGCACATATGATTCTTGAAAGTATTGTTTTGTTTTAATTATTCTGTGATATTAATAAGTGAAAATGTTTGCAATTCAGATGTCGAATGAAGTATCACATAATCCAGAAGTTCATGCTAATAATGAAAATCCTTTGGATAAAAATGCTATAGAAAATATAATAGCCCAAGGAATAGCTAATGATATACCTTTAATAATTAAAATTGTTAAAAACTCCGTAGAACACACCAAAGCTGTAAGTAGCAAGCATACTCGTGACGACAGTTTTAGCCATAGTGTCAGTGGAGGCAATGATGATATTATCAAAACTCCATTTCCCAAGAAAAAGAAGGCGATGACTCTCGGGTGTACCTACAAAGAATTTCTAGCTTGTAAACCAACTGAGTTCGCAGGCAGTGAAGGAGCCACGGCTGCTCTGCGACGGTTGGAAAAGACGGAAGCTGTTCTTAAGATCAGCAAATGTGCCGAAGAAGATAAGGTGATGTATGCTTCCAACCTCTTTAAGGAAGAAGCCTTAGAATGGTGGAATACAATTCTTCAGGCAAAAGGAAATGGCCGAAAGGAAATTTTGTCCTCCTTATGAAAAGGAACGAATGGCTAACGAATTCCTAAATCATAAAATGATAGATGTGAATTGTCATGAATATACGACAACGTTCTTCAAATACGCAAGAATGGTACCAACTCTGGCTTCGCCAGAACCCGTACTAATTTCTCGTTATATTTGGGGATTAGTGAGCGAAATCCGAGACATGGTCAAGGCCGCTAGACCACAGACTATTGAAGAAACAGTTGAACTAGCTAACATCCTGACAGATGGACTAATCCGCACAAAAGAAGAAAACAAGAAGAAAGAGTTAGCCCAGAAAATTTCCCAAGAATTCCACAAGAAGAAAGGAACTGAACCGTCACTGGAGCAACCTACCTGCAGAAACTGTAAGAAAAAACATTTAGGAAGATGCCATTTTAGGAGAACACTCTACTGTAACTTCTGCAAGATGGCCGGGCATATAGAGGAAGAATGTAGAAGGAAAACTAATATTTGTTTCAATTACGGAGAAACAGGACACATCAAACCATATTGCCCGAAACTGACCAAAGCACCCGACAACAAGGCCAGAACAATAGACGGAGCTAAGAAGAACGCGCGAGCATTCATACTTACTACGCAGGAAGCAGAAATGATTCCAGACATAATCACTGATATGCAATATTTAAGTTAAGTTATTATTTGACCCTAGTACAAATCAAAATTAATAAATAAATGCATCCTGTCAAGTACTTCATCTATTCAGAATCATAACAGACTTGTTTGATCTTCGTTTTCATTGAATCATTTAATTGGTTACGACACCTTGTGGTGGCGTTTTCTTTAATTTGAAGCTTGAGCTAATCTCATTCTCACACCTGATGTACGGATTTATTTATTTAATTTCTGTTGATTCATTATCTTAAACTGTCTTAATACAATTATGTGTTAAGATAAGAGTACACAAATTCGTATTATATTCCGGTGTACCTCTAACGTTTCTTTCATCATTAATCGAAAAATCTATGATATTCATTTGATCTTTCATCATCAGTTGAAAATCCTATAATATTTATTTGAAATTTACTTCATTAAAACTTTCAGTTGATTACAAAAACGGTGAATTTGTCCGGTCACCGTAATTATTGAGCTATTTCAATCATTTCGAAACCTTGCTGCGTCGATATAAACTTGTAGCTTGAGCTAATCATAATCATACGAATCATTCAAAACCACGTATGTCTTTCCTTTGATTCATCATTCAAAAGTAGTCTTGATACAATTATGTATTAAGACAATGATACACTAAACTCTATTGTATTTCGGTGTATCCTTGCAATTCAATAAATGTCAACACATTGATTTTTCTCATGTCATGGTTCGATAGTTGACAAATCATTTCTGTGCTTCTATTTCATTTGAGCTTGTTGATTCTGAGTCTTCCTCAGTTAACAATCAAAGTAAGTTTTCTTTTGACAGTGAATTCTATTGTTTCTAAAAGTCATTCACAACTTGTAAACATTCAATTTAGATATCTATTGATCACATATCTCTTTTGGCTTGAACCTAGTCACCTTGGAAATTATATAATTTCACATCGTTCGTTTGACATTGATTCCTAGAAATAATTCAGTTGAACCATTGAGCCCCGTTTATTGTAAAACACATATTCATTTGAAAATGTCTTGATTCTGTGTCATTTACCTTAATACTGTTCTTATTGACTAAGACGTGACATAACTTTAAGAGAACATCGTAACCCAAATCTCGAGGACGAAATTTAAAACAAGGTGGGGAGGATGTAACATATCCATTTTTTTTATTTATCATATAAGAGTTATAGATTGTTTAAATTTATTAACCACTACTAACTAGTTTTATTTTTAAAATAATTATTCAACCCATATAGTTAAAAAAAACTATTTTATATATATTTGGTTGGAATGTTATACTAATTAATTGGCTTATATATGTGTGACATTTCTATTTTCTATATAAAAATAAAGTATATAAAACTTATATTATTCAACGGGTAGGCTACGGGTAAGTTGACTGTTAGAAATATGAAGTATCTAGACGGGCCTAAGAACCATTTAATAATTAAATTATAAAAATACATTATATTTGAACCTACTCCATTTTTAATGAAACTTGGTTCAAAATGTAGATAAGATTATTCTCGTTCTAATGACATATTCATTGTTTTATAAAAACGTCATATTTTAGAAGTTATAAGCGCCAAATAAGTGAAGCAGCTGAATTAATTATAATATATAATAATAAAATAATATAAAAATCAAAACCAAAACTAACCTTTGAAATGTAATGTGTACGTGACTTGTCCCAATAAAAATCAAACTAAACATTTACATCATATATACGTATGCATGTATTAATTCTAGTAGGATACGTGTATCATTTCAAAGATTAGAAAGAATCTTTTCAAACGTGGTTTCCAAGTTATATCATCCACTATAAATATGAACAACAACATTCACAAACTTTGTTCACCCCTTCTGATAGTCTCGCCCTCTCCCTCTATTCTTCTTTAATTCTATTTTTTTCTTTAAATATTAAATCCATAATAATAATAAAGTCCTGCCTCGTTTTAAGTGTTTTAACTCCCGATCACTGATACCCTTTCCGATTGATCTGGAGCCCCATAACGCATGTCAAGGCTCTGCCCGACTAAGTTCGTTGGGGTTCTGTCTCGTGACGTAGGGATAAGGTTGTATACTTAACACGAGTGCATATATATATATATTTTAATAGCTCGGGAGTTATACCCAAGATTTATACCAGGAGGCTTTCTAGTTGAATCCTAAAGTTACAAGGTGAGTCTATTATCTTTTCTCACAGTTTGTGAGTCATTATCCTTTTTATCAGCTTTTTGTGATACACTTATATTTAAAAATATTTTCTAAAAATCCTAAATGTTTATCAGTTATACTTACAGTGATTAAATTTTTGTATTCTGTAATAACTGTCGGTATGGGAGGTTTTATACATTACTTGACCCTCGTTACTATTGGCCAAAAAGTTAGCCAATGGTAGCATGACCACAAGCACGGGGGAAATTGTGCCCCAGTAGCCATAGCCTATAACTCATATTATTTTTACACTAAATCATTAAACTTAATGTATGAATGAAATAAATTTAAATGATAGGGTATATAAAATGTAATGAATCAACATTATATTCACGACACTGTTAATATATCCTACAATAGTGATATATATTTAGGTGTTAATATATTCTATAATAGTAATATACAAAGAAAACAATATATACCAATATTTAATAATACGTACACCTAACTTTAATATATATATAAATTATACACATCATAAAGTTAATTGTGTGTTTACAATAAATACTTGACCCCATTCAAACCGTTAAAACAATATATTGAAATAAATTTAAATATTTAATATAACTATTATAATTTTTATGATAGTTATATTTAATATTTAAAATAGTATTAGGGGGCAAGGAAATTAATGAATATATATGTTCATCTAAAAGAAGATTAGTTATATTAAAGAATCACTAATGAAAAATTTTGTTCATAATGTATATAAGATTATGTTAGATATATTATAATATAACTATTAAATGTTTAAGGTAACATAATAAATATATTAGTTTTAACCCCTGTTATGTTACATAAAAATTACAGTTTTATAACCTAATATAACTAGTAATCTATTACTATACATGTATAGTTGGGTTATGTATTCAGCAATTATTACCGGTATGTGAAATTTGATATACATTATTTGGTAAGTGTCACTAGTTGAGAGAATGATCAACAGTGATAGGACCAGAGTCACTAGTTGAAAGAACGATCAACAGTGATATGACCACAATTACTAGTTGAGAGAATGATTAACAGTAATATGACCCGAGTCACTAGTTGAAAGAACGATCAACAGTGATATGACCACAATTACTAGTTGAGAGAATGATCAACTGTAATATGACCCGAGTCACTAGTTGAGAGAATGATCAACAGTGATACGACACCAGTCACTAGTTGAAAGAATGATCAACAGTGATTTGACCACCGTCACAGGAATCGCCTAGTGACCGTTATAATAGTAAGATATACTATATATCTATTACTTGATAAACTTCACCATTGGACGAAAGTGAGCCAATGAGTAATATGACCACCGTCACATCGGAACTGCCACCATGTGACAAATACTGATTGAGTTTTTGGGTAAATATAAACAAATATAAAAACCTTGTTGCTGTAAAAGTATAACAATATATTTTTATAAAAAAATGGAATGAACTCGCTAGTATTTATTACTGATAAAATATTTTCAAAACGTGTTTCAGGTAATTTGCTAAAAGCCAGCTATGGAGCACTGAAGGCTTAAATAAAGTGGCTATAAATACCTGAATAAAAGAAGAAACTTATGTTTTATTTAATTGGATTTATCCCCATAAAAACATTTGAATGAAATACGGGTTTTAGCCCATTTGTTTTATATTAAAAGTTTGGTGTTTTAAAACTCTGAAATCATTTCCTAACTACGATCATGATGAAAAATTTTCCGCTGCTTAATTAACAAACACCGATACCATCTAGCTGGTTCACGGCTCTCGCTCCCAGGGTGGGGTCGGGGGTTGTGACACCTGCCGCTAATGAAGGTTGGTTTTTAGTGTTAAGTGGATGTAAAATGACCAAAATACCCTGCTGTAATAATATTTATTTAACATACCTATCTCCATCTCTTAAACATTCTTACCACCATAAATATACCTTCTTCTTTTTTCTTCCTCTGTTCATAAAACCCACTTGAAATTTCTCTTCCACCCTTACTCTTTCTCTTCCCCTCGTGTTCTCGAGAGAGAAAGAGCGTGGATTTCAAAAGGGTTTCAAAAAATTTCCCCTCTTTTCATCTCATACTTCAATAACAAACAAAATCCTTTACTATTAACTCACTTGGATCACTTTATTGTTTCTTTTTGCATCTGGGTTTGATTTGTTTTGTACAAATTTGTTCTATTTTATTCAGTTTTTATAGGATCTATTACATGCTAAAATACCCTTTTTGTTCTTGACTTCAATTGGTTGCTGCAATCCTTTACATTCTGCGACAGAGTAGCATAATCAGGGCATAAAAATAGCAAATTACTAATCAAAATTCCAATTTCCAACAAACCCATAAGCCCAATTCAACAAGATCATGATTCAAACACATAAATGCAATTAGAATTTATAAAACTGAACCAATAATCAGCAAATCAAACCCATTGATTTTTCCATCTCCGGCGCTGGTAACAACTCGTCTCCGGTAACATCTCCGTCGTCAATTTCACCGCCTCCAGTCAGAAAAAGTCTAATAAGCTCTCGACCGGAGCAATCGTCGCTATAGCAGTCGGATCTGCGTTAATCCTCGCTCTACTATTACTAATCATTTACTATGCCTACGAAAAAAACGTAATCAACAAGCGAAACAGCCTCCAAAACCGCCGGTGCAAACTCCGGTAGCCGGAGGAGCAACAAGAGCGGTTACAGAAGCCGGTGCAAACTCCGGCAGTCAAAGGATGGCGTCACCGGAGAGTCAGCGGAAGGTGAGAGAAACAAGCTAGTGTTCTGTGGAGGATGATGATGGCTGTTGCTTTAGGTATGGGTGGTTGATGGTGGTAACGGCAGTGGTGGGGAGTGATGATGGCAGCTGTGGAGTGGAGGGGACGGTGGTAGTGGTTTTTACTGAGAGAGAGCAAAAAGACAGAGATAGGGATATAGAGATATATGTTTTTTATATGTTATTTTTTAATGAAGGACATTTTAGTAAATTCACAGTCACTTAACTAAGAAAACTAACCCTCATCCACGCCAGGGACTATCCGGGAACGAAACTCAAAACTTTGGGGACTATACGTGTACTTTTAGAAAGTTAGAGACTAAAGGTAAAAAAAAATGGACAAACCACAGGGACTATCCGAGCATTTTTCTCTATATATAGAAGAATGATCCGTTAGGAACAACCCTTTATTGCGAGAACCGCGAGAACCAATGTGAACACAACAAAAAATACCTAAAAATAGATAAAAAACACACAATTTTTTAAATATCTTTTACCTTAACATTGATAATTTTTGTTACAAAAAAATATATATATATATTTTTTGGCTACTAAAAGTAGCGATTTTGATGTAAAAAATATTAAAAAAAAAAATTTGTGTGTTTTTTACATTTTTTGGGGTTTAGTTTTTAGCATTTTTGCTTGGGTGGGGGGGGGGGGGGGGGTTAGGTTTTTTTTAGAGGGGGGGTTGGTTTAGGTTTTTTGTTGGGGGTGGGGGTTAGGTTTTTTGATGTGTTCACATTAGTTCTCATGGTTCACACAATAAAGGTGGTTCTCAAATGAACACACCAAAAAAAACCTAACCCCCCCCCCCACCCCCCAAAAAAAAAAATTAATAAAAAAAAAAATAACCCCCCACCCAAGCTAAAATGCTAAAAAGCTAAAAACTAAACCCCCAAAAAACCTTAAAAAAATCTAAAAAACATACACATTTTTTAATAGTTTTTACCTCAAATTCGCTACTCTTAGTAGCAATTTTTTTTTTAATTTTTTTTTTGTAACGAAAATTAGCAATTTTGAGGTAAAAAATATAAAAAAATTGTTTGTTTTTTAGCTATTTTTAGGTAAAAAATATAAAAAAATTGTTTGTTTTTAGCTATTTTTGGTTGTGTTCACATTGGTTCTCACAATAAAGGGTGGTTCCTAACGGATTCTTCCTATATATATATATATATGGGAAGGTTTATTGGAGAACACTAAAAAATGGGAGAATCGGGGAACACTCTTAAAAATTCAACTTAACATGTTAAAAATCAATTTTTCTAAATTTTTTTCAGAGCCTTTCCTTATAAATACATGTAGAAACATTTTAATAAAAATAATAAAAACTAAAATATATAAAAAAAAATGTTTTAAAAACAGTTAAAAAATACATCCTAAAAAATTTACTTAACATGTTAAAATTAAATTTTTAAATTTTTTTTCAGCGTTTTTCCTTATAAAAATGGGTAGAAACTATTCCAATATAAAAAAATCATTTTTGTAAAAAAAATTAAGCCTTTTTTTAACTATTTTTTTATATTTTTATTTTTTAATATTTTATTAAAAAATGCTTCTACAAGTATTTATAAGGAAAAGCGCCAATTTTTTTAAAAAAAAAAATAGATTTTTAACATGTTAAGTTAAATTTTTAAGAGTATCTCTCGGTTCCCCACTTTTTAATGTTCCCCAAATGAAACTCACACTATATATATATATAGAGAGAGAGAGAGAGAGAGAGAGAGAGAGAAAATTAGTGAGATTTAGGGTTACACAAACACGATAACATCATAGCACATAGATACACCCTAAACAAGAACTCGACCAACCTAACAAGATGTCGTCTACTTCCCTTTCTACTGCAGTTACTAGACTACTGGCATAACAAATATTAATCTATTTATCATGTTTTCCATTAGTTCTTACAGATTTGATCAACACTTAACCCATTATTAAATTTTCAATGTCGTACTACCCCATTTGATAAAAAACACATTTAAATGAGAGGCCCGAGGTTCAAACCTGAACATGCGTATAGTATAGGATTTTTGTTGTAAGTAGACTAAAAATAACATTTGCTTTAAAAAAAACCATTAATTTAAAGGAAATTGGATTTAAATAATGCAATTAGGTTGTTTTTGTTAAACCTGGACACTTAACTCCGTTTATTTTTAAGGACGGACCATGACCACTAACAAAAATAAATTTAATTCGAAGTAAATTTTATATCAATTCGACTCGTATCCTTGTTATGATCAAAAGCCCTAAAACATCGATTTGTATTTCGAAAAAAAATACTTAACTCCGTTTATTTTTAAGGACGGACCATGACCACTAACGGAAATAAAATTAATTGGGATTATTATTGGTTTAGGGGCTGTTTGGCAACATCTAAATGGTTAAGTGCTGAACCAGTAAGATATCTGAACTATTAAGTGCTGAATCAATAAGAGCTCTGAACCATTAAGAGCCTGTATAATGCTTAAACGTTCATGGGCAAATGTTTGACCAATTCAGATTACAGGTCTTAATCATTCAGACTCTGTATAAATCTTAACCATTCAGAGGCAAATGCCTAAACCGTTCAGACATCTGCTCGTGAAACAAATAGTCTGAACCATTAAGTGCTAAACCAGTAAGAGAACTGAACCACTAAAAGTCTTATTAAGAGATAAACAAACAACCCCTTAATTTAATTCAATGTAGCGTGTTTCCATTTGACATTTTATTTATCACACGACTCGTGTATCGAAACCGGTCGAGCATCAATAATTGCGACTAATATCTCCTCAGCCGTATTGAATTGAAGCCATAGCAGGCCAATCAAACCCAAAAAAAAAAAAAAAACAAATGGCTAGTTTTCTTCTTCACGTTCCCAACACGTTGAGAAACCCTAGGGTTTCTGCTTCATCTTTCTCCAATGGTTTATGATTTTTCTCTACAAAACACACAATGACACAGATTCCTCTCAACCTGATGGTGTGTGCGTTCTGTTTCAGGGTCCGTTCCAAGTAACAATAATCAAGCATCTGTATCAGGGAAAGGAGGTCCGATTATTATTGAACTTCCCCTAAATCAAATTCGGAGACCGTTGATGCGTACGAGATCCAATGATCCACAGAAGGTGCAGGAACTCATGGATAGTATTGCCCAAATTGGTCTTCAAGTTCCTGTAAGCCCTTAATTTTCTTCATCTTTAGCCTATGTTTGCGCAGTAAACCTTTCTTGTAATACTTGCAGATTGATGTGCTTGAGGTCGATGGAGCCTACTATGGTATGAACCACTGTTGATTATATCCCAAAATAGGTTTCATTATAAGAGATTCTTGTGGACAAATAACAAACTTAGGCAAACGAGTGACTTTTACTTCAAATATTTCTCTGAATTAGGTTTTTCCGGATGTCACCGTTTTGAGGCTCATCAGCGCTTAGGCCTTCCGACCATCCGTTGCAAGATACGCCGTGGAACTAAAGAAACTTTAAGGTAATATCCTCTGTCAGTATTATTTAAGTAATAATCTATTTTTTCCAAATAAAATAATTTTGGAGATTGTATGCTAATGGTCAATCCGTTCTCTTTTAGCTGTTTACCATTGTTATTGCATCATCATGCATGTTCTTGTATTTCTAACAGGCATCACCTTCGTTGAGCCGAGCATGGTTAAGACCGGTGGTTTTCTGTAATGGAGAAATTCTTATCGGTTATATGCTAGTGACGATGATGCTCCATCTTATCAGGTAACACTTGGTGTACCATGTTTATCTGTAAAAGCAATATCAATTGTAGGTACATAAGAAAGCATGAACATGTACATATAGTTATATATGATTGTTGATGATACTATTTTGAATAGTTAAATACATAAACTACCTTATAATTACAGAATGAAAAAGTCACTCAATCAAATTTTGCTATATAAAAGTTCCTGAATATGTTTAAAGTGCATGAACATCAATCACTACCTTATATGATACCAAAACCATCCACATCAACGTTTTAAACGCCACTTGATCAAATCTAGAATTGTTTAAGGGGTAACTAGTCATTTTTGGAACAATTCACCAGTACATGTATTTATACAAGTTTAGGTACATTAATCTATTAGAATTCGGTTAAGGGACTTTTTGTGCAAAATAAGAAAGTATGTTGGCATTTATGGTATTAACCCTTACAAAACAAGGTGACTTTTCTTGACAAGTATGTGTTTGTGATGGTGTGCTACCAGCTACAACAGTCCATCCGTTTGTCGTCTATAGGCACCATGCTGATCGAAAAATCCATCGCTAGATAACCATTATCATCTGATGATTGCAAACCTTCCTTGGATTGACCTTTAGTGCAGGCTGTAGTTTTGTTCTATTGGAAACTGATCTAAGAGTTAAATTGAAAAATTAAACAAAAGCTGTAACAAAATTTATGGTTGGAATTTACATCCTCCTACATCACATCTTAGGTCATTATTTGACTTAGTTATATTTTTACGGAAGGTCAAATTACGGCAATTTTTTAGAAATTACATTTTTAGTTCCTGCTGTTTACTAAGGCGCAATATTTTTGGCCATTGAAACAACCTCTGCTAGCTCTTTGTGAAAAAAATCTATAGCATTACTTGGCCATTGAAACAAACTCTGCTAGCTTTTTGTGAAAAAATCTATAGCATTACTCTGCTAGCTTTTTGTGAAAAAATCTATAGCATTACTCTGCTAGCTCTTTGTGAAAAAATCTATAGCATTACTTGGCCATTGAAACAAACTCTGCTAGCTTTTTGTGAAAAAATCTATAGCATTACAATTATAAAGTAAAAAAACATATATGGCCAATTAGCCTCCACCCCCATCCCCACCCTTTCGTCTCCGTTGAAGTGGCCACCACCATCTGGGCACATTGTTACCATTTGTGTCTCGCCCCACCTCAACCTCCATCGTTGACCAACAACCACCGCCCGTGATGCTTTTAGAGATGGGAGTTCTTGTTTTCCTCACCCTCCCCTGAACTCAATCAACCATTTTAGACCACATAGAATGGGGGCGTGGAGAGGGGAGGGCAAGCCCCTCCATGGCACCCATGGCCAACATACTAAGAGGGCGTTGTCCCTTTCCAGTGGCAAGATCCTCATGGGTAGGGATGAGCATATGAATACCAATACCGATCCCATACCGATCCCGTACCGATCCCGTACCGATCGGTATCCACATTTTGGCGATTTCGGTATCGGTACGGTACGGTATCGGTATTATACCGATACCGACCCTCAAAATACGGTATAATACCGATACCGTACCGATACCTAACCGACATGTTTCGGTATCGGTATCGGTACCTAGTTTGGGTGAAAATCGGTATCGGTATTAGTCGGTATCGGTATCGGTACGGGACGGAATACCGACATGCTCATCCCTACTCATGGGCGTGGCCCCTCTTCCATCTTTGACCCACTTGATTTTTTGGGCTTTGCCCTTGGCCCCCTTGCCTTTCCCCACCCTTTCCCTTTTGTCATGTGGAGGGCAAAGCCCCCAAGGCTATGTGGCGGGCCCTCGCCTTCATGCCCATGACTCCATAGAGGCAACCACATTTCCATAATATAAATTTGCAACACGTTCTTGCATTGTGTTGTTGTACCCTAAGCATAGGGGGTTTTTCAAAAAAAAAAATTAAGTTTTCATCTTTTGTATTTTATCACTTTTAATTTGTTTACTTTTTACCCAAAACTTTTTTATTTACAACTTTGGTCCCCCCATACTTTTTATCTTTCGCAAGTTTTTCGTTTTAAGTTTCGTTCTAAATCTTGCGAGTTAATACGTCGCAACGTGCGTGTGTGATTCAACGTTTTTCGTCTATTTTTTTCACATTTGACAGGTATGTCGCAACGTGTCTATTTTCCCTCTTTGGCAAGTTCGCCGCAACGGGCGGATCCTACATTGACTTAGTTATTCTTTTCTACGTTATTTTGCGAGTTAACACGACGCAACGTGCGTGTGCGGTTCAACGATTTTACGTCTATTTTTTCCATTTAACAAGTTCGTCGCAACGCGTGTGTCCTAAATCGACATAGTTATTTTTTTCATGTTATATGTTTTAGTCTTATTTCTTCGCATTAACACGCTGCAACTTCAGTGTTGGTGGTCACTACCAATGGTGTGGCATTGATGTTATTTGGCATAGTTTTAGGCCCCGCCGCAACATGGGGGCGCTTAATTCTAGTTATAATCAATTTGTGTCTTGTGTTTTCCTCACCCTCCCAAACTCCAGACATGGAGTTCTTGTGTTTGCTTGTCACGTCCATGAGGATGTTTCTTGAAAACCTATATTTCAGCTACAACATAAACAAGAATTTAAAAATCAAATATGGCAGATTCTATAACTATAATATAGCTAGAAACCACTAAATCTACGAATTCTAATAATGTCTGTTGCTATATCTCTTTTTCTTTGAGGTTTATTGTTATCTCAGTTCAGGACAAGGGGTATGGTCCCATATCTCGCACCAAAGCAGTCGCGAGTGACCATCACCGTTATCAAATACTCCCACCAGCAAGGACTTATCTACGTCCGTGCGGGCACGCGCGAACGCTGTTGACGACTCCAATCGGTCAAGTGATGAGAAGGCTTACCTTGTGTATGAAAACGGTTGTTTTCGTCATGACAAGGGATGCGGTAATAACAACAGTTACCGCACATAGCGATGCGGCTTAGCACTGCATCCTATACACGCCTTCGTTAGAGCAAGGGACATGGAAACAACCGCAGATAGTGGTGTGGCCCAGCACCGCATCCTATTGACGACGTAAGTGGGACTGGCACCTTGACTTAAGTGTCCAAAACAGCAAGTGGCACTGACAGCAGTCACTTGTCCAGCCCACACGTAAGCAACGCTGGCACATAGACTGACAGCCACAGCGGGACGTGGCATCACCTTCGTGACCTACGCGCCTGACATACCTGCAAAGGGTTGCGCGTTGTCAGTCTAGCCACTCAATTACCCTCCTTCACTCTCCGCCTATATATACCCATCCCGGACCAGGTTTGAGGTGTCGCTTATCTACTCTATCTCACACTCACTACTATCACACACTTTGCTCTCAAGCAGATACTGATTCTCACGCCGGAGAATGGTAACAAGGAGCACCTCCCACCCCATCCTACTTGTTACGAGTCACGGTGTGTTTTCTTGTGCAGGAGACAGATCAACGGACGATCCAGCCACCGATCCTCCGAAAGAAGGGATTAACCCGACTTGACGAGACCAGTGAATTAACCTCCCCTGGTTAACCACTGTTTCATCAGTTACTATATACATAAACAAATTCTGTTTTTAGTGTTTGGTATGCCTCTAAAACTTGGTACACTTTTTCTATATATATATATATATATAGGGAAGCGCTAAAATGAAAACTACCACCAGTTGTAAAAACCATGAGAACCACTCTCAATCAATCAGATTATGCCAACCTAAAGGGTGTTTTAGTCATTTACCCCAAATGTCAAATCTTCCCTCTCTCTTCATTAAAGTCACTTTAAATACCTCTCTTCTCTCTCCTCTCTCTTCATTAAAGTCACTTTAAATACCTCTCTCCTCTCTCTTCATTAAAGTCACTTTAAATACCTCACTCCTCTCTCATTTTGGGTTCGGGTTTGCCCAGTGCAGTTTCGGCTCGGATCTTGGTTCATTTTCGGTTCGACATAGTTCAGTTACGGTTCACTCGGTTCAAGTTCAGTTCGACAAGAAAACAGGGCGGTGACACAGTTCAGTAGCGGCTCGGGTTTCGGCTCGACGCGGTGCAACTCGGGTCAGTTTCGGGTTATGGTTTGGGTCGAAAGCAGTCAACGGACCCGGTTCGGGTCAGCAGCAGTCAAACACGTCAAAGATGGTCAACTGAGGACCGGTAAAGTTTGAACGTAGCGAGTTATTATTAAGTTAGTTTAGATTTTATTTAGTTAACGCGCACCGAGCTCGAACCGATACTTTAGTGACTTGTTACGTTTGGCATTTTGATAGAAATTTTATATATTGTGTTTATATTGTTGAAAATTGTTGAGTTTTGAAAAGATAACGACAGCTTGAGTTGTCGGCTTAATCCAAAAAACAGAGGAAACTCTGTCCGTTTTCCGTAAAAACGTAAATAGTTTAACATAAAACGTAAAACGTAAAAACGTAAAACGTAAAAAGTTTAACGTAAAACGTAAAAACGTAAAACGTAAAAAGTTTAACGTAAAACGCAAAAAGTACGCAAAAATTTTAATGTAAAACGTAAAAATTTTAACGTAAAACGTAAAAAGTAAAAAGCTTTACGTAAAACGCAAAAAGTTTAACGTAAAACGCAAAAAGTTTAACGTAAAACGTAAACTTTTTAACGTAAAATGTAAACTTTTATATAAAAACTATTTAATGTAAAACGTAAAACTTTTTCTACGTAAATTGTAAAACGTAAAAAACCGTGTTATAAAACGACGCCTAAACAAGGGGCGGGAATACGGGGCATAAAAACGCCGTGAAAAAAACGGGACGTAAAAAACAGCCGCGTTAAAACGGGACGTAAAAATGGCGCGTTAAGAAAACAACGCTTGAAAAAGCCAAGCGTAAAAAACGATGTGCAAAAACGACGCGTTAAAAAACGAGGCGTGAAAAAGCCGGGCGTAAAAACGGAGTGCAAAGACTGGCGCGCAAAAAAATTGTTTTGGTAGAAAAATTTGAATTTAAAAATGCTTTTAATAAAAAAAAATTCTGTTTAAAAAATAAAAAGTAATATAATAAAACAAAAAAGTAATAAAAAATAATAAAGACAAAAACATAAAAAGAGTAGTTTTACTAAACTACCCTTTTGGATTAAAATATTAAAGACATAATAAGACAAAATGTATTTAATATTAATTTTAGTTACTTTAATCTCATCCATCCATCTTGTTGATCTGGTAGCTAGAAAGTAGTTCTCTCGGTTCTTACAACTGGAGGTGGTTTTCATTTTAGCGCTCCTATATATATATATATATATATATATATATATATAGGTTAACGTACAAGAGCCCTTATCCTACATTGCGTACGCGATCATCTCAGCTGTCAGATCTTCATCCCACATTGAAATCGAATGTTGGTTTTTTGTAACAATTTCGCATATTGGTTTTTTAACATGCGATTTCATCAAAATTACCACATGTGAAATTGTTACAAAAAACCAACATGCGATTTCATCAAAATTATCACATGCTGCGAAATTGTTACAAAAAACCAACATGCGATTTCATCAAAATTATCACATGTAGGGCCAGATTCTGACATGAACACGATATCACGACACGAACCTACATGAAGTTATCATGTTTCGGGTTTCACGTTAACAGGTTTCGTGTCTAAAACAGGTTGACACGATAAGACCTTAACAGGTTTCGTGTCTAAACAGGTTAAAACACGTTAACCTGTTAAGACCCGTTAAGTACATGTTAATAATTAAACATTAAAAAATATTATATGTGGGTGTGCACATGGGGTCATCAGTCATGGGACCTGGGATGAATTATACACAAACAAACGCGGTTTTTTTCACAATCCAAACCCTAATTTTTAAATCACTCTCATAAACACCACCATTCCCAATTCGGGCGTGTTCGTGTCTTAAACAGCTCGTGTCCGTGTCTTAACAGGTTTTGTTCGTGTCTTAAACAGGTCGTATGATACGTTGGTAATTTTTTCGTGTCTTCACAGGTTGTTTCGTGTAACCTGTTTTTTAACAGGTTCGTGTTCGTGCTTCAAAAATTTGACACGATAAGATTTCGGGGTTCGTGTCTTATCGTGTTCGTGTCTTAACAGATCGGGTTAACCCGTTATGCAGCCCTAATCACATGCGATTTCACATAGCGTACGTTAAGCCATTTTGTACCATAATATGACGTTTTTCCATTAAAACAATAGTTATGGCGGTGAAGGCTCTTTATCAACTGTGGGAAATTTTGTTTATTTAAGGATTGACATGGAATCCTTACCCGGATGTGCTTATCAGTACCGCTTAAAAAATCTACAGGTGAAACTGTTGAGGTAAAATGCTACAAGTTAATCTGGTTCGTACCAATGATATGGTTCTCCACTAGAGAATGGGTAGAGAGCCTGAATGAGTCTAGATTCCATTGGTTTTGAGTAGAATGTTGAAGAAAAGTTGAAGAAAGTAGAAAATTGTTGAAAAATGTTGAGATATGTCGAATTCTCTACAAGATCTCAAGTTATGAGTGTGGAAATCCTTTAGATCTGAACAAATCTTGATGAGATGATGTCACACAACAGCTTGCACACGCAACTGAGTGAGAACCACCTTCAAGTAGTCCAAATTAGACGATTTCAAGAAGAAAACCGATGATTTTGATGGAGAAGATGATGGAGAAGTGTGTAGTGGTGATGAAAGTACAAAATTTAGGAAGATATACTTATGAAATGGTCTTGAATCGAGTGCAATAGTGTTTGAGAGTGACTGGGAGCGAGTTGGTCGAATGGAGCTGTCACATCAGTGAACAGTAGCGTGCACGGCAGGTATTTATAGAGTGAGAGAGGAGTAAGGCGGTGGAGTGGAGTGAGTTCAGTCGGATGGTCATCCGGTCGGATGGTCATCCGGTCGGATGGTCCATTCAACCGAGTGCCCATTCGATCGGCTGAGTTGCGTTTTGTTGGTTTCCGACTTTCATTTCGTGTGTTGAGCGTTGCGTTGCGTTTAGGCGAGTTGCGGGTAAGCGTTGCGTTAAGATAACCACGTAATCTTTTAACAAGTAATCACACAAATAACACACATAATAACTAAGATGCATAAAAGTAAATCCGCGTTTCGAGTTTGCGTTGAGATTGCGTTGCGATAGCGTTTAGTATAGCCATGCGATGTGATATGCTATAAAATGCGTTTAAAATAGTATGCGTTGTAAACTGCGTTTAATGCGATAACTGCGTTTTGAATAAGCGTTGTAATCATGCTTTAAAAATGCGTCAAAATATAGTTTTAACCCTTAGCGATAATCGATATCTCGAGAGTACAAGTCAATTAAGCAAGAAATGATAGATCTAAGTAATGAACCGGAAAGTCGGGTTGTTACACCTGGGCAGGGGATTCAAATTTTGGACTAAAACAATATTGGCCGCCCAAAATTCACTTTAAAGGTTGGTGTGCTTTAATTATTTGTACATGATGGTTCAGATGTTGTAAATGTTGAAAAAGTGGCAAATGACCATTCTTGTCCCTTGAATATGCATTATATATATAGTATAGATAGTATAGATATATATAGGGTAATTACACCTTTCGTCCTTTATGTTTGTATCGAATTGCAGTGGATAGCCTTTAACTTCAATAATTACAGTCACAATTCTTTATTTGGAAAACTCATTACACACTGCGTCCTTTAGTTCTAACCTGGTTAAAAAATTTCAGTTAAGTTTATCATGTGCAAGGCACATGAGGGTACTTGAGTCATTTTGCCCAATTATTTAGAAAAGAATTAATAAGAAGCATTCATCATACCAACAGCAGAAACAGTCGCCCAACTAAAAAGCACCGAACCGATAATCGGAGGACACGCAAACAAAATCCGCTCAAAAGCAAGAACAATAGTCGGAAACTCAATTTGAATCCACTTAAACTGTAAAGACGCCCAAACACCTATAAAAAAACTAGCAAACCCACACACAACCACCTAACAACCCTAAAATCACTGAATTAAAACTGGTAAACAGAGACGAACTAAAACAGAAAACAATCTGTGCAGATATGATCGTAAACCAAATCGCAAAGAATGAACCGGATTTAACGTTCAACGAGTCGATAACATACGCATCCATAAACCCTAGGTTTAGAGCGACAACAACTGGAGTGCCGCTGAGGTCGAGGAGGAACGTGGCAGATGGAACAGGCGCGACGACGATCCTCGCGTTGTGAGCAAACGACGTCGAATTGTTGTGTTGCGAACGGCGGTTAGTGGCGGTGTTGCCGTCGGGGTAGCTAGGGCTAGGGTTTCGTTTGGGGGAGTAGACATTATTGAAGTTGGGGGAACTGACGGAGGGAGAGTGTAGGGGCGGGGGTTGGTTAAAGAGAGAGAGAGAGAGAGAGAGAGAGTGAGAGAGGTGGTGGTGGTTGGAGAGAGAGATGTGGTGAAGAATGAAATGGGTTTTTAAATTATGTTTTATTTTTTTCTTTAATTAAGTTGGTAGAAAGACTAAATTGCCCTTGATTGATCAGACCTAACTGTAATTTTTAACCAGGTTAGAGCTAAAGGACGTAACATATAATGAGTTTTCCAAATAAATGATTGTGACTGTAATTATTGAAGTTAAAGGTTATCCACTGTAATTCGATACAAACATAGAGGACGAAAACTGTAATTTACCCATATATATATATATATATATATATATATAGGGGAGGGTTTAAATGAGAACGCTAAATATCGCGAGAACCGTGAGAACGAATAAAAAAACCACGAGAACTTTGTCAAAAACAATTCAAATTCAAAATTTTTTTTACACTTATCATTATTATTCGAATACAATGTTAGAAATTAAGTATACACATTTAAATTTACGTGAATTCGTAAATAACAAAAATTTACACATGTGTAAGCTTGTCATTTACACATGTGTAAATTTGTTATATTTACACGTGTAAAAAATCTAGTAAGAGTGATTTTGAGAGGAGAAATGAATTATTTGATGTTGTGAATTCTTTTTTGATGTTGTATTTTAATTAGAATGTGGTTTGTATTAAAAAAAATTTGGTTTTGATTGGTTTTTTCATTCGTTCTCACGGTTATCGCAATATTTAGCGTTCTCAAGATAACCCTCCCCTATATATATATATATATATATATATATAGGGAGAAGATCATGCGAGAACCGCCCTTTATTGCGAGAACCGCGAGAACCAGTGTGAACACATGGCATTTTTGTAATTATATTATCTTTATAAAAAAACACGCGTTCTTTTTTTCCTTATGTCACTTTTGTTTCCATTTTAGGGTTTCAGCAGTTCAATAGTTCATGGTCTCCACAATCGGCTGATAGGCATTCACGGCGGTTTCACGGTGGCGGAGAGTCGTACACGGTGGTTTTCACCGCATATATATAGTCGGTGTTCACGTATTTCACGGTGGTTGTAGTAGGCACGGTGTTTACGACGGCAATCACGTAACACACCGGATTTCACAGCGGTGGCAGCTGGAAACGGTGTTTACAGCCGGAAAAATAAGTCGACTTTTACAGATAAACCTATACTACTGGACTTGGGTTTGGTTAAGTTGAATTTGTCCAATAATATGTATTCTAGTCCACTTAATTTTGTCTCCGATGTTCGGTTGGTGTTTGAGAATGCGATGCTTTATAACCCCAAGACGGATGAGGTTCATGGAATGGCTCATCAGCTGCTGTCCTATTTCGAGATGCTTTTTAGACCGATTCAGGCGAAATTGCCTACTAATCAGCGTGTGAATTAGTTTTCTGCTGTATATGAATTCGATGGAAGTTCGTGGGACGATATACAGACGCCTGAGAGATCCAAGAAGCCGAAATTTAGTGACCCGGTTGCTCCTGTTTTAAACAAGCAAAATCACTCGACTGCATCTAAACCGATCATCCCACCTGTTGTTCAGTCGCCTATGCGGACGCCATTGCCAATGCAGGCTGCAGAACCAGAACCAGAACAGATCAAACCGTCATCAACTACGACACGAGGAACTGTGCCGAAGCTGCCCAAGCCCAGAGCCAAGGATATGAACAAGAGGGACATGAACATGGAAGATAAACATAAATTGGGGTTAGGGCTGCAAAGTATGCCACCAGAGAAGATGCGACAGTTGTTGCAGATCGTACGTAAGAGGAACGATCAGTTGGCGCAAGAGGGTGATGAAATAGAGCTTGACATAGAGGCTTTGGACACAAAAATGCTCTGGGAGCTCGATCGGTTTGTCACCAACTGGAAGAAACTAGTGAGCAAGACGAAAAGGCAAGCACTTTTAGTAAACATCGCAACGGTCGACATTGATGATGTAAGCTTTTCAATTGTTGGAAATCTGGAAGACTTTCTTGTTGTTTTATTTGAATGGTTGTGTTGAATTCAGGTTGAGGGGATGAAGAAAAACAATAAGGAATCAGGGGAAGAAGATGTCGATATTGGCGACGAGATGCTGGAGAGCAGCTTCCCACATGTGGAGATTGAGAAAGATGACGGTGGTGGTCAGGGTCAAGCTGCAGGTCATGGAAATGAGAATGCAAGCAGCAGCTCCAACGTACCATAATAATGCACATGTGCATACATGTTTTATGTTTAACTTAACATGGTTATTTGATATGGAATAAAAATATGCACACGCGCAATATACGTGTTCTAATAATGCTAATGTGCACCCATACACATTTTTTAACAACATACCAGCACGCTTTGATACGTATATACATTGCTTTAATATACATAATACATCCTTTGATATACATAATACATCGACATATGATTACTAATTTTGAATAATGCACATGTGCATACATACATAATTTATCCTATACAACTACTGTCAACCAAATATACACACATCACATCAGTTAGCCGCTTACTACTGCCCAAACAAAAAAAAAAAAAACAAAAAAAAAAAAACAAACACTACGTGTTTCATGTCCTTGAATCATCCACATATAACATCGATAACATCATATTATCTGTTCCTTTTTCCAGTTGTTGAGCACACCCCATCATTCCTATTGCTTCATCGCCTCTTCTTCTAATATCTGCTTAACTGTTTCATCTGTCAATCCATGTATTTTGTTCCATCGATGATCTACAATGAGCATGTGTATCAACATTAATTTATGATCGACATATAAGATATGCACACATGCATCATTATATACATGTGAATAAACATTAAATACCTTAATAACCTATGTTGACAAACTATGCACACGTGCATATTAACCTATTATAACAATCTATGCACATGTGCATAACTATATATCACACAACTATACCTTATTAACATAATCCAAGATGAAATACACGTTCTCATAACTGTATAACACACCAAAAAACACCTACATAAAACTAAATACCGATTACAAATCATTGATGCGTAGGTGAGACTCCTATTCAAAGTCATATGCATCAACATCATCTACCTTGTCAAACTATTATTGCAAAATATGCACACGTGCATATTAACCTATTATAACAATTTATGCACATGTGCATAACTATATATATCACAAATTTAGTTTATTATCCTGTTATGTTTAATCATATTCTGTCAAGCTATGCACATGTGCATAACTATGTATCACACAATTATACCTAATCAACATGTTCTATGTAAGCTTGTTCTGTCAGAACATATGCACATGTGCATATCTATATAGATCACAACATTACCTTATTATCCTATGCACATGTGCATAACTATGTATCACACAATTATACATAATCAACATGTTCTGTGTAAGCCTGTTCTGTCAGAAAATATGCACATGTGCGTATCTATATAGATCACAACGTTACCTTATTGTCCTGTTCCGTGTAAGCATATCTATCAAAATATGCACAATGCACATGTGCATAACTACAGATATGCACATATGCATTAACATGACATAACTTATCAATAGTTACACTCTGTGTTGCATCTACTGGTTCTTCAATCAATCATTGTCTACATTAAACTCAAGATTCGGTCTCTTTTAGCCTATTAACTTGGCTCTCTGTTGCTCCGCCTAGTCATCTTATGCTTGACATGACCCTTGTTCTTAGGTTGACCCTTTTTCTTTCCAGCTTTGCACTTCTTATCTAACTGTCGACTTTTAAATTTTGACTTCTCAGGTTGCATACGCTTTGGAGGCCTACCACGACTTTTGTGCTTGGGTTTATCGTCAAGCGGTACCTTTTCTAGCTGCTGATCTTGCTGGGAACCAATCGGATCCTGCACTTCTATTGAACTTGGAGCAGCAGTTGGTTCATCAGCAGGAAACTCGGGAATCAACTTCTTATCTGACTGTTGACCCTTATCTTTTGACTTCTCAGATTCCATAGGCTTCAGACGCCTACCACGACGCTTGTACATGTGTTTATCATCAAGCGGTAGCCTTTCTGTCTGCTGATCTTGCTGAGAACTAATCGAGTCCTGCGCTTCTGTTGAACTTGGAGCAGTGGTCGGTTCATCATCAGAAAACTGAGTAATCAACTTATTAGGTGACTGTTGACTTTTGACTTTTGATATCTCAGATTCCATATGCTTCGGATGCCTACCACGACGTTTGTATTTCCGTTCATCAACAAGCGGTATCATTTCTGGCTGTTGATCTTGCTGCAAACTAATAGGATCCTGCACTTCTGTTGCACTTGTAGCAGCGGTCGTTTCATCATCAGGAAACCGGTAAATCACCTTCGAAGACGTTGGCTTTAAGAATTCTATCAGCGGCTTATCCAAACTTGTACTTCTTGATATCTGTAGTGGTTCGATATCAACCGCGCTCTTCACTTCGATAATCTCCATTGCCTGTTGTTTTTCGTTCAACAAATACTCAACAATGTCGGGCTTATCTTTTGACATATTTGCATAACCTAGAGAGTCTGTTAACTCTGAGCTACCTCCTAATGCATCTTTCTTTAAAACCGTCTTCAACTGTGATCTAGTCCAAACCCGTTTTCCATTTCCGTGTAATACGGGATTCGAACCAAGAGATTCTTCAAGTTGCATAAGCTCGGGATTCTTCTTCGTTTGAGTTTGCTCTAAGTTAACGTAACCAGAATTATCACGGTCTGACAATTGACCCGCCTCATTTTGTTCTTGAATTTGTGTGTCACCCATGTTAACTTCTACTATCTGGTTCTGCTCAGGTGATACGTCATCAATTACTTCATTATTTTGTTACAGATTTGCTTCACCCAACAGCTGAAGTTCAGTATCCTCATTTATCGCGTGTTTCTTCGTGCGCTTGTGTGACAACCCGCACTAAACCAGGTATCCGTACAACTTAATTAATGATTAATTACTGCTTAATTACTGTGCTTGATTGAACTAGCTGATAAACTGCTACCTGCATACTGATACATGCACTTACTTGCATCATACTTTAATTGCTGTCACTACATTAATTACATACTGAACCCTAGTGACAAACATGATGCACAAAAAGCACAGTAGCACTAAACGGATACACAGTGAACATGCTGATATAACCAGCATCAGGCAGACACTGCCTCTAAGGCCTGTTAAGAGCCTCAAATATTTTGGCTACACTGGTAGTGAGTGTAGGGATATAAGGGTTGTGGTACTGCGTCTCTAGGAATAAGATACACTGATTCGGATGTGCCAAAAACGTACTTTAAGTACCAAACACAGCACTTTAATAAATAAACCAGCTTCTAGCTGACTAGTAAAGTGCCAGAACATGAGAAAATATTACTAGACACTTTCTAAAGTGTCGGGAAAACAAATTGTGTCACTAAAAATGTTAATAACGACACTTTAAAGCGTTACAAAAGGCTTTAACGGATCTGGCACGGTATGGAACGTTTTCCGCTGCACTTGTCATGAAGTCATCAGGGTTTAGGGGATGTGTCTCTTTCCTGGACAAGACACAGTCCTTAAACCACGTTTATGTTATGTTTCAGTTTGTAATGTTGTTGAACAAGGTTATGGTTGTTGGTTAAAACAATGGTACTGTATTTTGATTTTTAAAACTTAATGGATGACTTGCATGGTTTTTAAATTCATATAGCTTGTTATGGTTAAGCTATGGTATTAAGAAGTCACACCAAAATTAACCACGCTTCCGCAAAGCCAGGGTGTGACAGCTTGGTATCAGAGCTCTGATCATAGCGAACTAGGATTCTTTCTCGAGTCTAGACTATGATCACTAGGGCTCTCACGAAAACATTTTTTTCTGCATACCACTTAAGTCCAGATCCACACTTTTTACAAACAAATGTTGAGCACATTTTATTTATTTATAGGCTCAGCTTGGAGGGCTGAGGATCGGTCTGGAGGACCGAGGTGATCGAGGTAGTTAAGCACATTAGTTTATTATAGGTTCGATCTGGAGGATCGTGGCTTGGTCTAGGTGACCAAGGTAGTGGGCTAGCAAGGCTAGGAAGAAAAGGCTCAGCTTGGAGGGCTGAGGATCGATCTGGAGGATCGAGGTTTGGTTTAAGTAAAGGATAGAGCAGTCTTGTAGACTGGATGAAATTGGCTAGTAAGGACTAGGAGGATTATGTGATGCCTTACTTGATGACTTATGTGATTACTTGA
The DNA here is from genome assembly GCA_030545235.1 of Helianthus tuberosus. Classification (NCBI taxonomy): domain Eukaryota; kingdom Viridiplantae; phylum Streptophyta; class Magnoliopsida; order Asterales; family Asteraceae; genus Helianthus; species Helianthus tuberosus. Next base: position 63,496,103 of record CM060417.1, on the reverse strand, counting down.
TTTATGATTGACTATTTGTGCATGTTTATGTATATGTTACAGACACATGGATTCTGCAGACACTGGTGGTTCAGGCACCACAGGCCCGAGGCCTATCGTTTCAGACGACATTGAGTCATCGGAGCACGAGGTTTATACGTCAGACTTCACCAGCACGGATGATGATGACTTTCAGCCATTCGCCTTACCCGACGGCGTTGATGAGCTCCCAGTTGATCTTCCAGCCGGGGATCTACCACTCGTTGTGATCCCTGCTCCAGTACCCCTTGCATCATACCCTGTTTTACCCATCGACGACGAGGAGGACGACGTCGATATGTTTGAGGAGGAGCCTTTGGAGGATGCTCAGGGCGAGGCCCTACCTGCTGTTGCTCCCTTACTGATCGCAGATGCTCCGGCTGCGGAGTCACCTGCTCATTCCCCAGTCGCGGACTCCTTTGAGTCTGTGGCTTCTGTACCCACACATGCTCATAGTGCGCAGCACTTCTCCCATGGGTCCGATTCTGACCAGGCTTTTTCTGTTGCTTCCATACCTGGACTTGTTTTTGACCATGATGACGAGGGGGATTCAGATCCTGTGTTCCCACCAGGATTTGATCCTGACCGTGATTTAGAGTTTGTCCCGATGGACGAGTTGATGGAGGATCCAGCAGATCCTATTGACCCTTTTGATCCGATTGATCCCGATGTTGATTTTGACATGGCGTTTGATGATCTTGAGCCTGCCATTGCACCTGAGCAGGCAGCTGCCCTTGACCCTTTACCAGAGCATGACCCTGTGCATGCTGATGTACCTTTTGAGCCCATTGCTGATGATCACCACATAGATGTTCCTGTTGATCCCATTGGTCCTTTACCCATTGCTGCTGTACCTGCTGACCACCCTATAGAGCACCTTGCACCCGTTCACCCTGTTGCTGCTCCCTTATTTGATCCCGTTCCCCTAGAGCCCGGACATGCACTGTTCGCGGCACGTATGGATCCACCGGATGAGTCTGCACAGCATGGCTGGATACCGGCAGACGAGGACGTTCCCCCATTCCCTCCACAGATTCCTGTTGCACCACATATTGACTTTTCGTTTCAGGTTCCTATGTTTATACCTCCAGCAGGGCCTGGAGAGGGTTCTTCAGCTCACCCTGATGGACATGTACCGATGCCCATGCCTTTCATGCCTCAGATTCCTTTTGTCCCACCCACTACAGCTCCTTTTGGTGTGGCACCCTTTGATCCCACACGTGAGCCACTGCTGTGGGCACCGTTTTCCCCTATGCCACCCACTGATCCATACCACAGGTTCCATGTGGGCCACACCATTGAGGATGTATTGATGTCCTTTGTATACCAGCATGAGTCGCATGAGCAGCGACTACAGGAGTTGGAGAGAGCCCATCTGCAGCCATGTCAGTGCCATGGCCGGGTACCCTCTCCGTTGCAGCCATCACGACCATTACCCCCTGACTATGCTGCTCGTCTTACTACTTTGGAGCAGCAGATTGCTTCCATTATTCGTACACAGCAGGCGATGGAGGCGGACTGGTTACAGTTGCGCCGTTTGTTTTATACCCGTTTTCCTCCTCCTCCACCACCATCTGCTTAGAGCTCATCGGTGCCACTTGGGTAGGCGAGGTGAGAAGGCGGCGATTGCTTTTTGTCTGCACAGCATTTTGGGGAGACTACGTTATGACTTGACTTTTGTTATGTACTTGATATTGTATTGATACTGATATAGCTTTTGACAGGGGTGATGTAGCCCCTAGTGATTGATGATTGTATGTATACACTTACGATGTGGTCTCATCTATATGGCAATCGCAGTTTTCTCACCATATTTGGATTCGTTTGATTACTTGCTTACATGGGATGTTGTGTGATTGATATTTGTGATGTATTGATGACATGAGATATTACGTGTTATTACTATTACTACGTACGTACTGTAACATGGGATTTTTTTTTTTTTTCTATGGCCTGACCAATGTGAACACATCTTTTAGAAGATGCCGCCAAAACGCCCTACGCCAATGCCAATGCCTACTAACGAGGCAGAGCTACAGCAAGTCATTGCAGCTGCCATAGCACAGTACGCAGCATCTCAGCCAGGAGGGAGCGGAAGTGTTAACCAAGGCAATAACAATCCACCTCACGGTAATACCACGCCATTCGAACCTACCATGAACTAGTTGGAGATTTTAGCGATGATGCTAATGCCAAACACATGTTTTAACATACGTGCAGGATGCACCTACAAGCAGTTCTTAGACTGCAAACCAGTTAACTTCGATGGCACAGGAGGTGCAGTTGCCTTTACCCGCTGGGCTGAGAAAACCGATTCTGTCTTACGCATGAGCAAGTGTGCAGAGGATCAGCAAGTCACGTACATTTCAGGGCTGTTTCTAGATGGAGCCCTATCCTGGTGGAACCTACAAGTACAAACTCTAGGCGAAGCTGCCGCCTACGCCCTGACATGGGCCGAATTGAAAGAACTGATGCGCAAAAAGTACTGTTCACGCGCAGAAATTCAAAGGTTGGAGACTGAATTTTGGCACCTAAAGATGGATGGACCAAAGGTTGCAGAATACGTCCAGAGGTTTCACGACTTATCTCAAGTGGTTCCTTACATGGTTACGCCTGAATACAAGCGAATCGAGCGCTTCATTTGGGGTTTGGCTCCCCAAATCATAAGTATGGTAACCTCATCAAAGCCTGCGACAATTACCGAGGCTATTGATTTGAGTGTGGCTCTCACAGAAGAGGCCATCCGTCTGAACAAGTTTGGTGATGTTAAGGCTAAAGAGAAAGAGACTCAGGTTGAGTCGTCTGGAAGTAACAAAAGAAAGTTTTCGAACTTCAAACAAGTTGTTAGCAGTGATGGTAAGAGAGGAGCACCAAGCACGCCAGCTCAGGGAGCAGCTGGCAGTGGAAGGAGAGGGAGAGGATATATGGGCACTCTGCCTAAGTGTAGTGCCTGCCAGCGTCACCATTCTGGCCAATGTGGGTTAAAAGTGTGCGAAGCTTGTGGGAAACGTGGTCACTCGAAGGATACTTGTTGGGTCCCTGCCGGCCGCGGAGGCCAGGGAGGGTATGGAAACAGAAATGATAACCGTGGTGGAAATGGAAACCGCCCACAAGGGAATTTTGGAGGTAACAGAAATCAAGGCAACAATGCTAACCAAGCGGGCGCAGTGAATCGTAATCAGGGGAATGATCAAGCTGGTGGTAACGGACAGAGGCTCGGATGCTATAACTGCGGGGAAATCGGGCACTTTAAAAAGAATTGCCCAACATTGAACCAAGCCCGTGGTAGAGTGTTCCAACTCGAAGCTAGGGAAGCACGCCAAGATCCAAATGTTGTTACGGGTACGTTCTCTATCAATCAACGCTATGCATCCGTTTTATTTGATACTGGTGCCGATTATAGCTTCGTATCATTAGAATTTAAGAATATGCTTGGGTTAGCCGCTAATAAGTTAGACATCCCCTACTCGATCGAATTAGCTAATGGAAAGTTAGTTGAAGCCGACGAAGTAATCAGAGGCTGTGTTATAGAATTGGGAGAACGTGAGTTTACTTTGGATCTACTACCAGTCCAATTGGGAAGCTTCGACGTGGTGGTAGGAATGGATTGGCTATCCGGAAACAAGGCTGAGATAGTATGTCACGAGAAAGTTGTTCGTATCCCAACTGGTGATGGTGAGACAATTGTGGTTCACGGAGAGAAGCGTGACACACCGCTAAGATTTATCAGCTGCTTGAAAGCAAGGAAGTGTTTACAGAAAGGATGTGTTGCTTTTCTGGCGCACATCGTGGATAAGAAGGCTGCTGAGCCAAGAATCGAAGACATCCCTGTCGTAAGGGAGTATCCAGAAGTCTTCCCGGAAGACTTACCCGGACTGCCACCTCAGAGGCAAGTGGAGTTTCACATCGACTTAGTTCCAGGCGCAGCGCCTGTGGCTAAGGCACCTTATAGACTTGCCCCGTCTGAGATGCAGGAATTGTCGACACAACTTCAAGAGTTGTTAGACAAGGGTTTTATCCGACCAAGCTTCTCGCCTTGGGGAGCTCCGGTCTTGTTTGTCAAGAAGAAGGACGGAAGTTTCCGCATGTGTATTGACTACAGAGAATTGAACAAGCTGACGATCAAGAACAGGTACCCTCTGCCAAGAATCGATGATCTGTTCGACCAACTTCAAGGTTCAAGCTGTTACTCTAAGATCGATCTTCGATCTGGATACCATCAACTAAGGATACAGGAGGAAAGTATCCCGAAAACAGCCTTCCGAACTCGTTATGGACACTACGAGTTCCTCGTTATGCCATTTGGTTTGACAAACGCACCTGCAGTCTTTATGGACTTGATGAATAGAGTTTGCAAGCCATACTTAGACAAGTTCGTGATTGTATTCATCGACGACATCCTGATTTACTCAAAGACGAAGGCTGAACACGAACAACATCTTAGAACCATATTGGAGCTGCTAAAGAAGGAACAGCTGTACGCCAAACTCTCTAAGTGCGAGTTTTGGCTACGCGAAGTCCAGTTTCTTGGACATGTGGTTAATGGGGATGGAATTCATGTTGATCCCACAAAGATCGAGGCAATCAAGAATTGGGAAACGCCTACAACGCCAACCGAGATTCGACAATTCTTGGGCTTGGCTGGCTACTATCGAAGGTTCATCGAGGATTTTTCGAAAATCGCTCAACCATTGACGCTCCTGACCCAGAAGGATAAGACGTTTGATTGGGGAATCAAACAGGACGAAGCGTTTCAGATATTGAAAGATAAGCTCTGCAACGCGCCAATCTTAGCTCTACCGGAAGGTACCGACGATTTTGTGGTATACTGCGACGCATCGCGTCAGGGATTGGGTTGTGTGTTGATGCAACGCCAAAAGGTCATTGCTTACGCATCACGCCAACTGAAAGTGCACGAAAAGAACTATACCACCCACGATTTAGAGCTTGGCGCAGTGGTTTTCGCTTTAAAGATCTGGAGACACTACCTGTATGGTACGAGGTGCACAATTTTCACAGATCACAAGAGCCTACAACATATATTTAACCAGAAAGAGTTAAATATGAGGCAAAGACGATGGGTTGAATTATTGAACGATTACGACTGCGAGATAAAATATCATCCAGGGAAGGCGAATGTAGTCGCCGATGCCCTAAGTCGTAAAGAAAGAATCAAACCCATAAGGGTTAGGGCTTTGGAAATGATCATACGAACCGATCTTTCCTTACGCGTTCGTGCTGCACAAAAGGAAGCTCTCAAGGAGGGAAACCTTGAGGAAGAATATCTCCGTGGAATGGAAAAGCTTTTGGTACCAAACGAGGAAGGAACGTTATGTTTTGAGAAAAGGATTTGGGTTCCTCTGTTTGGTGGATTAAGGGAAGTTATTTTCGACGAAGCGCACAAGTCACGGTACTCTATCCACCCTGGATCGGATAAGATGTACCAGGATCTCAAAGATTATTATTGGTGGCCTAGGATGAAAGGCGACGTTGCTGTTTACGTGAGCAAATGTTTAACGTGCGCTAAGGTCAAGGCGGAATACCAGAAGCCTTCGGGACTTCTGCAACAACCTGAGATTCCCAAGTGGAAATGGGAACAAATCTCAATGGATTTTGTTACGAAACTGCCAAGAACGCCAAGAGGCCATGATATGATTTGGGTGATTGTTGACCGCCTAACAAAGTCCGCACACTTTCTGCCAATCAAGGAGAAAGACAGTACTAGTAAACTTGCGGAAATTTACATGAGAGAGATCGTAGCACGTCATGGAGTACCTCTCTCGATCATCTCTGATAGAGACGGAAGATTTGTATCAAGAATATGGCAATCTTTCCAAGAATCTTTTGGCTCACAATTGAATCTGAGCACTGCGTTCCATCCGCAAACTGACGGCCAGAGCGAGCGAACGATACAAACGTTGGAAGACATGCTGAGGGCATGTGTTATGGATTTGGGAGGTAGCTGGGATAAACATTTACCGTTGGTCGAATTTTCATACAACAACAGCTACCACACCAGTATTGGTGTCGCGCCATTTGAGGCCCTATACGGACGCAAGTGCCGATCACCACTCTGTTGGTCTGACGCAGGTGATAGGCAGCTTGCTGGTCCCGAGATCGTCCAAGAGACGACAGACAAGATTGCGCAAATACTTAAACGCATCGAAGCCGCTCGCCACAGACAAAAGGCCTACGCGGATCCAAACCGGAAGCATGTGGACTTCCAAGTCGGAGAGATGGTGTTATTGAAAGTTTCACCCTGGAAGGGGGTGGCACGCTTTGGTAAGCGTGGGAAGTTGAATCCGCGCTACATTGGTCCCTTCAGAATTCTGGAAAGAATTGGGACTGTAGCATACAAGTTGGACCTACCTGCTGAACTGAATGGTGTTCACGATACATTTCATGTATCCAATTTAAAGAAAAGTCCAACTCAAATTGACATTGCCATTCCCATCGACGAGATTCATATTGACGACACGCTCCACTTCATTGAAGAACCTGTTGAGGTCACGGATTGGAAGGTTAACAAGACCCGCCGGAGCAGTGTCAAACTCGTCAAAGTTCGTTGGAATGCCAGACATGGTCCTGAATTTACCTGGGAACGTGAGGACCGGATGAAAGAGAAATACCCCCACTTATTTCCTAAGAACCCTGCTTCTACAAGCAGAACTTAAATTTCGGGACGAAATTTATTTAACGGGGGGAGAATGTGACAACCCGCACTAAACCAGGTATCCGTACAACTTAATTAATGATTAATTACTGCTTAATTACTGTGCTTGATTGAACTAGCTGATAAACTGCTACCTGCATACTGATACATGCACTTACTTGCATCATACTTTAATTGCTGTCACTACATTAATTACATACTGAACCCTAGTGACAAACATGATGCACAAAAAGCACAGTAGCACTAAACGGATACACAGTGAACATGCTGATATAACCAGCATCAGGCAGACACTGCCTCTAAGGCCTGTTAAGAGCCTCAAATATTTTGGCTACACTGGTAGTGAGTGTAGGGATATAAGGGTTGTGGTACTGCGTCTCTAGGAATAAGATACACTGATTCGGATGTGCCAAAAACGTACTTTAAGTACCAAACACAGCACTTTAATAAATAAACCAGCTTCTAGCTGACTAGTAAAGTGCCAGAACATGAGAAAATATTACTAGACACTTTCTAAAGTGTCGGGAAAACAAATTGTGTCACTAAAAATGTTAATAACGACACTTTAAAGCGTTACAAAAGGCTTTAACGGATCTGGCACGGTATGGAACGTTTTCCGCTGCACTTGTCATGAAGTCATCAGGGTTTAGGGGATGTGTCTCTTTCCTGGACAAGACACAGTCCTTAAACCACGTTTATGTTATGTTTCAGTTTGTAATGTTGTTGAACAAGGTTATGGTTGTTGGTTAAAACAATGGTACTGTATTTTGATTTTTAAAACTTAATGGATGACTTGCATGGTTTTTAAATTCATATAGCTTGTTATGGTTAAGCTATGGTATTAAGAAGTCACACCAAAATTAACCACGCTTCCGCAAAGCCAGGGTGTGACAGCTTGCTACTTTTCCTTTTAGACTTCAGCCCATGCTTCCTCCTCCTCTTCCGTAACCCGTTTTGTTCTTGAATTTGTATGTCACCCATCGTAACTTCCGATGTCTGCTTCTGCTCATGTGACTCATCAACAGTTACTTCATTATTAATCGAGCGTTTCTTGGCTCGCTTGCTGTTTTTCTTTATAGACTTCAATCCCAGATTCCTCTTCCTCTTAAGCAACTCTATGTGCTCCTTAGCACATGTGCATATCTATATAGATCACAACATTACCTTATTATCATATGCACATGTGCATATCTATATAGATCACAACATTACCTTATTATCATATGCACATGTGCATAACTATGTATCACACAATTATACATAATCAACATGTTCTGTGTAAGCCTGTTCTGTCAGAAAATATGCACATGTGCATATCTATATAGATCACAACGTTACCTTATTATCCTGTTCCGTGTAAGCATATCTATCAAAATATGCACATGTGCATAACTATAGCTATGCACATGTGCATAACTATAGCTATGCACATGTGCATTAACATGACATAACTTACCAACAGATATAATTCAGTAAAAAAAACCCTAACACTTACCAAATCAAATTTCAATTCGTGTTGCCCATCATATTTAGCATTATTCACATAACATTATTCAGCAAGAAAAACTATATGAACAAACACATAACTACCTCATTACATATAGTTCTATCACAACATTCGCCCCTGTTCACTCAAAAAATCATATATATAACACAATTTTCAATAATGCAGATATGAAACAGATATGAAACGTCTGCTTAAGTGTCATAATCACATAATAACATATCTGAATCGGTGATTAAGAGTTGTATTGTTATATACGACTACAAAACAAAATGCATGAACTTACAAATTCACCGAACGGTTCAACAGCGAATCGTGATTCTGTCGACATATGTTCTTCAAATTATCCTTATTTGTACAATAAACCTTGATGATTATGATCGTTTTGCCCTAATTTCGAATCGAAGACGAATGTGCGATCGATGATTATGTTCATATTGCACTAATATCGATCATACGACGAATTTTGATGACGAATTACTGATATTGTGGAGTGACGAACTTGATTTTTTATGAATCGCTATGATAAATCGCAGATTGATGATGTTTGGGGGATTGTCGGACATGAATACTTGATAGATTGTGATTTATTTTTTGTTTGAAGTCCAGTAGTATAAGATGCAGGGAGAGGAGCGACTAATTTACAAGTTGTATGTATTTACAAAATTGCCCCTTGTTCACATTGGTTCTCGCGGTTCTCGCAATAAGGGTGGTTCTCGCATGAACTCCTCCCTATATATATATATATATATATATATATATATATATATATATATATATAAACTGAAACTCATACCTGAAACACTTTCTTCTTCTACCACAGATACATACTGATGACACGGAAATCCCCATTACCTAAATTAACAATCAACTTGTTACTCACAACCATAGTAATTAGTAATTTCAATCAAAAACTCGTTCATCTATGATCTATGCTACTTGAAGGTGTATTAATGATCAACACTATGCTACAACAATTTCACAAAAATCAAAATCAAAAAGCGTTCAAAATGAAAAAAATCAGATTTGAAAAATTAGGGTTTCAGATCTGACCAGACGACCATGTTCGAGACAATAGAGCTCCCAGCGTGAGTTGTCGTTACGATTGGCTCCCATTAGCACATCTAGCTGCTTTCTTATTGCATCCATCTGGACGGAATCGTTGCGTTCTCCGGCGAGCACGCGGTGGTTAGGGTTTTGGTGTTTGGTTTTCAGAGAATCGTGAACCAGAGAGAGACAGAGAAGATGTTAATCTGGCGATATGTGTGTATATATAGATTTCAGAAACCGAAATATTGAACAAATTACAGAGATTTAGAAACTTGATAATGGATAGAAATAGAGAAGGAAGGCGAGATACTAATATGGCCGCACCTCCGATGAACAAATTACAGAGATTTAGAGAGAGTTCTGGATTGGAAACTTTTGAAATGAGTTTTAGAGAGAGAGGGAGTTAGCTTTTTATAGGTCTGTTGTTTAAATTTTGAATCTGGAACCATGTTTAAATTTTGAATATGGAGCCAAAATTTTATTAATTAAAACTGATTTAATTGGAATGTTTAATAAAGATTATGACATCAGCATATCCTACATGGCATACCTTAGAAGTTGACAAATAGACAGATTTACATCAGCTAATCTTCTCTTATTATAGATAGTATACATTATTAATATATAATAATGGAAGTATTTCCTGAGAGTTTGTTTCTATAAATAAATAAATGGCGTCTCCTCCGCCCTTTTCTTCCCTCCACTCACCGACTACACCCTTCCGCCGCCTGATCGATATGCATTCTTATACAGAATACGATTGTATCTATTAATCGGAATTATTGAATTTCACTCTGTAAGTGTAGTTATTTGATTGATTTTTGTCGTGTTTTAGGGTTTTATATATTTTTTGACTTTCTATTTGGGAGCTGTAATCGTTATTGGGGGTAGTAGTTACTCACTCAGGTTCTTTTCTTTTCCGTCTAAACTTTATATAAATGAATCTTGGTTACTCTTTAGTTTTCAAATTTTACTTGATTTTAACAATTATGAAACTTCATTGTAATTTAGTGGATTTTTCTTTTCTTCACTGTTACCTTATGCTTCAAGTTAAGTGGAACGTCGTTTGTTTATTAGTAATCAAGATTCATATATCCTTAGATTTAAATATATGTACATAGGATTGGTACACCTGAGAAAATACTGGGTGTTTTTCAATCAGGTGGGATTTGGATTATTATGGATTCAAGGTTTCATCATTCTGGCTCTACGCCATCAGAGGAATCAGCATTGGATTTGGAAAGAATGTGCTGCAATCATGCTACTCTGACATCACCAAGTCGACCTGTGCAATCTTTTATCACAACATCGGCCGGTCAACTGTCCGAGAGTAATGCTGCGTATTTCTCATGGCCTACTTCTAGCCGCTTAATCGATGATGCTGAAGACAGAGCTAATTATTTTGGGAATCTTTTAAAAGGAGTTTTGCCTGAAACTCTTAATCGACAGCCAACTGGACAACGAGCTACTACATTACTTGAACTCATGACAATCAGGGCTTTTCATAGCAAAATCTTGCGCAGGTGCAGTCTCGGGACTGCAATTGGGTTCCGAATTAGACGCGGGGTACTAACCGATATACCTGCCATTCTTGTCTTTGTGGCACGCAAGGTTCATAGACAGTGGCTCACTCACATTCAGTGTCTGCCATCTGCTCTTGAGGTTGTTTATATCTATTTTTGTTTTTGGATTTATATTCTTTTGAATTGAATTTTACCATATAAATAAAGAGGTTGAACAGGGACCTGGAGGTGTGTGGTGTGATGTTGATGTGGTAGAGTTCTCTTATTATGGTGCACCTGCAGCAACTCCAAAGGAACAGTTGTATTCTGAGCTTGTTGATGACTTGCGTGGGAGTGGTCGGTGCATTGGTTCAGGCTCCCAGGTAATCTATCCATTACAAGTCATATATTCAAATGTTGAATATGAATGTCTGAATTAACATGTTACTGGTATATGCTTGATTTGACGTGTATTTGTTATTATTAATATGACTCGTTTGAGATAGAACATAACCCCAATCCTCTTATTTATAAGCGAACTGATAATTGATAACTCATTTTAGGAATGGTTTATTTTTTTCCTAAAGGATCGATCTTGAATCAAACATAAACTGAGTTGTCGTTTTTGAAGGTTGCAAACCAAGAAACATATGGAACCTTGGGTGCCATTGTTAAGAGCCGAACAGGAAACCACCAGGTGGGTTTCCTCACAAATAGGCATGTGGCAGTCAACTTGGATTATCCGAGTCAAAAAATGTTCCATCCTCTGCCCCCTAGCCTCGGACCCGGGGTGTATCTAGGGGCTGTGGAGAGGGCCACATCATTCATCACCGATGAACGCTGGTATGGGATATTTGCTGGGACAAACCCAGGTAATAACATTAAATAAAAATTAGTATTATTATCTTTTTATTATTGTAACATTTTTATCATGTAGAAACCTTTGTCAGAGCCGACGGGGCGTTCATTGCATTTGATGAAGACTTAAATATATCAAATGTGACCACATCTGTAAAAGGCATTGGGGAAATTGGTGATGTTAAAGTTATAGATTTGCAGTCTCCAATCAACAGTTTAATTGGAAAACAAGTGGCTAAAGTTGGTAGAAGTTCCGGGCTAACTACCGGGACAATAATGGCGTATGCCTTAGAATACAACGACGAAAAAGGAATATGTTTCTTTACAGATTTCTTGGTTGTTGGTGAAAACCAAGAAACATTTGATCTTGAAGGTGATAGTGGAAGTCTAATTCTTTTAACAGCACAAAACCCGGATGAGAAACCGCGGCCCATTGGAATCATTTGGGGCGGTACCGCCAATCGTGGACGCTTAAAACTTAAAGTGGGCCAGCCACCAGAGAATTGGACTAGTGGAGTTGATCTTGGACGGCTTCTTGATCTTTTGGAACTTGATCTCATCACAACTAACCAAAGTTTACAAGGTATGTACAATGTTGATCATAAATTGACTCTAATACAATCAAGTGATGAGTTATTTTTTCATAAAATTTAATGTTGATGATTCATATACAAAAATAGCCATCTTAAATACATTTAGTATGATTGCTTTGGTTTTGTTTGGTTCAAACACCTAAAAACTAGGGTCCATATCGCGTCAATTGGGTGAACCAAACTGACCACGTATACTTATTCGTGTCAAAGTCATCAACATTAACCCGGACGCCTCAAAAACACACGTCAACTTTTAAAACTTGATTGTGACATATTTATCTTTATGTACTCAAACTACAGTTGCACTGCAAGATCAAAGAAATGCGTCTGCAGCAGGGATTGATTCTACTGTTGGAGAATCATCACCTCCAAAAGAAAAAACCGAAGAAGATCATGAGCCACTTGGAATAATAAATCTTGAGGAAGTCCCCAAAGGAGAGTTCATGCATGAAGAACATCAGTTTATAGAAAGCTTCTCGGTTAGATCTCCCGTTTTTCAAATTGGGAAATCTGAAGCATCGAATGCAGACAATCTTTCACCATTAAAACTCGAGGACCAAGAAATTTCTGTCAGTCTGCAATTGGGTGAACCACAACCCAAGAGACAAAAGCTATCCGGTTCTTCATCACCCGGTGAAAACATCGAATGAGTTTTTTTACGGCAAATATTTCTACCCGATGATTATTCGTATTTTGTTCTTGAATGTAATAGTTCATAAGAATGTATCTTGTGGAATGCGCGAGTTAAAGTGTTTAAAATATGTGCATTATCTTCTTTCCTTTTTGGTTTCGCTACTGCTGCTAATACTGGTATGTTGATGATTTTGAAGGTTTGATGTAAGAAGATGGTTATTTCTCTTATGGTTATTTGTGTTGATACATTGTTGTTTTGATCAATGATTGGCTAGATAATAAGTTGTTTGAATGTTTGATGAAGTAAAAAAAAAACGACCAAAAGGAAAATCTTTCAACAAACATTAAAACATTTGTGTTTTAACCCAAACAAGGAAATTGGTTGGTGGTCCTTTAACACAGCAAGCAAGACAAAAGGACAGCCCAAGGCTAAACACAAAAGATGTCCACCAATTAAGTCATTACTTCTCCCTTTTAGGTTTTATAATACATAGATATAAGGGGTATTTATTTCTTAACTATAAATATATACAGAACTTCTGAACTATTTTGGTTTGATTCATATTCAGATTATGTTTTTTCCTCGTTTAAAGGATTAAATCATTTACTTTTCAAAGACACATTCAAGAAAAATCAAAATTTTCAGGATTATTTTATCCAAGGTCAATTAAAAACTAAAAACTTGGATTATGGATTATGAAACAAAATTTCAAAATTGGATCAATGCGTCCAATTGAATACACACACATCAAACATAGAAAGTGATCTGAGCCATTAATCAGTGAAAATCAATGATTAAGATGAGTAGCGTGTTATAGAAACATAATAGGATGATTTAATGCTTGGGAAAGGCAAAACAAAAAAAAACATTCGTCATTGTTAAACTTTTTATCTAATTCCACCGTATGTATTAGTAAATAACTTTTATGTACTTCATCACTTTGTAAAAAAAAATCGAACCATAAAATCGAGTATTTTATTCCCATTCATTAAAGGAGTAAATTACAAAAATCGTCCTTTATGTTGACACTAGATTGCAAAGTGTGTCATTTGTCTTCAAAAAGTACAAAAAACATGTTCGATGTTTGCAAACCCTTTTACGTTGTGTCATTTAGCCTTAACTCAGTTAATTTTTATGGTTAAACTTGACCTAGTGGACCCCACATAAGGGTATTTTGGTTATTTTACTCTAATTACTAAAATAAACAATTATAAAAATAATAAATAAAAGAATTTTTGTAACACCCCAAATTTTGTATGACATATTATAATGTTTAATCTCAATACTTAGACGAAAAGAAATGGTAAACATAAATTTTTACCATTATTAAGATTTATAGCTTTTAGCAAATCTAAAATCTTATATATATGCATGAAGGTTTACTAAGTTAGTATGTAAATATGAGAAAAGTGCCATGTTCTAAAGGTTGAGCGGGTCAATATGAAAAATATGTAATCAAAACACTTAACAAAAAATGCCCAGTGCTTCACATGTGTGTGTGTGTGTGTGCGATCGTGAGAAGGGGCCAGGAGGAGATTTCCCCTCAAAACCCTAACATCCTAAAATTCTTCAAATTGAAAGGGAAATCAAAGATGAATCGAATGCATGAGCCAGGAACTTTGATTATCTAAGTGTTCTTGACATCCAGTAAGTTTAAGTTTATGATTTGGTAATGTTTGATGAAATGGTTTATGTGGAATTTGTGAATTTCTATGGAATCAAACATGAATGCAGAATGATATGAACATGTAGGATTTGAAATTTTGCTCAGATTTCTCTATAATGATGAATTAGGGTAAAACCCACTTGTATGTCAAAAGATGATTAAAAATATGTGAAATTCTATATGCTAATTAGATTAATGATGAAATATTGATGAATAGATGATTTAGAACAACATGTATTTGGTTAGAGTTACAAATTGTGAAGATGGGAATGCTTATGTTAATCAATGGATGACCTATGGAAAAATATGCTTAAAATACTTGTACTTCATGCTTTATAGATAGTACGCACGCCATGTGTTTGATGAAATACCTAAGAATGATTTAGTTGAAGTTTGACATGAATTCTTGATTTACTGATGATGTAAATGAAAATGGATATATGGGTAATTATGTTAAGTCATGATGAATAAATAAAAAATGCATATGTGAAGAAATGTTTATGAAAGCTAAAAACATGAAATTATAATGTATAGGCATGAAGAAGGAAGAAGGTACAAGTCACTTGAAGTCGCAAGCGTCACAAGATCACGGTAAGTTCGTATGAACTTAATTCTCCTTTTATGTAGTTCTACGGATGATAGTTTAGTAATTAAATCTTAGTGTTGAGTTGTATGTTCGCTCATGGTAAAATTTTGATATGTCGTATGTTGGAAAACGGATAAGTACCACAATAGTGTCGGATGTATAATGACCACTCAAGTGGGTCAAAATCGTTTGGAAAGTAGGATGTGAAATGGTTAAGTAATGACTTGTTGTAAACGGGTCAAAAATGATAAAATTGTGTCAAGTATGTATGATAAAATTGACCTGTTGCAAATGGGTTAATTAGGACATGTATGACGAATAGCGACGATGTTCGAGTATGGGCTTATTACTAATGGGTCGAATGGGATGTATGTATGAATGTTATCGAGATGTTGGAATGAAAGAAAGTTAACGGAAATAATGTCAAACGGGAAGAATGGTTCAAACAAGATTTATCAACAAAATGGTAAATTGCTAATGGGTCGATTAAGAGTATGTAATGAAGGTTACGGATTTTTTTGTTTGGTATTATGAATTAACGAATGTTTTGATGTTGTGTATGATAGGTAAATCTCATGCTTGATGTCGGCGAGCTCGGACCGAACACACTATATAGCCCTTTATGCACTTCCGGTTCAAGTTATCTTTTGTAATGAGTCAAAATCATTTTTGTAATGTAAATGTTAATCTTATGTCTAGGATGATCGTAGTAGTTTGAAGTTTTAAATATTACTTTAGGTAGTTTGGACAAAATGCTTTTGATGGAACTTGTATGGTCATAATTTTGTATCTTTTGAAAAGTGTCTTAGAACATAATTTCGAATGTTGTTGATAAAAGCAGGGAATCGTTTATATTACGAATGGGTCATTCCCAATTTTTATAAAAAAAAAATTTATGATGTTTATATTATTTATCGAATGTGAAAAGTGGGCGCCACAAGTTGGTATCAGAGTCCAGGTTTGAGGGATTCAAGTATTAGAGTTAAAATGCTTGAACTCAAACCAAAAGCTCGTATGAAGGTGTGTTCGTTCCGAAGCGCTATTCAAGTAAGTAAGTTGTAAATTTTGATTACACTCATAGTCAAAGATGAAAAAGGGAATTATAGGCTAGTTGCTTATAAGTCGAGTTTTAAGGCAAACGACGATGTTAAACAGGTCCGCATTTAAATTACCGACAGGTAGAAAAAAGAATCACGTAAAACGGACTTGTAGGTTGAAAGTTATGGAAGTTTTAAGTTTGATTTTGAGTAAAAACTAGAGCTGGGAAAATGCAGGTTTTTATAACAAACCTGCTGGAAAAACAGCTCCCCCGCACCACGCGGCAGGGAACAAGAATTGGGGCGCGACACGCGAGCCCGGTTGCGGCCCGCGACGGAATTAGAGTAGTCTCTCGCATGCCGCGAGAAACATAAAAACGTCCAAAATTTTTTATTTTGTTACTTTGATGATGGTATAATTAGTTTCTAAGGTCTCGTAACTAATGTTTGAAGAAATTTTGATGCCAAGAATAATGGGGAAAGGTATGTATATGAATGGTGAGAAGGAAAATCGTTACGATCAAGGATTATGATCTACACGATACGACATGATCGTCAAAGACGATAATGTATAAAGTATGCATTATAAATTGAATGTAGTATGCTAACATGAGTTTAGATATGATGAAGAGACATATGAAAAGAAATCTAATGAATGAGATAAATGTTTTATGTAGATGGCGGACAATGTAAACGTGAATGATAATGTAGCGGCACAACAAGATATGATAAACAAAAGAATTGTGGAAGTAGGAAAGGCAATTGAGGCTAGTATTCCTCGACTAGCTCAAGAAGTAGAAGGCCAAGTATTGGGGATAGTTAATACATTAGTGACGTCCAAGGTTGAAGAATTGAAGGAAATGATTAATGAACTACAAACGAAGAAAAGCACTCGAAGGTGTACGTATAAGGAGTTTATGGCATGTAACCCCTTGCCATATAAAGGGGAAATTGACCTGATAGCCTGTCAAAGATGGATTTCAAGTACCGAGGTTGTGTTTGTAAGAAGTATATGTGAAGTGGAGGACAAAGTAATGTTTGCTACGGGTCTCCTCCAACTCCGAGCAAAAGATTGGTGGGACTTGTATTCTAAGGAATTGGGGGATGATAAAGTACAAACTTTAATGTGGCAGGAGTTCAAGAAACCTTTTCTAAAATATCATTGCCCACAATCCGCGGTTGATAGGATTCAAGAAGACTTCTTACGTCTTCGACAAAAGGATGAGACGATAGATGAGATAACGAATACGTTCCTTGACAAGATGAAGTTTCATGAAGAATTGGGGACCCAGTTACATATAAGCACCGCCTACCATCCTCAAACCGATGGTCAGTCAGAAAGAACTATCCAAACATTAGTTGATATGCTAAGGGCGTGTGTTTTGGATTTTGGGGGAAACTGGGATCATCATCTACCCTTGGTATAATTTTCATATAACAATAGTTATCATAACAGTATAAAAATGGCCCCCTACGAAATGCTCTATGGAAGGAAATGTAGAACCCCGGTTTGTTGGGAGGAAGTGGGTCGGCGAGAATTCGTGTCAAAGGATGTAGAAGTCGAAACGAATGAAAAGATTGACATGGTTAGATCAAGGATAAAGGCGGCACAAGACAGACAAAAGTCTTATAAGGATCGGCGAAGGCGACCAATTGAGTTTCAAGTTGGTGATTTCGTGTTGCTAAAAGTCTCTCCTTGGAAAGGGATAATTCGTTTTCATAAACGCGGGAAGTTAGGCCCTCGATACATTGGACCATTCAAAATACTCGCTCGGTTTGGGTCGGTAGCGTACCAGTTAGAATTACCACCCGCGTTGGATGGAATTTATAACACTTTTCATGTGTCGCAACTGCGAAAGTGCCTCGTGTGACATCTGTGCCTCCACGGCCATCAAACAAATACCAAATCAATGAAATTTTGTGTTTCATACTTGGGATTTGTATAAATATGTGTATCATTTGCACATATCAAATCTTGTTCGATTTCTAGCTCTAAATCGCTTTCTGGAAAGTTATACGCGAACTGATGCGTAAACGTAATCAGTTTGATGCGACAAACACTCCGGAATAGTGACATGGGTTTAAAATACCTTAAATAACCTTTACATAACTTAGAAATAAGTTTTGGAAGGTTTGGTGTGTCGAAATCAAGTTTATTCGCTTACAGGGACTAATTTCGACAAACTGCGAAAGTATGCCGATTCGTACTGTAACGAACATTCCGGAACTTGATCATAAGTTAAACATGCACTAAATATCCTTTACATAGCTTAGAAATAGGCTTTGAGGTGTTTGGTGCGCAAAAATAAACTTATTTGATCAACGGGAACTAAAAGCGTCAAAAAGTGCATAAGTTTGCATTTTCGCGCATATCTTACGTTTTGAATATATCCGGACATCCAAAAAATTTTGTAATCATTAAAATATTTTATTTTAGTGATTGGCATGATAAAATTCCATTCGTCGCGTAATTTGAATCGTTTTTCGCGTCCTTTCGTGTTTCGTCGTAATTAACCGAACAACGCAACCATACGACCAAACGAACCGACATCCGAGATATTTTTGAGCATATTTTAAGTTCCCTATACTTTAACTTCATTTTAGAGCCTTGAAATGGGGTTAACGGGGCTTAAACGTGTCAAAAATGCATCAAAAATCAAGTTTTGGACCTGCAGGGACTGTTTTTGACATTCTGCCAAACATGTCTTAGGAGGGGCGCTTAAGATGAGCTCTATTCTTATGCAGGGTGCGAGAGACCCCCAGTTCTGCAAAAATCAGTTTTCTCAATTAGCAGCTGGTTTCTGGGTTTTTCTTCATGGTTTTTCAACTCTATGGGCTTGTTTTGGGCACCCATAGGTTTGTAATTCAGTGGGTAACACTTGGATGGTTGAGATTGAAGCTCGTAAATCGAGGAACGATCCTAACGGTGGTCCAAAATCTATAAATACCCACCAAATCCAACCCTCATTCCTCATATTTGAACTAACTTCTGCTCTAAGTTGATGCTCTCCTTTGTGAGGCTTAATACCTGAGTGTTTTGAGTTCAAATCTTCAAGCTTAGACCTTTTGTAAGTATTCTTTCATGCTTATATGCGTTTTTAAGCGTGAAAGACAAACAAAGTTTGACTTTCTGCTTTGACCGGTCAATGGTCAACACGAAGTTTGTTTGAACTTCGCAACGTGAGCGTAATCACGATGGTCATAGTCCCTTGTGACTATACCTACTGATTACCACGTTGATTAGGTATAGTGACGAGTCATAGTTTCGGTCAAAATGCGTATTCATGCGTATTTTGCAACCAAACTATTCTTGGGTATCAAAACTGTTTGTTTTGATATCAAACTTGTTTTCTAACTTCGTTAAACATGTTTTAACATGTTTAACTCGTCACTTTTAGTTTGGTGCTTATATAGGGTCATAAGATAAGAGGTCTAAACAATAGCTTAGACTTTCGAACCCGACCCGTTTGGTCGATCATTAGGATCCGACCAAACATGTTTTGTGACCATAGTTGTATAGGGAATAACCTTCCGAGGTTATACCTTATGGTCACTTCGTTTAGTTAGTTTTATGATAGGTAATTTATATGCCTTAGGAAAATGACCAAAATGCCCTTTTTACGCATAAATTCATTTTAAGCATATGTAACCTAAATTTATACATCTAAACTAATTAGGTAACATTATTAGACATGTTAAGGCATAAAATACTTGTCATAGGACTAGTTAGGCGGTCCGAACGCGTTTCACGCGAACGACGCGTTAAAGTAGCGTAAGCTACCTAAACGAGTCGTAATGGGTCGTAAGCACTTAGGTTAGGTTTCGATTTAGTATGCAGGGTTTGTTAAACCATATCATATGAGTTCCAATACTCATTTGGTTTACGAAACCTCATCCTATCCGATCTTCCGATTTAGGTCTGGTTATTTATATAATTACGTATATTAGGTGCCGATTGATTTCTGTGATCCCTCTAGCCTTGCTTGGTTGTTATTCAAGACTTCTAAGCATTCTCAAGTGAGTACATAGTTCCCCTATTTTACTGTTTTCGATTGTTTTGGGGTGATTCATATGTGTTAAATGATTTCGATGTTTTTTTAACGATGGTTTCGAAAATGATTAAAATGGTTTATATTAAATTAATAAAGATTTCGATAAAGTGAACAAACTTGTTGGGAGTAATTAAATAACAAATAACATTCATTAATTTTGGCCGAACCGACCAGTATTAGGTTATGGTACCATAGGATCTGACAAATCCCGTTATCAGACTACAACCATGGTTATGTGCGGGGGGTATGTGGGTAACGACTGAATATGTGATTGTTAACTTACCCTTTGGTGGTTTATTAATGCGAGAAGCGATAGGCGAGTTGCGAAGGTTTGGATGTTATTAGCGAGGCGACCAAAAGTAGTTTCACAATTAAAACGAGAATGATTTAAACGATTTAAATGAGTTAAACGATTTTGGAACAATTTAAACGAGTTAAACGAATTGAACAAACGATTGGTTTTTGGTTAGTGTTTAGATAACGGGACGGGTGTAATGTGATGAAAACATGGTAGATACGCCGCTGGTACTTCTTATATATAAGTGTTTTCATCATATTACATACCGTGGCGTTATTTAGTTCACTTGGGTAAACGATTTTGAAACGATGTCACACAACGATGTTTTCTAATTAATATAAACCATACGAGTTTTATTAACGAGATGATTTACAATTTGGTTTTCTTAAATAAATGTTTTGGGTTAAGAATCATGGCTACGAGATTTTATAAGTTATAACCAACTTGATTTGAGTTCGTTAATTATGTTGCAATACTTTACACTTTTCAAAACAAGGTTTTTAACTTTTGACTCTTGTAGTCTAATGAGGTATTGCCATATGAAAACTAGCCATGAATCCGACACTCTCATAAAACCTATGTGCTCGCCAGCATTTCTTTGCTGACTTTGTTTTTACATATGTTTCAGGTGTTGATTGAATGATGTTGATTGCTAGGATGCAAGCTCACTTAGGACTGGACGAGGCCTTAGTGACTTAATAACAATAATAGACTATGTTTAACTTGTTTGTTTAAATTTCAAGACGATGTAAATGGTTAATCTTTTAATAAAACAAAATTTCAACTGCCATGTGTTGTGAAACAATAATTTTGTTACGACACTCCCCGACGATTCCGCGGCGGTTTGTTGTTTTACGCGGTCAGGGTGTGACAGAAGAGTTGGTATCAGAGCTCATGGTTATAGGGAATTAGGTTATTAGTAATGCTTTGACCTAGTCTATAACCTTCCTAGGACCCTAACACACGATTCTTGTGTTTAGATCTTAAAACAATATCGTCACTTATCTTTAAGTGACAACCACAACAAGAACATAAATTTCAAATCCGCTTTGAAAACTAATCATTTTTTCTAGGATGATTTATTATAAGGTTTTGAACCTTCAAAGTTTTCAAAATCTCGTCAAAGTTTGGGTCTTATAGTGTGAACGCGTGCAATCTGGAAGAGTGGATGCCTGTATCCCGAGTTTTCTGTCTAAGGCTAGAGTGTTCGTACAATTCCACATAATCGGACCAGTCACTCTTACCTGGGAACTCTTAGGATGAGTGTCCACTTATAGGCTAAAAGCATGTCTTCGCGATATTTACTTTGATTAATCACCGTCTCATTTGTTTGCCTTAGGTAACAAATAAATGATCACAATTTTTATGCGTTGTCATTCTGTTTCGATTATCCGATAACATTTCACTTGTTCTTCCTATGTCTTCCATTTCCTCTAGAATGTCTCTTAATCGCAACGACGCTCAGATGTCCGAACTGGCTACCAAATTTGCCCAACGAATAGGCGTAGTAATCCAGAAGACTGCTGAATTAGCTGTTTCCATGTCTCGCCTCAAGGATGAAGCCACCCAAGAAACAACAAAGGAAACAAAAGCCAAGCCTTTGAAAAGGTCAAAGAAGCGTAAAGCTTCAAAGAATCCTCCATCCGTTGCACCAAATCAAGCAGGACCTAGCCAGGTGGCAGCACCACTAGCCAAGAAGCCGTACTTGGGAACTGCCCCTTTGTGCAATCAGTGTAACCTCCACCACCATGCCAGTGTAAAATGCCGAAGATGTTTCAACTGTGGACTTATTGGCCATACGGCAAGAGTTTATCGTTCAGTCACTGTGCTAAACCAAGCTGTTCGGAACCCTATTCAACTTCGAACAGATCCAGTACAAGCTCGTTTTCCTCCTGGTGCTTGCTACTTCTATGGGGAGACGAGTCATTTCTGGGATGAATACCCAAAGTTTGTCAATGCAAATTTGATCCACGGATGAGCATTTGGCTGATTAGAAGATGTTGCTGCTTTGAATAATTTAAGTCTTATGTTTTTGTTTCCTTTTCCTGAACTCTGGAACAACGTAGTTGGTTTATAAATAAATCGTTGTTTATAATTCCTATGTGCAAGTGTAGTTACATGTGTGTATGGCATACCCCTACTATACCTACACTAAAGAACTATGTTCTTTACAAACTGCTCTTGTAGTTTCTCCTATTCATGTGATCGCTCATGATTTCCTCGAAAAATTCTAAGTACTCGTTTCATTCTAAGAAACGAAGTACAGAATATAAGTGACATTTTGAGTAATCACTTTAAATCCTTGGTTAGATAACTAAGGATATTCTTCGATCTCGTACCCATATCATTTCATTCTAGTTTTTATAACAACATGTATAGTATATATTTCTCAAAAACAACCTTCATAATTTCAAAATATTTCATATAGTTTGAAAACAATTTTAACACAATATATTTATTTAATGTATTTAATGTATCAAGTGCATGATTTCAAAAGCATTATCCATGTTTTCAAAAACCTTATACATAATTTCAAAATTCATCTCGCATGATTTTAAAACATTTTATAAACATATTTACCTAATACATCTACAGTATGATCTCAAAAGTATTACTTAAGGTTTTAAAAACATTTTTTTGAAGAATCCCATGCATAGGTTTCGAAAAACATTCTGCTCGTATGTTGATTTAACATACGTAGTACCCAACCTCTGAATTCCGCTTCATATGTCGCCTTGGCATATCTAGCGCCTCAACTCCATGAACATTCTACCTCGTGTGTCGACTTAAGCACGTCTAGTGCAAGGTTTCGAAGCGTCTCCCGCTCTTCGAATTCCAAAATCCATATAGGATCTTCTTATCTTCATGATTAGATCCTTGTGGATGATTACCGTTTAAATCGGAGCCCCTAATTGAATTCCTTGTATGCCTTAATACGTACATTATGATTCAATAAGGACAAAGCCGAATTCCTATTAAGATATTCCTATCTTCATAGTTAGATACTTGAAAATGTTTAAAGTGCCAAATGAAATCCACGAATTGGATTCCCGGTGTGCTTTAAATACTCGTGTTCAAGTTAACAAACAAATTAATAAAATGATAACAAATTAAAGATCAAGGTAAACAATTATGTGATTTCGTGATTACGTTTTATGTGTTTTGTTTTTGTGTGATCTGAATTTTCGTTATCCAAATCCTCGTAGAATTTTCCATATCTTCGTATGAGAGATTCATGGTAGGATATCCAAAGGTACTACCTTAAATCCTTAATGGGCTTCTACGTAATAGTTAAGACCCTCGGATTATATAGTACCATTCCATAATTCAAAAGGGACCTCTTGAGTGGTTTAGTAAAAAAGATTGATTCCGAATCTGGTTAAGAATGACATGTGATGATATAGCTGAAAAGACTCACTGGTAGTCTATTTAAAGAGATCATTATTGATTTAATTAAAAGGACCCTATGACGGTCTAGTTATACTCATCACAGGTTCGTTCATTTGGTTTTCCCCTACACATTATGAAATATACTGTGTGGACTATGCAAGGAATTACGTAATTATGGATGCATACATAATTACGAAATTCAGTGCACGGAAACCACGGTAAGATTTATCATGTGTAAGAACCGATCGTGGCAACAATAACGAAACGTGAACAATGTAATGGAGGTACGGTGGACGCACCAATGGCGCTTCATATATTTATATAAGTGTACCTCTTACATTGCAAGCATAATGTTATTAAAGTTACTAGAAGTTCAGAACCCTAACCAGTGTTGTTTTATCTTTTCCATTTCATGTTTCGAGCTCTCACAAGTTTCCTCTAAATAAATTTCGGGACGAAATTTCCTAAAGTAGGGGAGAATGTGAAATTTGTGCCTCCACGGCCATCAAACAAATACCAAATCAATGAAATTTTGTGTTTCATACTTGGGATTTGTATAAATATGTGTATCATTTGCACATATCAATTCTTGTTCGATTTCGAGCTCTAGATCGCTTTCTGGAAAGTTATACGCGAACTGATGCGTAAACGTAATCAGTTTGATGCGAAAAACACTCCGGAACAGTGACATGGGTTTAACATACCTTAAATAACCTGTACATAACTTAAAAATAAGTTTTGGAAGGTTTGGTGTGTCGAAATCAAGTTTATTCGCTTACAGGGACTAATTTCGACAAACTGCGAAAGTATGCCGATTCGTACTGTAACGAACATTCCGGAACTTTATAATAAGTTAAACATGCCCTAAATATCCTTTACATAGCTTAGAAATAGGCTTTGAGGTGTTTGGTGCGCAAAAATAAACTTATTTGATCAACAGGGACTAAAAGCGTCAAAAAGTGCATAAGTTTGCATTTTCGCGCATATCTTACGTTCTGAATATATCCGGACATCCAAAAATTTATGTAATCATTAAAATATTTTATTTTAGTGATTGGCATGATAAAATTCCAATCGTCGCGTAATTTGGATCGTTTTTCGCGTCCTTTCGTGTTTCATCGTAATTAACCGAACAACGCAACCGTACGACCAAAAGAACCGACATACGAGATATTTTTGAGCATATTTTAAGTTCGTTATACTTTAACTTCATTTTAGAGCCTTGAAATGTGGTTAACGGGGCTTAAACGTGTCAAAAATGCATCAAAAATCAAGTTTTGGACCTGTAGGGACTGTTTTTGACATTCTGCCAAACATGTCTTAGGAGGGGCGCGTAAGATGAGCTCTATTCTTACGCGGGGAGTGAAAGACACCCAGTTCTGCAAAAATCAGTTTTCTCAATCAGCAGCTGGTTTCTGGGTTTTTCTTCATGGTTTTTCAACTCTATGGGCTTGTTTTGGGCACCCATAGGTTTGTAATTCAGTGGGTAACACTTGGATGGTTGAGATTGAAGCTCGTAAATCGAGGAACGATCCTAACGGTGGTCCGAAATCTATAAATACCCACCAAATCCAACCCTCATTCCTCACACTTGAACTCACTTCTGCCCTAAGTTGATGCTCTCCTTTGTGAGGCTTAATACCTGAGTGTTTTGAGTTCAAATCTTCAAGCTTGGACCTTTTGTAAGTATTCTTTCATGCTTATATGCATTTTTAAGCGTGAAAGTCAAACAAAGTTTGACTTTCTGCATTGACCGGTCAATGGTCAACACGAAGTTCGTTTGAACTTCGCAACGTGAGCGTAATCACGATGGTCATAGTCCCTTGTGACTATACCTACTGATTACCACGTTGATTAGGTATAGTGACGAGTCATAGTTTCGGTCAAAATGCGTATTCATGCGTATTTTGCAACCAAACTATTCTTGGGTATCAAAACTGTTTGTTTTGATATCATACTTGTTTTCTAACTTCGTTAAACATGTTTTAACATGTTTAACTCGTCACTTTTAGTTTGGTGCTTATATAGGGTCGTAAGATAAGCGGTCTAAACAACAGCTTAGACTTTCGAACCCGACCCGTTTGGTCGATCATTAGGATCTGACCAAACATGTTTTGTGACCATAGTTGTATAGGGAATAACCTTCCGAGGTTATACCTTATGGTCACTTCGTTTAGTTAGTTGTATGATAGGTAATTTATATGCCTTAGGAAAATGACCAAAATGCCCTTTTTACGCATAAATTCATTTTAAGCATATATAACCTAAATTTTGACATCTAAACTAATTAGGTAACATTATTAGACATGTTAAGGCATAAAATACTTGTCATAGGACTAGTTAGGCGGTCCGAACGCGTTTCACGCGAACGACGCGTTAAAGTAGCGTAAGCTACCTAAACGAGTCGTAATGGGTCGTAAGCACTTAGGTTAGGTTTCCATTTAGTATGCAGGCTTTTTTAAACCGTATCATATGAGTTCCAATACTCATTTGGTTTACGAAACCTCATCCTATTCGATCCTCCGATTTAGGCCCGGTTATTTATATAGTTACGTCTATTAGGTGCCGATTGATTTCTGTGATCCCTCTAGCCTTGCTTGGTTGTTATTCAAGACTTCTAAGCATTCTCAAGTGAGTACATAGTTCCCCTATTTTACTGTTTTCGATTGTTTTGGGGTGATTCATATGTGTTAAATGATTTCGATGTTTTTTTAATGATGGTTTCGAAAATGATTAAAATGGTTTATATTAAATTAATAACGATTTCGATAATGTGAACAAACTTGTTGGGAGTAATTACATAACAAATAACATTCATTAATTTTGGCCGAACCGACCAGTATTAGGTTATGGTACAATAGGATCTGACAAATCCCGTTATCAGACTGCACCCATGGTTATGTGTGGGGGGTATGTGGGTAACGACTGAATCTGTGATTGTTAACTTACCCTTTGGTGGTTTGTTAATGCGAGAAGCGATAGGCGAGTTACGAAGGTTTGGATGTTATTAGCGAGGCGACCAAAAGTAATTTCACAATTAAAACGAGAATGATTTAAACGATTTAAACGAGTTAAACGATTTTGGAACAATTTAAATGAGTTAAACGAATTGAACAAACGATTGGTTTTTGTTAGTGTTTAGATAACGGGACGGGTGTAATGTGATGAAAACATGGTAGATACGCCGCTGGTACTTCTTATATATAAGTGCTTTCATCATATTACATACCGTGGCATTATTTAGTTCACTTGGGTAAATGATTTTGAAACGATGTCACACAACGATGTTTTCTAACTAATATAAACCATACGAGTTTTATTAACGAGATGATTTACAATTTGGTTTTCTTAAATAAATGTTTTGGGTTAAGAATCATGGCTACGAGATTTTATAAGTTATAACCAACTTGATTTAAGTTGGTTAATTATGTTGCAATACTATACACTTTTCAAAACAAGGTTTTTAACTTTTGACTCTTGTAGTCTAATGAGGTATTGCCATATGAAAACTAGCCATGAATCCGACACTCTCATAAAACCTATGTGCTCGCCAGCATTTCTTTGCTGACTTTGTTTTTACATATGTTTCAGGTGTTGATTGAATGATGTTGATTGCTAGGATGCAAGCTCACTTAGAACTGGACGAGGCCTTAGTGACTTAATAACAATAATAGACTATGTTTAACTTGTTTGTTTAAATTTCAAGACGATGTAAATGGTTAATCTTTTAATAAAACAAAATTTCAACTGCCATGTGTTGTGAAACAATAATTCTGTTACGACACTCCCAGACGATTCCGCCGCAGTTTGTTGTTTTACGCGTTCGGGGTGTGACACCTCGCGGATGAAACGGCGTACGTGCCTTTGGATGATATTGAAGTGGATGAGAAGTTAAATTATGTAGAAAGGCCCGTGGCAATAAAAGATTCTAAGGTGAAGCAACTTCGCAACAATCCGTTCGACAAGTGTTGGTTCAATGGCAACACCGAAAGGGATCAGATCTTACGTGGGAAGCGGAGGATGATATGCGGAAGCATTACCCGGAGTTATTCAGTTTGTATTATGGTTTCGGGGACGAAACCTTCTTTAAGGGGGGTAGACTTGTAACACCCCATATTTCGTATGACATATTATAATATTTAATCGCAATACATAGACGAAAAGAAATGGTAAACATAAATTTTTACCATTATTAAGATTTATAGCTTTTAGCAAATCTTATTGTGGCAGATTTTCGAAACACGAACACGAACCTGTTAAAAAACAGGTTACACGAAACGACCTGTGAAGACACGAAAAAATTACCAACGTATCATACGACCTGTTTAAGACACGAACACAACCTGTTAAGACACGAACACGCCCGAATTGGGAATGGTGGTGTTTGTGAGAGTGATTTAAAAATTAGGGTTTGGATTGTGAAAAAACCCGCGTGTGTTTGTGTATAATTCCTCCCAAGTCCCATGGCTGATGACCCCATGTGCACACCCACATATAATATTTTTTAATGTTTAATTATTAACATGTACTTAATGGGTCTTAACAGGTTAACGTGTTTTAACCTGTTTAGACACGAAAGCTATTAAGGTCTTATCGTGTCAACCTATTTTAGACACGAAACCTGTTAACGTGAAACCCGAAACATGATAACTTCGTGTAGGTTCGTGTCGTGTTATCGTGTTCATGTCAGAATTGCCAGCCCTACATGTGATAATTTTGATGAAATCGCATATTGGTTTTTTGTAACAATTTCGCATGTGATAATTTTGATGAAATCGCATGTTGGTTTTTTGTAACAATTTCACATATGGTAATTTTGATGAAATCGCATGTTAAAAAACCAATATGCGAAATTGCTACAAAAAAACAACTTGCAATTTCAATGTGGGATGAAGATCTGACGGCTGAGATGATCGCGTACGTAATGTAGGATAAGGGCTCTTGTACGTTAACCTATATATATATATATATAAGTTGTACCAAGTTTTAGAGGCATACCAACCATCCCCAAGTATTTCTTATGAATTCTTACCAAGTTTTAGAGGCATACCAAACACTAAAAACAGAATTTGTTTATGTATATAGTAACTGATGAAACAGTGGTTAACCAGGGGAGGTTAATTCACTGGTCTCGTCAAGTCGGGTTAATCCCTTCTTTCGGAGGATCGGTGGCTAAGTTAGTGTGTAAATATGAGAAAAGTGCCATGTTCTAAAGGTTGAGGGGCTCAAAATGAAAAATATGTAATCAAAACACTTAACAAAAAATGCCCAGTGCTTCATGTGTGTGTGGGTGTGCGATCATGAGAAGGGGCCAGGAGGAGATTTCCCCTTAAAACCCTAACATCCTAAAATTCTTCAAATTGAAAGGGAAATCAAAGATTAATCGAAAGCATGAGCCAGGAACTTTGATTATCTAAGTGTTCTTGACATCCAGTAAGTTTAATTTTATGATTTGGTAATGTTTGATGAAATGGTTTATGTGGAATTTGTGAATTTCTATGGAATCAAACATGAATGCAGAATTATATGAACATGTAGGTTTAAAATTATGCTCAGATTTCTCTATAATAATGAATTAGGGTAAAACCCACTTGTATGTCAAAAGATGATTAAAAATATGTGAAATTCTATATGCTAATTAGATTAATGTTGATGAAATATTGATGAATAGATGATTTAGAACATGTATTTGGTTAGAGTGACAAATTGTGAAGATGGGAATGCTTATGTTAATCAATGGATGAACTATGGGAAAATATGCTTTAAATACTTTTACTTCATGCTTTATAGATAGTACGCACGCCATGTGTTTGATGAAATGCCTAAGAATGATTTAGTTGAAGTTTGACATGAATTCTTGATTTAATGATGATGTAAATGAAAATGGATAAATGGGTAATTATGTTAAGTCATGATGAATAATTAAAAAATGCATATGTGAAGAAATGTTTATGAAAGCTAAAAGCATGAAATTATAATGTATAGGCACGAAGAAGGAATAAGGTACAAGTCATTTGAAGTCGCAAGCGTCACAAGATCACGGTAAGTTCATATGAACTTAATTATCCTTTTATGTAGTTCTACGATGATAGTTTAGTAAGTAAATCTTAGTGTTGAGTTGTATATTCGTTCTTGGTAAAATTTTGATATGCCGTATGTTGGAAAACGGATAAGTACCACAATAGTATCGGATGTATAATGACCACTCAAGTGGGTCAAAATCGTTTGGAAAGTAGGATGTGAAGTTAAGTAATGACTTGTTGTAAACGGGTCAAAAATGATAAAATTGTGTCAAGAAGTATGTATGATAAAATTGACCCGTTCCAAATTGGTTAATTAGGACATGTATTACGAATAGCGACGATGTTCGAGTATGGGCTCATTACTAATGGGTCGAATGGGATGTATGTATGAATGTTATCGAGATGTTGGAATGAAAGAAAGTTTACGGAAATAATGTCAAACGAGAAGAATGGTTCAAACAAGATTTGTCAACAAAATGGTAAATTGCTAATGGATCGATTAAGAGCATGTAATGAAAGTTACGGATTTTTTTGTTTGGTATTATGAATTAGCGAATGTTTTGTTGTTGTGTATGATAGGTAAATCTCGTGCTTGATGTCGGCGAGCACGGATCGAACACACTATATAGCCCTTTATGCACTTCCGGTTCAAGTTATCTTTTGTAATGGGTCAAAATCATTTTTGTAATGTAAATGTTAATCTTATGTCTAAGATGATCGTAGTAGTTTGAAGATTCAAATCTTACTTTGGGTAGTTTGGACAAAATGCTTTTGATGGAACTTGTATGGTCATAATTTTGTATCTTTTGAAAAGTGTCTTAGAACATAATTTCGATTGTTATTGATAAAAGCAGGGAATCGTTTATATTACGAATTGGTCATGCCCTATTTTTGTAAAAATAAAATATATTTTATGATGTTTATATTATTTATCGAATGTGAAAAGTGGGCGCCACAATTTTGTTTATATATATATATATATAGGACAAAGATCCGTTAGGAACCACCCTTTATTGCGAGAACCGCGAGAACCAGTGTGAACACAAACAGTAATTCCTAAAAAAATCTAAAAAACACCCAAAGAAATTTTTTTTTATTTTTTTACTTTTTTTTTTTTTGAAAAAATCGTTATATTTTGTTAATAAAAAAAATTTCAAAATTTTTTTTTTAGTAACAGTTATCCATGCACGTGTGCATATGTATCATTTCTTTGTCAAATTCTGTAATTCATTACAAATAATAGTCAATTGCGCTTTCATTTACACTACCACGTGTAATACACTACTTTTTACGTTAACAATGTTAGAAATGCACATGTGCATCTATATGTATCCACATGAAATAAGGTGTTTTGGTACACTACTTTCTCTTTTATCTATCATTCCATCCATAATACACAAGCATGCACATGTGCATTTTTGTCATTTATTTGACAAATTCCGTAATTCATTACACATATTAGACAATTGCACTTTCATTTACACTACCATATGTAATACACTACTTTTTACATTACCAATATTAGAAATGCACATGTGCATTTATATTTATCAACATGAAATAAGGTGTTTTGGTACACTACTTTGAATACACTTTCCATTTCATCTATCATACCATCCATAATACACTACCATTACCTCCTACCATCCATAATACAATACCATTAACA
The DNA here is from genome assembly GCA_030545235.1 of Helianthus tuberosus. NCBI lineage: Eukaryota > Viridiplantae > Streptophyta > Magnoliopsida > Asterales > Asteraceae > Helianthus > Helianthus tuberosus. Next base: position 63,464,550 of record CM060417.1, on the reverse strand, counting down.
ATATTTTCACTTTATTACATGTATGTAAACACCATTTATACTATCCAATCAACATATTACATCAAAAATTGACAACTATAACCAAACCATCAACCACTAGATATAACTAACCAAAAAACATGTATATGGGCCTACTTCTCCATTCAAAATCACAAACTTTTTGTATAAAAACACGTTATATCATGGTTATACCTAATGATGCACATGTGCATTTTGAATATTGGTAATGTAAAAAGTAGTGTATTACTAATGGTATTGTAAATTAAAGTGCAATTGTCTATTCCTGATAACGTATTACCGAATTTGTTGAAGTAATGATACATATGCACATGTGCATGGATAACTGTTACTCGAAAAAAAAAGTTTTTTTTTTTTTTTTTTTTTTTTTTTTTTTTTTTTTATGGTAACGAAATATAGCGATTTTAAAAAAAAAAAAAAAAAAAAATTTGAGTGCTTTTTTGATTTTTTTTAGATTTTATTTTGTGTTCACATTGGTTCTCGCGGTTCTCGCAATAAGGGTGGTTCTCGCATGAACCTTACCCTATATATATATATATATATATATATACATATTTTAGGTTTATATATCCGAGAGATGTTCCCCACGAGATAAGCAAGATATTGATTTTAGGTTTATATCTCGAAATCAATCTACTAAATGTACAAAAACTTACTGGCACATCATCAGTGAGACCGTATATCACTATATAGCTTTCCAATTCTTTAGCGTACTATGAATGCCTAGCTGATGTACTATCATTTCCTCTTTTTACACTAACTCTTTTTGTCTTTTTTTATGTTTTTTTACATTTTTTGCATTTTTAAATGTTTTTTGTATTTTTTACTACAATTTCTCGCCCTAAAATCCAATACATTAAAAAAAACCGACAAACCAATGCAGATTGCTTCTCAACGTCCTCTGCTTTGGAATCACCATCGCTGTCGACTATTTCTCCCCTGACGACAAAAGCCGCATACCGTTAAGTTTCAAAAGATATTTAAACCTTGAGTTATCAAACGGTTTTGTATAAAAGTCAGCTTTCTGTTCGTCGGTGTGGATTTTTTCATTCTAATCAACTTCTTTTCGTAACAGTCACGAATGAAGTGATGTCGAATTTCTTTGTGTTTAGTCTTAGCGTGATGAACAGGTTTTTTTGTGATGTTAATTGCAGCCTCATTATCTACAAAGATAGGCGAGTTAAGAAATTGCAGACCATAGTCTCTCATCTGCTGTTGGATCCAAAAGATCTATGAACAACAGCTGCTAGCTGAGACGTACTCAGCTTCGCATATAGAGAGAGCGACCGTGGTCTGTTTCTTGCACTGCCAAGTTACCAGACGTGTTCCGAAGAACTTTGTGCGTTGTTAAGATTCACGGAAATATTGCATTGGATAAGATTGGGGTTGGAATTATTTTGACTTTGTTGTGTATTGGGTGCAGACAGTGATTGCGTGTTTAAGTTGAAACCGAGTAACCAAAACCACTGCTTCCCGACGATCCACCACTTGAACTGCTTTTAGATGACTCATTTGAATTTCCAACACTGAAAGCCGTCCCAATCTTTGGTGATTGAACATTTGGTGAAAGCAGACTTCCCCGGTATGCCCCTCCAGCTTCTCAATCAGAGTATCCAAACTGACCGTACTCAAATTCAAATTGTTTTTCAGAATCAACACGTAATATTGTCAATCATCCTCGTTTGGCAATGTGTCAATCGGTTTTTCATTGACTTCTTCAACGGTCTTTGTGATATCAAACCTATCCAATTCCACTTTCAGGTGGCAGAACCGTTGAATCATCTGCTTAACACTTTCTCCCTTCATACAACTGAAATAATCAAATTCCTTTTTCAGTAACGACTTTTTGTTTTTGGCTATTTCATCTCCACCAGTACATTTTTTCTTCAACGATTCCCACAACCCTTTCGTCGTGTTATCATATCGAAGTAACGATATAATATCGTCTCTGACCTATTGATGAATGAGAGCGATCCCTCTTTGTTCAGTAGAGAAGTCATCTTGATCGGTTTTTCCCAAAGTAGTAAATGGGATTCTTTCACCTTGTGGAGTTAATGGAACAGTATACCCGATTTCTAATGATTTCCAACTCTTGTACGCATATGCTTTCAACCAATTGATGAATCTAGGAGCCCACCTATTGTAATCCTCAATATTCATAAGCTTTGGCAGTTTTTGGTAATTTCAATATGCGTTGTCAACGTTTAACGTCTCAAAAATAACAGTAGAAACATTCTTCGGATTAGAAGTTGACGCTGGTGTCGATGTGGTAAATGCGTCGTAAAACTCATTATAAAACTCTCCCCCCCATGATCACTATCTTTGAAAATACCTGCAAAAGTCAATAAAAGTCAAACACGTTTGAAAACACACAAAACACTTTATTCGTCCGAATGGGAATAGCCATTTTGGACGAATGAGCAGAATACTAATTCGGACGAATGGACTTGAAACTTGTCTATTCGGCCGGATGGGCTTTGAATATGCCAATTCGACCGGATGGGCTTTGAATATGCCAATTCGACCGGATGGGTTTGACTTTTACGGATGGACTTAAAACCTTGAAAAAATATCACAACAAAAATGCATATCCGTCCGGATGAGCGCTGATTATGAAAACCTAAGTTACGTTTTTCATGGTTTTTTTTCCAATGATACATCATATCAAAAATTTAGCCGATTTTGTCCATGAATTCGACGTGAATTTTGATTTTATGGTATGAGAAAGTTAAAAAAGAAGAATGAGTAGAAATATGATGAATGCAGATTCAAATAGGATTGAATCTGGAAATAAACGCTGGTATCAAGTGATCTTCAGTCTCGAATCCGGTCTCCAAGCTCTGATATCACTTGTGAGAACCGTGTTCAGTTCTTGAACGCTCCAACCGGAATCTAGAATCTACTTGCAAGTGCGAAATCCATGAAATAGATTGAGATTAATCACTGAGACACCATGCAAAGATTGTTTCATTGAGGTAGAAAGAAGTTACAAAGCCTAGAAACAATTCGACAGAGTTTCTCCTCTGTTTGCCAAAAGTTAACAAAAACTAGACCCCAACACTCCTATTTATAGAGGTTGGCCATCCGTCCGAAACACTACCTGCCAATCCGCCCGGATGGACTATGCCCATCCGTCTGGATGGACTCCATCCGTCCGGATGGACTTTTACATATACAAACCCTTTTTTTCGTGACGGATATCAAACAAAACATACATTAAACAATACAATAAGACTCGATACAAGACGAAAGCTACAGACATATGCATTCACATATTGTTTTCTTTTATTTCTTCAATTAAAGTGATTTAGTAAAATGGAACTAAAAGATGTTGATGTTGATACTTCATATGAGGTGGATTCATTAGGAACTGCACTAATTTTGCATGTAAAAAAATTATTCATTTTTTTACACAAAAACAATCGCTTTTACATTATTAAAGTTTTTTCATATAAACACATCGAGAATCCGCTCATATATATATATATATATATAGTGTGAGGTTCATTGGGGAACACTAAAAAAATGGGGAACAGTGGGGAACCGACTCAAACGAACTCTGATTGGACTCATTCCAACGGCGTTGGAACCGTCTCGTCGAACCCTAACTAGGATCTCTTAACCCTAAACCCCAAATCATAACCCCTAAACCCTAAATATATTAGGGTTTGGCTTTTAGGGTTTAGCTTTAGGGTTTAAAGTTTAGCTTTAGGGTTTAGGGTTTAGCTTTAGGGTTTAGCTATAGGGTTTAGCTTTAGGTTTAGCCTTTAGGGTTTAGCTTTTAGGGTTTATAGTTTAGATTTTACGGTTTAGCTTAGGTTTTAGCCTTATTTTTTTAGCTTTAGGGTTTAGAGTTTAGGAGTTAGGATTAAAGGTTTATGGTTAAGAGATCTTAGTTAGGGTTCGACGAGCCGGTTCCAACGCCGCTGGAATGAGTCCAAACGGAGTTCGTTTGAGCCGGTTCCCCGCTGTTCCCCACTTTTTTAGTGTTCCCCAATGAACCTTCCTCTCTCTCTATATATATATATATATATATATATATATAAAGTCAATGTGAGGCTAGCTCACCTGGTAGAGGTTGTTGCCTCTTAGTTGGAGGTCTTTGATCAATCCTAAGTAGAGGTTGTTGCCTCTTAGTTGGAGGTCTTTGATGAATCCTAAGCAAGGAGTGGATTATTATTTATTTGGTGTAATTTATGAGTATATAAGCTTTGCTATTCGAATATATATATATATATATAGGGAGGAGTTCATGCGAGAACCACCCTTATTGCGAGAACCGCGAGAACCAATGTGAACAAGGGGCAATTTTGTAAATACATACAACTTGTAAATTAGTCGCTCCTCTCCCTGCATCTTATACTACTGGACTTCAAACAAAAAATAAATCACAATCTATCAAGTATTCATGTCCGACAATCCCCCAAACATCATCAATCTGCGATTTATCATAGCGATTCATAAAAAATCAAGTTCGTCACTCCACAATATCAGTAATTCGTCATCAAAATTCGTCGTATGATCGATATTAGTGCAATATGAACATAATCATCGATCGCACATTCGTCTTCGATTCGAAATTAGGGCAAAACGATCATAATCATCAAGGTTTATTGTACAAATAAGGATAATTTGAAGAACATATGTCGACAGAATCACGATTCGCTGTTGAACCGTTCGGTGAATTTGTAAGTTCATGCATTTTGTTTTGTAGTCGTATATAACAATACAACTCTTAATCATCGATTCAGATATGTTATTATGTGATTATGACACTTAAGCAGACGTTTCATATCTGTTTCATATCTGCATTATTGAAAATTGTGTTATATATATGATTTTTTGAGTGAACAGGGGCGAATGTTGTGATAGAACTATATGTAATGAGGTAGTTATGTGTTTGTTCATATAGTTTTTCTTGCTGAATAATGTTATGTGAATAATGCTAAATATGATGGGCAACACGAATTGAAATTTGATTTGGTAAGTGTTAGGGTTTTTTTTACTGAATTATATCTGTTGGTAAGTTATGTCATGTTAATGCACATGTGCATAGCTATAGTTATGCACATGTGCATATTTTGATAGATATGCTCACACGGAACAGGATAATAAGGTAACGTTGTGATCTATATAGATATGCACATGTGCATATTTTCTGACAGAACAGGCTTACACAGAACATGTTGATTATGTATAATTGTGTGATACATAGTTATGCACATGTGCATATGATAATAAGGTAATGTTGTGATCTATATAGATATGCACATGTGCATATGATAATAAGGTAATGTTGTGATCTATATAGATATGCACATGTGCTAAGGAGCACATAGAGTTGCTTAAGAGGAAGAGGAATCTGGGATTGAAGTCTATAAAGAAAAACAGCAAGCGAGCCAAGAAACGCTCGATTAATAATGAAGTAACTGTTGATGAGTCACATGAGCAGAAGCAGACATCGGAAGTTACGATGGGTGACATACAAATTCAAGAACAAAACGGGTTACGGAAGAGGAGGAGGAAGCATGGGCTGAAGTCTAAAAGGAAAAGTAGCAAGCGCACGAAGAAACACGCGATAAATGAGGATACTGAACTTCAGCTGTTGGGTGAAGCAAATCTGTAACAAAATAATGAAGTAATTGATGACGTATCACCTGAGCAGAACCAGATAGTAGAAGTTAACATGGGTGACACACAAATTCAAGAACAAAATGAGGCGGGTCAATTGTCAGACCGTGATAATTCTGGTTACGTTAACTTAGAGCAAACTCAAATGAAGAAGAATCCCGAGCTTATGCAACTTGAAGAATCTCTTGGTTCGAATCCCGTATTACACGGAAATGGAAAACGGGTTTGGACTAGATCACAGTTGAAGACGGTTTTAAAGAAAGATGCATTAGGAGGTAGCTCAGAGTTAACAGACTCTCTAGGTTATGCAAATATGTCAAAAGATAAGCCCGACATTGTTGAGTATTTGTTGAACGAAAAACAACAGGCAATGGAGATTATCGAAGTGAAGAGCGTGGTTGATATCGAACCACTACAGATATCAAGAAGTACAAGTTTGGATAAGCCGCTGATAGAATTCTTAAAGCCAACGTCTTCGAAGGTGATTTACCGGTTTCCTGATGATGAAACGACCGCTGCTACAAGTGCAACAGAAGTGCAGGATCCTATTAGTTTGCAGCAAGATCAACAGCCAGAAATGATACCGCTTGTTGATGAACGGAAATACAAACGTCGTGGTAGGCATCCGAAGCATATGGAATCTGAGATATCAAAAGTCAAAAGTCAACAGTCACCTAATAAGTTGATTACTCAGTTTTCTGATGATGAACCGACCACTGCTCCAAGTTCAACAGAAGCGCAGGACTCGATTAGTTCTCAGCAAGATCAGCAGACAGAAAGGCTACCGCTTGATGATAAACACATGTACAAGCGTCGTGGTAGGCGTCTGAAGCCTATGGAATCTGAGAAGTCAAAAGATAAGGGTCAACAGTCAGATAAGAAGTTGATTCGCGAGTTTCCTGCTGATGAACCAACTGCTGCTCCAAGTTCAATAGAAGTGCAGGATCCGATTGGTTCCCAGCAAGATCAGCAGCTAGAAAAGGTACCGCTTGATGATAAACCCAAGCACAAAAGTCGTGGTAGGCCTCCAAAGCGTATGCAACCTGAGAAGTCAAAATTTAAAAGTCGACAGTTAGATAAGAAGTGCAAAGCTGGAAAGAAAAAGGGTCAACCTAAGAACAAGGGTCATGTCAAGCATAAGATGACTAGGCGGAGCAACAGAGAGCCAAGTTAATAGGCTAAAAGAGACCGAATCTTGAGTTTAATGTAGACAATGATTGATTGAAGAACCAGTAGATGCAACACAGAGTGTAACTGTTGATAAGTTATGTCATGTTAATGCACATGTGCATATCTGTAGTTATGCGCATGTGCATAGCTATAGTTATGCACATGTGCATATTTTGATAGATATGCTTACACGGAACAGGACAATAAGGTAACGTTGTGATCTATATAGATACGCACATGTGCATATTTTCTGACAGAACAGGCTTACACAGAACATGTTGATTATGTATAATTGTGTGATACATAGTTATGCACATGTGCATAGGATAATAAGGTAATGTTGTGATCTATATAGATATGCACATGTGCATATGTTCTGACAGAACAAGCTTACATAGAACATGTTGATTAGGTATAATTGTGTGATACATAGTTATGCACATGTGCATAGCTTGACAGAATATGATTAAACATAACAGGATAATAAACTAAATTTGTGATATATATAGTTATGCACATGTGCATAAATTGTTATAATAGGTTAATATGCACGTGTGCATATTTTGCAATAATAGTTTGACAAGGTAGATGATGTTGATGCATATGACTTTGAATAGGAGTCTCACCTACGCATCAATGATTTGTAATCGGTATTTAGTTTTATGTAGGTGTTTTTTGGTGTGTTATACAGTTATGAGAACGTGTATTTCATCTTGGATTATGTTAATAAGGTATAGTTGTGTGATATATAGTTATGCACATGTGCATAGATTGTTATAATAGGTTAATATGCACGTGTGCATAGTTTGTCAACATAGGTTATTAAGGTATTTAATGTTTATTCACATGTATATAATGATGCATGTGTGCATATCTTATATGTCGATCATAAATTAATGTTGATACACATGCTCATTGTAGATCATCGATGGAACAAAATACATGGATTGACAGATGAAACAGTTAAGCAGATATTAGAAGAAGAGGCGTTGAAGCAATAGGAATGATGGGGTGTGCTCAACAACTGGAAAAAGGAACAGATAATATGATGTTATCGATGTTATATGTGGATGATTCAAGGACATGAAACACGTAGTGTTTGTTTTTTTTTTTGTTTGGGCAGTAGTAAGCGGCTAACTGATGTGCTGTGTGTATATTTGGTTGACAGTAGTTGTATAGGATAAATTATGTATGTATGCACATGTGCATTATTCAAAATTAGTAATCATATGTCGATGTATTATGTATATCAAAGGATGTATTATGTATATTAAAGCAATGTATATACGTATCAAAGCGTGCTGGTATGTTGTTAAAAAATGTGTATGGGTGCACATTAGCATTATTAGAACACGTATATTGCGCGTGTGCATATTTTTATTCCATATCAAATAACCATGTTAAGTTAAACATAAAACATGTATGCACATGTGCATTATTATGGTACGTTGGAGCTGCTGCTTGCATTCTCATTTCCATGACCTGTAGCTTGACCCTGACCACCACCATCATCTTTCTCAATCTCCACATGTGGGAAGCTGCTCTCCAGCATCTCGTCGCCAATATCGACATCTTCTTCCCCTGATTCCTTATTGTTTTTCTTCATCCCCTCAACCTGAATTCAACACAACCATTCAAATAAAACAACAAGAAAGTCTTCCAGATTTCCAACAATTGAAAACCTTACATCATCAATGTCGACCGTTGCGATGTTTACTAAAAGTGCTTGCCTTTTCGTCTTGCTCACTAGTTTCTTCCAGTTGGTGACAAACCGATCGAGCTCCCAGAGCATTTTTGTGTCCAAAGCCTCTATGTCAAGCTCTATTTCATCACCCTCTTGCGCCAACTGATCGTTCCTCTTACGTACGATCTGCAACAACTGTCGCATCTTCTCTGGTGGCATACTTTGCAGCCCTAACCCCAATTTATGTTTATCTTCCATGTTCATGTCCCTCTTGTTCATATCCTTGGCTCTGGGCTTGGGCAGCTTCGGCACAGTTCCTCGTGTCATAGTTGATGACGGTTTGATCTGTTCTGGTTCTGGTTCTGCAGCCTGCATTGGCAATGGCGTCCGCATAGGTGGCTGAACAACAGCTGGGATGATCGGTTTAGATGCAGTCGAGTGATTTTGCTTGTTTAAAACAGGAGCAACCGGGTCACTAAATTTCGGCTTCTTGGATCTCTCAGGCGTCTGTATATCGTCCCACGAACTTCCATCGAATTCATATACAGCAGAAAACTAATTCACACGCTGATTAGTAGGCAATTTCGCCTGAATCGGTCTAAAAAGCATCTCGAAATAGGACAGCAGCTGATGAGCCATTCCATGAACCTCATCCGTCTTGGGGTTATAAAGCATCGCATTCTCAAACACCAACCGAACATCGGAGACAAAATTAAGTGGACTAGAATACATATTATTGGACAAATTCAACTTAACCAAACCCAAGTCCAGTAGTATAGGTTTATCTGTAAAAGTCGACTTATTTTTCCGGCTGTAAACACCGTTTCCGGCTGCCACCGCTGTGAAATCCGGTGTGTTACGTGATTGCCGTCGTAAACACCGTGCCTACTACAACCACCGTGAAATACGTGAACACCGACTATATATATGCGGTGAAAACCACCGTGTACGACTCTCCGCCACCGTGAAACCGCCGTGAATGCCTATCAGCCGATTGTGGAGACCATGAACTATTGAACTGCTGAAACCCTAAAATGGAAACAAAAGTGACATAAGGAAAAAAAGAACGCGTGTTTTTTTATAAAGATAATATAATTACAAAAATGCCATGTGTTCACACTGGTTCTCGCGGTTCTCGCAATAAAGGGCGGTTCTCGCATGATCTTCTCCCTATATATATATATATATATATATTTATATATATATATATATATTCGTTTGGATTGCTGTTCATAGATTTCGAATTAAGAGTTATTAGTTATTATAAAGGAAGATATGTTCTTGCTTATAAAGGTGAAGTTAGAATTGATGACAACGTTATTGGATTCACCCAACGTCGGGCCTGCTCTAAATGTTGCAGAAGATGCTTCTAATGCGGTTGGGTTTGTAGTTAATGATGATTTAAGTCAAAGTCAAACTAGCACGAGAAAGAAAAGGTAAGTTACTTGAACCATTATAGTGTCGGTGTATAACGTTTCAATATGCTAAGCGTGATGGTGATTAACGTTTTGGTTGAATTTTATAGGCGTAGAGCGGAAAATGCTGGAGAGGCGGAGGCTTGCAAGCGATGTAACTGTAAGAAATCCAAGTTTTTGAAGCTGTATGTTCTATAAGTGCACTGTGTTAATTGTGAATATGAAAGCATTATTATTACGATATTAATGTTTGTGATTGTAATCCTGTTGTATATAGGATGTGATGTTCAGGGAACTGAGACGTTCTAAAGGAACCCGAAACTGTTGGCTGCTAAATCGAGGGAACAATGTATCAAGGTTATAATGTTTTAAATCGTCAAGTTCTTTTAAGTAACCTAAATATGATTTTACAATCTGACACAATTGCATTTTCGCCAAATTATGCAGTCTTCGCTTATGACAGCAGTTTTGAAACCACTATTGAGTTAAAACAGTGGTTTGTGGAGAAAAACAGTGGTTGTTACATCTAACTCAGAAGCCATTTGTTCAAACCACTGTTTAACCCAATAGTGGTTTCAAACATCTGTTTTCTCCATAAACCACTATTTTAACCCAACAGTGGTTTCAAGCCACCGTTTCAACCTAACAGTGGTTTAACCACTGTTGGGTTAAAACAGTGGTTTGTGGAGAAAACAGATGTTTGAAACCACTGTTGGGTTAAAACAGTGGTTTGAACAAATGGCTTCCCAGTTAGATGTAAGTTTGGTTTCTCTTAACACTGGAGATTACAATTTATTATAATTTATAATGGAAATTACCAAATTTTCTTGTCGTAGGTGTGCCTTCAAGTCGCAAACCAGTTGGATCAAGGTGTGACAAGATCCTGCTGATAAAAATATCGACATGTGGTTGCCGGTTGGAAATTTTTTAATATGTTATATCTTTTATTTGTTGGCGGTCCGAAACTTTCTCAAATCCTCTGAATCTTAGGAGAAACGCGTCTTCGTCAACTAATATGGAAGAGCTTGCTACAAAATGTCCGACAAATCCATGTAAGTTATTTATCTAAAACAATCCATGTAAGTTATTTATTTGGTTCTTGAACGAAGGTTTCTGGAATAGACAACAATGAATAACTTTGTGTTGATTATTGAAGAGAATCGTTGATTATTGAAGATAGATTTTAGGACAAAGAGGAACAAAATGATTTTTTGTTTCATCAAATTGATCTCTAATGTGTATCATCTGTAAAATGTTAATGACTTTAGATAATTATATTGGTTTATCTATTCATTATTTGACCAGTTGTTTGGAAGCTTGATTAAAGATGAGAAAATCAAGACCATGAACAGAACTGAAGTGCTAAAGATAGTTGGCTTATTTATTACATGTAAGTTTTACATTTATTCTAGATTTGATGTTCACGATACTTGAATTTATGTGTTTGTTATGTTTTTACAGGGTGGACTTCTATATTGACAGTGATATAGGTTAGTTTCAGTTTGTTTCTCAATTGGTAATTCTACTACGTAATGTCGTGTTCAAGTTATGATTGGAATCTTTAGATGATTATGCCAGTTCTGTTTTAGCTAAAAAAATCTAGCACATATCATCACTGATGTGATATTTGATTGAATATAAAACCATTTTTGGGTTTGTTTTGCGGTATGTCTTGATGGTTTAGTCGTCATCAAGGTTTAATTGAAAACTTATGTTGGTTTGCTTTGTGGTCTTTATATTGATATTGAATACGAGTTTAGATATTTGGAGACTACTAAAATGGTTGAAGTTTAGGCAGTTTTAGACATAATATTTTGAAGACCAGCATTAATCAATTGTGTGAAGCCCATAATATTTTGCTAAACTATTCTAATAGGTTGCTTGAAGATATGTGATGTGATAATAGGCAGGGGCATTTTAGTGTTTTTGATCGAATGGGTGTCCACTAGCCGGAAGAGCTCTTAAAATTCAGTTGTGAGTTTTGCATCTTCTTAAACATTTGCATCTTTTGTCTTATGATTATAACATGAGATATAGCTATAGGCATGATCTTTGTGCAGAGTAATAACAATGTGTCATGAAAACAGGGAAAATTTAATACATAAATGACTATAAAGGCATGTTTTGCATAGTATAACGATCTTTCTTTTTTAACAGCGCCAAACGTATGCATATTGTCTTAAATAAAAGCATTTACATTCTATTAAAGGACATGATGGTGTGGGTCACCGAATGTTAATGCTCAAGAAGACAAGCCAGCTTTTGAAACAGGTCAGAACACCTTCTTTTTCGACTTGTGAGGTTTTAAAGTTGTGATGTTAGTAGATCTGATGGAGATAAAAATTAGGCTGGCAACTAAGTAAATCATGAAGGAGATAAAAATAGTTTCGGAATGCGTTCTCACGTGGATACATACGTGTATGCTTTAATTTTATATCTGAACTACTCAAACAAGCATAACTAATGCTTTTAGCTAATTTGCCAACTATTCATGTACGCCAAATCATTAATTTTTCATTAGGTGCTAAAATTAAAAGTTCAATTTCTCACAGGTGAAGGAATATGATTCAGGCCATTCTAGATGCCGCAGTCGAAGCAGAGGCAGGGGCTATAGCAGGAGTCGAAGCAGGAGCCTAAGGTTGGAACAAATTTTATTGCACAATTCATATTGTATTTTTTTTATCTCGTGAAAATTATGGGGTTTTCCCCATCAATCATAGTCTGCTACACTAAGTCCGATCACCAGAACTGTTTTAAAGGTAACTTTTTGTATTCAGTTCAAGTCTCTTAAATGCAGCGAATTGACATTCGGTTCCATCTTTCAGGTAGATTTGGTCTAGATTTTGTGCGGAAAGATCGCTGGAGTGGTGCTGCTCAACGCTGATGGATTCTTGTGTGTTGAATTTTGTCACTTATCCAGATTTGGGGACTTTTTAGGTTTAAATTGATTTTTGATGTGATTACATTGTCACACCCCCAAAATCCACACGCGGAGTATCACCGCTTGGAGGCGTGACTGACCAGGATCAAGCCACCAATCATATCAAACATAATGAGTATCAAATGTCATTTAAACCAAACGATATGAAAGGTGTTCAAACAAAACATGTTAAGTGTATAGCGGAAGCATAAAATGTAAACCCAACGTAAGTAGTAAGTTTAAATGTTTAAATGTTTCATCATAAGATTCACAATCCGTGCCCACAACGACCGCATCTCCCGTGCAAGCTCCATATGTACCTAAGGTCCTGCAAGGCATGCAGCAGAGAGTCAACACTAGTTGAGCGAGTTCACAGTTAATAGTTCAGTAATAGTAATAGTGTAGTAAGCCTTGTATCATATTAGTTCATATCGCGGCCCTCTAGGCATGTGTGCGATGATTGGGGAAAACTTCCCAAGTATTCTAGACTAGGTATATTTGTATCGCGGCCACCCGGCATGTGTGCGAAGTTTTAATGTATAGTTCGCGGCCTTCCTAGGCATGTGTGCGAAGATTAGTCATATTATCGCGGCCAACCCTGGCATGTGTGCGAAGATCAGTCATATTATCGCGGCCAACCCCGGCGTGTGTGCGAAGATCTGTTCTATTAGTATCACTAGTCTAGCCGTATCATATCAATAACCCTTCCTCTCCCGAGGACCATATAACTAAGTTCCATAACTAGGTAAGTACAAGTAAATAATCCAAAACCCATTCCCACCCCGGGAATCCCATGCCTTGGCTGTGTGAACTCACCTTGGTTTGCTCGGTATGCTAAGTATGTGCTCAAAGTAAATCAATCACGTCCTAGAGTATGCACGTATACATAATCAGTTTGTAGTCACAAGGTACACGTATAAGCAGGTAGTACGTATTCGTAATCACATAAGTCATGTATATCATTTAACAGCAGTTAGATATTCCAGTTAACACTTAACAGAATTAACTCAAGTTACTGTGCTGATACACGTTTGGCGAAACACACATGTTGGCGAAACACTTATATTGGCGAAACACATCTATTGACGAAACACATCTCCTGTTTCGTCGTGGCCTTGTTTGGCGAAACAGAATTCTAATTCGTCGATTGTCCTTGGCGAAACACTTTCTGTTTCACCAAGATACCTGTTTCGTCAAACCTGATACGAAGTGATATCAGTTACGTAATGCAGAAATCCTAACCATATAATAGCCGTCATCAATAACAGGAATCATCAAGGAATCATTGTCTAGCATGAACCCTAGTTTAAACGTATCTCAAACCGATTAACATAAAACATCACATCATCGACAACAATCACGCATATCATACATAGATCTGATCTTGACAGTTTACCAATTTCTGCTTTGGTTTCAGGTATAAATCTTATATATTTATCAATCGAATCAACGGATTATATTACAACATCAAACCCCATTCATCATCATAACCAGAACCCTAATATTTAACATGTATCGGTTACAAATATACATCATCATAGCAGAATTACATGACACATAAACACGTACACGGATGAAAGATCAATCAAGACACATAGATTTACTAACCGAGATGATGGTTTGATCGCACAAGGGTTTCCGGTGGGTTCTAGTTGCCGTCACACAGTAGAGAGTCCTCTAGGGTTTCAGATTGCTCAAAAGTATGAAACAAAAGGTTGGTTCACGTAATAATATGAGAGTTTACGTACTGGGCCCAAGCTGGGCTTCGGCGGATCTGGGCTCGGCGAAACAGCCTGTTTCGTCGAGAGGGTTGTTGGCGAAACTGACCTGTTTCGTCGAGATCGATCTTGGCGAATCTCACTTGTGTTTCGTCGGGTTCTTTTATAGTTTAACAGTTTAAGTTTTACAAACAGTACACATGTTATACAATCACACATAACCATGCAATCACAACTATATAGTCAAGGTCAACGTGCATTAAATGCGAATAAAGAATGTCGGAAATTCGAGTTGTCACATTATCCCTAACTTAAAAGAAATTTCGTCCCGAAATTTAGCATGCAGTTACTGAGGAAAGCTGATGGTGTGACGTTGTTTACCTGTATTGTATCGCGGCTCCCCGAGCAGGTTTGCGAAGATTACTGGTTTTCTTGGGGTGTCACATTATCCCCCCGTTGATTTGGAATTTCGTCCCGAAATTCTGTATTAGTAGCTTCAGCCTCAGTAGTAGTTGCATTGGTTCTGAATAACTGGGGATATTTGAGTTCCATTTGATCTTCACGCTCCCAGGTGAACTCTGGGCCGCGGCGGGAGTTCCAACGAACTCGTACAAGAGGGATTCTCGTGTTCTTGAGGACCTTAACATCCCGGTCCGTGATTTCAACAGGTTCCTCGACGAAGTGCAACCGCTCGTCGATAGTGAGTTCCTTCAAGGGAACTATGTGGGTCTCATCTGACGTACACTTCTTCAGATTCGACACGTGAAAGACGTTGTGAACTGCACTGAGTTCAGCTGGTAAGTTCAATCTGTAGGCTACCCTGCCTATCTTCTCAATAATTTCGAAAGGTCCGACGTATCGTGGATTGAGTTTGCCGCGTTTGCCAAAACGAACCACACCCTTCCAGGGCGAAACTTTGAGTAGTGCTCGATCCCCAACTTGGAATTTGAGTAGTTTTCTATCTTTATCGGCGTACGCTTTCTGACGGTCACGAGCTGCCGCCATGCGTTGTCGTATTTGAGCAATCTTTTCAGTAGTATCAACTACCATTTCTGGACCTGTGATTTGACTATCTCCCACCTCTGCCTAACAGAGAGGTGACCGGCATTTACGCCCGTACAATGCCTCGAATGGTGTAGCTTTAATGCTGGTGTGGTAGCTGTTGTTATACGAAAATTCCACAAGTGGCAGATGTCTTTCCCAACCATTGCCAAAGTCGATTACGCACGCACGAAGCATGTCTTCTAGTGTTTGAATAGTGCGCTCAGACTGTCCATCCGTCTGAGGGTGATAAGCTGTGCTCATGTCTAATCGAGAGCCAAAATATTTGTGCATTGCTTGCCACAGTTCTGAAGTGAAACGTGCGTCACGATCAGAGATAATAGAGGTTGGCACCCCGTGCCTCGAAACCACTTCTTTTAAGTAGATGTCTGCTAAGGTAGAGAACTTGTCTGTTTCTTTAATGGCTAGGAAGTGAGCAGACTTTGTGAGTCAATCCACGATCACCCAAATAGTATCATTTCCGCGCTGAGATCTAGGTAAGCCTGTAACAAAATCTATGGAAATTTGTTCCCATTTCCATTGTGGTATCTCAGGTTGTTGAAGTGGACCTGATGGTTTCTGGTATTCGGCTTTGACTCTTGCACAAGTCAAGCACTTGCTAACGTATGTTGCTATGTGGGCCTTCATGCTAGGCCACCAGTATGTAGTTTTGATATCGTGGTACATTTTATCCGAACCTGGATGTACCGAGTAGCGAGACTTATGAGCTTCATCCATTACAAGCTCGCGTAGGTTACCGTAGAGTGGGACCCAGATGCGTCCTGTTACGTAATAAGCACCGTCTTCCTTCTGTTCTAAGCGTTGCCTTGAGCCACGTAGGGCTTCTGCCCTGACGTTTTCTGGTTTCAATGCTTCTACCTGAGCATTTCGTATCTGGGAAGGAAGACTAGACTGTATAGTGAGTTGTAAAGCTCGCACGCGCTTAGGCGCGGTGTCCTTTCGACTGAGGGCGTCAGCCACAACATTGGCTTTGCCTGGATGGTACCTGATTGAGCATTCGTAGTCGTTTAGCAGTTCGACCCATCGTCGTTGTCGCATATTCAGTTCCTTCTGTCTGAATATATGTTCGAGGCTTCTGTGGTCAGTGTAGATAGCACATTTGGTACCGTACAAGTAGTGTCGCCATATCTTAAGTGCAAAGACGACCGCTCCCAGCTCTAGGTCGTGTGTAGTGTAATTCCGTTCGTGAATCTTAAGTTGGCGCGAAGCATAAGCAATGACTTTATCCCTTTGCATCAATACACATCCAAGACCCTGGATAGATGCATCGCAATAGACTACAAAATCGTCCGTGCCTTCAGGCAAAGAGAGGATAGGTGCGCTACAGAGTCTATCCTTTAAGTGCTGGAACGCTGTTTCCTGTGCATTACCCCAACGATAAACAACACCCTTCTGCGTCAGTAGTGTAAGCGGCTGAGCAATCTTTGAGAAGTCTTTGATGAACCGTCTGTAATAACCCGCCAAACCCAAGAATTGGCGTATTTCTGTCGGTGTGCGAGGTGCAGGCCAGTTCTTGATCGAATCCACCTTGGATGGATCAACATGAATCCCATCCTTGTTGACCACATGGCCTAAGAAGTGGACTTCACGAAGCCAGAAGTCGCATTTTGAAAACTTAGCGTATAGCTGTTTCGTTCGAAGAAGTTCCAAAATAAGTCGTAAGTGCTGCTCGTGTTCCTCCCGACTCTTCGAGTAGATCAGGATGTCGTCGATGAAAACAATGACGAACTTGTCTAGATAAGGTTTGCAAACCCTGTTCATAAGATCCATGAAAACCGCAGGCGCGTTCGTCAACCCGAAAGGCATGACCAAAAACTCGTAGTGGCCGTAGCGTGTTCTGAACGCTGTTTTGGAGACGTCCTCATCCCGGACTCTCAGTTGATGATACCCTGACCTTAGATCAATCTTCGAGTAATAGCTCGACCCTTGCAACTGGTCGAATAAATCGTCGATGCGTGGAAGAGGATAGCGATTCTTCACAGTCACCTTGTTCAATTCGCGGTAGTCTATACACATGCGGAAGGTACCGTCCTTCTTCTTTACAAATAGTACTGGAGCTCCCCAAGGCGAAGAGCTAGGACGTATGAAACCCTTTTCCAAGAGTTCTTGTAGTTGCTTAGACAGTTCTTCCAGTTCGGTTGGAGCTAAGCGATAAGGTGCTCGAGCTATGGGTGCTGCTCCTGGAGCGAGCTCGATCTGAAATTCGACCTGACGATGAGGCGGTAACCCAGGTAACTCTTCAGGAAACACTTGAGGAAAATCGCGTACTACAGGAATATCCTCAATCTTTTTCTCTTTCTTCGATGTATCGGTAACGAGTGCTAAAACAGCTGTGTGGCCCTTACGTAAACACTTCTGAGCCTTCAAGAAAGAAATGATGCCACTCACGACACCACTCTTGTCGCCTTGAACTTCGAGAGGTTCTTTACCAGAACGGGGAATACGAATGATCTTCTCCTTGCATAGGATCTCTGCTTGTTGTTGGGATAACCAATCCATACCAATGACAATGTCGAAACTACTCAGAGTTATAGGAATGAGATCTATAGAGAAAGTCTGACCAGCGAGGATAAGATTACAACCTTGAACTATGTGTGTGGCCTCTAAACTTTTACCGTTAGCTAACTCTACGACATGTTTGGTGTTCAAAAGTGTTGGTGCGCGTTTAAGTATTTGACTAGTTTTCAGAGACATATAACTGGTATCCGCACCCGAATCAAATAATACAGTAACATAAAAGTCGTCGAGAAGAAACTTACCCATAATCACATTAGGATCATTCCTTGCATCAGCCTGACCAATCACAAATGCACGACCCCTAGCACCATTGTTGTTTCCCCCATTGTTGTTGTTCCCATTGCCCTGGTTGTTGTTGTTATTCTGATTCTGGTTTAACTGTGGACAATCACGTTTGAAATGACCTTCAGCCCCACACTGGAAACACCCCCGGTTCCCTCGCTGTGGCTGTTGTTGCTGGTTCTGTGGAGCTGGTAGTGGGAGTTGTTGATTCTGATTTGCAGGTCGCGCACTCCTGCAGTCTTTAGCTTCATGCCCTAGTTTGAAACATCTCTGACAACGTTCCTTGCGACACCGTCCACTGTGATGTCTGTTGCACCGATTACATAGTGGGTGAATTCCCCGATATCCACCCTGTCCACCAGACAACTGCTGACTCGGAACCTGATAATCATTGGTCTTGCGTTGCTGAGCGTGAGACTGAACGGTAGCTGAACCTTTGCTGGAATCCCCCTCCCATTTCCGCTTGTTGTCACTGGGAGTAGCAGGAGTAACTGAAGTAGTAGCGGTAGTAGTACTGATGCGTTTAGGCAACTTGTTTTGCTCCACCGCCTGATCCGTGAGACGGTGAGCCAACTGGACAACCTGCTGGTAGGTGGCAAGGTTTGCTGAAGTCACATGACTTTGGATCTCTGGCACTAGACCACCGAGATAAAGTTCTATACGCTTAGCTGGAGGGTCCACCATAGTAGGACACAGTAATGCTAGCTCATTTGATCTCTTAGTAAACGCCTCAATCTCTGACCCCGTCATATTGAGGTTGAAAAACTCGACCTCCAGTTTATGAATGTCGTCACGACTGCAGTACTCCTCCTTGATCATTTCCTTAAAGTTGTTCCATGGGGTGGCGTTAGCAGCAACCAACCCCAGTATCTGTACCTGAGCTTTCCACCATGTGAGGGCTAAACCCTCGAGAGTACCAGTAGCATACTTCACCCTGCGTGCCTCAGGGTATTCACACATTTCGAACACAGACTCTAGCTTCTCGAACCAGTGGAGAAGGCCTACGGCTCCTTCGGTGCCGCTGAAAGTAGTTGGACGACAGTCCATGAAAGTTTTGAAAGTGCAAACAGGTGGTTGACCTGTTGTGTAAGAATCAGAGTAAGGTTAAACACAAGAGTTGTTTTAGGAATGTAGGATCTAAGGATCCTAGTGTGAGTTGTACTGCAGGGTATACCTCCTGCTTGTGCGGCTGCAACTGCCGTGGCAACTTGTTCGTTAATGAGAGCCGTCAACTGGGCTTGTGTCATGTTAATACGTCCAGACATGATCTTCATAGTAAAGATAGCATAAGTAAGAGAGGTTCGCAAACAGTGCGATGACAGAAGAGAGTGAGCACACAAGTATTCTCAAGCAATAGCATATAGTAGGTTCTGTAATCTAAGCATACCCCGAGCAAAGTTCTATGTAATTCTAGTAAGTAGGTAAAGTAACATGAATAGTAGTACCTATGATGTTGAGCCTTGCACGTGGAGCGAAGCGTCGTTGTGGATCGTTGAGCACTGTTCTGGTTATAGTCTGGTTTTAACAAAATCGTTTTCCCCTTATTAAAACCAAGTTCTCTCTAACCAATGGCTCTGATACCAATCTGTCACACCCCCAAAATCCACACGCGGAGTATCACCGCTTGGAGGCGTGACTGACCAGGATCAAGCCACCAATCATATCAAACATAATGAGTATCAAATGTCATTTAAACCAAACGATATGAAAGGTGTTCAAACAAAACATGTTAAGTGTATAGCGGAAGCATAAAATGTAAACCCAACGTAAGTAGTAAGTTTAAATGTTTAAATGTTTCATCATAAGATTCACAATCCGTGCCCACAACGACCGCATCTCCCGTGCAAGCTCCATATGTACCTAAGGTCCTGCTAGGCATGCAGCAGAGAGTCAACACTAGTTGAGCGAGTTCAAAGTTAATAGTTCAGTAATAGTAATAGTGTAGTAAGCCTTGTATCATATTAGTTCATATCGCGGCCCTCTAGGCATGTGTGCGATGATTGGGGAAAACTTCCCAAGTATTCTAGACTAGGTATATTTGTATCGCGGCCACCCGGCATGTGTGCGAAGTTTTAATGTATAGTTCGCGGCCTTCCTAGGCATGTGTGCGAAGATTAGTCATATTATCGCGGCCAACCCTGGAATGTGTGCGAAGATCAGTCATATTATCGCGGCCAACCCCGGTGTGTGTGCGAAGATCAGTTCTATTAGTATCACTAGTCTAGCCGTATCATATCAATAACCCTTCCTCTCCCGAGGACCATATAACTAAGTTCCATAACTAGGTAAGTACAAGTAAATAATCCAAAACCCATTCCCACCCCGGGAATCCCATGCCTTGGCTGTGTGAACTCACCTTGGTTTGCTCGGTATGCTAAGTATGTGCTCAAAGTAAATCAATCACGTCCTAGAGTATGCACGTATACATAATCAGTTTGTAGTCACAAGGTACACGTATAAGCAGGTAGTACGTATTCGTAATCACATAAGTCATGTATATCATTTAACAGCAGTTAGATATTCCAGTTAACACTTAACAGAATTAACTCAAGTTACTGTGCTGATACACGTTTGGCGAAACACACATGTTGGCGAAACACTTATATTGGCAAAACACATCTATTGACGAAACACATCTCCTGTTTCGTCGTGGCCTTGTTTGGCGAAACAGAATTCTAATTCGTCGATTGTCCTTGGCGAAACACTTTCTGTTTCGCCAAGATACCTGTTTCGTCAAACCTGATACGAAGTGATATCAGTTACGTAATGCAGAAATCCTAACCATATAATAGCCGTCATCAATAACAGGAATCATCAAGGAATCATTGTCTAGCATGAACCCTAGTTTAAACGTATCTCAAACCGATTAACATAAAACATCACATCATCGACAACAATCACGCATATCATACATAGATCTGATCTTGACAGTTTACCAATTTCTGCTTTGGTTTCAGGTATAAATCTTATATATTTATCAATCGAATCAACGGATTATATTACAACATCAAACCCCATTCATCATCATAACCAGAACCCTAATATTTAACATGTATCGGTTACAAATATACATCATCATAGCAGAATTACATGACACATAAACACGTACACGGATGAAAGATCAATCAAGACACATAGATTTACTAACCGAGATGATGGTTTGATCGCACAAGGGTTTCCGGTGGGTTCTAGTTGCCGTCACACAGTAGAGAGTCCTCTAGGGTTTCAGATTGCTCAAAAGTATGAAACAAAAGGTTGGTTCACGTAATAATATGAGAGTTTACGTACTGGGCCCAAGCTGGGCTTCGGCGGATCTGGGCTCGGCGAAACAGCCTGTTTCGTCGAGAGGGTTGTTGGCGAAACTGACCTGTTTCGTCGAGATCGATCTTGGCGAATCTCACTTGTGTTTCGTCGGGTTCTTTTATAGTTTAACAGTTTAAGTTTTACAAACAGTACACATGTTATACAATCACACATAACCATGCAATCACAACTATATAGTCAAGGTCAACGTGCATTAAATGCGAATAAAGAATGTCGGAAATTCGAGTTGTCACATACATTAACGTAGGTACACTGGTTGTGTCTTCTGGATCTGATATGTTTGGATTTGAGCAGCAGTAGAGGAAGCAACGAACTGATAGAACGGGGAAAGTGTCACCTAAAGAGAAAATGTCAAAGACTTCAAGTATGTTCATTCTTTTAATTTCTTTGAAATATATTGTCACAAGTTTCTAAATAAAGATATCTTTACTGCCGCTTTCGATTTTGACTTTCAAGTTTACAATTTGGTAAATTTGTTGATATATGGGTCCAGAGCATGTTCCGATTCAGTACGGCGGGCTGAGTGTAGATTATTGTGATTGCAATCCAGAATTTACGATTGATGATCCAGCTGCGGTTGTAAACGGACAGTCGAACACCTATTGGTTTTGGTTTAAGGTTTGTGCGGTTAATGCAGTTATGGAACGGTTTTTTCAGTTAATCAGTTTTGAATATCGGTCCGTTATGACCCAAAACGAACCCAAAGCCTAATATTTGGTTGTTTGTAAATGGACAGTCGAACACCTATTGGTTTTGGTTTAAGGTTTGTGCGGTTAATGCGGTTATGGAACGATTTTTTCAGTTAATCAGTTTTGAACAAATTTTATTGGGCTTGGGACCAGAGGTTTACAAACCGATATTTTTTTTTCAAAACGAACCGGTTTTTTTAACCGAACTGGTTTCTTTGTTGTTGTGGGAAAACCAGTTTCCAGGGTACAAACCGATTCGGTTTATAAACCGGTTTTGGACAAAAAACTGATTTAAACCGTTTTTTTTACAACCGGTTCGGTTTTAATGCCGGTTTCGAAGATCGAGAATACGAACCATTTACAAACCGCTGGGTCGAATCGGGTTGAAATTGGTTTTAAAAAAAAACCGGTTTTGATCCTAAAACCAGTTTTTTTAGATGTCTACTTGGGGCAAATGGTGTGATGAAATTAATAAAAAAATAGCGCAATAAAAATACAACAATATTTTACAAGTAAAATAATGGTCTAATATAACATATTAGCCTAATACTTTTTTACATGAACTCAAAATAGGATGGTTCGGTTAAATCGTTCAGGTTTTCCCCATGAAAGCCACTCCCAACTCTGTGGAGGTGAGATTTAAGAATCTTCGTGCAGAAGCTAAGTGTGAAGTAGTTCAGAGAAAGCCACTCCCAACTCTGTGGAATTCTTTTCAAAGTCTGCTATCTGTAAGTATTTAACTGTGACCTTTAATATACTTTATAAGCACCATAGGTACTAAACATAAACTGATACTAACTAAGAAACTGTGAAGACTGGTTGGTTCAAAGTTAATCTCTAGATCACCAGTTCCTAATCTAAACTTTTCCTTTTTGATATGTGACAGGAGATTGTCATGATGCCCAATTTAAAGTCTAAACGGGCAAAGATAACCATCTTCAAGGATGTCAGGGGTGTCATTAAGCCAGGAAGGTAGGAATATGGTTTTGGTCTCTCCAAATAACGGAAGACACATTTCCTTTTTGACACGATATGAAAAAGACAAAACCCGAACATGAAATTTGTGTGTTCAGGTTTATTTTAACGAGTTCGGGTCAGTTTTGGGTCGAGCCCACAAATACCTTTGGCCAAAACGGACCGTGTTCATGTCAACCCAGCAGGTTCATGGGTTGACCCGTTTAACACATTTGTTTATTTTTTAGTTTTTTTTATGCGTTTATGTGACACCTGTGTCACTTCAACCATCAAACAAATGCCAAAGCAATGAAATATTGTATTTCATACTTGGGATTTGTAAAAATATGTGTATCGTTTGCACATATCAACTCTTGTTCGATTTCAAGCTTTAAATCGCTTTCTGGAGGGTTATATGCGCACCGATGTGTAAATATAACCAGTTTAATGCAACAAACACTCCGTAAAAGTGACATAGGCTTAACATACCTTAAATAACCTTTACATAACGTAGAAATAAGTTTTGAAGGCTTTGGTATGGCAAAATCAAGTCTATTCGCTTACAGGGACTAAAGTTGACAAACAGCGAAAGTATGCCAATTTGAACTGTAACAGACATTCTGGAACATGACCATAAGTTAAACATACCATAAATATCCTTTACATAGCTTAGAAATAGGCTTTGAAGGGTTCGGTGTGCTAAAATAAACTTTGGTGTCATTCAGGGACTAAAAGAGTCAAAAAGTGCACAAGTTTGCATTTTCGCGCATAACTTACGTTCTGAATACATCCGGACATCCAAAAATTTATGTAAGCACTAAAATATTTTATTTTAGTGTTTGGCATGAGAAAAATCCATTCGTCACGCCATTTGGATCGTTTTTCGCGCTTATGCGCATTCCGTCGTAATTAACCGAACAACGCGATCGTACGGCCAAACGAACCAACATCCGAGATATTTTTGAGCACATTTTAAATTCCCTATACTTTAACATCTTTGTGGAGCTTGAAATTGGGCTTGACGGGTGTTAGAAGTGCCAAAACACGACGATACGCGCACAGGGGCCTGTTCTGCCATTTTTGAAAGTTTCAGACCTGCAAGGTCCTTATGGACCTCAACATTATTAGTGTTGAGGTCCATAAGCAGGGGTCAGATGCAGAAACTTGTTTTTAAACAGCTGTTAACAGCCCTTAAACCCTCCAAGGGCCAATGCCACATGTCAAACTCTTGTGGTGGGGGCAAAATGAGCTACCATAACATTCCGACAAGTGTACGGGTGAGATCAAGGCACGTTGTTCGATAAACGATCCTAACGGTTGTCCATTTACTATAAATACCCAACCCCATTCCTTCCAAACCCACAAGAATCTGATTTGAGAAGCTCTAAGTTGAAACCATTGTTTCATACCTGAGCTACTCGGATCAAGATTAGCTTTTGGGGACCCTGGGTAAGTGTTCCTTCGTTCTTTTATTGCTTTTCGAGTCTGAAAGTCAAACTTTGTTTGACTTTCTGCATTGACCAGTTTATGGTCAATGTGAAGTTCGTTTGAACTTCGCAACGTGATTGTAATCACGGTGGTTATAGTCCTTTTTGACTATGCCTACTGATTACCACGTTGTCTAGGGTCGTAAGGGTAAGCGATCTAATAAATCGCTTATACCTTCGAACCCGACCCATTTGATCGATCACTAGGATCCGACCAAACACATTAGGTGACCATAGTATATAAGGAATAACCTTCCGACGTTATACCTTATGGTCGCTTCGTTATGTAGTTGTATGATAGGTAGTTTATATGCCTTAGGTAAATTACCAAAATACCCTTTTCATGTGTAATTGGTAATTAAGCATGTGTAACCTAAAACTTTCGTCACTTAATTGATTATGTAACATAATTAAACATATTAGGCATATAATACTTGTCATAGGACTAGTTAGGCGAACGCGTTTTACGCGAACGACGCGTTAAAGTAGCATAAGCTACCTAAACGGGTCGTAATGGGTCGTAAGCACTTAGGTTAGGTTTCATTTAGTATGTAGGCTTTGTTAAACCATATTACACGAGTCTCTATACTCGTTTGGTTTACGAACCCTCATTCTATCCAATCCTCCAATTTAGGTCCGGTTTATTAACATAGTTACCTATATTAGGTGCCGTTTGATATCCGCGATCTCTAGCATTGTTTGGTTGTTACTCAAGGACTACGAAGCAATCTCAAGTGAGTACATAGACCCCTCTTTTACTGTTTTCCAAACGTTTTGGGGTGGAACACATGTGCCTACTTGTTACTTTCATGCTTTCCATGTTTTCACATCATATACCTGCTATGTTCGTTAGTACATATAGTACATGATTTCATTACATTTCATGCTATGTATGCCCATTGTGTGCGTACTTAGTACATCGTTTTACATTACATTTCATGCTATATATGCCCATTGTGTGCATACTTAGTACATCGTTTTACATTACATTTTATGCTATGTATGCCCATTGTGTGCGTACTTAGTACATTTTTACATTACATTCTATGCTATGTATTCCCATTGTGTGCGTACTTAGTACATTGTTTTACATTACATTTTATGCTATGTATGCCCATTGTGTGCGTACTTAGTACATTGTTTAACATTACATCTTGGTGGTTTGGTTTGAGTAAGTGATTTAAGTAACGAGGCGTGTGTAATATGATACAAGCATGGTGGATACGCCGCTGATACTTCCTATATATAAGTGTTTGTATGATATTACATATCGTAGCGTTATTTGAATCATTTCAATTTGAGATATATAACATTTTATACAAATAACATACTTTTCAAACGATTTACAAAACAAAACAATTTACAAGGTTCATGACTAAACTTTATTAAACAACTCTTTCTAAACTTACAAGTCATGAATCCTATTTTCACAAAACCTATCTATCTCACAGGCATTTTTATGCTGACGTACCTATTTTCACATGTGTTTTCAGGAGATGATGCATAGGACTTATCAAGACATACTTAGGCGGACCTGTGCCTTAGTGACTTAAAACGAGACAAGAACTAGTTAATTTATGTTATGTACTCTTTGTTTCTTGTTTAAAACAATGTAAACTCTCATGTTTGATTAATAAAACAAAACTTTAATTGCCATGGATTTGAAACGATTAATTCTGTTACAACACTCCCCGACGTTTCCGCCACGATTCGTTGTCTCACGTGGTCGGGGTGTGACAGAAAAGATGGTATCAGAGCCAATGGTTATAGGGAATTAGGTTATTAGTAATACTTTGACCTAGTCTATAACCTTCCTAGGACCCTAACGCGAGTTTACTTGCGTTTAGTCATAAAACAATACCGTCACCTATCCTTAGGCGACGACCACAACAAGAACATAAATTTCAAAACCGCTTTGAAAACTAATCATCTGTTCTAGGATGATTGATTACTAGGTTTTGAACCCTCTGTTTTAAGGTTTTGAACCCTCTGTTACAAGGTTTTGAACCCCTTTGAGTTTTCAAAATCTCGTCAAAGTTTTTGGTCCTAAATAATGTGAACACGTGCAAACTGGAAGAGTGAATGCCTGTACCCTGAGTTTTCTGTCTAAGGCTAGAGTGTTCGTACAAATCCACATAATCGGACCAGTCACTCTTACCTGGGAACTCTTGGGGTGAGTGTCCACTTATAGGCGAGCATGTCTTCGCGATACATTATGAGGATCTATTTGCTTTGATTCAGCCTTTGTGTGTCGTTTGTTTGCTTCGTGGTTCAAACAAATGACCATCACCCATGATTTTAGGTCGGTAATTGCAACATCCTATTCTTACCCCATGCCATTTCATTTGTTTTCTCTCTTGTTTCCCCTTTTTAGAATGCCTCCACGACGCGAAAATCCGGTATCTATTGAAGATCTGGCAGCTGTCATTACACAGCAAATAACTGCTGCAATCCCGAACATCGTTGCTCAGTGTAACCAAGCCCTCAACAACAATAATGCCCCCTGCAACTTCAAGACGTTGAACTCGGCTAAGCCATCAAAGTTTTCTGGGTCTCAAGGAGCGACTGCACTTCTGCAATGGTTCGAGAGTTTAGAGAGCACCTTCAGGCATGTTCAATGTCCAAACGAGCGAAAGGTAGATTTCGCATCCAGTGTCTTTGAGAAACGAGCTTTGACGTGGTGGAACGGTGTGGTGAGAGATAGGGGTGCCGATGTGGCACTGGCTCAGACATGGGAAGAGCTTCGAGCACTGATGATGAAGGAATCCTGTCCTCGTCACGAGATCAGGGCCTTGGAAAGGGAATTCGACGATCTTAAGCAAGACAGCGGTGAACATCGAGCATACACTGATCGATATGAGGAGCTGAGCCTGTTGTGTCCTACCATGGTTACGCCTTTGGATAAGGCGATCGAAAAATACATTGATGGTCTCCCTGACTCAGTTCAGGACATTGTTACTGGTAGTAAACCCACTACAGTTAGACAGGCCATTGAATTATCTGCTACCCTAACCGAATCTCAGATCAGAAAGCGCAAACTTTTTCGGAAAGGCGACAAGAAACAAGCAGCTAATGTTCAGGAGGAAACCAAGGAAAGTAAAACCCAACCTTCTAAGAAGCGTAAGGCTTCGCAGAATTGTGCGATTGCTGCTCAACCCAACCAAAACACCCGTAACCAACCAACTCAACCTCCTGCAAGGAAACCTTATGCCGGTACTGCACCGATATGCAACAAATGTAATGCACACCACTTAGCTCACCTACAGTGTCGTTTATGTGCATCATGTGGGCGACTCGGTCACCTGGAAAATGCTTGTCGATTTACCCCAAACCAAGGTGGTCCAAACCAACCTCAAGTAAATCCTACTCAAGCTCGTTGTCCACCAGGTCCTTGCTTCAATTGTGGTGAGATGGGTCATTTCCGAAGAAATTGCCCAAAGCTTGCTAATGCAAATCCAGCATAGGGATGAGCATCTGACCGACTAGAAGACAACACCCTTTAGAAATAATCATGTCTTATGTATTATTTTCTTTTGTTGTCAAGGTCCATGAAACAGTTGTTATCATTGTTTATAAATAAATCCTTTATTTACATTGCAATGTATTTATAAACAACATATCCCCTACAATACCGGCAATCAAGGAATCGTATTCCTTGAAAAGCAAACTACCCCCAAAGTTTTTCCATTTTATGATCTCTTGCGTTTTCCACAAAATTCCTAAGTACCCGTTTCCTCTAAGGAAACGAAGTACAAAGCGCAAGTTACAACACTGGACGAATACCCAAAGTACCACTATAAATTCTTAATAGAGTACCTAAGGGTATTTCCGTATATTCTAAAATTATTGTACCTTAATTCGAATGTTGCGTTTTCTTGAAAACGAAATCGAATTTTTGGAAGATCATCCTATCTTCATAGATAGATTCTTGAAAATAATTAAAGTGCCAAATGAAATCCACGGATTGGATTCCTGGCGTGCTTTAAGTATCCGCGTCCAAAATTAACAAATTAAAGATCTAGATAAACAATTTTGTGGTTGTGTGACTATGTGTTTATACATTTTGCGTTTTCTATTATGCATTTTTGTGTTTTTGTATACTCTGGATATTCGTTATCCAAACCCTCATAGAATCTTTCTTATCTTCATATGAAGGATTCGTAGTAGGATATTCAAAAAGGTACTATGTTAAATCCTAAATGGACTTCTACGTTGTAGTTAAGTCCCTTGGATTATAAGTACTATTCCAAAGTTAAAGACATCCTCCGTCGATGTAGTTAAATATTCCCCTTGGGTAGTTTAGTTAAATAGGCCCTCTGGTGGTCTAGTTAAAGAGATCCTTCGTCGATCTAAGTTAAAGAGATTGGTTCGACAATCTAGTTAAATATATCATGCGTTGATATAGTTAAATAGGCCCTCTGGTGGTCTAGTTAAAGAGATCCTTCGTCGATCTAAGTTAAAGAGATTGGTTCGACAATCTAGTTGAATATATCATGCGTTGATATAGTTAAATAGGCCCTCTGGTGGTCTAGTTAAAGAGATCCTACGTCGATCTAAGTTAAATAGATAGGTTCGACAATCTAGTTAAATATATCATGTGTTTATGTAGTTAAATAGGCCCTCGGGTGGTCTAGTTCAAGAGATTGTTCGTTGATCTAATCCTTTGGTGACCTAGTTAAAAAGACTCTATTGCAGTCAAGTTAAATCACCACAGGATTATTCGTTTGATTTTTCCCCATACGCATTATGAAATGAACTGTGCGGACAGTGCAAGGAACTACGTAATTATGGAGGCCTACATAATTATGGAATTCAGTGCACAGAAACCACAGGAAGTTTTGTCATGTATTAAGACCAATAGTGACAAGAGTAATGATCCGGGAGAAGTCTTGGACCTCGACCAATGTCATTTATTCTTACACTCCCCAATTCTGATCTCAATCACACACCAAGTTTCCTATGATGAGTCCTCATAAGATACATTTTTCAGCCCGTAGTTCGAAACTCCATGTTTTGATACTACAAGGACTTCACTTTGAGGGTTGACATTTTCGCTAAGAATCCTAACATGGCCCAGAGTTTTACTTAAGGGTTCAATGGATTTGTCTGAAAGCGAAACCGTCACAGCTGTCTTCACAAATTTCCTCAAAAACTAAATTTCGGGACGAAATTTCCTAAAGTAGGGGAGACTGTGACACCTGTGTCACTTCAACCATTAAACAAATGCCAAACCAATGAAATATTGTATTTCATACTTGGGATTTGTAAAAATATGTGTATCGTTTGCACATATCAACTCTTGTTTGATTTCAAGCTTTAAATCGCTTTCTGGAGGGTTATACGCGCACCGATGCATAAATATAACCAGTTTAATGCAAAAAACACTCCGGAAAAGTGACATAGGCTTAACATACCTTAAATAACCTTTACATAACTTAGAAATAAGTTTTGAAGGCTTTGGTATGGCAAAATCAAGTCTATTCGCTTACAGGGACTAAAGTTGACAAACTGCGAAAGTATGCCAATTTGAACTGTAACAGACATTCCGGAACATGACCATAAGTTAAACATACCATAAATATCCTTTACATAGCTTAGAAATAGGCTTTGAAGGGTTCGGTGTGCTAAAATAAACTTTGGTGTCATTCAGGGACTAAAAGCGTAAAAAAGTGCACAAGTTTGCATTTTCGCGCATAACTTACGTTCTGAATACATCCGGACATTCAAAAATTTATGTAAGTACTAAAATATTTTATTTTAGTGTTTGGCATGAGAAAAATCCATTCGTCACGCCATTTGGATCGTTTTTCGCGCTTATGCGCATTCCGTCGTAATTAACCGAACAACGCGATCGTACGGCCAAACGAACCAACATCCGAGATATTTTTGAGCACATTTTAAGTTCCCTATACTTTAACATCTTTGTGGAGCTTGAAATTGGGCTTGACGGGTGTTAGAAATGCCAAAACACGACGATACGCGCACAGGGGCCTGTTCTGCCATTTTTGAAAGTTTCAGACCTGCAAGGTCCTTATGGACCTCAACATTATTAGTGTTGAGGTCCGTAAGCAGGGGTCAGATGCAGAAAATTGTTTTTAAACAGCTGTTAACAGCCCTTAAACCCTCCAAGGGCCAATGCCACATGTCAAACTCTTGTGGTGGGGGCAAAATGAGCTACCATAACATTCCGACAAGTGTACGGGTGAGATCAAGGCACGTTGTTCGATAAACGATCCTAACGGTTGTCCATTTACTATAAATACCCAACCCCATTCCTTCCAAACCCACAAGAATCTGATTTGAGAAGCTCTAAGTTGAAACCATTGTTTCATACCTGAGCTCCTTGGATCAAGATTAGCTTTCGGGGACCCTGGGTAAGTGTTCCTTCGTTCTTTTATTGCTTTTCGAGTCCGAAAGTCAAACTTTGTTTGACTTTCTGCATTGACCAGTTTATGGTCAATGCGAAGTTCGTTTGAACTTCGCAACGTGATTGTAATCACGATGGTTATAGTCCTTTGTGACTATGCCTACTGATTACCACGTTGTCTAGGGTCGTAAGGGTAAGCGATCTAATAAATCGCTTATACCTTCGAACCCGACCCATTTGGTAGATCACTAGGATCCGACCAAACACATTAGGTGACCATAGTATATAAGGAATAACCTTCCGAGGTTATACCTTATGGTCGCTTCGTTATGTAGTTGTATGACAGGTAGTTTATATGCCTTAGGTAAATTACCAAAATACCCTTTTCATGTGTAATTGGTAATTAAGCATGTGTAACCTAAAACTTTCGTCACTTAACTGATTATGTAACATAATTAAACATATTAGGCATATAATACTTGTCATAGGACTAGTTAGGCGAACGCGTTTTACGCGAACGACGCGTTAAAGTAGCATAAGCTACCTAAACGGGTCGTAATGGGTCGTAAGCACTTAGGTTAGGTTTCATTTAGTATGTAGGCTTTGTTAAACCATATTACACGAGTCTCCATACTCGTTTGGTTTACGAACCCTCATTCTATCCAATCCTCCAATTTAGGTCCGGTTTATTAACATAGTTACCTATATTAGGTGCCGTTTGATATCCGCGATCTCTAGCATTGTTTGGTTGTTACTCAAGGACTACGAAGCAATCTCAAGTGAGTACATAGACCCCTCTTTTACTGTTTTCCAAACGTTTTGGGGTGGAACACATGTGCCTACTTGTTACTTTCATGCTTTCCATGTTTTCACATCATATACCTGCTATGTTCGTTAGTACATATAGTACATGATTTCATTACATTTCATGCTATGTATGCCCATTGTGTGCGTACTTAGTACATCGTTTTACATTACATTTCATGCTATGTATGCCCATTGTGTGCATACTTAGTACATCGTTTTACATTACATTTTATGCTATGTATGCCCATTGTGTGCGTACTTAGTACATTTTTACATTACATTCTATGCTATGTATGCCCATTGTGTGCGTACTTAGTACATTGTTTTACATTACATTTTATGCTATGTATGCCCATTGTGTGCGTACTTAGTACATTGTTTAACATTACATCTTGGTGGTTTGGTTTGAGTAAGTGATTTAAGTAACGAGGCGTGTGTAATATGATACAAGCATGGTGGATACGCCGCTGATACTTCCTATATATAAGTGTTTGTATGATATTACATATCGTAGCGTTATTTGAATCGTTTCAATTTGAGATATATAACATTTTATACAAATAACATACTTTTCACAAGACATTGTTTTACAAACAACTTATCTTATACAAACTCATTCTACATGGTTATTCATTTAACCATACATTATTCTCTTATTTATACATATCATCTGAACTTATTGTATTTCAAACGATTTACAAAACAAAACAATTTACAAGGTTCATGACTAAACTTTATTAAACAACTCTTTCTAAACTTACAAGTCATGAATCCTATTTTCACAAAACCTATGTATCTCACATGCATTTTTATGCTGACGTACCTATTTTCACATGTGTTTTCAGGAGATGATGCATAGGACTTATCAAGACATACTTAGGCGGACCTGTGCCTTAGTGACTTAAAACGAGACAAGAACTAGTTAATTTATGTTATGTACTCTTTGTTTCTTGTTTAAAACAATGTAAACTCTCATGTTTGATTAATAAAACCAAACTTTAATTGCCATGGATTTGAAACGATTAATTCTGTTACAACACTCCCCGATGTTTCCGCCATGATTCGTTGTCTCACGTGGTCGGGGTGTGACAGTTTATGTAATAAGTTAAACTATATGAGTATTTTTTATGCCAAAATTTAAAGTTTAAAAATAAATTTTCATGTTGTAAACATAATTGTTTAAAAAATATGCTAATTTTGACTTTTAATGTATTAATATGCAATAAAAAATAATTTTTTTGGTTAAATGGGTTGTGCACGTGTCAACCCGCGAATTTCGAGTTCATGTCGTGTAAAATATGTAGGTTTGTGTCAGGGTTGACTCGCGTACCCTCGAACACGACCCACTTAGTCAGCTCTACTTCCTACTACCATCAGTATGGTTGCACTTCATAGGCTATGTTTTGATGTATAATTTGTTTTTCTTACAATTGTTGCTACTGCAGGGAAATTTTTTTGTCGTTATACCAATAGCAATAGTGACATCGATCACAATCGGATAATATTTTTTTGCTGCATTTGGGACTACAAAAGCTTCCTAATTGCCAGAGATGATTTATCTCCCAGATTATGTTGAGTACAAAATTGTTCCTGGGCATTTTTATAAAAGCGAATTTATTTAGTTTTACCTATTTCATTTGCTATAGATGAAATATTACGCAGATCGACTCAGTCATAAAGTAAGTGGGTCAAAACCGATATTGGTTGGTTAAATTTTTGACAATTCTTTACAAACTTCCAGGGGTTAAATTTGGTGGTCGTTAAAAAGAAGTCGAGTAGTGTTGCACCAGGTCTTGCATATAGAAAGAATCTGATCCTAGCCAGTTTACTAATTATTAGCCTTATGCGGGTGTGCGCTACATGTCTTACCAATTTTTTGTTGGTTTAAAAAAAGTAAATTGACAAGTTATAACCAAATGTAGCAAGTACCATACAAAAGTTATATTAACCTGAGAGCTGAGGTTATGGTTTTGAATATCTCAAATCATTTTTAAAATAAAATCCAACAAATAAAAAAAAAGGTAGAAGACATCTCTTATTGATAACAAGTTACTACTTATATGACTTATATATGATCATAAAACTTCTCTCTCATTTTCACTAATGAATAATGATGGCCCTGGTAGCCTTTATTATTGTCTCATAAGTTGTTAAATTTAGTGTTTCACATGGATATAGTTTCTGTTAATTTTTTTGCTATTACTTCAAAATAGTAGAAATTTAAGTAGCACCAATAGTTGAAATTTAAGAAGCACTAATGTTGTAACGAGTAGGCAAACAAGCAATAGAAATATGTAGCCCTTATAGCAATAATGTAAATCTCAACAATGCTATGAGAAAGTATAGCGATGTGAAAACCGACACTTTGAGTAATCACTTTCAGGTCAATGATCTTGCGGATGCAGCAAGTGTTTACGGCACTTTGAGTAAAGTAATCGATTGCGATGTGAAAACCGACACAACTTTATGATTATCAATTACTTACCTTATTTCTATATCAAACATGTACACTAAAACAAAATGTCTTTAACATTCTTTTATAAAGATATGTAACTAAATGCAAATAATTTAAATAATATATTATAATCTGTTTTTTAGTATTTGATTTCGATCGTTATTAAACATACCCGTGTGTCACACGGGTGTTACAACTAGTTTATTTATAGAGTACACTTCCGCTGCTTTTTTTTTATGGTTGGATCGTTTTAACGATTTTGTTTAAATTCTTTAAAAATAGTCATTTTACTTATGATCTTTCTAACTTATCATCATTTTGCTTCTCGCCTTTAATCCCGTCTAAAATGTATGTTACAAGTAAGGGTATGTTGGTAATTTTACAGATAAGTATTTTAATAATTTATTATTAATTTCTAAAATCTGTTTTTAAGTTTTTTTATTGATATTAAAATAAAGATTTATTTATATATTATCTTTCTATATTAATTAATGTTTGCTTTCTTCTACAACATCATGACCCAAAGTAGCTTCACTTTCATCATCATCTGACACCTGATGCTTTTCTCGAGTTAGGTGAGGATTGTTCATATCATCATCATCATCATCATCATCATCATCAGTCGGGACTTGCTTTGATTCCTCCTGCTTTTCCTGATTGAAGATTGTTGCAATTGCAAAGAGCTTCTGGCGAATTGTGTGACAACCCTCACAAAACCAGGTATCCGTTCAATTAATTAATATTTAATTAGTGCTTAATTACTGTGCTTGCTTACAATTGTGGTTAAACTGTTTCTTGACTTCTGATACATACATACTCATGCATCACATTTTATACTGTCACTCTATTATTTACACACAAACATTAGTGACAACCTTGATGCACAAAGCACAGTTAGCACCGTGAACGGATAACCCAGTAAACATGCTGACATTGCCAGCACCTATACAGACATTATATTGAGGCCAGTATGAGCCGGGAATAAAGTACTACACTGGTAGAAAGTGTAGGGAGGTGAGGATCATAAGACTGCGTCACTAGGTGATAGTTATAGTGCCCGGAAGTGCCTAAAGCTTACTTAAAGTGCAGAATTCTGCACTAGTATATCAAAATTCAGCTTTTAACAAAGCTAGTAAAGTGCAAAAACTTGGTAAAATAATTCTAGACACTTTCCAAAGTGTCGGTAAATTAATGTGTCACTAAAAATAATATTAAAGACACTTTAAATACTTATTTAACACTCTAACGGATCAATATCCAACCAGACAACCGGACTTTACCCGGAACATAAAAATATTGCCAAAGACATAGTTTTCACTTTTCTGAGCTAGTTAGGGTCCCCGAACACCCTAACACCCTTTATATTTTATTACACACTTAAATCTCTAACTTAACCTTTTTAATCTAACTAATTAGTAACTAAAGATTTGAAATCCAACCCTATACCCCCCCCCCTGCGAACCGGTTTGTGGAGTGGGGACACACCCCACAATTGTTTGATTATTTTAATCACTCTTGCTTGATATCTAGATGACACATTGTATGATGGTTAATAGTGGAATTAGTTTATAAGTAAACACCAAGGATAAGAACTCTCATTTCACAAAACACCAACATCAAACTTTCTTCTCTTCCTCTCCCCTTGCTTGCGGCCGAACCCAACAACACCCATCATTATCAAAGGTGATAAGGATCATACAAGGAGGCTCGGTGCTTTCGGAAGTGCAAGAACCTCTCTAGATTTCTTTTATCCACCTCATTTACATCTTGTTTCTTCCCTAGCCTTGAGCTAGTAGTAAGTGCCTCTAAACATCATCTTGATCTTTGTTTATGGTGGTTAATAAGTGATTTAATGGTTGAAAGTTAAGAACACTAAATAACATAACATAAAGTCTTGAAAATAAGATGAACAAGTTGGATAAAGAGAAGATACATGTGTAAATCTTATGAATCTTGTATGATTGTGATTATTTGATGTTGTTTGTTACTAAAAGTGGGATGGATCATCATCTAACCATACTAGATCATGTTCAAGAACTTGAACTAGTAGTATGTTAGTGTTAGAATTATGAAAGATGATGAAACCTTCCATCCATGACACATGAACTTGAATAAATAAAATTTTTCTTGTAAAATAAGACTCTAAACATGTAGATCTAAGGATCTACAAGTGGTTTTTCGGAAGAACCAAGTGAAAGATGCAAGTCTTGTTAAAACCCGGATGTTTTATGAACTAGAAGCATTTTTGGAAGGTAAACAAGTGTGTAAACACTTGTGTAAACAAGAAAATTTAACAAGAAGTATTTTTGAAAATCTTGACTAGAAGTTGTAAAACTTCAAGTTCTTTAAAAATAAAGTTTGTAAGAAACTAATTTTATTTTTAAAGATAACAAAACCTACTAAATACGCTAGTAACTTACTACATATTTTTACGAAGCTTTCAAGTTCATGAGTTTGTGATTTAGGCTTGTTTTGTCAAGTTTGATGCTTAGATATTGTTGATTGATGATTGTTAAATTGTTTGATTGAGTTTTGAAAAGAAAATGATACGCTTGTAAGCGTGGACACCTCCAGTTACAAAGGAAACTCTGGCGAAATTTTTCCAGAAATATAACACTTAGAAATATTTTCGTAACAAATATTTATAAATGTGTTTTTAACTTGGTTTTAAAAATAAACTTCGCCATGATTTTTATTTCAAAAATTACCAAGTGTCGGAGGTGGATTTTCGTAAATAAAACTTGTTAAATATATATTTAGAATATATATTTCATAATAAAACGCTTGTGCGATTATATGTTTATTTTGTGAACTAGATATATTATTTTTAGGATAAAAATAATATAACCTGGGAATATTATGAAATCACGACTCCAAAATAATACCAACGCACTCACAAATAAATATTTAAGTTACGCCGGTATTGTTATAACAACGCGAACTTTAAAACGTAACTTAGGTATATTTCGGAAAATACCCTTACGCGTATATTTTGATAAGTATTATTTTGGAAAATATATAAAGTAAAATATGTATATTTTTGGAAATTAAGAATATTTTTGTCACACCCCGACCGCGTAAAACAACAAATCGCGGCGGAAACATCGGGGCGTGTTGCGACAGAATTAATTGTTTCAAATCCATGGCAAACAAAGTTGTATTTTATTTATAAACAAAGGTGTTACATTGTTTCAAACAGGAAATTTAAGAGTTCAGAACATAATTAAACATAGTCTATCTTCTTTTAAAGTCTCTAAGGCACAGGTCCGCCCTAGTATCATGATCAACATCCTATGGAAAAGCTCCTGAAAACACATGTGAAAATAGGTACGTCAGCATAAAAATGCCTGTGAGATACATAGGTTTGTGAAAATAAGATTCATGACTTGTGTTTGAGAAAATATTCCGTCATGAACCTTGTAATTTGATTTGTTTTGTAAATCACTTGAAAAACGATAAGATCAGATGATATGTATAAATAAGAGAATAGTGTATGGTTAAATGGATAACCATTGTAAACTGAGTTTGTATAAGATAAGTTGTTTGTAAAACAATGTATTGTGAAAAGTATGTTATTTGTATGAAATGTTCTATGTATAAAACTGAAATGATTCAAATAACGCTACGATATATAATACCATACAAACACTTATATATAGGAAGTACCAGCGGCGTATCCACCATGCTTGTATCATATTACACACGCATCGTTACTTAATCATTTAATCAAACCAAACCAAACAATGTAAAATGTTCATGTCAAGATGTAAATCATGTAAAAATGTCTATGTCAAATATCCAAGTCAAATGTCTATGTTTAAACCAATAGTCAAAAGTCCTTGTATAAACCATGTCAAATGTTGATAGTCCAAAAGTAGTCAAGTAATGTATAACCAAAATGATATGTATGGTAAGTAAAATAAGACTACTTAAACCATAAGTAAAAATGTACAAAACAAAGTATTTTGATTATATCAAAAAGTTATGTTTTGTAAAGTGATGCATGATACATTGATACGAACATTTATGTGGTAAGTTAACGCATACATTCAAGCCTTGAGACAGTCGGATAACCCTTTCAGTCAAGGTTATCAAAAGAATTGTATTCGGATTCAGTCATTCCTTACATCCAAACAAACCCGGGATGTCAGGAATGGGATTTGTCAAGTCCTATGGTACCACTACTTACTCCCGAGCGGCGTAGCAAATGTTAATGAACGTAATAAAGACCCGTTTGTGCAAACCAAATGTCATAGCAGTTGTATACTTGTCATATGAAAACAATGTACTAAGTATGCTAAGTTAACATACAAAGCAGAAAAGTCTTGTAAATCAATGTGCTAGCATGCTATCAGTCAACATACATAGCAGAAATGTAATGAAATCATGTACTATAATGTACTAACAAACATAGCCGGTATATGATGTGAAAACAGGAAAGCATGAAAGTAACAAGTAGGCACATGTGTTTCACCCCAAAACGTTTGGAAAACAGTAAAAGAGGGGTCTATGTACTCACTTGAGATTGCTCAGATGTATAAAGATAATCACCAAGTAATGCTAGAGATCTCGGAATCAAACGGCACCTAATATAGGTAACTATGTTAATAACCGGACCTTAATCGGATGATTGGATAGAATGAGGTTTCGTAAACCAAACGAGTGTAGAGACTCGTGTCATTTGGTTTAACAAAGCCTACATACTAAATGAAACCTAACATAATTGTTTACGACCCATTACGACCCGTTTAGGAAGCTTATGCTACTTTAACGTGTCGTGCGCGTGAAACGCGTTCAGACCGCCTAACTAGTCCTATGACAAGTATTATATGCCTATACATGTTACATAATCAGTTATGTGACAAAGGTTTAGGTTACATATGCTTAATTACCAATTATACATGAAAAGGGTATTCTGGTAATTTACCTAAGGCATATAAACTACCTATCATACAACTACTTAAACGATGTGACCATAGGGTATAACCTCGGAAGGTTATTCCCTACTTACTATGGTCACCTAATGTATTTGGTCGGATCCTAATGATCGACCAACTGGGTCGAGTTCGAAGGTATAGGCGATTTATTAGATCGCCTACCCTACGACTCTAGACAACGTGGTAATCAGTGGGCATAGTCCCAAGGGACTATGACCAACGTGATTACACTCACGTTGCGAAGTTCAAACGAACTTCGCATTGACCATTACTGGTCAACGCTGAAAGTCAAACAAAGTTTGACTTTCTGACTCGAAAAGCAGTAAAAATAAGGAAAAGAACGAAAGAATACTAACCCAGGGTCCCCGAATGCTAAACTCAATTCGAAAATCTCAGGTATGAAACAAATGTTTCAACTTAGAGTTTCTCAAAGTGAATTTCTAGTGATTTTGAACAAAGGGGGTTGGGTTATTTATAGTTTTTGGTCCACCGCTAGGATCGTTTCTTGGAAAAGGGGAAAGGATCTAGTCCGTACACTTGTTGCAAGGTTATGGAAGCTTAATTCCATCCTTATCTAGTGACTAAGCAAGTGAAAACATGTGGTGGAGGATTAAACATGTGCAAACAGCCTGTTTTAAAAACTCTGCATCTGGTCAGAAGACCCCCTGCGCATCGTAGGGCAAAAGTCCCTGCGCATCGTAGGGGTGAAGTTTGGCAGATTTACAGTTTTGGTCCCTGAACTGTATTTAGGCCATTTTTGACACGTTTAAGGCCCGTTAACCCCATTTCAAACCTCTAAAATGAAGTTAAAGTATAGGGAACTTAAAATGTGTTCAAAAATATCTCAGATGTCGGTTCGTTTAGCCGTACGAACGTGATGTTCGCTTAATTACGACGGAATGCGCACAAGCGCGAAAAACGATCCAAATGACGAAACGAATGGATTTTTCTTAAGGCGAACACTAAAATATAATGTAGTCATGCTTACATAAATTTTTGGATGTCCAGATGTATTCAGAACGTAAGTTATGCGCGAAAATGCAAACTTGTGCACTTTTTGACACTTTTAGTCCCTGAATGTCCCAAAAGTTTATTTTAGCACACCGAACCTCTCAAAGCCTATTTCTAAGCTATGTAAAGGATATTTAAGGTGTGTTTAACTTATGGTCATGTTCCGGAATGTTCGTTACAGTTCTAATTGACATACTTTCGCAGTTTGTCATATTTAGTCCCTGTAAGCTAATTAACTTGTTTTTGCCATACCAAAGCCTTTAAAACTTATTTCTAAGTTATGTAAAGGTTATTTAAGGTATGTTGAGTATATGATGATGTTCCGGAGTATTTCTCGCATTAAACTGAGTACGTTTACGCACTAGTTTGCGTATAACTCTCCAGAAAGCGATGTAGAGTTTGAAATTACATAAAAGTCAAAACATGAAAAATGTAAAACATAACAAAACAAACATTGTGATCAAATAACATTGGTTTATTGATAACAGAACTGTTCATAGTGATTACAAGCACAGTTGTTACAGTCTCCCCTACTTGTGGAAATTTCGTCCCGAAATTTATTTAGAGGAAACTCGTGGAAAAAGATGTGGGTATTTCGCCTTCATTTGGTCTTCGCGTTCCCAAGTAAACTCAGGTCCACGTTTAGCTTCCCAGCGAACTTTGACCAAAGGAATGCGCTTGCGTTTAAGCCACTTGACTTCACGTTCCATGATTTCCACTGGTTTCTCAACAAATTTCAGTGTTTTGCCAACACGAATTTCGTCAAGCGGTATGGAGTAGTTCTCATCAGCTGTACACTTCTTGAGATTTGATACGTGAAAAGTTGGATGAACATTTCCCAGTTCCGGAGGTAACTCAAGTCTGTAGGCTACCTTTCCGATTCTTTCGACGATCTTGAATGGTCCAACGTATCTAGGTGCAAGTTTTCCTTTCTTTCCAAATCTGATCACACCTCTCCAAGGTGAGACCTTAAGTAATACTCGATCACCGACTTGAAATTCAAAGGCTTTGCGTTTTGGGTCCGCGTAAATCTTCTGACGGCTTCTAGCTGCCTGAAGGTTATCACGAACTTTCTTGACCTTGTCAGTTGTCTCTAAAATAAGGGCAGGTCCAGTAATTTGAGCCTCGCCAATCTCATTCCAGCAGACTGGTGAACGACATTTTCGACCATAGAGAGCTTCGAAAGGAGCCATTTTGATGCTAGTGTGATAACTGTTGTTGTAGGAGAATTCAATCAATTTAAGATGTGAATCCCAGCTACCACCAAAATCGATCACACAAGCTCTTAGCATATCCTCCAGAGTCTGGATTGTTCTCTCAGATTGACCATCCGTTTGCGGATGATAAGCTGTGCTCAGATTAAGTTGGGTCCCCATAGCAGATTGCATGGTTCTCCAAAAGTGAGAAGTGAAACGAGCATCTCTGTCAGAAATGATGTTCAAAGGAACACCATGTCGAGCCACAATTTCATCTACATAGATTTGAGCAAGTCTATCAGCAGGAAAATCCTCACGGATTGGCAAGAAGTGTGCTGACTTTGTAAGACGATCAACGACTACCCAGATGGCATCATGACCTTTCTTTGTGCGCGGAAGTTTAGTAACAAGATCCATAGTAATGTTTTCCCATTTCCAAACTGGGATCTCTGGTTGCTCCAATAAACCAGAAGGACGCTGATGTTCAGCCTTAACCTTAAGACAAGTAATGCATTTGGATACGTATAAGGCAATGTCTTTCTTCATACCAGGCCACCAATAGTGAATACGAAGATCCTTATACATTTTATCTGAGCCCGGATGAATAGAATAACGAGACTTATGGGCTTCATCCATAAGCAAGGTACGAAGATCATCCTGGCTTGGGACCCACAAACGGTCCATGAAGTAAAATGATCCATTGTCCTTCAGTTCCAGAGCAGGTGTTATGTGATAAGGAAACTCCTTATCCATCAATCCTTGTGAAACACAAGATTGTTGAGCTTGAGAAATGCGTGCTTGAATATCGGATCGAGCTTGAATAACAGATTGAACACGTACACAATGAAGCTTAGTACGTTCCTTACGACTCAATGCATCAGCTACGACATTCGCCTTACCAGGATGGTAGCGAATTTCGCAGTCATAGTCGTTTAAAAGCTCAACCCAACGTCGCTGCCTCATGTTGAGTTCTTTCTGATTGAAGATATGCTGGAGACTTTTGTGG
Organism: Helianthus tuberosus; assembly: GCA_030545235.1. Classification (NCBI taxonomy): domain Eukaryota; kingdom Viridiplantae; phylum Streptophyta; class Magnoliopsida; order Asterales; family Asteraceae; genus Helianthus; species Helianthus tuberosus. The sequence continues at coordinate 63,421,900 of CM060417.1, read as the reverse complement.
TCAGTGAAAACCACACATTTTGTACCGTACAAATAGTGTCTCCAGATCTTTAGAGCGAAAACAACTGCACCCAACTCAAGATCATGAGTGGTGTAGTTCTTCTCATGTATCTTCAACTGCCTTGATGCATAGGCTATGACTTTGTTCCTTTGCATCAGAACACAACCAAGACCCAATTTCGATGCATCACAATACACGACAAAATCATCATCACCCTCAGGCAATGATAGGACAGGCGCATCGCAAAGTTTCTGCTTCAGGTGTTGAAAAGCTTCCTCTTGTTTGAATCCCCAGAAAAAGGGCATTTTCTTCTGAGTTAGAGCAGTTAGAGGAACTGCAATTTTAGAGAAGTTTTCAATGAAGCGGCGATAATAACCCGCTAGACCAAGAAAAGAACGAACTTCAGTAGGAGTAGAAGGTGTATCCCAATCCTTAATCGCACTGATTTTGGAGGGATCTACATGAATACCTTGTTCGTTGATAATGTGCCCCAAAAATTGAACTTCTTTAAGCCAAAATTCGCACTTGGAGAATTTGGCGAAAAGTTGCTCTTTCTTTAGGAGTTCCAGAGTAAGACGAAGATGTTGCTCGTGATCAGCTCGCGTCTTAGAGTAAATCAAGATGTCGTCAATAAAAACAATGACGAACTGATCCAAATAAGGTTTGCAGACCCTATTCATTAAGTCCATGAAAACAGCAGGAGCATTAGTCACACCGAATGGCATGACTGTGAACTCATAGTGCCCATACCGAGTACGAAACGCTGTCTTAGGAATATCTTCTTCATGCACCCGAAGTTGATGATATCCGGAACGTAGATCAATCTTCGAGAAATAAGAAGCGCCTTGTAACTGATCAAAGAGATCATCGATGCGAGGTAGGGGATATCGATTCTTGATGGTAAGCTTGTTAAGCTCACGATAATCGATACACATCCTAAAGGATCCATCCTTCTTCTTAACAAAAAGAACGGGAGCACCCCAAGGTGAAAAACTAGGACGGATAAAACCTTTATCAGAGAGCTCCTGAAGCTGCTTAGACAACTCTTGCATCTCAGATGGTGCAAGACGATATGGAGCTCTGGCAATGGGATTTGCACCAGGTACGAGGTCAATGCGGAACTCGACTTGGCGTACTGGAGGTAGACCAGGTAAATCTTCAGGGAACACTTCAGAATAATCCCGAACGACAGGAATATCTGAAATAGACTTACCCTTGCCTTTATCTTCTGTAACATGTGCTAAGAAAGCCACATAGTTCTTCTGCAGATACTTCCGAGCTTTAAAACAAGACATGAGTTTGAGACCACCGGTAGGCTTCTCACCTTGAACCTGCAGAATCTCGCCTGTCGAAAGCGGCACACGAACAATCTTCTCAGAACAAACTATCTCTGCGTGATGCTTGGATAACCAATCCATTCCCACAATAACGTCGAAGCTTCCAAGTTGCATAGGCGTAAGATCGATTGGAAAAAGATGATCGTTAAGGTTCAACTGGCAGTTGCGTAGAACAGAATTAAGAATAATGGGTTCACCACTAGCAACCTCTACTGTCAAAGATTTACTTAGTTTCGTTCTAGACACGCGAAGCATCGGCTCAAAAGACAATGACACAAAACTCTTATCGGCACCCGAATCAAAGAGAACAGATGCAGGCTGATTATTAATAAAGAACGTACCGTTCACCACGTTATCATCCGCCTGCGCCTCTTGGGCATTCATGTTAAAAACTCGGCCTCGAGCCGGAGCCTGATTCTGATTCTGGTTCTGGTTGACTAGCCTTGGGCACCGGTTCCTGTAGTGGGTCAGATCCCCACAATTGTAGCACGAACCAGGAGGAAAATGAGGTCGTGCAGCTTGGCCCTGTTGCGGGGCAGGAGGCTGAGCAACCTGTTGAGCTTGGTTACGAACTGCCTGGTTCTGATTGACAGGAATGCGGCAGTCGACAGCAAGATGACCAGATCTTCCGCAGTTGGTGCACTGACGACACTGGAGATGTGGTTGGTGATGGCCGTTACACCTGTTGCACAAAGGTGCATTGCCAAAATAAGTCTTCTTGGCAGGTGGTTGCGCAGGCTGATTTGGTGCAGCTTGAGCCTGTGCAGTAACAGCAAAATTTTGGGCACCCTTTCGCTTCCTTGATTTCTTTGATGCTTCACCTTCCTTACCCTTACCCTTATTCTTGTTTTTCTCAGAATTAGTCTCCTTCTTTTTATCACCCTTGCGGGTGAGTTTACCCTTCCTGACTAGAGTCTCAGTGAGGGTAGCAGACAACTCGATAGCTTGGCGAAGGGTAGTAGGATTAACACCAGTCAAAATCTCCAGAATAGAATCGGGTAGCCCATCAATATACCTCTCGATCGCTTTATCCGGAGGGGTAACCATGGTGGGACACAATAGACTGAGTTCTTCAAAACGATCCGTGTATGCACGGTGTTCAGCCCCATCTTGCTTTAAGCCATCAAACTCTCGTTCCAAAACTCGAATTTCATGACGGGGACAAAACTCCTTCATCATGAGAGCCCGAAGCTCTTCCCATGTCTGTGCCAACGCCACTTCGGCACCCCTATCGCGCTTAATACCATTCCACCAGGTAAGCGCTCGCTTCTCAAACACGCTTGAAGCAAATTCAACCCTACGCGCATTCTGACACTGCACGTGTAAGAATGTGCTCTCGATACTTTCAAACCACCGTAGGAGCGCAGTTGCTCCTTGCGACCCAGAAAACTTAAGCGGCTTCGCAGAATTGAAATTCTTGAAATTACAGTGTGCGTTATTGTTGTTGTTATTGCCGTTGTTGTTAAATATATCGTGGACTTGAGTTACAACCCCGGGAAGTACAGCAGCCACTTGTTGAGAAACCAGGGCTGCGATCTCTTCAATAGTAAAAGTTCGAGGATCGCGTCGAGGAGGCATTCTAAAAGAGGAAAACATGAAAGAAAGCGAGTGAGATGATTGGATGAAAAGAATGAGATGAAACGAAATCAACAAGAGCAAAGATGGTGGTCATTCATCCGTATCACAGAGCAAACAAACAACACACAGTGACTAATCAAAGTAAATGGGTCAAAAGTAATGTATAATGAAGACATGCTCGCCTATAAGTGAACACTCATCCCAAGAATTCCCAGGTAAGCACAACTGGTCTCGCGTCTGATGAGATGTATACGAAGTGCTTGCCTAGACAGAAAACCCAGAATACAGGCATTCACCCTTCCAGTTTGCACATGTTCACATTATTTAAAACCCAAAACGTTTGACGGGATTTTGAAAATTTGAAGGCACAAGGCCAAAACCAAACTGAAAAGGGTTCAAAACCATATAAAAGAGAGTTCAAAACCTTACAATAGAGGGTTCAAAACCTTGTAATAATTTATTCAAAAACAGATGATTGTTTTTCAAAAATCGTTTCGGAAAAATTTTGGTTCCTTGTTTTGATAATCACCTAAGGATAGGTGATGTAAATGTTTTAAGATCTAAACACAACTAATTTGTGTTAGGGTCCTAGAAAAGTTATAGTCTAGGTCAAAGCATTACTAATAACCTAATTCCCTATAACCATTGGCTCTGATACCAACTCTTCTGTCACACCCCGACCGCGTAAAACAACAAATCGCGGCGGAAACATCGGGGCGTGTTGCGACAGAATTAATTGTTTCAAATCCATGGCAAACAAAGTTGTATTTTATTTATAAACAAAGGTGTTACATTGTTTCAAACAGGAAATTTAAGAGTTCAGAACATAATTAAACATAGTCTATCTTCTTTTAAAGTCTCTAAGGCACAGGTCCGCCCTAGTATCATGATCAACATCCTATGGAAAAGCTCCTGAAAACACATGTGAAAATAGGTACGTCAGCATAAAAATGCCTGTGAGATACATAGGTTTGTGAAAATAAGATTCATGACTTGTGTTTGAGAAAATATTCCGTCATGAACCTTGTAATTTGATTTGTTTTGTAAATCACTTGAAAAACGATAAGATCAGATGATATGTATAAATAAGAGAATAGTGTATGGTTAAATGGATAACCATTGTAAACTGAGTTTGTATAAGATAAGTTTGTAAAACAATGTATTGTGAAAAGTATGTTATTTGTATGAAATGTTCTATGTATAAAACTGAAATGATTCAAATAACGCTACGATATATAATACCATACAAACACTTATATATAGGAAGTACCAGCGGCGTATCCACCATGCTTGTATCATATTACACACGCATCGTTACTTAATCACTTAATCAAACCAAACCAAACAATGTAAAATGTTCATGTCAAGATGTAAATCATGTAAAAATGTCTATGTCAAATATCCAAGTCAAATGTCTATGTTTAAACCAATAGTCAAAAGTCCTTGTATAAACCATGTCAAATGTTGATAGTCCAAAAGTAGTCAAGTAATGTATAACCAAAATGATATGTATGGTAAGTAAAATAAGACTACTTAAACCATAAGTAAAAATGTACAAAACAAAGTATTTTGATTATATCAAAAAGTTATGTTTTGTAAAGTGATGCATGATACATTGATACGAACATTTATGTGGTAAGTTAACGCATACATTCAAGCCTTGAGACAGTCGGATAACCCTTTCAGTCAAGGTTATCAAAAGAATTGTATTCGGATTCAGTCATTCCTTACATCCAAACAAACCCGGGATGTCAGGAATGGGATTTGTCAAGTCCTATGGTACCACTACTTACTCCCGAGCGGCGTAGCAAATGTTAATGAACGTAATAAAGACCCGTTTGTGCAAACCAAATGTCATAGCAGTTGTATACTTGTCATATGAAAACAATGTACTAAGTATGCTAAGTTAACATACAAAGCAGAAAAGTCTTGTAAATCAATGTGCTAGCATGCTATCAGTCAACATACATAGCAGAAATGTAATGAAATCATGTACTATAATGTACTAACAAACATAGCCGGTATATGATGTGAAAACAGGAAAGCATGAAAGTAACAAGTAGGCACATGTGTTTCACCCCAAAACGTTTGGAAAACAGTAAAAGAGGGGTCTATGTACTCACTTGAGATTGCTCAGATGTATAAAGATAATCACCAAGTAATGCTAGAGATCTCGGAATCAAACGGCACCTAATATAGGTAACTATGTTAATAACCGGACCTTAATCGGATGATTGGATAGAATGAGGTTTCGTAAACCAAACGAGTGTAGAGACTCGTGTCATTTGGTTTAACAAAGCCTACATACTAAATGAAACCTAACATAATTGTTTACGACCCATTACGACCCGTTTAGGAAGCTTATGCTACTTTAACGTGTCGTGCGCGTGAAACGCGTTCAGACCGCCTAACTAGTCCTATGACAAGTATTATATGCCTATACATGTTACATAATCAGTTATGTGACAAAGGTTTAGGTTACATATGCTTAATTACCAATTATACATGAAAAGGGTATTCTGGTAATTTACCTAAGGCATATAAACTACCTATCATACAACTACTTAAACGATGTGACCATAGGGTATAACCTCGGAAGGTTATTCCCTACTTACTATGGTCACCTAATGTATTTGGTCGGATCCTAATGATCGACCAACTGGGTCGAGTTCGAAGGTATAGGCGATTTATTAGATCGCCTACCCTACGACTCTAGACAACGTGGTAATCAGTGGGCATAGTCCCAAGGGACTATGACCAACGTGATTACACTCACGTTGCGAAGTTCAAACGAACTTCGCATTGACCATTACTGGTCAACGCTGAAAGTCAAACAAAGTTTGACTTTCTGACTCGAAAAGCAGTAAAAATAAGGAAAAGAACGAAAGAATACTAACCCAGGGTCCCCGAATGCTAAACTCAATTCGAAAATCTCAGGTATGAAACAAATGTTTCAACTTAGAGTTTCTCAAAGTGAATTTCTAGTGATTTTGAACAAAGGGGGTTGGGTTATTTATAGTTTTTGGTCCACCGCTAGGATCGTTTCTTGGAAAAGGGGAAAGGATCTAGTCCGTACACTTGTTGCAAGGTTATGGAAGCTTAATTCCATCCTTATCTAGTGACTAAGCAAGTGAAAACATGTGGTGGAGGATTAAACATGTGCAAACAGCCTGTTTTAAAAACTCTGCATCTGGTCAGAAGACCCCCTGCGCATCGTAGGGCAAAAGTCCCTGCGCATCGTAGGGGTGAAGTTTGGCAGATTTACAGTTTTGGTCCCTGAACTGTATTTAGGCCATTTTTGACACGTTTAAGGCCCGTTAACCCCATTTCAAACCTCTAAAATGAAGTTAAAGTATAGGGAACTTAAAATGTGTTCAAAAATATCTCAGATGTCGGTTCGTTTAGCCGTACGAACGTGATGTTCGCTTAATTACGACGGAATGCGCACAAGCGCGAAAAACGATCCAAATGACGAAACGAATGGATTTTTCTTAAGGCGAACACTAAAATATAATGTAGTCATGCTTACATAAATTTTTGGATATCCAGATGTATTCAGAACGTAAGTTATGCGCGAAAATGCAAACTTGTGCACTTTTTGACACTTTTAGTCCCTGAATGTCCCAAAAGTTTATTTTAGCACACCGAACCTCTCAAAGCCTATTTCTAAGCTATGTAAAGGATATTTAAGGTGTGTTTAACTTATGGTCATGTTCCGGAATGTTCGTTACAGTTCTAATTGACATACTTTCGCAGTTTGTCATATTTAGTCCCTGTAAGCTAATTAACTTGTTTTTGCCATACCAAAGCCTTTAAAACTTATTTCTAAGTTATGTAAAGGTTATTTAAGGTATGTTGAGTATATGATGATGTTCCGGAGTATTTCTCGCATTAAACTGAGTACGTTTACGCACTAGTTTGCGTATAACTCTCCAGAAAGCGATGTAGAGTTTGAAATTACATAAAAGTCAAAACATGAAAAATGTAAAACATAACAAAACAAACATTGTGATCAAATAACATTGGTTTATTGATAACATAACTGTTCATAGTGATTACAAGCACAGTTGTTACAATTTTAGACAAGTGAATTAAAATATATTTTTCAAGTGAGACTTAAAGATATATTTTCGGTTTTATAAAGCAAACATGTATTAAAACCCCCATCATTGGGAAGGAATACACTTATAAAATAAATAAGAAGTGTGAATACGGAATAGTTACCTAACTATTTCTCCAATAAAATGTTAAACCCTAAACCAAGGCACGGCCATCCGTCTAATAGGAATTAGTACGTGTAGGTCGTCACGCAGCAGATAGAGTTGGAGATTGACGTTTCTGGATACGCACTTCAGTGAGTTCATGTCCCCCTTTTCTCTTAACTGTTTTTAGTTTTTATACTTCGGGGGTGGAATACATGTTACAGTAATTACAGACACTTTTATACATGGTATGGTTAGCTTAAGGAGGGTTTACTACTTAGATCATGTGAGTGGGTAGGCGGAAACTAGAGGCCATTAATCCTCATTGTAGGACCGAGGGTCATGATGCGGTAGATCTATCTGGGTGTAGCGAGCCCAACTCCAGGCCCACTGTACGGACCTTGGGGTGACTATGAGCCCGACGCAAAAATCTGCTAGGTTTGAGTCTTCCTACAGCACTTCACACATATCATTGGCTTTGCAACCCAGTGGTGATCTCTTTTTCCTTAATTGCTACATACCAGGGATTTTCATACATACAGACTTATTACAAAGGTTTTACATACTCACTTTTACATGAACTCGCTCAACTTTATGTTGATTTTTCAACTTACATGTATTTCAGGAAATTAATGGATCTGGCCAAGTATGCAAGAGTGTTAAGCTGCGTAGGAGTAATGATGTCATCCGAGTTTAGGAAATGTGATCTTTGCCTGGACGGGTCACAAGTCTTAAACTGTGTTTTTATTCATGCCTTTTAGTTGTGTCTTGCGAACAAGTTCTAAGTATGTTGTGGTTGTATTTGGTTATGTACGTGTCAACTTAAAACAATGTTGTCGTGTTTACTTTTAAAACTTACCTAATGGATGAACATCATGGTTTTATTTTCATATAGCATTGTTGTGATTATGCTATGGTATTAAGAAGTCACACCAAAATAAACCCACGCTTCCGCAAAGCCAGCGTGTGACAAATTGAACCATCAGATAATAGCATGTCTTTATTCTTGTACAAGAATATGAAGAGATAAATGATAAGAGCACAAGTTTACGATAGTCCAGCAATGAGGAAAAGGCCCAAAAAGCTATCAAGCGAGAGCCTACCAGACCTAGAAACCATATCTTACTCACTGCAATCTGCTTTTGATCGCAACCATTTATCGGTAATATTGGGTGTGCAAAATTTGGAAAATTCAACAATTTGTTCAAAAAATCTCATCTTTTTATCCAAATCAAACAAAATTGCAAATGGACATTTGGAAAATCCAACAGTTTCTTCAAACAATAAACCTCATCTTTTATCCAAATGAAACATAATTACCAAAAGGGTATTTCAAAACCTGAATAAAGTATACCTCTTTTTCATTACACATAGGATCTGACCAAGAACCATAGGGAAACACCCCCCATTATCCCTAGATTCAAGATCAGGCAACCTTTCTTTAGGCACTAGTTTAATCCTCTTAAACTGGATCCAAAAACACCCCAAACAAAGCACCAATCTATCCAAACTCTATATCAAGAACATATAAATACAAGCATTTGCCAACACCTGTAGCGGCTGTGCAAGATACCCGACCCGGATCAAAACCCATCTCGAATAAACCCAATCGCAGGTAGGTGATGACGGGTTTTTTAGTGTCGGTGCGGCCGGCAGAGGTAGAATCTTGAACCGGTTTTGCCGGTTTTTCAGTGTTGGTGCGACCGGCGGAGGAGGTAGGTGATGACGGCTGGATTTGGAGTTGCGGTGGTGACGGTTGGATTTGAGGTGATGGTGTTTGATAGTGGTGATGAGGTGGTGGTAGTGGTGTTTGATGGTGCTGGTGATGACTGGGAGAAAGAAAGAGATACAAAGAGTGAGAGGAGGGTGATGAAGTGAGGAATTTTTTTTAACGATTATAATTATAAACAATTAAATTATTTTTGTAAAGTTACTAAAACACCCTTCTCATTATAAGTAAAATTGCCAAATTACCCTTATTTTTAACAAACATTTTGGATGGCGTTAGGGGCGGGGAGTGAAATAGAGATATACCTCATAGATCAGGGAGTAAATATGCTATTTTTAAAGGATTAGGGCAAAACTGTTAAAACGACCAAACCACAGAGAGTAAAACAAAAGTTTACTCTTATTTATATTTAAACACTTTGTATCCATTTATGTTATGTTTGGGAAAACTTATCTAGAAACAAATTTAAATCGGCTAGAGTAGTTGAATTATATGTCTCTCTTATGTGACCAAGTTTTATTAATAAATGGTTTGTTTATTAGACCACAGGATGTGGAGGGGTTTGAAGATGGGTTATTATGCGATATGTGGACAACATGTCAGACGGGGCGTGGTGTTAAAACATATGGTGTGGCCGGGGACGTGAATACGTGGCTTTTTTGACACGTGTTACACACCTTTTGTATTATTTTATAATTAAAATTATATAAAGTGTATTAAAAACTTATAAATATATTACTAGTAATTAAACAAATACATAACACTAAAATAAAAAAATATTACATAAATTTTAAAAACATTAGATAGAATTAAATATACGAAACTAAAAAATCACCTAATTTAAATAAAAAATCTAATGATTTCCCACACCGAGCGGAGCTTGAAATCACGGTAGTGCACGTGCCTAAAGTTGATGAGAGCCACTTGAATGATGTCGTCCTCCCCAAGATCACCATCCTTGAGCTCCACGGCGGTGTAGATCGTCTCAAATCTTTCACAATCAAGAAGGATCGTCCTAAAACGAGACAAGAGGGAGTCGACGGTTCGGTTGTTATGACCCGTATAGGCTTGGAAGTTTGTCGGATTGTCCTCCAAAAAAGACCGTTCGAGTGCCTCCCCGGCGTGTAGTGGCACAAAGCTTCGACCCACAACTCGCAAAGTCATACCTGAGCTCTCAAGGTCTCACACTAACCCAGAGTACAGATATCAATATAGTATATTCATCTGTAAGACTGAATCTAGGGAATCTTCATACGGGAGTATATTCTGAGGTGGGTCAACGGTAGTTCATACCTGAGCTCTCAAGGTCTCACACTAACCCAGAGTACAGATATCAATATAGTATATTCATCTGTAAGACTGAATCTAAGGAATCTTGATACGGGAGTATATTCTGAGGTGGGACACGCGAATAAGTTAAGTTCTTAAAACACTAAATCTCGTATCTCGAAATAGTGGAACTTTGTGTGACAATTTAAATGGATCAGTGTACTGACAATCTAAGTGAATCGTTTAGAACTTAAAGTGTTTATAGCTCAACGATGCTAGTGATTTGTCTTAAATTGATATGATCCTCCGACACGAACTCAAACAAAAATATTGTCTGTAAATATTTCTTTATTGTATTTCATTCAAGAAAAATCACAAAAAGATT